>OY728142.1:1414820995-1416070995 GCA_963277665.1 Viscum album
TAACTACCACGTGATAGCCCCTTAGAAAGCATAAGTGTTGACCCCATCACTATGTCACATTAAACTGATTGTCACTTGGATCAAGATCCTATCACTCAATTTATTTATAAAAGAAAAATGCCTATGAAAAATGATCATGTTTCTATTCCAATGCAACTAAATGAAAAAATTAAACTACCCTTACACAGGGGTTTAAATGGAGGAAGCCACTATAGGTTCCTTTTTCATGTCATTACACTGATTTAGAATTAATTTTTGAATATTTATAAGCTTCACAACTAAGCATAAACTACCAATTGTAAAACAAAATAATTTTGTACTTAATTTAACAAACAGCTCAGGGAAAAAATAGGAAAGTCTTATCAAAATTCCTTTTTAAAAAATTTACCATTTATTGATATCCCATCATAATTAGGTAATTTATGAAATAAATTCCATTTAACAGAGAAGGAAACCTACTAGGGTCCCATTAATCCAACCTGGGGTCATTAGAAATTTATCTCAATCGCAGTTGCATAGATAATTAATGTTCTCAAACAACCATACTAGGTTATCACATAAGGAACATGACCCGAATGACATACTAAGGCCAAGTTGGGAATTCTAGAAGTCAAAAAAAAAACATTTGAATTCAAAATTAAATAGCATTAAAATGCATAACAATTTCAGAATAAAACATGGTTATATATAATTGTTTAGTGAGATGGGTGGCCATATACCAAATCCATAAATCTATTATACACATTGTAGGTTGGCATTTGAATCCAATTTAATCAAAACCAACTCACCTTAACATTTGAAATTTAGAAGCCTTTTAATTTTCACAGAGTTCCATATATATATATATATATACAAGGTCAAAGATGGTTTGAATATTTAGGTTGCCTTTTCTAAAATATATGGTGCTCATACCCCTCAAAACTGAAAACCAGTTCCCATTTAGTAACCACCCATTAATTTAACCCATGAAACCAATTATATTTATCAAGGCTTCCATGCTATAATATGTATTCAATATAGATAAGCATGCTAAATAAATAGGTAACATGTCATATCATTACATAATCATGGAAGTATATCAACATGATAATAAAAAACAAAAGAATGTTATATAAATAAGCATACTAAAGAACTACTTAAATAGGTACAAAACTAATCATGGAATAAGACTAAATGCCCACAATCCAAATCAACAAATAACCTATAAATGAAACTAAAAGTAATAACATATGCATGAAATGTTAATTTCTACGTGCCTAATATGATTCATGAAATGCTCCATCCTTTGAATATTAGGCCAAGGGTAAAATATAAAAATTTCACAAATCAATAAGTAGCGGAAGATACAAAAATCAATTGAGGTGAAATCAAATCAACTGTAATAACAAACAACATGAAATTTAATCCCAACCCTAGCCACTTGGTCTTTTCCCCATGGGTGGTGTGATCATTCATAGACATGAATTTTTACCAAGAAATGACACATCCATAATCTTCTGTATACCAGACCAAAATAGAAATAAAAAGAAAAAAGAAACATATGACACCAATTTGTAACATCCCATATTGATAGACCACTAAAGCAATAGTTAGACTGGTGGGTCATAAGGCCTCAGGCATGCCTCCCCGTATGCCAGAGGCTACTGACTAGTCATGATACTCTAAGTAGGTGATATCAGGGAGACTATACCCTCGTAATTAGAGTATCAAAATGGTTTATCAGATACTAAATAGAATACAACAACAGAAGTAGTAAATAAAGAATGACTAAGGAGTGGAAGAATAATATAAAACTGAATATAATAGATGGCCACTTCCAATATTCAATTGATGCATTCATGTCCTAAAAATGATAAATGACCTAATGAGTAAGAAATATAGATGGTAGATGATATAGTACAATAAATAAAAAAATAAAAGGGAAAAATAACGAATGTGATCTCTATGATCATTCTGAGCCCCAACTCAGTCTTGTGCTCCTAATTCCCAGGTACAAAGTAGAACAACACATGCAATCAACAATAGTTCTAAAAATGTAATTGTCTATTCAGATACCCCAATGCAATGGAGGCCCAATAAGGTTGTGAGATTTAAATACCAATAGGTTACCACCCACAGTGATAAGGAATAAATGCAAATTAAAGAAGTTTTTATGTATAAGAATAAATAAAGAAAAATAAAAAAACAACTACCAACCTGCTCAAGTTCCTAAAGGACACCTGACAGCTCTAATTTCTTCAGATCACAACTGGAATTAATGAAGTTCCAAGTAGTAAATGTATGCATATAGTTATAATATATACATATTATAATTTTATATTGCATCCACCTATATGAACCAAGTGTATGTCGATTCCTAATGGACATATACCTAGAATACTAGTTGTTGGATGAACCGAGGTGTAACTCAGACATCCATAACTAGTATAAACGAGGCTATAATCTCAAGAAATTGCGTACATTCCCTACATCCCAATAGAGCAGGGATTTCATTTTTGTCAACCAGGAAGGAGGGCGTGGAACCATGTCAACAAATTAATCATAGAACATGGTGCCTCAACCCAATATCCATATAGTATCCCTAGTGTGAGACGTCAATCTCAACACACAATGTAAGGGAGCATGATAGTGACATGATAAAAAAACCCTTACCATCATTCCAAATCCCATGTACAATGTAAAATAATATTTATTACAATAATTAGATCCATGAAGAAATACCGATCATTCCTTACATTTATCATGGCCATATAAAGGAACCCTCACATTTATAATATAAGGCATGAGGAAAAACCTCTAACACACTTATTCATTATGACCATATATATATAAGAGGCATAATCACTTAGATAAAACAATACATGGGGAATTAACTCTCATATATCCATTTAGTCAAATTAAATTCACATAATTCATTCTTATTAAATTAACAAGAGGTATAGTCGTACCACCCTATTCAATTCCATTTCAAAATAACCATTTAATTCACTCAAGGATTGAAATAAATAATGACACTAGTGCAGAAAACATTTTTTACGTCGGTTATTTTTCATTTTTTACGTCGGTTTCTAGACGACGTTAATACGTGTGACGTTATAAATAAAGTTTTTGACGTCATTTATTTAAAAACCGATGTCAAATACATAAAATCGTGATGTTTATCACGTCGGTTATTTTAGAACCGACATGATAAAGAAAATGGGAAGGGTTTGTCACGTCGGTTATTTAACAACCGATGTGATAAAAGGCCTGGAAAATGGTTTATCACGTCGGTTATTAAAAAACCGACGTGAGAAAAGGACGATAAACCGGAGGGATGGGGGTTTATCACGTCAGTTGTTTAAGAACCAATGTGATAAACCGGGGGAGGGGGGTTTATCATGTCGGTCTTTTAGGAACCGACCTGATAAACAGGGGTGAGGGGAGTTTATCACGTCAGTTTATATAGAACCGACATGATAAACCGGGGTGAGGGGGGTTTATCAGGTCGGTTCTATGAGAACCGACATGATAAACCAGGGTGAGCGTGGTTTATCACGTCGGTTCTTATGAAACCGACGTGAAAACCCTGTGGAGGGGGGTTTATCACGTCGGTTATTATATAACCACCGTGATAAACTGGCGGGAGGCGATTTATCAAGTCGGTTATTGAATAACTGACGTGATAAACCGTTGTACATGCCTTTTATCATGTCAGTTATTCAATAACCGATGTGATAAACCATTGTCCAGGCCTTTTATCACATCGGTTATTCAATAACCAACGGGATAAACCATTCTCCAGGCCTTTTATCACGTTGGTTATTAAATAACTGACGTGTTAAACCATTCTCCAAGCCTTTTATCACGTCGGTTATTAAATAACCTACGTGATAAACTATTTTCCAGGAATTTTATCACGTCGGTTATTTAATAACCGACATGATAAACCCAAATTTTTTTTAAACAGAATGCAATCATCTTCTCTCCACCAGAATCAACCAGAAAACAAATCAAGAAATCGTACCACAAAAACAGAAGTAGTTCAAAATTAAGCATGTACATTGATAACATATAAAACTTACCCCCTAGACAGCCCCCACCCTCATTTATACCCCATGGACAACCCTCCCCCACCCCGTTGGAGCCCTCACCCTCATGTATACCCCCTGGACAGCCCTCCCCCACCCCATCGGAGCTCCCACCCTCATGTATACCCCTTGGACAACCCTCCCCCACCCCATTGGAGCCCCCACCACACTCCTGGACTTCCCCCAACCCCCGGACACCCCCAAACACCCCTCGACAACCCCCCACCCGCCTGAACAGCACCCCCTCACCCCACTTGACAGCCCCCACCACACCCCTGGACAGCTCCAAACACGCCTGGACAACCCCCCCACCCATGGACAGCACTCCCACACCCCAGGACCGCCTTCCCACACCCCTGGACATCCCCGCCACCCCCAGGACTGTCACCCCACCCCACCGGATATCCCTCCCAGACCGCTGGACACCCCACAACCCCACTGAACACACCCCCACACCCTTAGAACCCCTCCCCCATAGACCCAAATCCATACCAGAAAAACCATCAAAAGTAGAGAAAAATTAAACATTCACTTATACAACATTCAAAACATACACTGTCAACTTCAAAAAAAAACTAAATCCAACATAAACAACTACCAAATACACAATTAAAACGACAATATTCAAAATTACATTTTACATTACAAACAACTAAAATTCAATCAAACCTGTAAAATAATTTGACCACTCCACTTGTACGTGTTTGATGTCTTCAGCAGTATAGGGTTGAGGGTCATCAAAAAGCTACAAATGAAAAATAAGATAGTTAACGTGTATAATGAATAAATCAAATTGAAATATTATGGAAAAGTTTAAGAGGAAATCGTACTAGGTCAAAATTCACAACTGTCCCAGTGGTTATTATTTCATACATAAATCTTAATATATAATATCCGCATTCGATAATGCCTTGTTGTTCATGACAATTCTGTTTGAATGAGTGTAAATTCAATATATTATTTTTATGTAATAAATCAAAAAGTACAAATTATAAATGGAAATTTACCTTCGCATTTACATATTTGATCTTTGCATTTCTTTTCTTTGTGTTTTTTCAAAAGTAGGCCCATGCACTGTTAGAAAATAATACGAATGGGGTAAATTTGAAATTCATTATAATATATAAAACTATTAAGAAATTGAAGCTGACTTTTCTAATATATTCTTAAAACATTCTCGCACATCACCATGAACATAGCATATCCAATAAAGAGCTTTCTCCCTTGGGCAAAAAACCCCTAACATCTAATGATCACTGATAAAAGGAAATTTAATGTTAGTGATTTTTTATGTTAAAAGATAATTAACTCTTTGAGATAAATGTGTTTCATACCTCTCACAAAATGGAATCATCCAACATTGTGTGATTATATTCTTTTCAAATCCTTCAGCAATATAAACCATTCTTTGTTCCTCATTCAATGCACATGCTTCAGGGGAAATCAATTGCGGGTCCATGAATCCATATACTTCTGTCAGGTCATTCCTCTCACAAATTTTATAAAGATACATAATAAAAAACATACATAAGTATACATTTTTAATAAATATAACGTAGGGAAAAGGTGTTAAGACTTACATGGAAAAAATTTGCACCACGTTGATGCCCAACTTATCTCCAGTAACAAGCTCCATGATATCATTTTTTGTAATCCCCACACTCATTTCACGTCCACAAACATGAGATTCTATTGGAAACTCATAAAAACCCAACAACAAATATGAATATCTTGACAATCTGTCAATACCACTGGAATCTGTATCTGATGTCATAGCATGTTGTCTTTGTTGTTGTCTATACAGTATTTCTTTACTTTTGAAGTATTCCTGTGAAAAAAATTGAAAAAATATAGTAGTTTTAAAATGATAAAACAAATTTAATAAAAAAATAAAATAAAAGATATAACATTCATACCTCTATGGTAATGAGTCGAAGAAGTCCGGATGGCCAAACTAAAAAATAGCTGATACTCTGTTCAACTGTCGTCACCTCATCTGTAGGTATTGGTACCCTAGCTGATCAATCTATAATATCTTGTACAGTGATACTCTGATTCTATACCTCTAATTGTTGATGATGAATTGTATCTCCTATACAATATACCAACCCGTATGCTACTATATGATGTTGAGAATCATCAACATACAACTCGCAATATGTAAGAAGCTGCGGTGGAGGTGTATGATAAAAAATGGGGTCTGCAGCCTGAGGTGGGGGAGTGGGAGCAACTGGCGGAGGTGGAGGATAAATAATGGGGTCTACAGGGGGAGGTGGAGGAGTGGGAGCTGCAATCTGAAATTGTGTTTTCATTTCTGCAAACATAGACTACACCGACTCTATAATCTTGTCCTCCATCGTCGCATTAATATTTTGAACTTCAGCCTCCAAGGATTCTATTTTTTTTATAAACCCCCTTAATGTTATAAGTTGAAGAACGTGGCAACACTTTTCTTACCGATACACATGCCGGATATCCTCTTACACGACCAGGATGTTCGGGCCTTCCCAATGCTGCAAATAAAATATCTTCCCTCCCAGTAGCTGTAAATGTCCCCACTGAACTCTGCTCCTCAAGAGAGTCCTGTATTAATTAATTGAACATTTATGTAATGATTGAAACTTATATGAAGAAAAAACTTAACTTAAATAAATTAAATAGATATCTTACAATCCTCTCAGCTACGATTCTCGATTCTTCCGAAAGATATTGCCCTTTTTTCCCTTCCGAGCTCTCTTCCATTTTTAATGTCTAGATGGAGGGGATGAAGGGGCCACTTCTTCAGAGCTTGAAGACTCAGCTCTTAGTTGTTGAAATTTTTCTGCCATCATTTGTTCTTCCAATAATGCATACCCTCCCTGAGATAAACTATGAGGGTATACAATTTTAGATTGGATCTCCTGATGAGCTTTCCTTGTTTACTGTAATTTAAGAATAATAAATCATTAACAAAACATTAATAAAATCATTTATATATGAAATTTAATAAAAGTATACATTGCCCTTACTAGAAATGACTATTTTTTTCTACTTTCAAAAAACGGTCTCCATGTGTCTTCATCTATTAAAGGATATATACGACATGGATTTTCATGACTCCTATGACCATAAATGAAATCAGATGAGAGGGTTGAGTTGAAATCCCTCCATCTACTGGCAGCCAATGATAAGCATTTCTTCCTGACTCCTCCAGTGTTAGGAATATCAAATGTCATCTGATAAAGAAGAGTTTAAACATATTATATATACTAGAAAAATTAAAAGAATGGTCAAACAATGACAAAAGATCTTACCAAAATCGTCTCCCACAACTGAGAGATAATGGCTTTATCCACACCTCTCCAATCATCATACAAAATGCTTACTTTGTTCTTAGCCTGAGCTGCAACAAAACTCTTAAAATCTTTGGAATTCAGACCTTTAGGAATATCTTCATCATCAAACTCAACGACTATCCTCTGATCCTACGTACGGGCAAGTGATAATTTTGGTAAACGTGTGAACCCACATTTACCAACCTTTGAACTCTTTGTCGTAATAGGAGTATGTGAATGTTTATCCCCAGAGGTATGACCAGGAATATGGACCTCTCCAGAATCATGTGGTTGATCATCTGAATGATCTGTCATTATCCTTCAAATCAAAAAAACAAACATCAGTTCACAAATATACAAATTCAAATATTTTAATACTACTGTAATCAGAAAATAGAAAAGTGTACTAAGTTACATAATAGTAAACATTGGTAATATGGTAAGCATGTTAAACAATGGTAAAGATGGCAAAGATGGTCAAGATGGTCAAGATGGTCAAGATGGTAAAAATGGTAAAAATGGTAAACCTGGTAAAAATTGTAAACATGGTAAAGTAATTTTCAGTGAACAAAAATAAGCTTTTTAAAATTCATGTAATGGTTATAAACATGATAAAGTAAACTAAACAAACTTAAAACAAACAAAAACATATACTTATTTTATTTGAAAACATGTTTTAATAAATAAAAAACTTACAATATCTAACATTTATGGAAAAAATAAATGTAAAAAAGAAATAAACATATGTTACCTGTAATTTTAGGAATGTACAAATGGATTGTTTTCCCAAATTACTTTTTCGTGATCGTTCCTTATGGCACAAACTATGTCTTCAACATGATCATCATTATGTTCTGTTAATATTCCCATAGAAGTAGGGATCTCACATAAATCAGCATATTCATCAAGTTCATCCTCACCAACATATTGTTTTTTCCCTTATAAAACAACAGCCCACTGCATATCTGATTGATCTACTACATAGAAAATTTGTTTTGCATGTGTTGCCATTATAAAAGAATCAGCTGTGTCTTCCAATCTATTCAGATTAACAAGTTTCATTAAAATTCATCGTGTCTGACACTGTTGTTACCGTTAAACCATTTACAGTTAAAAACGGGAACTTTAATTTTAAAGTAATCAACCTCCCATATGTCTTCAATCACTCCATAGTATGCACTTGATGCATAAATTGGGTTTTTGTCCTTAGCACTCGAAAAATGCATTGCTTCTGCAAACACCAATACACCATTATACTGAACTGTACTTCTGTTGTCCCGAGCTTTTGTATGAAATGTATAACCATTAATGTCATAACCGGACCATGTTATCACATTTAAAAATGGACCACCCACTATCCATTTTGATGTCTCTGATACATCTGATCTACCAAGAAAAGTCTTTTTAATCCATGAAAAAAAAGTTTTGTTGTGCTCATTCAAAATCCACATTTCTTTCTTCTTTGGATGACATTGTTTCAGCTCATTTATATGCAATGTGATATACAGTTGAGCATCGGCTATGTTATTCAAGATATATGATTCTAACTTCTTCATCTGTTCAGCTGACAATGATTTGACTTTCAAGCTGTGAATCCCATTTCCCTCATTATTAACTCGTTCATGGCGAGATGGAGGCAAACTTATTTGTTGCGCCGCAGCCAAGTAGCTCGTACAAAACTCTACTACCTCCTCAGAAATATAATTTTCAATAATGGAGGCTTCAGGTTGATATAGATTTTTAACATACCCCTTTAATATTTTCATATACCTTTCAAAAGGATACATCCAACTAAGATATACAGGTCCACAATGCTTTATTTCTCAAACTAGATGAATCAATAAATGCACCATTATATCAAAAAAAGTTGAGGAAAATACATTTCCAATTGACAAAGTATAAAAATTGCATCCTTTTCCAAAATGTTCAAAGCATTCACATCAATCGCCTTGTTACAAATCGAACTGAAAAAATAACACAACTTCATTATAGTCTTTCAGACACGAATGGGCAATATTCCACGCAATGCAACTGGTAGAATTTGTTTCATCATGATGTGACAATAATTTGATTTCATACCTATCAACTTCAAGTCCTTCAATGAGAAAAAATTTTTTACATTAGAAGAATAACCTTGAGGCACTTTGGTATCATGAAGACACAGACAGAAGCTAATTTTCTCCCTCTTCGATAATGTATGAAAAGCTGGGGGAAGAAATGTTCCTCTTCTTTTAGGAGTGGGAGCTAACTCCAAACTTATTCCCATTGATAGTAAGTCTAATCCTGCATTCAACCCATCTTTAGTCTTTCCTTTAATATCTAACAATGTTCCAATCAAAGAATCACAGATATTCTTCTCCACATTCATGACATCAATATTATGTTCAACTTCATGATACCTCCAATATGGTAGCTCAAAAAAATTGACATTTTTTTTCCAAATATGTCTACCATTACCAGATTTCTGTGTCTTTCCCAATGTCATGTCAAGGTTTTTCACCCTCTCAAAATATAGATCTGGGGATAAAAGTTTTTGGAGCAGTATCAAATTCTTGTGAGCCATTGAAAGCCTTTTTTAGTCTTCTATAAGGGTGTTCCATAGGCAAAAACTTTCGATGACCCATGTACACTTTTTTCGTCCCATGATGCAATTGACAATATGACGTCTGTTGTTCGCAAATTGGACATGCTTTATGCCCTTTAACACTGTATCCAGACAAATTTCCATACGCTGGGAAGTCATTTATAGTGAACAGAAGCACTGCATGCAGTTGAAAATATTCCATTTTATAAGAATCATACACCCTAATACCATCAGCCGATAACAGTTTCAAATCATCAATCAACAGTGACAAGTAAACATCAATATCATTACCAGGTTGCTTTGGACCAGAGATCATTGTACTCAACATGACATATTTGTGCTTCATACAAACTTTAGGAGAGAGGTTGTAAATTACCAATAAAACAGGCCATGAACTATGTGTGCTACTGAGTTTTCGGTATGGATTCATTCCATTTGTGCACAACCCTAGTCCGAGATTTCTAATTTCATTTCCAAATATAGAATATTGCGCATCAATTTTCTTCCATTGTGGACAATCAGCTGGATGATGTATTTTTCCATCACATACCCGCTCTTCATCATGCCATCTTAACCTTTTTTCATCATGTGAATTATCAAATAAACGTTTGAAACGATTAATTAAAGGAAGATACCAAAATACCTTTGAAGGGAGCTTTGTAATCTCTACATCAGCCTGTGATTTTTCTTTCACCTTATACCATGATGTCCCACATTTAGGACACTCTGACAGAAATTCATATTCCTTCCTATATATAATGCCATCATTCGTACATGCATGTATTTTCTTGTATCCCAATCCCATCGGGCATAATATTTTCTTGGCTTTGTAATGTGAATCTGAAAGATCGTTATCTTTTGGAAGAATGTATTTCATCAATTGTAGCATCCCTGTAAAACTTCTGTCACTCCATCCATGCTTCGCCTTTAGGTTAATCAATATTAACACCAATGACAAAACCGTAAAATCTGTACAACCAGGATATAATGGTTTTTCAGCATCACCATATAGATGCGCAATTGTCGGTTCTATCTCAATTTGTTCTGCTACAATATCGCGAATCATTTCTTCAATTCCATCGGAGTTTCCATCTTGCGAATCATCATCATCAGTGACATTCCGTCTAGTTTCACCATGCCAAATCCAAGGGTTGTAACTCGGATTAAAACCATGACAAATCAGATGATCTTTTATCTCTCTAATTTTTAACTTCTTCATATTCAAACATTTCAGGCATGGACAGAAAAAAATGTCACTACTTGGAAAATTTCGTTTTGCAAATTCCAAAAAGGCATCAACACCTTCCTCAAATTCATTGCTCATTCGATGTGTCATAATCCAAATTCGACTCATTATTACCTATAACAAATATCAACAAAAAATATATTTTTTTAAGATAAGACAAATATATGTTTATATGAAAAAAATCATAATTTGAATGTAAAACAATTTAAAATATAAAACAAATCTATAGTTATTTAATAAAATATGCTTGAATATTATTTTTAAAACAAAATATAGTTAGATATAACAGTTTTAAATTTCATTGAATCAAAGAAAACCATGATGCCTATATAGTTTAATATTGATTGCTGTTTTTATGTTTTAATATATTAGATAAACTACATATTTAACATGTTATTAATGGTTTTTGTAGACCCTAAATCCATTTGGTAAATATTTTCACACAATTATAAAAATAAATAGAAGTGTTTTTGGGAGGAATATGTTCAATCATTTGATTTTGATGTCTCATAATCTATAACAAAAGGCAATGTGGATACCAAAGCCCTTATTTTGGTTTTTTATTCTCAAAGGGGTTGTGATGAAAAAGAAGAGTATAAGTTGATGTATATGATAAATAAAATACAACTATACTTTATTTATGGTTATGATAGAATGAATTCATACCATATCATTTAGGATCTACTCCCACCAAAAGTATCCCTCCTCAGTTCGAAATGAATAAATTTAGATAATTATGAATGAATTCATACATGAATTTTTGTACATAAACCAAAAAGAAGATTATTAGTACTAAAAGTAAAACTAGGATGAAACAATAAACTCTATATACTCATGAAAGCTACTCCACAACACTTACATGCTACTAAAATCTATAAAAAACTACAAATTTCTTTTAAAAACAAAAAAAATTGTTTATATTTATGTATGGTGGGCATAACATGTATTAGTAAGATCCTCCCTAAAACATCTCATGAAAAGTTAAGGAAGCACACTGAAGACCTATGAAAAAAGGAATCTAAATCATCACCTAAACGATGAAAAATAGTTTCATATACTCACTATGGATCACTAAAAAAATAATTCATATAAACATACCTTTTCGTATAAAAAATTATATATATATATATTAAAATAAAGGTTCTCGGATACCACTTCTCCACTAGTTTTCCTCTCACACCCCAATGCGCTACTCCACAACACTTCCATGCTACTAACATCTATAAAAATACAAATTTCTTTTAAAAACCAAAGAAATTGCTTATATTTATGTATGGTGGGAATAACATGTATACATAGTAAGATCCTCCCTAAAACATCTCATGAAAATGTTGAGGAAACACACTAAAGCCCTATGAAAAAAGGAATCTAAATCATCACCTAAACAAGGAAAAATAGTTTCATATACTCACTATGGATCACTCACAAAATAATTCATATAAATAAACCCTTTCGTATAAAAAACTATATATATATATATATTAAAATTAAGGTTCTTGGATACCACTTCTCCACTAGTTTTCCTCTCACACCCCAATGCTAATGTCATGGTCACACCCCGCCCATAAATCTTCACCATGTGAAATTGTATCACTTCAATCAGTGAATCACATGTATATTAGATTATCTCATCACCATCTTATCAAAATAGTAATGAGGTGCATACTGGGAAACCACTACATCTTGTTTACATTAAATGTACAAAAATCGCAAAACATAATTATAGAATATCCGTGAAAAAAACGAAAGAAATAAATTCGTGGAAGGCTTACATGAATGTTGAGAGATGAGTTGATAGATCTGAGAGGAGTGAAGAAGATAAACAATGAAGCCAAAATGAGTTTAACGCAGGTCGATCGATGAGCCGATTAGGGTTTACCGCGCGAGAGAGACGAGCCGGCAGACTGTCAATCGAAAAATCATAAATGACAGTCCACGGGGCTTTAATTTCTTTAAAAGTTTTACAACGTCGGTTATTATATAACCGACATTATAAACTATTTTTTAAATTTATAACGTCAGTTATTTTAAAAACGATGTAAAAAAGCTCCCGCGCTTTGGTTTTTTACGGCGGTTATTTTATAACCGACGTCAAAAACGAGATATCTACGGGTTTTTTACGTCGGTTATTTTATAACCGATGTAAAAAAACCCTCGTGCCTTGGTTTTTTACGTCAGATATTTTATAATTGATGTAAAAAACGCATAGATATCTCGTTTTTTACATCGGTTATAAGATAACTGATGTAAAAAACCAATGCGTGGGGGGTTTTTTACGTCGGTTATTTGGAAACCGACGTAAAAAACCCGATATGTATGCATTTTTTACGTCGTTTATCAAATAACCGAAGTAAAAAACCAAAGAATGGGGGGGTTTTTACATCGGTTATCAAATAACCGACGTAAAAAACCCCTCTCTTTGGTTTTTTACGTCGGTTATTTGATAACCGACGTAAAAAACGCGTAGATATGGGGTATTTTACGTCGGTTTCCAAATAACCGACGTAAAAAACCCCCCCGCGCATTGGTTTTTTATGTTGGTTATAAGATAACCGACGTAAAAACCAAACAGGCATGATTTGTAACGTCGGTTATTAAAATAACTGACGTTAAAAACCTACTCGCCGCATTTTTTACGTCGGTTATATATAACCGACGTAAAAAATGGTGACGTTAAAAACGTTTTCTACACTAAGGTGAACATGCTTAACAATTAATATATTCCATTTAATTTAATAAATAAAGACAAACCAAATGTTAAATCTCAATGGGAACTTGAGGTCTCATTGGAAATGTAAAACTACCTACACATGTTATTCTAATTAAAAGCTCGGCCGAGAACTTATAAGTTGCCTTGGTTTTTATAATTTATATTAATGGAGGGAAACTCCATTTAAGAATGAATAGAGGTTGTGTACCAAAACAGTCCATTTATCTAACAAAGGCATTAATGAATCAAATAAAACTAGTGCAACTAGCTAATCATGATTTATATCACAAATCCATACATTTTAGTTTAGAAGAAAATGGGCCACCGTCAAGGGTTTTATTTTGAAATCATGAAATTGTTCTTCAAATAATTAATTTACCATATTTATACATACATTCCAAATTAATGTATTAATTCATCAAAATAAAAATTTTAAATTAGCTACCAAGATTTTAAAGTCAATTAAAAATGTTCAAATGGAATTAATAAGGTACCATTATAATTTAGAAAAAATCCTACAACGTGAAATTCTATTATTCAACCAAGTAAAACTTCTAGAAGGAAATCCTAGAATTTATTCAATGAATTAAAAATGTAAAATTTTCTTAGCCAGCCCATGGGTTTCCCATAAAAGATATCAACAACCTCTAATTCTCTAATCAAGGGTTAACATACATTTATCAAGGTGCAGGGATCAATTTAAAATGAAGGAACCAACTAGAATAAAATATGCAATAAATGACATCATGTAGTGCCATGATGCTATTTGTTAATTGATGGAAATATGAGGAAAAAGTCATATACCACCTGCCTTGTACATGGTACATTTAAATCTTCCAATATAATGCCTTGATTCATATTAGTTTGGAAGAAATCTATGAAATGGGCATCCACCTTGAAAATAGGGAAAATAAGCTTACACCAAAATATCACAACATATGCAATGGAGTAATTGATATAGATTAGTATCTTACTTGAAAGTGGAAACCCATGGCCCAAGGAGATCCTCACATGGTTATTAAGAGGATAATAAAAAAGGAATGAAAAAAGGGAAAACATAAACTAATTAAGGAGAAAATTGTAATTTCACCCTAAATACTGGGTCTCATGGTTTAGTTGCATAGTTTGGCCAAACTGTGTGCTTACCGTGTGACACCCCTGCTTAAGAAACACACCTCACATGGTTTGTCTTGAGCTGTTATACTAACTATGTGAATATCATGTGATAAATATTGTGAGGGTACTGCATAAGTGGTTCCAACTGTGCAGGTTAGGACCATGGTTTGGGAAAACCATGCGCAGTCCATGCGGGGCACATATGATCCACTTATTCAGGCTGTCCGGTTTTTGGTAGGTCCCCCACAGTTTCAGACAGACCATTCATCCTCTACAGACCCTCAAAATCAGGAATTTATGACCCCAATGCTCCCGAAATTCAACGAGACATCCAAGAAACCTCTCAAGACTTTACCCAAGTCCAAAAACTACACATAGTAGTGTTATGAATCTTTGAATTTTGTTCTAAATCTTGGTTTTTAATACAACCCATCTAGTAAATGCATAAATTCAAATTACTTTCGATTTTTTTCTGGTTCAAAGACACTGTCATTACACAGATAAAAGTGTACATTTTATCTTCTTTAAATTAATACTGATAAATGGTACATTTCATAATATAAAATATTTATATATTCTTAAATATGATTTATATAACAAAAAATATATATTTATATAAATATAATATATAAATTTTTAATAATTTATATTGTTCTATATTTATTTATAAATTATAATTTTACACACACAAACACACACACACACACACATATATATATTATAAAACATAGTGGTAATAACTATATTAATAAATATATAGATAAATTAAATATATTAATATAAACTATATTAATATATTAATAGTTCATATTTAAGTATATATATTTATATTCATGTGATATATTTTGTAATATATATATTCACAATACAAATAAACACACAAACACTCGCAGGTTGGAAGGATACGTCAAAGCACCCCAGCGGATAACTCATTCAACCGACCATTTTATTGCAATGAGTTTCTCGAAGGCCCTATGGGATTGAAATCACATTAGATGGCCCAAAAGGCCCTATGTTGGTTTAGTGTTGATCTAGATCCACCCCCATGCCTACATTAAGTTGGTTACGTTAGCTTGCATCACTGTTAACTTACATAACCCCTTCCCGCGTCACCACACATAAATCCCCCTAGGCGCTGCCTAGAAATGAACCCTGGCCGTTTGGATGTGGAGGCCATAGGTCAGTACAAATCAACCATGGCTTAGGACACTTTATGTACAAAAATATTAATATATGTATATAAATATGTGTTAATATAATTGTTGGTGTTGCGGTGCGAATCCTCTTTGATATGCCTAGAAAATCTCACAGCGTGACAAAAGAAAAATAACAGTGAAAAAATTGGGGGTTAGTGATATAACTATAGGGATTGAGGTATACTTCTGAGACCGAATCCCATCAGTGATCCCAACCATGGGTGAAGGGGAAGAGGCCCCATAATATGTACCAACTTAAACTAGGGTTTTATAGAGACACACACAGACAAAAAAAATTATATATTCAGAGACAAACATTTTCCAACGAATATATATTAGTATACATACATACATATCTATATATACACATATACATATACATATACATATACATATATATACATCTACATATACCTATAGATATATAAATAAATATACATATACCTATATATATACATATACATCTACATATACATATACATATACCTATACATATACATATACATCTACAACTACAGGTACATCTACATCTACAAATACATGTACATATACCTACACATAAACATATACATATACACATACACATACACATGCACATACACATACACATACACATACACATACACATACACATACATATACACATACATATACATATACCTATACATATACCTATACCTATACATATACATATACATATACAGATACAGATACATATACATATACATACATATAGATATACATACACATATACATATACATACACATATACATATACACATACACATACACATACATATACATATACATATACATATACATATACATATACATATACATATACATATACATATACATATACATATACATATACATATACCTATACATATACATATACATATACATATACATATACATATACATATACATATACATATACATATACATATACATATACATATACATATACATATACGTATTCATATACATAAACATATACATATACATATATCTAAGAATACATGGAATTTTTTAACGTGTTGATTTGTTTATTAACTTTGTGTGAAATAATGTTTTTACGAATTGGTTTAAGATGATGATGTTTTTTCCAGAGGTATAAATCTAAGAAATATGTTTTGTAGAGGATTTATGTCATATCTGGATGTTTCTAATATTCCAAAACCATAAGCTACATCTACGGAGGTTGAAATATTATTGATATGAAATATTAACTCCGATCTTGTTTCAGTAGTGGAAGATTGAGTTGGAATTGTGAAATAAGTAGTAAAGGAATTACCTGAGTTTGAATCCAGAAGTTTCATAGTTTTGGAAGAATAACTTAAGAATTTCCATGTCATTTTAGATTAACTTATATATTTATAAGGAAAAGAATATATGATTCAACATATACATAAAGTGTATCTTATTAAGAAGTTGAAGATGTTCTTAAAGGTGAATCCAAAAGATAAATCAAAAAATTCAACATTGATCATCATAGTATCATACGTCATGGATCTTTGAGAATAGTTTCTAATTCATTATTAGTCCAAACATAGAGTTTGGATGATACTTAAGAAAAAGTATCTGGAATATGAAAGAGTGTATAGAAGAGTTGTGTTTGAGTTATGTTGAAAAAGTTTTAAATAGGGATATAAAAATTTATTGATCCAGAAGTTGTCTTGTGGAATCGATTTAAGAGAAGGCCTATGATGAGTTTGAAGATGTTTTAGAATTTAAAATAAATCATGTAATATTAACTTGTGATTTACTTTATTACATGATATTTAATGGGTTCTAGATTTGAGGAATTTATGAAGCATTGATTCCAGGGAGAACTATGAATATCTAGAATAATCAGGTGAAAGGAAAATAATAAAGAGGTTGAGTTGTGTGTATAAAATTATATAGAAAGATGACAACTAGTTTAGAAGAGTTATGAATTTTTGAAATTAATATTAGAAGTGAAGTTATAAAAATGAACTGATAGAGAGGATTAACTATAGAAAATGCAATTTTAAAAAATAATGATTTTTAGTTATGTCTAGAAGGTGTTTCAAGATGATAATATACAAAATTATAGAGCATCGAAAGTTGAGTATAGTGTAATATGAGGAAGTTCATGTCTAGAAACTTAGAATATCATAAGTTCTGAAGATGAATTTGTGAGATGTTATTGGTTATAGTTTAGATGACGTATTAGATTTATAAATGAATAACTTTAGATTTTTAGAAGTTCAGTTCGATTTAGTATAAAAATTAAAATCATTTCAGATAATTCAAAGAGTATTGAGAATAATTTTGGAGAACCATATACTTTAGAAGTAGAAGCTGAAGAGGGAATTTCATGATCTAGTTGACTGAGTAATATGTATATAGGGGAAGAGATGAAAGTAGAATTAACATGGGGCCTATGTCAAAATAATTCTAAGGCCATGGAAAATAGGGATTCAAAAGATGTGAAGCCTTCACGAAATTTTAAAATCATTTATATAAATCCAAAGTTATTATGACAATACAAAGCTATATGTAAGGATTTAAAAATCACAATGTCAAATTTTTGATTCTAGCTAGGATTTTTTGAAACATTTAATATCATTAATAGTGTGTTTTTCAAAAGATTTAATAATGTCACACACAAATATTTTTTAATACATCAGATCCAATTGAATGTAAATTGAAAAAGGTTAAAGATGAATAATTTTGAGCTCATGTTATTCATATTGTTTGGAGTAATGATAGAAATTTAAAGGGGATACCTCATTTAGAGTTATAGGATCATAATTTGAGAGTAGAGATTAAGAGAAACTCTCCAACACATTCTAAAAGATCCACTGAGTTGAAAAATATTGGCTGTGGTTGTAAGAAATAATAAAGTAATGGAGGAAGATCCTAAATTCTAGAAGATTTATTAGTTGAGAGACATGGTATAAAAGTTACATACACTGAAGCTTTTGAAATTAGGATTCCATATAGTGAAGTTTCATAAGATAGTTTTTTTGAGTAGGTGTTGAATCTTATTATTCTAAAGGATCTGAGGAAGGTAATCGTTTTGGATAAATAAATACAAAGAAATTAATATATGAATTGTCCATTTTTTGGTGACTTTGTAAAATCATGGGAACTAATATAAAGAATTTACAAGAGATCTAAGTTTTGTGAAATAATATCAAAAAAAGGATGATACCCTCTCACACCACTTGTAATATATGTTTATATTAGAAGAAAATATATGTATCAGACTAAACATGAAAATATAAAGTAAAAAATCACTCTAATTATGGGTGAACCTAATAAAAATCCTATTCCACTTATATTAATTTTAATTATGTTTTATATGGGAGAGGGTGAGATATAAATTTATAGATCATCCTGATTCTAAAAAGCCATAGAGGCTAATTTTATACTAGAACTTGGAAAATGTAACACTGATTCAACCCGCCTTATTAGTGTCACATCATATTTCTAAGCACATTAAGTGTTATTATAATAACATGGGGTTCATATATAGGTGTATAATTTTATTGAAGATTGACAGTTTTGAATTCCATTTATAATAGAGGTATTCCAACAATCTATGGAATTAATTATCAAGGATGTAATAATATGACAACTCATTATCTTATTTCACTCATCATAGATGTTGTTGATTCTTCTATAATAGTATTTCCTAGTATTTCCAATTATTGAGAAAGATACACCCATGAATTTGACAAAGTGTATATAATGGTTATAGGGCTCTAAACTTCCTTGTATATTTGATATAAACATGAAATAATTTTTATGGTAAAGTTAAAGTTAATAGAGAAAAGCCATAGATATGGATAGATATGTTGTAATATGTGAGGATCAATAATGAAGAAACTATTTATGACTATTTAAAAAGAGTGAATAAAGTTTTTAACAACATAAAAATCTTTCGAGATGCACTAAAAGACTCTATTATTTTCAAGATGTTTAGGGAAAACTTCTCTAGTGTTTTTGATACTAAATTTTTAGTATTAGAAGATATAGATGATTTAACTCTTAATGAATTTCAATATATAGTTTCTATATATGAGATGAAGAAATATATAGTTTTTAATAAGAAGATCAAGGAAGATATGACATTCAATGACATGAAAAATATTAAAATTAAGGAAGATTAAGATGAGTACTCTAAGGATTCTGAAGATAAGGAAGAAAATGGTGAAGAGTATAAGGTAATTGTTTATCTTATCTTAATGAAATTCCAAAAATGAAAAGGTATGTACAAATGTGAAATCCCACTAATTTTTTTTAAATGTGATGGAATTAAGAAATTTTACTGAAAATTCAAATAAAAAAAATAGGTTAGTTTGATAAAGCTGAAAAGGAATATTTTTTTTGGAAATAGAGATGATGTAAAAACAATAAGAAAGATGAGTAAATAGTTAAATCCAAGATAAGGTTCAAATAAAGTAAAATAATATGTATGTTAATAAAATAAGAGGAATACTTCTCCACTTCAAGTAGTCATTCAAAAAAAGAGACTCCTAAAGTGTTTGGAAACATTATGGATCACCTTAAAAAGATGAAGTAATATCAATTAATGGTTAAAATGGTGAATAAGGAGAAGAAAAATGTACTGAGAGTATAAAAACCCTAAAATCATACTCCCAGATTTCATGCTAAAAGCTTTGTAAAAAATTTTAAACACATAATAATCAATTGAAAAATATATAGTTCGTTACACACCCAAGGACTTTTAGGACTAGTGTTTGTGAGGATTATTAATCATTAATACATATTAGAGTATAACAAAAATTATATTAACACATATATATATTCAATCAATATATATACTCAATCCATACCAGATACCATTTTTCTTCTCCTCATTACTAAACCTATTAACAATATATTAAAATATGTGGTGAGAATAAATTTGTTTAGTAATGGGATTTAATACAAGATGTAAAATCCCATCTCTTTAAAAATGTTATAAAAAAATATTTTAACGTATTTAATAAAACATTTTATATATAAAAAAAATTTCCCTTAAGGATAAATTTATGGTTTTCAAAATCCATATTAAGAGATGTTTTTCAAAAACTTTTAAAAGAAATATTTTGAAAACATAATATTTTATAAAAACATAAAATCCCTTGAAATAAATCATGATTAATTATTTTAAAACATTAAATAATTCCCTTCAAAAATAACATATATTCATGGAATATTAATGATACTTTACAAAATTTAATAAATCCATGTGGAAAATTTAAGTATTGAAGGTCTAAGCATCAATTTTAAGAAAGATTCCTCTTGTAGCTATGGGTTCACTCTCCACTCCTCATCATCATGATCAATATCCAAGTGCCAAACTTTTAAGTAAAACATTTTTGTAAATCTTTCCTTTATCACTATAAATCCATAAAAACTTTTATAAAAATTGATTTTATACAATATATTTTCAAATAAGAAAAAAAGTACATATATAAAAAAGTGGCCTTAATGGATAACTCATACTTTCATAAATATTAAAAATAATATAAAAATACATAGACAATACTTAGGAATAATTTTAAAAAATTATACTTATGAAAATTATTTTAACAAAAATATGGTAATCCATGAGAAATATAATACACCGACATACAATTCATAATCATGAAACAAATCCCTAAATTTAAAAAAAAATTGACAAGTGAAATAATCATTTATATAATAAATAAAACATTTTTTGAAATTAAAAAACCTTTTAAATAGAATTAATAAAATAAAATCCTTTAAAAATATGATTTTAGGAATAAATAATTTTTTAAAACTGAATTTCTTTATAAATAAAGTTTTTCAAACCATTAAATATGACTTTATCAAAATAATTTTCCCTTAAATAAGGGTTTTGAAAATATAAAAAAAGCTCAACAAAATTTTTTCCCATTCCATGTATTTGGTAATAGGCCGGTCATCCTTAAAAAAATTCCATTCAAAACACACCTAAAAAAAAACCTTTATTCTAAAACAAGTTGGCAATTCATTGAAAATTTGAGTAAAATTTTTTTCCTTCATTTGATAAGAAAAAAGGACACAACTTATATATATATCTGTGCGTTTTAATGACTTCCTAATATAAACCATTTAATAATCCATATTGTTTCAAACATTTATCTTATAAAATAAGTTTGGAAACTATTACTTGATCATGAGGATTGATAATACAAGGTTCTATAAATTCATATTTTTGCATTCACATCATTTTTCAGTTATCCTGACCTTTTATGTCAAAACAAACATATAATCTAATACGAGGAAAACATAACATATATATATATATATTGTTGTGTGAATTGTAACCCACTTATATATATATATATATATCTGTATGTATTTTTTTTTGAAGTCATGAGTAGGATGATATTCACATATATATAAGAAAATGATATACATGGTACTACCTATGTCAATCGAGGAAGAACATTGAGGACGATGATGCCAACACTAGTTCCCCCATTTTTTTATTATCATTTCATTATAATTCATTTTTGAAGGACCTACTATTTGAAAATTCATATATATATATATATATATATATATATATATATATATCTGTATATATTTATAACTTGAATGAAAACCTATCAAAACAAACGAGGAGAAAAAAGTGACATTGATCAAACAACTTTTATGGTTCCTAGATCATCATTGGGTCAATCATTAATCAAAACTATAGTTTCATAGCATCCTTTTCATGTACACATAATTAGATACATAATATGTGTTGTGAAAAAATGTGAAAATCAATGGAAACCATAGGGTTTAAGCACGAGGAATAAGATGATGCATCAAGGATATCAAATGACCATCATCGACCTAATCAATTGACCCTCTTTATTTATAGATGTCTTTTAAGCAAGTGAATAGTACCCCATGTTGCTTGTCCCACATAAAATTTTCCTTTGCTTAATCACTTCAATATATTGTTTCATGTTTTATCTGCCTCTCGATGTGATTATCCTAGGTTCCACTTTTGGAACCACATTGTATCCACTGAGTTTCATAGTTCGTACCTCCCCATGCAGTTCCACTTTCCCATGTGCTCATGAAGGTTTTATGTACCAACTATTGTTGCTTGTCCTCTCAAGCCTGTGCATGCTCTACATGACTTATGCACACTCAACGTTATCCTCAATGAGTTGTTCCTAAATAAATTATCCTATGGGCTATCAAATGGTGAATATTTTTTATATATTAAATTAATATTATTAAATATATATTTACAAACAAAAAATCAGTAACTTATTATAGTCAACTAGAATTTAATTATTTATGAATTTTTATTTAATTATAAATAAATATTAAAAAATACCCAATATAATTTATTTATTTACTTTATTATTATTATTATTATTATTATTATTATTAATGAGTTAAGCATAAATCATGCCATTGATAATAACATCAAAATAAAAATTTATTATATAAAATCATTGAATGTTATATTTCACATGCCATAAATAAATTTCATCCCCACAATTTTATTTATATAAATAAAATTTTGACATCCTAATTAAACTCAATATTTTTTATTATTATTATAATTATTTATGAGCTTAGTAAAGATAAATTTAATTGGAAAATAACAAGAATTTCTCAATGAAAGAATTTGATTCTAAAATAATTACTGATTATTAATTTTGAAATAAATAAATTGTTAGATAATCTATAAGTTCATTTCCATAAAAATAAAAGCTTTTCTAAAATAAAATTCTTATAATATACCTTAAATGACTTTATAACCTTATAATTCTCCGACGATGTCATCATAAACTCCAAATTTTTATAAACCCCCCTCTGATACCAATTATAATAGACCTAGACCCGTACTCCAAGATTTGGTGCTAAAAAATCTGTATCTTTTTAAAGATAAAATATTCAACTGAAAAATATATAGTCATTTACATTCTCAGCGATCCTTTAGGTCTAGATTTTTTAAGTATTAGGAAACCTTAAGACAAATTAGAATTTAAAAAAAATCCTATGAACACTTAATTAGCTTCACTTGAGTTAGATACATAATTGAGAATAAACACCATTGTTCTTTTAATCATCACTAAAAATGTGAAAAAAATTATAGAACATGGGGTGAGCAAAAAATTTCTCAGTAAGGGGTTTTAAAACCAAAGATAAAATACTTTCACTTTAAAAAATTTATCAATTTTTTTGAAAATATTTCATAGAACATTTGAAATAAAAATATATTTTCCCTAAACATCAATTTTGGGGTTTCAAGACCCATAAGAGAAGATGTTTTTCAAAATTTGTTAAAATAAATATTTAAGACACATAATATATGTTGAGAACATAAAATCCTTTAAAATAATTCATAATTTCTTCTTTTAAAACATCAAAACTTTTCTTTCAAAAAACAATTATTTACGGAATACAATGTGAGTTATAAAACATTATGAAATCAATGTGTGCACTGGAAGCATAGAAGGTTTAAACATCACTTTTAGAAAAATACCCCATTATTTCATTGGTTATTTCCTCACTCCGCATAATCATGATAAATCCCCAAGTACCAAAATTTTAAATAATGTTTTTATAGATTTACATTCTCATAATAAATCCATTAAAAATAAAATTTTTAAAACATCACTTTTATGTAATTTATTTTAAATGAGGAAAATAATTACACACTTAATAAAGTTGTATAAAAGGAAAAACATACTTTCCTAAAGATTATAAATAATATAAAAATATATAGACAATACTTATGAATAATTCTTTGAAATTAAGCTTTAGAAAATTATTTTAATACAAATATGGTATGTCAGGTGAAATATAATGCATTATCACATAGTATATAGTAATTAATGAAATAGAAAAAATTAAATAATATTTCACACAAGAAATGATAATTTCTATGCTCTATAAGTAATTTCCTGAAATTAGAAAAAATTTAAGACGAAATCCATAAAAAAATCCTTTGAAAATAAGAGTTAAAGAATAAATGATTTTGGAAATTATGATTCACTTAAAAAAAGTGTTTTTTAAACCATTAAATAATATTTTATAAAAATAATTTTCCCTTACAAAAGGGTTTTGAGAAAATAAATAAAATTTTAAAGACTTATTTCCAATTACCATGTATTTATTAAAAGGATGGTCATCTTTAAAACTATCCTATTCAGAATAAACATCAATTATTCCATTTGTTCTAAAATATTATGGTGTTTCATTGAGAAGTAAAGTAAAAAAAAATATTTTTTCCTTATACTAGCAAATCTGGTAACTCTTATATATATGTGTGTGAATTTTAATAACTTCATAATATAAGAAATTTAATAATCCATAGTGTCCCAAATTTTTTGATAAAAAATGGAGTTTGGTAACTATTAACAGGTCATGAGGATAGATAAGACAAGGTTCTATAAATTAAGATGTTCATATTTACATCCTTTTTTAGTTATCTTAACCATCAATGTCAAAAAATGGCATATATTCTAATATTTTGACAATATAACACACACAAAAACACATATAAATGTATTTATTTGTTTTAAATCATTGGGATGATGATATATATATATATATATATATATATATGAAAAGAGTGGAAAGGGTTTTCTGATATCGATCGAGGAAGAAAATTGAGGATGACGACGCCTACACTAGTTCCACCTCTTTTTTTATTATCCTTTCATTAAAAATACTTTTTTAAGGTCCAATGATTTTGAAAGGAATATATATATATATATACACTGATATATTTATATAACTTAAGTGAAAACCTATCATATTGAATTTAGAGAAAAAGGTGACAGTAATCAAACATTTTTATGGTTCTAAAAGCATCATTAGGTCAAGAATTGATCATAATCATAGTCTCATAACTTCATTTTTATGTATACATAATTATATATGTAATAATTATTGTGAAAATGGTTAAAAAATAGAAAATTATAGGTTTTAATCATGATAATAGAAAAATACACACCAAGGAGATCAAATAACTATCAGTGACCAGATTGAATAACCCTTGTTATTGACAAATGTTTTAAGTAGGTGAAAAATACCCCACGTTTTCCATAACATATA
Source organism: Viscum album (assembly GCA_963277665.1). Lineage (NCBI taxonomy): Eukaryota > Viridiplantae > Streptophyta > Magnoliopsida > Santalales > Viscaceae > Viscum > Viscum album. The sequence goes on from OY728142.1 coordinate 1,414,847,294, forward strand.
TAAGTTTCTTTTGGTTGATCAATTAAATATATTATTTTTTTAACTCCCAAAGGTTTAATAAATAAATTTAATATTGAATTCATGAAACACTGATACTCTAAAAAACACCACTTTGTTATAACCTATCAAGTATACATAATTTTTCCACCTCTATGATTTGAATTTTGAAAAACTGATATACACGAATTCATTCAGTAAGATATTTAAAGTATAATAGATTCAAATTACATTTTCTGTGGATAGTAATGTACCCTTATAAATTGTAATATATCATTTTGAATAGTAATTTGATCCTTATGAATATTAACCTCACCCAAGAAAGTATATAAAAAATTGAGACAACTTATAAAAGAAATAGAGTATTTTAGAAATTAATAATTATGTGTTGAGTAATAAATATTTTATAAATTTTTTAAATTATTTAATTAATTTACGTTAAAATACATTTTCATAAAATTTATTGTTGAACAAATATTTTTTTATCCTATTATTTTAGGATAATTTTATGAGACCTCAGTAAATTTTTGAAAGTATTATAAAATCAGTTTTAAATTTAAAATATGTATTTTTCAAGTAAACAGTGATTTTATTAACACAATTAATTTGATAAAATTGAGTTAATTTTTTTTAATTCTACACATCAAAAAATGGTTTGGGTGAATTTTTGGGATTCTTCTAAATGACATGAATTTTTGGTCAACAGTAAAATACGTAATTTATGGTATAAATACATTATAAGATAAATACACTATTACTTTCATCCAAGATGATATAAGAACACATGGTTGTAGCTCAAATGAACTTATTACTATTTTTTGTCACATGAATCAACAATATTTCTTTTCTTTGTCTAAATAACAAAATAATGACTAAAATAATGGGAAAACCCTCCTCTCCTCCACTATAAAAACCACCCCTCACTCTCTCTTCTTTTCTCTCTTATCAAGACTTTTTCCTTATCTAAATTCAATTAAAATCTATTCCTAAGTTCCTCCCCACATATATCATCCCTTGGTCTCTTCAAAATTCTAAATCCTCTCCCCTTAAGAGGCTCTCAAGGAAGATAAATTCATGACATAAATTCCTCTTTTCATTTCTTTAATTTTCTTTCATGTTCCTTTATTTTTTTTAATTACTCACCTCCATTACTCAAAATGTTATGATAACTTTAGTACCATATATGTATTAGATTTGTTTTTATGATAATGTAATAATTCATCATCATCTTTCCCTTCCCCTCATTTTATACTAAAAATGAAAACACCATCCGAGATGTGTTAATTTATTTCATTCAAGGATGATGAGTTTTCAACTTCTATTACCATCTTTAATTCTGGTCAAAAAACAATTTTTATGGCTGAAATTGATAATAATATATGTAATATATCCAATTTGATGTTTTAGAATCATTTTTTACACATGGTATCAATTATTAAAACAAAATGAGTTCCTGGGGATCGTAAAACCACCAAATTAATCCAAGAATTTATGATTAAAATTTGATCTAATGATTCATCCATAACCAAAGTAACCAAATACCTTTTAAGATAATATAACCTTATGGATTAAAATTAATAACATATAACATCAATTATGTTATTCATTTCTCATTTTACATAAACATTTATTCAAGCAAATCTATCCTGAAATCTAATGAAACGAGCATTCACAAACGATGATATTGAATCTATTAATCCATAAAAATGACCAAAAAATGATATTAATAAGATTATAATAAATAAAATAAATGTATAAATTGTTCTGAATTAATTTATTAATAATTATAATTTCATATATCAGGACCTTATGTTCAAGATTGGAACATATTCGGAAATAAGGTAAGGGGTTTCTACTTGAACCTCCATTTTCATTCGGGTTACTCTTATTCTCTACATACCACAATGAAATTATTATTTATTTCTATGTACTCCTCATAAATTATATGTTATTGTTATATATATGATTAACAATAGTAATCCTTCTTTATTTTATAAGGAGTTACATATTTCAGAAGTTTCTTTCATAAATACTTCCCAAAATAAAAGCTCGATTCATGGAAATTTCACGAATTATTACCTATTTTCAAGGGAACTATATATCTTTTATAGTAAAATTTATTTTTTTAAAAATCAGTGTTTTTATTATGAAATAATAACTTAAATCAATTCTTCTTTTATACAAATATTTTTCAAAAATAACTCTTCTTTTGTAAGTAAAAGAGTATTTATCTCAAGAATAACTCGTTGATTTAATAAGAGTATTTTCACATTTTTCAACTATCTTGTTGATTATTTTCTTCAAATGGGATTAATATTTTAGGATATCATCTCACACATTTTACAGAATGTTTTATGATTAGTTTGAATGTGGATGTACTATCTTGGAATCATTGTCCATATTACTTTGAATGGTTAGTGTTTATACTTAGTGATTGGGGAAAGCTATTTACATATCATATGTTAGTTTCCATATGAATTTATATGTTTTTATGTTTATAATCAATAATATTAAGAATAAATTGGACTTATTAGGTGATTGGGGGCCCTATATCCCCTCTATGAATCAGTTGGTCTCATGCAACAAACTAGAGTCTTGGCATAAGGCTTTGACAGTATGGTTATTTATTGTCTTAGTGTGAGGCCTTGACGGTATGGTTATGATGTACGAAATTTTTCATTACTTCATTATAAAGCTATTGATTGATAGTTTATGTGTTTAATTGAATAGTATAATATCCATGTTTGTTTTTTGTGGCTTTATTTAATATGTTTTTATTCTTACCATATTATGCTCAAGTATATTTTTAAAGGTATGTATTTTTAGTTATTCTTTATTCCTAGTGTTTTTTATAATTTCTTGTACTGTATTATTTACCTATATTGAGCATATGATCTCAACTCTTTCAAATGATTTAATTTCCCTAGGTTTTGAAGAAGTATATTATGAATGAATTTCAAGGATAATCTAGGAGTTTATGTGTGATTCAAAAGAAGTTGGTTGGTTGTATTTCCTTTCAAGTTGTAATATCGAACTTATGTATGAATACTGTTTTTTAAAACTACTAAACTATTTGGTCCTTTGGGATAAAACTATCTTGTAATATTTCCAATTTAATCAAATAAGTCTCTGGCTCTGGGGAACTGGGGTCGGGTCCTTATAGTTGGTATTGAAGGTCGTTTACTAGAAAACATGGAAACTAGATTTAGAAAACACAGATTAGGGATGAAAACCCAAAGATAGTATCTGTGGATAAATATACAAGAACATCATACAATTTTGGTAAGGAATATATTATGTGGATCTTTCTAGACAATAAATTCATATTTGGATACTACAAGGCAATGTTGTTCTGGCACAAATGTACCTAGGAATAATAAATCTGACAAAGAGTTTTGGGATTTACCCTTGGTATCCTGGTACATGACAACTGGCCTTACTGGACACCTGATTTGACACTCTTGGGGGATATACTTTGGATAATTCACATTTTATTTACAAACCCTTATGAAGGGCCTAAATTGAAATTTTTCCATTAAGAAACGATGTTTATGATTATAATACTAGCTATGGATAAGATTTCAATTTTTTATAAGTATTTTTCTAAGTTAAGATTATTCATTATGATTCATAACCTAAACTAGTGTATGACATTATTTTGAGATGGCAACCAGTGGATGTATTGGAAACCACATGATTTCACAGATCCCATGTAGGGATTTCCCTCTGATATAATATAATGATGCTAGATCTATTGTTGTGACTGGTGCTAAGAAACTTATAACTATACTAAGATAGTTGACTCCGGTTATGAACAATAACCTTACCCATATGGAGCATCTGTATCCATAATATAGAGGATCTATGTTAGAACACTTTATGTGAAAATATCCTCCATCATTCAGTGGGACCACAAACCAATTCATATTAGATCCTTGGATTAATTATTAAGAGAATATATTTCACTCTTTGGGAAGTAAAAAAGAGGGAAGTCTGTCATGGTAGTTTATAACCTATCGAGAGATGTGGATTAGTTTTGGTATTTAATTCAAAATAGAAAGGAGGTGGAATAAATAGAAGAAATGGAATGGAGGGATTTTAAGGAAATCATCTTAGAAAGATATTTACCTCATGAATAGAGGGAAGATATGGAAAGATAGTTTCTGAATCTAAGGAAAAATGAAGATGAGAATGTAGCAAAGTACGAATCCAACTTCACAAGGTTAACAAGAAATGTCATAAACTACATACATAATACAATGATCAATATTGACATATTCTTTTATGGTTTAAAACCTTTCTTATGAAGGGAACTAGTCTACCAATGTTTCACATCATACAAATATATAGTCTCATGTGCTCTCAAGATAAAAATTGAATTCTCTAAGTCTTACAAAATTAATGGAATGAAAGAGAAGAAGAGGGCTGCTGAGAACTATAGAAATAGAAATAAGGAAACATGGAAGAAGGGTAGAGTTGAATTTCCACCCTATGATAATTGTGGTAAGAAACACCTTGGTACTTGCCTAAAGGTTATGAGTGTTTTTATAAGTGTGGAGAAAAAGGTAACCACTCTCATTATTGTAAGTGGAAGAAAGAATCTACCAATGTTCGATAATACAATTTCAGGGACAAGGGAAATTTTTAAAATGATTGTTCTAAGCATCAAAGAAACATTCCCCAAAGAAGGAAAATGGAGAAATGTCAATCTTATGTGGTCACAACTACTGAGGTTTATGTTTTTAATGATGTGGTGATAGGTACTTTAATAATTTCCTAAAACATATCCAATGATTTATTTGATTCTAGATCGTCCCATACTTTTATATATTCCCATTTTTCCATTAAAATTAGATATTTCCAATTTGATTTAATAAAGGAGTTGTCAGTCAAAACACTTAAGGGAAGTATCATTGCAATAATGTTGTCTCAAGAAGTACCCATTATGGAATATGAATGTGATTTATTTTCTGATTTTATCATCATACGCATGATTGACTTGGATATAATCATTGGTATCTATTGTATTTAAAATTATTATGTGAAAATATATTGCAAGAAGAAGGAAGTTGCAATTTTTTAGAATTATATATAATCCCTTATCTTTAGGACAGAAACATGACCATCTGATTTTCATCTAAATCCACCCTCAGTAGCTCTAATAAATTTAATTATTTTGGAGTAATAGAAAACAATACCTATGGGTGAGGAAATAAATCTTCAAATTGAGGATGTACCTATTGTGAAATAATGTTTTTTATATTTCGAGAGGATTTATTTGTAAATCCTTTAGAGTGGAAAATTAAGTTTTCTATTGATTTAATTTTTGGTAAAAGACCTATATCAAAGACTCCTTATATAATGGCCCCAGTGAAATTAGTATAACTAAATAAACAAGGAGAGGAGTTGAGTAATAAGGGACTTATTCACCCAAGTGATTCTCCCTAGGGTGCTCTGTTATTTTCATTAATAAAAAAGATGGATCTATGAGGTTGTACATTTACTACAGGGTGATCAATACTCTTATGATAAAGAATAATCGTCCTCTTCCTCATATTGACGATTTATTTGATCAACTGTAAGGAGCCCAATATTCTTCAAATATTAACCTTTAATATAGATATCATCAGTTTTGTGTGAGGAAGAAATATTTTCTGAAGGCATCATTTCAAACTAGGTATGAGAATTAAAAGTTTACAATAATGTATTTTGGACAAACTAATGCACCCTATGTTTTCATAGATCTAATTTATAGGGTTTTCAAGGAATATATTGATGACTTTTTTGTGGTATTTTTGGAAGATATCTTGGTATACTCCAAATGTAATGAAGATCATGATAGTAACTTGTAAATTATTCTTAATACTGTTAGAAGAAAATAATTATATGGGAATTTATCAAGTGTGATTTTTGGATTAAATCATTTTTTTCATGGACATATTGTATCTAAAGATGGAATATACATTGATCCTGTGAAGACAAAGGATGTTCATGAATGCCCTACACTAACAAAACATAACCGAGGTATGTATTTTTATTGGTTTAGAAGGTTATTATCTGTGTTTCTTTCAGAACATCACCCGATTAGCCAAACTGTTAACCAATGTTACTCATAAAGGGGTTAAGTTTGTATGGACAAAAGAATGTAATTAATGTTTCGATGAATTAATGTGGTGATTAGTGAATGATCTTATCTGAACTATACGATTAGGGAATGATGGGTTTGTGATCTATAGGGATGCATCAAATAAAGGACATGGATGTGTCCTTATATAGATTGATATGGTTATTTCTTATGCATCATGGTAGTTAAAAATTGATGAAAAAAACTATCATACTCATGATCTTGAGTTAACAGCTATAATATTTTATATTAATATATGAAAGCATTATCTATATGTAAAAATATGTGAGATATATATAGATCATAAAATCTTGAAATATATCTTCTCATAGAAATAAAATAACATGAGGAAAAGGTGATGGATAAAAATACTTAAGGATTATGATTTTTCCATAAAATATCACCCAGGAAAGGAAAATAAGATAGCTAATGTGTTGACCAGGAAGGATCATGGAGTTTTAAATAAAATTAGGATTGATAGGGATTTAGTACTAATGGATTTAGTAAGGATAGAAAAGGTAATTATAAAATAAGGAAAAAAATAATTAATTACTCAATTGGTTGCACAACCATATTTATTATAAATGATTAAATTCACTCAGTGTGATGATGAGAACCTTCAAAAGAAAATTAATACTGTGAATGATGGGAAGTTGGATGACTTCGTGTGTGAAGATGGAAGTCTGAAATTTGTGAAGAGACTATGTGTTCCCTCTATACACAAGCTGAAAATGGAGTTATTTTATGATTCTCATAGTTAGAATTTCTTTATAAACCATGGTAGTAATTAAATGTATAGAGATTTTTAGGAACATTTATATTGGGACAACATGAAGTGGAAAATCTCCGATTACATATCAAGATGTTTAGTCTATAAATAGGTGAAGGTTGAAAGAAAACATCCTAGAGGATTCATGAAGCCTTTACCTATTCCTACATGAAAATGGGATGATATCACCATGGATTTTTTCATTAGATTACCCCAAACTCCAAGAAATAATGACGCAATATGGGTAATTGTGGACTGAATTACCAAATCTTGACATTTCTTCACTGTATGGGAGGATTTGGACAAGAGAACATTTCATGGATCCATATTAATGAAGTTGTAAGACTTAATGAATATCCTCTTTCAATAGTGTTTGATCACAATCCTAAATTTACATTGAAATTCAGGAAAATTCTTTAAAAAGATTTTGATAATGATCTTCGTTTTAGTACTGCTTATAATCCTCAAACTGATGAGAAATCAGAAAGGACGATACAAAATTAAGAAGACATGTTGAGATCATGTATACTTGAATTTCAAGGCATGATGGATCATTATTTTCCTTTGGTAAAGTTTCCCAAAAATAATAATTTCCATTATATAAATTAAATGGCACCATATGAAGCATTGTACAGAATGAAATATCTTACACCAACATGTCAGGATGGAGTTTGTGAAAGGAAGATTTTGGGCCAAAAACTTGTGGAGGAAACAACAATAAATGTAAAGACTACTCAAACCCATATTAAAGTATCTCAGCGAAGGAAAAAGATCTATACTGATAATCAAAGGAAGGATTTGGAATTTCAAGTGGGATATCATGTTTTTAGGAAGGTATCTCCATGGAAGGGTGTTATAAGATTTGTAATGAATGGGAAATTGAGCCCCACATATATTGGACCTTTTGAAATTCGAGAGAGAATTAGAGCTCTGGATTGTCGTTTGGAAATTACACCTAGCATGTCTAATTTAAAAAATGTGTTCCATGTCTCATTGTTGATAGAGTACATGCTATAACCAACACATTTCCTCACTTATGAAGGTATAGAATTAGAACCAAACTTATCTTGTTGTAAAGATCTTATCTAAATTTTAGACACTAAGGAACATGTGTTGAGGAATCGAACGACATGAATAGTAAAGGTACACTGGAAAAATCCTAAAATTGAAGAAGCAACATGGGAGCCTTGGGAGGATATGATAAAGAAATACCCAAATCATTTTATGAGGTAAAATTCTATGCATTTTGAGGATGGAAATTATTTAAGGTGAGGAAAATGTAACACCCCAATGTTTTATAAATGAATTTAATATTCAAAGCATGAATCACTATGTCTCTACAAAACAAAAATTTATTATAACCTTTTCAGTATACATAATTTTATCACCTTAGTGATTTGAATTTCGAAAAACTGAAATACACACCTGTTTTCAGTAAGATATTTAGAGTTTAATAGAATCAAATTTAATTTTTGGTTAATAGTAATATATCTTTTAAGAATACCAATGTACCCTTATGAATATTAGTGTAACTTTATGAAATGTAATATTATCATTAGGAATACTAACATGACCCATGAAATTATAAATAAAATGTAGACACCTTATTAATGAAATAGAGTATATTATAAATTAATAATTATGTGTTTAGTAATAAATTTTTAATACTATTTTAAATTATTCAATTTATTTAAAATAAATTTATTTTACATAAAATGAATTCTTCAATAAATTTTTTTATCCAATTATTTTACGATAATTTTATGTGACCACATTTAATTTTTAAAATTATTATAAAATTAGTTTTAAATTTAAAATATGTATTCTTCAAGTAAATAATGATTTTATTTAAAAGATATATTTTTCTTATATAGAAACTTATTTTGATAAAATTGAGTTAATTTTTTTAATTTTACACATCAGAAAAACGGTTAGGGTTAAATTTTTTTATTTTTTTGAAAAACTATAATTTTTGGGGAATAATAAAATATAGTAATTTATAGTGTAAATACGTTATAAGATAAATATAGTATTCCTTGTAACATGTTTTATGTAATCAAACTTGGTTAAAACTCACATGAAATTATTCATTTTTTGTTCAAAATAATCAACACTATTGGTTGTCTTTGGAAAAATAATAAAATACTCATTAAAATAATGGGAAAACCCTCCTCTCTTCCACTATAAAACCACCCCTCACTCCCTATTTTTTTCACTCCCCCAAGCCTTATTACTTGTGTAAATTAAGCTAAAATATCTTACCAAGTTCCTCCCCACATTAAAAATACCTTGGTCTCTTAAAAAGACCAAATCCTCTTCCCAAAAGAGGCTCTCAATGAAGACAAATTCAAGAGGTAAAATCCTATTTTCATTTATTTTATTTTTATTCAAGTTCTATTCTTTCTTTTTATTTACTCTCCTAATTTACACCAAATCTTGTGATAACTACATAAACTTACAAATACTCTAATTTTTTATGATAATGTAATAATTAATATAATCTCTCTTTTCCCCTCCTTTTATACTAGAAACTAAAACACCATCCAAGATGTGTTAATTTATCACATTCAAGGATGATGAGATTCCATATCCCCTACCATCTTCAATTCTAAACATGAATCCATTTTTATGATTATATTAGATCATAATATATTGAATATATACTATATAATGTTATGGAATCATTTGTCACACATGGTTTTAATTTATAAAACAAAATGAATTTATGGTGATCGAAAAACCACCAAATTAATCCATGTGTTTATCATTAAAATTTTATCTTATGAGTTATCCTCAACCAAAGTAACCAAATTAATTATTTGGTCATTTAACATTATGAATGAAAATTAATAACATATATCATCAATTATATAATTAAATCCTCATTTTATATTAACTTCCATACAAGAAAACTGATCAATAAAACTAATGAAATGAGCACTCACAATAGATGATATTGAATCTATTAACCCATAAAAATGATAAATTAACATAATAAAATTATAATAAATAAAATAAAATAATAAAAGGTTATAAATTAATTTATTAATGAGTCTAATTTCATATTACAGGAACTTAAATTCAAGAACAAAACACATTCGGACATAAGGTAAGGGTTTTTTACTCGAACCTCCATTTTTCATTTGGGTTACTCATATTCTCTACATAACTCAATGAACTTATTATTTATTTTTATTTAATCTTCATAAATTTGGTGTAAATTTTTTATATATGTGTACTAATGAGAAGAATTATTTATTTTATGGGTAGTTACATATTTTAGAAGGATCTTTCAAAAATTCTTCCCAAAATACAAGCCAAATTCAAGGGAATTTCTCGAATTCTTACATATTTTCAGGGAAACTCAATATTTTGTATTTAGAAACATTTATTTTTTATAAAATATGTATTTTTATTGTGAAAAATACCTTAATTAAGTTCTGGTTTTATACAAAAAATTTCAAAAAATAAATCTTCTTTTCAAAGTAAAGAGTATTTATCTAAATAATTTCTCAGTGATTTATTAGGAGTATTTTCACATTTTTCAACAACATTGTTGATTATTATGTTAAATTGGGATTAATAGTTTATGAAATAATGTACCATATTTTATTTAATGGTTTATGATTAGTTTTACCGTGCATTATATTTCTTCGAATGGTTATTGTTTATGTTTAATTATTGGGGAACACTGTTTATATTTCATATGTTAGTTTCAATATGAATGTATATACTGTTTATTTTATCACTGTTCATATGAGGATTGAATTGGACTTATTATGTGATATGTGGTTCCCTTTATATACCATTGATGCATCAGTATGGCTCATGAGACAAAATATAGTATTGGCACAAGGCCTTAAAAATATGTTTATTTATAGTCCTAGCACAAGGCCTTGACAGTACAATTATGATGTCTGACATTATGAATTACCTCATTATGAATATCATGATTGATATTATGTGTGATTATTCAAATAGTATGATATCCATGGTTCTGTTTTATGGAATTATTTATTTAGTTTTTATTTCATCTATATTATGCTTAAGTAAATTTTTAAAGTAATGAGTTTTTATTTATTCATCATGCATAGTGATTATTTTTATAATTTATTCCGCTATATTATTTACCCTCACTAAGCACCTGATCTCACCCATTTCACTTGTTTTATTTTCCCCATGTTTTGAAAAGGTATACTGTGAAGGACTTTCAGGATAATTTAGGATTTTATGTGTGATTTAAAATAATTTGATATGTTTTATTTGCTTTCAAGATTTAATGTTGAACTTATGTATGTATCTGGTTTTACAAAACTACTAAACTATTCATTCCATAAGTATAAAACATTCTTGTAATCATGGAAATGTAATCAAATAAGAATCCAGCTCCATGAAACTGGGGCCAAATCCTTACAATTTTGTGTTCCATTAGTATCTTGATGCGAGTAACCCGAGGCCAACTCCCAAAACCACACTACAACCACTGGGCATCACTACTTGTGCCTCCCCATGTATACCTACCCGCCCATGTGCTCATGAAGGAACTATTAACCAAATGATATTCCTCATTACCTAGGACCCACACATGCTTCACATGAGTTATGCACACCCATCCTCAGATTTTATGGGCTAGTCTGAAATCCCTTTTCCCGCGGGCTAGCTAAAGATCAATTTTTTAATATCTTTAATAAATAATATTATATATATCTTTACAAAAAATCATTAAATTATAAGAAATCCACTATAATTTAAGTATTTAAAATTATATTTTCTAATTATATATAAATATTCAATGATTTTGATTACAATTTATTTATTTTATTTCTTTATTCATTATATTTTTTAATACTTTTATTAATATTGTGTTATGGATAAATCAATACACTCATAATATAATTAAAAGGAAAATTTATTATATTGAAACTTAGGATGTTATATAGAATATTATTAATGATATTCTTGATGCATTTAAAGATTATAACACCAAGTATAAGAGATAAATTACATTACTAAAAAATAATGTTGATAATTAAAAGGAAGGTGACGTTTTTGTAAAAGAATAAAGATGACTATATTGATGGAATCAAAATTTATTATTTAAAGGTTAAAAAATAAAAATAAAATTATAAATAAATAAGAGATATATAATAAAAATCAAGGTGTCTTGAAGCTAATTTTTTTTGAAAAGGATGAGCGAAGATTTTAACAAAGATTTAAAAGTTAATTATGAATCATATCTAGCTATTGATAATGTTATCCCAAAATATAGGTTAAGTATGATATTGTTAAACTTATAAATAAATTTTCTTTTAATAATAGTTCATTTTCTAAAACAAAAACTAGGAAAGTACGTGCTATGAGAAATCATGATGAATCTACTTCTATATTAAAGGATGATAAGGGTAACTTATTAAGAAATATCACCAAAAAAACCCGAAGCACAAAATTTCATGTATATAATTTATACTAATTTTGAAGATAGAAATTTAGAGATTATTTTTAAAATTATAGTACCTTTTAGTATATATCCTATATTTTATGGTAAAACTTGTATATTTCTTTGAGTAGGTGTGAATTTAGGGGGATAAACATAGAAAAGAGAAGAATATATTTTAAAAGGAAGAAAATTGAGGATAAATGTTAATTAAGTCTTTCCACTCTGAACTGATTGGATTGCTTCGTAGAAATTCTTAGAAGATATGAAATATAATGTCATTGTGATGAAGAATGTACATGACTAAAATTTTAAGAATTTTTCACATGTTGAAAAATGAATGGAATATCAAAAAATTAAGAAGGAAGAGAATTCTCCAATTGTGAAAGTGTCTTTAAAAGCTACGAGGAAAAGTATGATAAGGACACTTAATAATGATTGTTACTCTCACATGATTAGTTATAAAAAATACTGAATAACATTAAATATCATGATAATGGTTAATATACTTAAGGGAACAATATATCATTAAAAATTAAAGGAATTGTTATGGTTTAGATAGATTCTAAAAACTAAAATGAATAGATGTTCTATTTATTAATTGGAATAAAAAAACTTATTGAGTCTAAGAATAATTTGGTATGAAGAGAATATAGTCATTTTTAGGAAATACTATTGTATCATAAAGGGATAAAAAGTTAGATGAATTATTATTAAATGATAATGAACAAGTGATTTTTTTTTGAAATTTGTGACTTGAAAAACTCTTTTTATTTGAGTGACGGATATGAATATAATTTTTGACATACAATACTTTTCCACCCATGTAATTGAAGTTTTAGTAAAATAATAAAGGAATATTTGGTGAGATATCTACTACAACTAAATATAGAAATGGATGTTATTCATTAAACCTTTAAAAAGGAAATCTAGCACTTTAATGTCCCAAAAGAGTAAAGTTTAGTCAACTAGGCCATTTTAATTAATTCATAATGATTTATGTGGTCCTATGAGACACTGATATACTTGTATTGATCATTATATTATCATATTCATAGATTATTTTACTCCAATTATTAATTTTATGTTAATGAAGAGTAGTCTGATGCAGAAGATATGTTTAAAATATTCAAAAGACAAGTTGAGAATGAGTTGAGAGTCTATAGGATGTAGTTGAGAACTGGTAATGTAAGGGAGTTCAACATTAATTAGTTTGAATATTATCTTTCTAAACATGGGATTAAACTTCAATATAGTTCTACCTATACTCCTGAGTAAAATGGTGTTTTAAAAAGGATGAAATGAAACTTGGTTGAAATGGTAAGAACCATACATGCTAAATACAAACTCTAAAAATTCATTTGGAATAATATAGTAAGTATGGTTGTTCTTAGTCATAATATATTCTCACTAAGACCCAAGTAAAACATGAATTCATGATAAATTTTGGACAAAAATAAACCTATTTTGATTGTCTTCAGATTTTTTTCAAGTCTATGTTTAATAAATATAAAAAATTCAAATTTTAGGACATGTTTTGAGAATTCGTAGGATTTTGTTTTTGTTTCATACCGATCCAATGAAATAGGTTACAAGTTCTGGAAAACAGGCTATATAGTAATATTGACTACTATAATATGAATACCACTTAAAATAATCTCATTTGGAAGGACACAAGTGAATTATAGGAATAGAACCTGTATAATTTTAAAAAAATTAATGAAAATGAATATTATATTAAAACCCACCAGGTTAATACATTATAAAATTCGTCTATTGATGATGAGAATGTTGATGAAATCAGAATAGTAATGTTTTAGAAGATAAACACCATGTTGTATATGAAAACATAATTGCAAATCAGGAATCTCAAGTGATGACTAGAAGAAAACCAAGGCTTCAAAATCAAACAGATATTTTTTGACAAGTTAAAACCACAAAAATTTATAGTGTCTATCAAGAAAAATGAGTCCTAAAAGTTTATGAATGAAGTTATCAATAAAATTGAGAGTAATGTTACCTGGGAACTTGTTCCAAGAAAAAGTAGAAGAAATATTATAGGAACCACATGGTTGTTCAAAAATAAAATCAATAAGAAATTAAGGATTTTTAAAAAAGGAAATGTTGAGTTTCAAAGGTTAATTTATGGTTAAAGGTATATAATTTGAAGGAACTTTTATACTTATTTCTAGACAAAAATCTTTTAGAATATTTCTTTCAATGTCAGCCCCCATTGACTATAATTTTTTTAAAGGGAAGTAAAGTATAATTTTTTAAATGGAGATCTTAAAAAAAAATTACTAACTAACATGAAGGACTTATACTTTATAGTGATGAAACCATAGTGTGGAGATTACAAAAATCCTTATATGGGTGGAAACTATCCCCTAAAACCTAGTACCCCAAACCCATTATTTTGCTAAAAAATATAACTTTTCTATTTGATTTTTTTTTCAAAACTCACATATATATTAGAGATAAGAAAAAACTAATCTAATTTGAATTATTTATGTTAATGATATATTTTTTACAAGTGATAGGGAGTATTCTTCTGATAAATTTTATAAACACATCAACTTGAATTTTGAGATGTCAATGATTTGGGATATGAGTTTATTTATAGAATTAAAAGTTAATGTAAAAGAAAAATACATCTTCTTATCACAAGACAAATATACCAAGGAATATTGAATGAAATTTGGAATAAATGATTCTATGTAAGTATAAACACCCATATATATTGGTATAGAGATGAGAAGATATGAAGTTAGGAAAGGTGTGAATTATGTATTTAGGAAAATGATTGGAAGACTACTTTATCTTATAATATCAAAACCAGTTATTGCTGATTTAGTAGTATTATGTGATATATATCAATGTTACAAAAACTAATCACAATATTTGATTCCTACATAATTTTATGGTATATAAAAGGAAAATTGATTTATGATATGATGCATAAAATAATTGAAGAACTAAACCTTGTGGGTTTCACTAATATAGATTGGGCTACCAATTAAACTAATTAAAAATCAACTTAAAGTTAAAAATTCTTTTTGGGATAATTTTTTGTAAGATTTCATAGTAAAAAAACATTATATAGAATTATGTACAATTAATGATAAATAAATTGTTATTATATATGAATTTGTACAAATCTGGGGGATGAAAGTGTTGCTATAAGATTCGAATGTAAAATTTCAGAAACCATTGACAATAAATTGTGATAATCAAAAATCTATTGATCAATCTATGAACCCAATGAAACATTATATATCTCAACATATTGATATAAAATATCATTTCATTAAATATAAAGTTACTAATAAATATGTGAGGTTGGAGTATACTTCCAAAAATTTTCTTATTGATGATATGTTCACTAATGTTATACAAAGGGAGAGATATAAAGAGGTAAGGCTGAAACGTCATGTTAAAACGTTTTATCTTACTTGAAGAAGATATGGGCTTCTTGAATTCCATTATATTCCATTGAAAAGGGGTAATATAAGTAAAATAATATTTTTTGAGAAGGGTAATTATTATTTTATGAATATAGAGTTGTTGTTATTTTTAAAATGGGTAGAAAAGGCAAGTGAGTTGATTAAGTGGGAGCACAGAAAAATCACTGGATAAAAATTTCTTATCATCATGTGATGCAATTATATCAGAAACATTTCATTATCTAGCTATTTAGTACCTTTAATAAAGGATATGATTTGATGAAAAGTTGAGGGTTACTGTTATAAAAAAAATCCTAGGAGGGAGATTGAAGAACCCACTAAATTATTCATGGTGTTTCATTTGATTCGACATTGTGTATGAGAATGATATTGTAAATTAGTTAAATAAACATTTATTAATTCTAGAGGATAAATATGTGAGGTTGGAGTATAATTCCAAAATTTTTCTTATTGATGATATGTTCACTAATGTTATACAAAGGGAAAGATATAAAGAGGTAAGGCTGAAACATCATGTTAAACCGTTTTATCTTACTTGAAGAAGATATGGGCTTCTTGACTTCCATTATATTCCATTGAAAAGGGGTAATATAAGTAAAATAATATTTTTTGAGAAGGGTAATTATTATTTTATGAATATAGAGTTGTTGTTATTTTTAAAATGGGTAGAAAAGGCAAGTGAGTTGATTAAGTGGGAGCACAAAAAAATCACTGGATACAAATTTCTTATCATCATGTGATGCAATTATATCAGAAACATTTCATTATCTAGCTATGTAGTACCTTTAAGAAAGGATATGATTTGATGAAAAGTTGAGGATTAGTGTTATAAAAAAATCCTAGGAGGGAGATTGAAGAACCCACTAAATTATTCATGGTGTTTCATTTGGTTTGACATTGTGTATGAGAATGCTATTGTAAATTAGTTAAATAAACATTTATTAATTCTAGAGGATTAAATACAATAGATTTATTTTCAGTTGTATTTATTCATGTCGTCTTTTGCGACGCCCGTCGTTCATCATCTTTTGTTGAGGTAGGGGTTAAGTTCAATTTTAATGGATTAAATTTGTGCATTGGTTTGTCGTTGAGCATCTCGTTTACCTTGGCCGATTGCTATCGTTTTACGCGGAGGGTGCGGTCTAAACGAACACGGCCCAATAACCCTCCGTTGTTCTCGTTTATTATTTTAGAATTGGCAATTAGTGGCGAAGGAAACGTGGCGTCGTCGCGCCATACTGGGATCGTGACGAAGGGAACCATCACCGTTGGGTAGGCTTTTCGGAACGAACCGTGGCCCACAAAGTGGGCCGCTTCTGCGGAAGAACCGGCCGGCTCGTCGGCCGGCCGTGCGAAGAGGAGCCGTGACGCCAGGAGGGCGCCGCGTTAGAGGACCGACTGGCCCATCGGCCGACCTGGCGGTGTTGGACCGCGGTGCCAGGAGGGCGCCGACTTGCAGGACGGATGGCTCGCCCATGTGGGCCGCGTGCGCAAAGACCGTCTGGTCTAGCCGGCCAGTTTGGGGAAGGGCGGCGCCGCCTGGAGCCACCGGTGTAAAAGACAGGGGGGACCGCCCCCCCCCCCCCTTGGAGCCCGCTCGGCTTTGGCTGAGCCAGCCGCTCCGCGCCACTTCGGGCCGAGTTATGTATCTGTTCAGACTGGTCCGACACCCCTGTTGGATCGGGACCCATCAAACTGGGTCAACCTGACTCGTAGGCCCACTAGGCTAAACAGGCTGGGCCCGTAATTCACTTAAACGTGAAAAACTTAAGGACCATACGTCTGATCGACACGCCATCTGATCGACACGCCGTCTGCGACACTGGGAATCTTTCGATGAGACGGTCCTTTTGCGATACTCTAAGTGAGTTTCGGATGAATTTGTATATCATCCGGGTTAGAAATGAGTGTATTTCTAACAGGGCCCCTGGGATAGAAAATCTGATATCTCTCAGACCGGGCGTCCGATTGACGCACTGTCAGTTGCATAGAGTTCCTATTGACGAGACGGAAATTTGAGATACATCAACACTGGACTTCGTGATAGTTTATGTATCGTCCCCCTTGGCTCATGGAGTGGACCCTCCCAGAATCGAGCGTGTTGTGTGCGGGAAACCTAAAGATGGCTGCGACTGCGACGATGATGATGACTGTACTTGGATCCTATGTGGGTTCGGCAGTGAGGACGACTGTAATTGGATCCTCCGTGGGATCGGCAGTGATGAAGACTGTACTTGGTTCCTATGTGGGTTCGGTAGCGAGGACGACAATACTTGGATCCTCTGCGGGTTCGACAATGATGACGATTGTACTTGGATCCTACGTGGGTTCGACAATGATGGTTACTATACTAGGATCCCACGTGGGGTCGAAAACGATGAATTCTGTACATGGATCCTACATGGGTTCGGCAGGTAAGATGATTCAGAGGCTACATCTATCATCTCCACCCCTCTCCGTGAGTAGTATACCTGTGTGAGCTGAGTCTTGACTTTCAATCAATATCATCGATAAGATTTACTTGCTTTCCTATAGGGATTGGGTTGTTCTTTCCTATGTGAACTGGGTTGTACTTGGGCTCGTGAGTTGGAGACGAACTAGATTTGATGACTTAGGTATATGTATGGGCATATACCTAAGTAGATTTGGTTGATACTTTGTGTCTGTATCTTTCCTTTGTGGTTTATCCTTTGAGGATTCTAGGAGACCTTCGGGGGGTCTCGGGGTCCCTACTGAGTATTGTATACTCACCCCTGCACGGGATTTTCCTGCACTACATGGTGTTAGTTGTAGATGACGGACAACGCTGATCGTGCTTGAGGCTTGAGGAGTGGGATGGTATCCAAAGGTGGACTATCTGGCGGGACGTACACGGAGAAGACGGTCGGACCCGATGAGCTGAGGAGACCATCTTCACCCACCCTTCAGGTGGGATAGCTGGAGGACAACTCGGTGGTTGCTGATTTACTTTACTACTATTGTACTTTCTTTCAGATGTACTGTACTTTTAGTTGGGTTTGTATTCTGGCCCATTTACTTTTCAGCACTTACTTTTGTACTCAGTTTACTTAGTGTTTAATTCAGCTTGCATTATCTATTGTGTTTTTATAATTATATAAAGGAAATTCCTTCCCTTATATCGGGATTTATGCCTTTAGTGCTAGTCGCTATCCCCTGGCTTGTGGGAGGCGGGCTTGGGGTAGTCAAGACACGGGCCCCGGGGACGGGTCATGACAAATTGGTATCAGAGGAGTCAGTTCTACCGCATAACTTAGGACTCTGATAATTTATTTCTGTGAAGCAATAATGTTAAGGGTATTGAGTGTGGTTATCAATCCAGGAAGTCCGGTGTTGGTACGGCGGCCGACGTATCCATACACCAGGATCCTGACTTCTGATTTCCGACTTAATGCACGAAAACATTGATTTCATGTGTGTTAAAATGTTTTCTTTGTGATTAATTTGTGTTAGCTCACCAGGTAAACTGTATTAACCATGGAACACCTGTTTTTTTTTTCAGGATGGCCCCACGACGACAGCCAGCTAGGGATTCCCAGTTACGTTCGAGATGGCAGCCCACCGAGCGATAAGGCCTCGGCGCAGGGCCCCATTACAGCGAAGGCACCAGCAATACCTATACCCGTTGGGCCACCGATACCACTATCCCCAACAATGGAGAGTGCATGCCGCCTGAGTGTGCTACATGAGTTTCTGCGACAGAGGTTACCCAGGTTCCGTGGAGATACGGACCCTCAGGTAGCCGAGGATTGGCTGGAGGCTGTCGTTCGAGTCTTCAGATTGGTAGGGACAACAACATATCTTATGGTGATCCTTGCGACGAGTCTCTTGCACGCAGAAGTAGGTAGATGGTGGAGCCTGATGCTCTAGGTGCACGACGATACATCTCTACTTTTGACGGACTTCGAGAGCCTATTCCGCTCGGAGTTCTTTCCATCCACCCTCTGTGCGGTGCGCATCCAGGAGTTACTATAGCTGCAACAGGGAAGCATGAGAGTATCCCAGTACTTGGTGAGATTTACCGACCTCTCGCGCTATTCTACGGACATGGTACGAGACCCATTCTTCCAGGCCCATACCTTTGAGCAGGGACTGAGGCATGAGATCAGGGCTTCGATGATCTCCCTCAGTATTCCGACGTAGGCAAGAGTACTGAAGCAAGCCTTACTTATGGAGAGCTTCCTTGATGAGCCTATGCCAGTAGAGAGGCCTACCACAGGGCGAAACATGGTAGAGTATTCTACATCCGATAGTAGATAGATGTCGCAGAAGTCCAAGAGAACCAGGCCATCAGGTGGGAGACCTCAGGATACTGGTTCGGAGGCTTGTGGAACACACAGTAGAGCCATTCATACAAGAGGCAGGCCATGCTATGTATGCAGCGGGCAGGGCCACATGGCTCGTGACTACATGACCCTCCATGCAGAGGAGTAGTAGATAGTTGAGGGTCCACCCAGGCAGAGGCAGAGGTTTGACTGTGGCGGTCCGCATGGAGCAGGCAGATGAGGCAGAGGAGCTGGCCGAGCAATGGGTGGAGGGCGACACTTTGAGGCTCTACCCCCACCCCCACCAGGAGGTCCACCCCGACCACAGGGAGCTAGCAGACAGAGGCAGGGTCAGCTTCAGGCAGTGGAGACTTACGACCACGGTGCACCAGAGATGATTCAAGGTACTATCCGTGTCTACTCCACCCTTGCTGCAGTTCTTATAGACACAGGAGTGAGTCATTATTTCATTTCCACTACCCTTGTTCAGAGCTTAGAGATTCTGACAGAGTCGTTGGCTCGATCCTTACGGCTAGAGACTCCTACGAGAGCAGACTCGACGATTACACACTAGTGCCGACAGTGTGAGATTATTCTAGGTGGCGAGAGATTCGGCAG
Organism: Viscum album; assembly: GCA_963277665.1. Taxonomy (NCBI): domain Eukaryota; kingdom Viridiplantae; phylum Streptophyta; class Magnoliopsida; order Santalales; family Viscaceae; genus Viscum; species Viscum album. Next base: position 1,414,867,983 of record OY728142.1, read on the forward strand.
GGATCTTCTTGTAGCAGCGTCGAGGCCTTACAACTTCATCTTGGGTATTAACTGGTTATCTATAATCCATGACCAGATCGACTGTATTAGGCGCAAGGTGCGATGTGTCCATACAGATGGGAGAAGTTTCACCTTCACCGGTGAGAAGGTAGCATTTGCAGCGCAGGATGGACTCACGCAGAGGAGAGGACAACCGATCACCCATCAGTTGGCTAGTCTCTTCCTAGGATCTGTTGATGTGCAGAGTACGAGTTTTCTAGTTGTGGTGGATCAGTATGCAGACATTTTTCCTGAAAACGTTTCAGGACTACCTCACCACAGAGAGGTAGAATTCTATACTGACATGTAACCTGGGACAACCCCTATATCTTCTCCAACATATCGGATGGATCTTGCTGAGCTTCGTGAGCTATGGGTATAGTTGGAGGACTTGCAGGGTAAGGATTCATCTGACCCAGTGTTTCACCCTAGGCTTCTCTGATTTTGTTCGCCAAGAAGGTGGACGGGAGCTTACGATTATGTGTCAACTACCGTCTCCTGAACTAGGTGACTGTGAAGAAGAAGTATCCACTCCCAAGGATTTATGAACTCTTTTATCAGCTCAAGGGAGCATGATGGTTCTTGAAGATAGACCTCAGGTCAGGTTATCATCAGCTCAGAGTTTGAGACGAGGATGTGCAGAAGACGACCTTCAGGTGTCGATATGTCCACTATGAGTTATTGGTTATGCATTTTGGCGTAAAAAACTCTCCATAAGTTTTCATGAGTCTCATGAATAGGATCTTCCAGCCTTACCTCAATTGATTTGTCATAGTCTTCACCGACGACATACTGATTTACTCGACTTCTGAGGAGGAGCACGCCTACCACTTGCGGGTTGTACTGGACACACTCCGAGAGCACCAGATTTATGGTAATCTCTCGAAGTGTCAGTTCTGGATTAGAGAGGTCCACTTCTTGGGTCACGTCATCTCTGAGGTGGGAGTTGGAGTGGATCTTGTGAATATTGAGGCAGTACATGCTTGGGAGCCACCCAAGAGTTTGACGGAGGTACGAAGTTTCCTAGGTCTGGCTGGGTACTATCAAAGATTTTTTGCAGACTTCTCCAGAGTTACATCACCACTATCATCTTTGACAAAGAAGGGGAAACCCTTCGTGTGGTCAGATAGATGTCAGAAGAGCTTCCAAGAGTTGAGACAGATATTGAAAAGTGCACCTATCTTGAGGATACCAGAGGAGGGAGTAGGGTACGTAGTTTACTACGATGCATCAGGGACTGGACTCGGGTGTGTCCTGATACAGGAGTGGGCAGTGATCACTTACGGTTCACGATAGTTGAGGCAACATGAGCAGAACTACGCTACCCGTGATTTGGAGTTAGCAGCAGTGGTCTTCACCTTGAAGATGTGGCAGCACTATTTGATGGGCAAGCACTTTACAGTCTAGTCTGACCACCAGAGTCTCAGGTACTTCAGAGGGTCAGAGAGGCACAACATGGGGACATTGATTGTGAGACGTGACGTTCTCAGATTTCTACAGAGAAGGAACCTGATGGTTTTTATATAGGAGGAAAGCACATCATCCTCTTCAGGGGATGTACCATGGTACTAGTTGCATTACAGGAGGGGGTTCTAAGGGAGTTTCACACATCCCCACTAGCGGTGCATCCAGGAGTAGCGAAGATACACCAGGATCTCAGACGACAGCACTGGTGGCTGGGTATGAAGAAGTTTGTGGCAGAGTTCATTACACGATGCCTCACATGCCAGTAGGTGAAGGCGGAGCACCAGGTACCAACAGGCTTGGTACAACCCTTAGAGGTCCCGGAGTGGAAGTGAGATGGGATATCCATGGATTTCATGATGGGGATCCCTTGTACTTCTAGAGGACACGACTCTATCTGGGTGATTGTCGACCGACTCACCAAGTCAGCCCGCTTCTTACCTATTAGAGAGCAGGGCTCAGTGGAGAGATTGGGACGCCTCTACGTTCCGGAGATCGTACGACTTCAGGGTGTGGCATCGTCTATAATCTCCAATCGAGACGCTAGTTTTACTTCCCGACTTTGGAAGGGGTTACAGGAGGCATTTGGGATGCAGCTACGCCTGAGAACCGCCTTTCATCCTCAGACGGATGGACAGACGGAGAGTACCATTCAGATACTTCAGGACATGCTCTGTGCATGTGTCCTTGACTTTGGTCACAGCTGGGAGGATCACCTACCCTTGGTGGAGTTTGCATACAACAACAACTACTACTCCACCATCAGGATGGCACCATACGAGGCATTGTATGACCGACCATGCAGATCAGCTCTGTGCTGGACTTACCCGGGGGAGTCAGTACTCGTAGGACCAGAGATGGTCCGTGCTATGATGGAGAAGGTGCAGATCATCCAGGAGTGGATGAGGACTGCACAGAGAAGACAGAAGTCCTATGCTGACAGGAGGCGGAGACCACAAGAGTTTGAGGATGGCGACAATGTTTTCTTATGGGTCTCACCTCGATGTGGATTACAGAGATTTGGCAAGGATGACAAGTTATATACATGATTCATTAGACTATTACAGGTTCTCAGCAGCATAGGTGAGGGGGCATATCGCCTGGCTCTTCCACCTCAGTTGCACCGGGTGTACGACGTCTTCCACGTATCTCAACTGAGGAGATACGTGTACGACCCAATGCATATCATTGATCATGGGGAGCTGGACATCGATGACGGGGTGACTTTTTCAGATGTCCCGATGGAGATCGAGGATCGTCATGAGCGAGTCCTACGTGGACGGTCGATTCCTCTAGTGCGCATTCGTTGGCAGAACAAGAACCTCTAGGAGAGAACATGGGAGCGGGAGGCTCAGATGCGTGCACAGTACCCTCATTTGTTTCCCTAGTTTATGATGTAGTTTTATAGGTATGTAAATCCCGGGGGTGGGAGTAATTTAAAGACCTGTAAATTTCAAGGAAATTTTTTTTCTTAAATTATTTGCGATTGTATGAGTACGCAGTTTCTGACAACACTTGATTCTGAGGCCCGGTGTGCCCAGAATCAATTTCCAATGTTTAGCTCAGGTAAGTTCAGTAAATGAACGAGCGGGTTTTTCTATGTTTTGAACCAGTGCTCGGAATCTAAATCTGAGGGCACCGATGAGTTCACAGCGCCGATAACTTCTTAAGGGTACCTTTATCACAGTTGCATTTTATGCGGGTTTGGAATTAATTTTTGGGGAAAATAGTTTTAAATAAATAAAATTGGTGGCACAATTTTATTTTTATGGTTGTTGGTTAATTTCTCCCAAAGGGAGTTTAAGGTGGGGCCCAAACCCACATAACCTCCCATGGGAGCATATTTTGTGGGGTGGGGCCCACACGTGACCTAAACCCTTGATCTTCCCTAAACCCCTTAAACCCCCCATGAAACTCTTTGTGTTTAATGTTAGCAAACCCCATGTATTTAATTGGGTAACTCTACCTCTCCCCACTCTCCCACTTTAATTCATGAAAACACACACTTAATCAATTAATGGAATTAAGTGTTTGAATTTTTTAAATTTGAATGCATGGCATGATTTAATAAACTAAGAGAAGACTTATTTTAATTTGGGGGTTGGCTTGTTGTGTAAGGATTTTGGGAGAGAGCCATTGTGTGAAGAAAAAAAGAAGCTCCTCCTTCATTGAAGAACGTCATCCTATTCAATGAAGAAGGACTCGGTGGCCCCAGTTTCTCCATCCACTTCTTCCTATGTGACAAGGTAGGGGACACTGACACGTGAACTCTCCAACTACGCCAGTCCATACAATCTTCTCACCGCGACTAAAAGGGGAAACGCCGCTTCCTCCTCAGACCCTCTACGTCGACGTCTACAGAACCTCACCCCACGATGCCATCTTCCGCGACGCCCGTCGTTCGACATCTTTTGCTGGGGTAGGGGTTAATTTAAATTTTAATGGATTAAAATTGTGCTTTAGTTTGTTTTTGAGCATCTCATTTACCTTGGCCGATTGCTATCATTTTACGCGGAGGGTGCAGGCCTAACGAACATGGCCCGACAACCCTATGTTGTTCTCATTTATTATTTTAGAATTGGCAATTGGTGGTGAAGGAAACACAGCACCGTCATGCCATGTCGGGATCGTGATGAAGAGAATCGGCGCTGTCGTGCTGGTTGTACAGAACGTACCACGGCCCGCAACGCGGGCCAGTTCGGTGGAAGAACCGACCGGCCCGTCGGCCGGCTGGGCAAAGAGGAGCCGCGGTGCCATGAGGGCGCCGCATTAGAGGACCTTCCGGCCCATCGGCCGGCCGGGCGGTGCTGGACCGCAGGGCTAAGAGGGCACCGCGCTGGAAGACCGGCGTCCCGCCCATGCGGGCCGCGTGCGGAAAGACCGGCCGGTCTAGCCGGCCGGTTCGGGGAAGGGCGGTGCCGCCTGGCACTGCTGGTGCAGAAGACCGGGGGGGGGGGGGGGGTGCCCCCCCTGGAGCCTGATCAACCTGCCTGCCGAGCCCGCCGGGCCGCACGCCCAACCGGGCCACGCCGGGCAGGGCCGAGCCGGGCCGCGCCAGACAAGGCCGGGCTGGGTCAGGCCACTTCGGGCCAGGCCGCGTCCCTTCGGGCCGAGTTATGTATCACTTCAGACCGGTCCGACACCCCTTCTGGGTCGGACCCGTCAAACTGGGTCAACCTGACCCATCGGCCCACTAGGCTAAATGGGCCGGGCCCGTAATTCACTTAAACGTGAATAACTTAAGGACCGCGCGTCCGATCGACGCACCGTTTGTGGCACTGAGACTCTTTCGATGAGACGGTCTTTTTGTGATACTCTAAGTGAGTTTTGGATGGATTTGGATATCATAAGGGATAGAAACAAGCATTTTTCTAACCGGGCCCCTGGGACGGAAAAGCTGATATCTCTCAGACCGGGCGTCCAATTAACGCGCCGTCAGTTGTGTAGAGTTCCTATTAACGAGGCAGAACTTTGGAATACATCAAAACTAGACTTAGTGATAGTTGATGTATCGACCCCCTTGGCTCGTGGAGTGGACCCTCCCGGAATCGAGCATGTTGTGTGTGGGAACCCTAGAGCTGGCTGCGACTGCGACGACGATGACGACTATACTTGGATCCTACGTGGGTTCGGCAGCGAGGATGACTGTACTTGGATCCTCCGTGGGTTTAGCAGTGATGACGACTATACTTGGATGCTACGTGGGTTCCGAAATGATGGTTACTATACTAGGATCATATGTGGGTTTCAGCAGCGACGACTTCTGTACTTGGATCCTACGTGGGTTAGGAAGAAAATATGATTCAGAGGCTTCATCTATCATCTCCACCCCTCTTCGTGAGTAGTATACCTGTGTGAGTTGAGTCTTGAATTTCAATCAATATCATCGATAATATTGACATGATTTCCTATGTGGATTGGGTTGTGCTTTCTTGTGTGGACTGGGTAGTACTTGGGCTCATTAGTTGGAGCTGAACTGGATTTGATGACTTAGGTATATGTATGGGCATATACCTAAGTGGAGTTGGTTGATATTTCATGTCTGTATCTTTCATTTGTGGTATATCCTTTGTGGATTCTAGGAGACCTTCGGGGGGTCTCAGGGTCCCTACTGAGTATTGTATACTCACCCCTACATGGGCTATGCCCACACTACATGGTGTTGGTTGCAGACGACGAACAACGCTGATCGTGGTTGAGGCTTGAGGAGCGGGATGGTATCTGGAGGTGGACTATTAGGCGAGATGTACATGGAGTGGATGGCCAGACCCGAGGAGCTAAGGAGACCATATGTACCCCCCCTTCAGGTGGGATTGCCAGAGGATGACTCGGTGGATGCTGATTTACTTTACTGCTGCTGTACTTTCTTTCAGTTGTACTGTACTTTTAGTTAGGTTTGTATTCTGGCCCATTTACTTTTCAGCACTTACTTTTGTACTCAGTTTACTTAGTGTTTACTTCATCTTGAATTCTCTGTTGTGTTTGTTTACTTATATAAAGGAAATCCCTTCCCTTATATTGGGATTTATGCCTTTGGTACTAGTCGCCAGCCCGTGGCCTATGGGAGGTGGGCTTGGGGTAGTCACCGAACGGGCCCTGAGGACGGGTCGTGACATAATAGAAAATTGATAAGATTAATCAATGCCTTAAAGTTGGAGTAGATTTGAATTATAGAAGATGTATATGATTAAGTCAGGAATATTTAGTGATATTAAAGAGTGATTTTGAGTTAAGTATGGATGGGGTTTTAAGATGATAATCTACCTATTCCTAGAAGATCAGAAGGTTGGGATCCCAGAATATAGGGAAGTTTAAAATTTCATTATCTAAGAAGATAGTAAGTATTGAAGATGATTTGTGAAGAAGTGGCATTAGATTTCAGTAATCAGAGATCAGATGATGCATTGTAGATATTAAAGAATAACATCAGAAGCAAAATAGATGATTTAGATTAAATTTGAAGATTCATTGGTTATCGACTATCTAAAATATTATGAAGATGAATTATAGAGATATATATATATTCACATTTTTAATAAAAAGTGGGAGATATATGACTTAGATGATTGAATAATATAAAGTTAGATTTAGTACTGGATATAGAATCAATATGTTCCCTATGTTAGAATAATTATAATTTTATGTAAGACAAGGATTAAGAAGATGTCAAACCTTCAATAGATTTTTCATATGACTCAAATGAAGTCAAAGTTAGTGTGATGATATGGATATTTACATCATGATATAAAAATAATGAATTCGAAGGCATGATTATAGATGATATTTTTGGAATCTTTTAAGATAATTGAGGTATGGTTTTAAGAAATATTTATCAAAGTCAAACTCTAATATTTTCAGAATCATTGATAGATTTAGAGTATAAATTATTAAATCTAGAATATTTGAAATTTTGAGACTGTTTAGTCTATATTTTTTAGAGTAATCAAGGATATATAAGGGGGGAACACCATTCCGAGTGATGGGTAGATAATTTGAGAGTAGATATTAAGAGATCTGATTAGCCACTAAATGAGGATAATATTCATTGTTAATATATATAATATTAATGTTCTTTATTATTCATAAACACCATTTTAGTTCATTTTACACTTTGAACATCATTTCACATTATGATTGTAATACCTTCTTAAAATGCACTATTATGTGGTACATTTTTGAACATCATTTGAAGTACCCAATGATTCATCTGATTATACATATTTTAATTTGATATTTTATGAAATTGATCTACACTTCAAATGAACATGTTTCATTCAAAGATCAATGGAGAATTCATGGAAGAAGATGGGGATATTTTTTGATGAAAGGAAGCAATTTTAGAGAGGGATGATTGGACACCAGCCCACTGATGAGACTGTGGGGACCCACATTCGGGCCCAATTTACCCCAAATTTCGTGGGATGATATAAGACATGTATAGGAGCAAATCACTATTCATGAGCTAATGCTAATTCGTCCTCTATGGTGGTCATTTAGGTGGCCCAATTTAGAGATAAAATTCTGGGCCAGATTTTGCGGCCCAGAAAAACAGCCCACCAATTAAACCATATCTCAAAAACCATAACTCTGTTTGGGCTGATATTTTACCGCCTGTTAGGGGACATCCGGATATTAAGTTAATTATTCTATGGACCAACCAAATTAGGCTATCTAGAAGGTGTTTCAAGCACGTCTGTTAGGTTCATGAAAGATGGATGCCTTTTCGGGTCAAGAGTGGAAAGTCTTCTTTCCACAAACTTTCCGCCACCCTAGACCTACCATACTCAAGTGGGATGACTTGTACTATTGGAGACTCGACCAAAGGGCTCAAAAATTCCTATTTAAGGCAGTGGTATTGGAGGATTTGGGAATCTTTTAGCTTGTTTTCATCTTATTGTTATGCTGCCAATTTCTCTTTGTAATGTTCTTCCTTCGCATGTAAGTTGTTTTAATTCATCCTTTTTTCTTAATAAAAGTTCTTATCTTATTATTCTATTATTCTACTTATCACTTCGATACCGTTGGTTCAAGGTGTGAACTTTTTCATACCAAACCTTGTGATATTATCACACAACGGTGGAGTGATTGTTATTTTATTGCATTTTTTTACTTCTCCATTTCCTCCCTCATGAGTCTACTTTCCGCTTCCATTGAAATCATAGAATCAATGGAGGGATAACCCACTTATGGGTTGATCCAAGGGAGTAGAAAGGGTCTGGATTGTATGTTATTTATCACCTCATTCATGTATAATCACTTCTTTAATTGAGATTTTTATTTGATGATTTTTAAACTCCATTGGCCTTGTTGAATTTAAGGCCACACACTTCAAGTGCTAATACGAACCTTTACCTTGATGTGATCAAATATTTGATCCTTAAAGTGTATAAGTGATTAGTATTAAAGTATGTAGGCATTAAAATAGTAAGTGATGATGTTGTTTTATCTCCTTAAATGAACCCATCTCAAATTTAAGAAATTAAAATCATTAAAAAGAAAATACGTCCAATCCACCCCGAGAGATAACCTAGGATCAACTCATTATTTTAAATTGAATTCACACAAATCAGTTAGTTATACTTTAAAACCATATAAAATAAACCCATGTTGGCCACTTCATATCCAAAAACAGTCCGTAGAATGTACGTGTCTATAGGTTTCTTCTTAGGTCTCCGAGGATTCGATAACCCAAGTTAAACAACAAGGACCGTCTTACCTTCTTCTCTTGGGTAAATTTGAGCGAGAATCAAATTTTGGCGCCATTTCCAGGGACCCAAGTAATTCATCTAAACACCCATTCTATTCTCCCCCATTTATTCTTTTCTCATCCAAATTATCTTATCTTTTCCCTTTCTCGTTTTTTTTATTTTGGCGCATGTCCGCCTACACCCACGATCAATCAAACCATCTTGTTATGGTGGATAGTCCTGGGGTTGGGGAGTCAAGTACACCAAGGGAACTCAATCAATTAGATCCTAATCTTCCTAATACTCTAGAGTCCAAAATTGATCCAATTTCAATGGAAGGTATTCAAAGAAACCAACTCATAAACCCGGTGGAAACCAAAATGGAAACCCAAATGAGGCAGCCCCAAACTTGGGGAATGTGATGGATCAGACCATGAATGAATACCTCACACCTTCCTTGAACAATGCCCCCTCATGCATTAGACACAATTACCTAGGAGATTCCAACAACATCTTTAAACCCCATGTCCTAAACCACCTTCCCACATTCCATGGAATGGAGTCCGGGATGCCCTACCTTCACATTAAGAAGTTCAATGACATTGTAGAAACCATGTGTCCCCCACATCAACTAGAATATGCTAATATGAGGATATTTCCTTTTTCTTTAAAGGGTCAAGCTAAAAATTGGCTAAACAATTTGAGACCATCATCCATCAACTCTTGGTACCAACTGCAAAGAGAATTCTACAAAAAAACTTTCCCCACCATAAAACAATTGAACTTAAAAAGAGTATCCAAAACTTTTTTGAAAATGAGGGAGAGTCATTCTATGAAACATGGGTGTGGTTAGAAGACACTCTAAACATGGTTCCACACCATGGTTTTTCTATTCCTGAACAAGTCAGAATTTTCTATGAAGGGTTGGGTCCGGGGAACAAACAATTCATTGACATGATGTGTAATGGAACCTTTAAAAACAAAGCCCTAAATGATGCTTACGAGTATCTAGAAATCCTTTCTGAACAAAACCAAACATGGGGAACTTCACCTTATTCTGAAAATACTCAAATAACTACTGGAATTCATACACTTATAGAAGAGGAAAGCCTTAGGGCTAAACTCGCAACACTCTCTAGGAAGGTTGAAGAGATAGACTTTAGGAAAGTACATGAAATACAAACTGTTGACCCTGTTTGCACAATTTCTGACAAACATGACCATAAGACAGACAACTTCCCAACCATTCCATCCATCAAGGATGTTCTCTTTGGAGGACCCCCAGCGGAAGTAAATGCTTTGAACTTTCAAATGCCTCAATACCAAAACACCTTCAACCCAAGGTATAACGACCACCCAGGATTCCGCTGGAAAGATAACCAACAACCTAGCCAACCATAGGGACAAAATACTTACCCCCATCAGAACTACAGAACCCATAACCAGTTCCAAACCCAACCTATCCAATACCAACAGCCATCAGTCCATTTTCAACAAACCATCCCACCTCCAAAATATCCCCTGGGATAAATTAACCTACTCAAGAACCCACCCAAACTGTTCCACAAATCCTACTAGAAAAACTGTGAAAACAAATGGAGAGGATGATCTCGGAGGAATCTTACCTAAAACAAGAACTTCAAACCATGAAAACTAGAAAGGCACCCATGCCTACTCAGGCGGTTCCATCCTCAACTTCAAGGGGAGAGTCAAGTTGTGCTCAAACAACTCATGAACAACTAAAGGCTATGACTATTTTAATAAGTGGGAAATCAATTGAGAAACCTGAACAACTAATTCAGAACCCACCTAAAGATTCAAACTTGGATGAAAATTCAAATGAACTACAATATCCAACTGAGGAAACTGATAACAATGTGAAAGAAAAAACTCTTCAATAAACAACCCCAAAACCTCCACCATTTCCTCAATGCATAAGGGGGAAAACCAAGCCTAAATTGAGTGAAACATTGAGGTAAATCTTCTCACAAGTCAAGTTGAACATTCCTCTTCTCGATGCCCTCCAAACCATAACTTCCTAATCAAAGTACCTTAAGGACTTGTGGACTTTTAAAAGAAAATTTTCACATAAAAACCAAGTCCTTTTGGCTGCTAATGTGAGTACCACCATTCAAGGGACCATTCCTCCTAAGTTGAAAGACCCAGGTTTCCCTTACATCAATGTTGAACTAGGAGAAATCAAAGTTGTCAAGGCCTTGTGTGATCTAGGTACTAGTGTCAATCTCATCCCCTATGCCTTGTACTGCCAGTTAGGCCTAGAAGAACTCCAACCCACATCTGTCACACTTCAACTTGCTGATCGTAGCATTAGGGTTCCAAAGGGGATTTTAAAGGACGTTCTGGTAAAGGTTGAAAACTTAATCTACCCTGCTGACTTCATTGTTCTTGACAACCATCCAAAATTAGGAAATAAGGAACAAACCCCAATCATCCTTGGTCATCCTTTCCTTGCAACAATCGACTCTGTTATCCGAGTTCTAAATGGGAACATGACCATCACCTTTGGGAACATGAGTCTAGACTTGAACATCTATAATACAAGCTCACAAATAGGGGATGACAAGGACATTCATGAAGTAAAAATGATATGAAGCATTGATAATGAATCCATGGAACCTCAAGGAATATTTGATGAATGTTTAAGTGAGGATGAGATTGATTTTCTTTGTTCATATGAAGGAAGTTTATCTCCTTGGCTTGAATCATTTTCAAATTGCTCTTATGATAAAGTCTTAGGTCCAACAATTAGTGAAACCATTCAAGAAACCACTTTCATGGAGACCACTCTAATTTCCTTCCCTAAATCTGATCAAGCCAATCTAGTAGCTGAAACTTGTACATGTGGGGAATCAATCCTATTTGAAACTCTAAAAAAGAAATTGATCTTGATCCAATGTCCCAATATTCTACTGAAATTATGAACCAACATGATCTTGAATTAAAGGAACTTCCTACTGCACAAAAGTATGCCTTCCTAGGGGAAAATCAAACACATCCTATTGTCATTTCTTCTTATCTTGAATCCAATCATGAGAGGATTCTTCTAGATGTCCTTAGGAAGAATAAAAAAGCCATTGGTTAGACCCTTTCTGATATTCCTGGGATTAGCTCACTTATTGGGACTCATAGGATTGTTCTGAAATCTGATTCAAAGTCATGTCATCAACCTCAATGGAGACTCAATCCTAATCTAATGGAGATAGTAAGGAAGGAACTTCTGAAATTGTTAAAAGCTAGTATCATATATCCCATAGCTGAGAGTGAGTGGGTGAACCCAATCCAAGTGGTTCCAAAAAAGGCTGGAATCACAGTGATAACCAATGAGGATGGAGATATTCTTCCAACAAGGGTGAGTAGTGGATGGAGGGTCTGCATTGACTATAGGAATCTAAACTCATTCACCAAGAAGGACCATTTCCCCTTACCATTCATTGACCAAGTCCTTGAGAGAGTGGCAGATCATGCCTTCTATTGTTTCTTAGATGGGAACTCAGGGTACAATCAAATTGAGGTCTCCCTATAGGATCAAGGGAAGACTACATTCACATGTCCTTTCAGTACCTTTTCCTTCAAGCGCATGCCCTTCGGGTCATGAAATGCCCCTGGAACATTCCAGTGGTGCATGATGGGAATCTTCTCAGACATGGTAGGGGATTTTCTAGAGGTCTTCATGGATGACTTCTCTATGTTTGGGGATACATTTGAGGGATTTATGAGGAATGTAGAGAGAGTCTTGTGAATATGTGAAGAAAATAATCTAGTCTTAAATTGGGAAAAATTCCATTTCATGGTTAAAGAGGGACTAGTTCTAGGCCATATGATCTTAGGTAGGGGGATTGAAGTTGATAAAGCCAAGGTTTACATCATTTGTCACCTTCCATCACCCAAAACTATCAAGGAAGTGAGGTATTTCTTAGGACATGCTGGTTTCTATAGAATATTCATCAAGGACTTTAGTTCAATCTTCCATCCCCTTTGTGCTCTACTAGTAAAGGATGCTCCATTTGTTTGGACCGAAAGTTGTGAGGGTTCATTCTCAACCCTCAAATCCTCTCTCACCTATCCTCCCATTATGAATTCTCCAAATTGGAACCTTCCTTTCAAACTTATGTGTGATTCCAGTGACTTTGCTGTAGGAGTTGTGTTAGGAAAACGTTGTGATAAAACTCCTTATGTCATTGATTATTCAAGAAAATCCTTAAATGATGCCCAAATCAACTACACCACCACTGAAAAGAAGTTACATTCTATTGTGTTTTCCTTAGAGAAGTTTAGGTCCTACCACTTAGGATCCCCCATCACTGTGTCCACTGACCATTCTGCACTAAAATACCTCTTCCAAAAACAAGATTCTAAGCCTAGACTGATTCGGTGGGTTCTTCTCTTACAAGAATTTGACCTCACAATCAAGGATAAAAAGGGCATTGAAAATGTTGTAGCTGATCACCTCTCTAGGATGGAATTCAAAGACAAATCAAATCACCTTTTTGTGTCTGATTCATTTCCTGATGAACACCTATACTCTGTGAGTGACTGCCCTTGGTATGCCGACATAGACAATTTCTTAGTTACAGGAGTCATTCCAAAATTCTTAGGGACTCAAGCTCGAAGGAAATTCCTTTCTGATTTTAGACACTATGTGTTTGATGATCCATACCTCTATATGTTCTGCCCTGACCAAGTCATTAGGAGGTGTGTTCTAGAATCTGAACAAGAGTCCATCCTTAAATTCTGTCATAGTGAGGCATGTGGAGGTCACTTTTCCTCTAAGAAAACATCTGCTAAGATTCTTCAATGCGGTATCTTCTGGACCACCCTCTCAAGGGACTCCTATACATTTTGTCAAAGCTTTCCTAGGTGTCAACAAGTAGGGTCCATCACAAAAAGTAATAAAATGCCACTCACTCCCATCTTAGTGGTTGAAATCATTGAATGTTGGGGAATTGATTTCATGGGACCCTTCCCAAACTATCGGGGATAACTCTACATACTATTAGCTGTTGATTATGTCTCAAAATGGGTTGAGGCCATTCCCACTAAGTCCAATGATCATCAAGTTGTGATTCGATTTCTGAAAGAGAACATATTTTCTCGATTTAGAATTCCTAGGGATATAATCAGTGATCGAGGAACCCATTTCTGCAGCCGCCCATTCTTTTCACTCATGTCTAAGTATGATATTTCTCATAAAGTGTCCACTTTATACCATCCTCAATCCAATGGTCAAGCTGAGTTAGCGAATAGGGAGATTAAGCAAATTATTGAAAAAAATGTCAACCTCTCTAGGAAAGATTGGTCTGAGAAACTATTAGATGCTCTTTGGGCCTATATAACCACATATAAAACCATTTTAGGAATGTACCCATATAGGTTGGTTTATGGTAAAGCATGCCATTTTCCAGTAGAGATTGAACATAAGGCCTTTTGGGCAATTAAGAAAATGGATTATGATCTCTCATTGGCTGGAACAAAAAGGAAATTCGATCTCAATGAACTGGAGGAACTAAGGATGGAGGCTTATGAAAATTCAATGATCAATAAAGATAGAGTTCAAGCCTACCAATCTAGGAATATCAAGGTCAAACCTTTTGAACCGGGAAAACTTGTACTCTTGTATAGTTCAAAACTTCATTTACATCTGGGAAAGTTAAGGTCTAGATGGTTAGGACCTTTCATAGTGCATCATGTATTCTCCCATGGGGAAATAGAGATTCAAGATCCCACAAGTGGTTACATTTTCAAGGTCAATGGTCAAAGGTTAAAACCATTCATTGAATCATTCAATCAATAGGAAATAGATGTTGAGTTAACTGAGCTAACCTATGAACAAGGAAAAAATTGATAGATTTAGGGTCCATGTCGGGCTAATGACGTTAAACAAAGCGCTGAATGGGAGGAAACCCGTGGTTTTCAAGTTTCCTATAATTTTTTTGTTTTAATAGACTTTATATTTTAAATAGGATTAATTAATCATTTTTATATTTTAAAAAAAGACTATTGACCTGTTCTTCTATTATGATTATGGATAAGTATGAAAGGGGAGCATCGTATTCATCTATGTCATGCGGTGTGATCCCTGAGTAATACCTTACCCAGAAAATTAAAAGAAGAAAATGTATCATTAGTTTGATTAAAAAAAATAGAAAAACAGGAAAAACTATAAAAATGATGATACTTGGAATTAAATAAGTCATTGTGTTGTTTGTTTTGTCTGGTTTGTTCTTCTTTTTTTTAGGTACTATTTTGGGTGATACATGTTCAATCAAGGAGGTGCCTAAATCCACAAAGAGATCAAAGGACTAATTTGGAGTATCAAGAACTTCAACTTCAACCACCAGGTGATTTCATTCCATGATCCTCAGTTTCAATTACCTTTTTGCACTTCCATTATCTCCCTCTACTCCTTCAAAATTTTCATTTCTTCAAACACTGGGGACAATGTTGTTTCAAGTTGGGGGTGTGATTAGAAACTAAATGAGGATAATATTCATTGTTAATATATATAATATTCATTTTATTTATTATTCATAAACACCATTTTAGTGCATTTTAGACTTTGAACATCATTTCACATTATGATTGTAATACCTTCTTAAAATGCACTGTTATGTGGTACATTTTTGAACATCATTTGAAGTATCGAGTGATTAATATTATTACACATATTTTAATTTAATATTTTTGGAAATTTATCTACACTAAAATATGAACATGTTTCATTTAGGGATCAATGGATAATTCATGGAAGACGACGAGGATATGTTGTGACGAAAGGAAGCAATTCTAGAGAGGGCAGATTGGACACCAGCCCACTGATGAGACTATGGGGCCCAATATACAGGCCCAATTAATCCTTAATTTCGTGGGATTCCAGAAGACATGTATAGGAACAAATAACTCTTCAAGAGATAATGCTAATTCGTTCTCAATTGTGGTCATTTAGGCGGCCCAAGTTCGAGATAAAATTCTGGGCCAGATTCTGCGGCCCAGAAAAACAGCCCACCAATTAAACCATATCTCAAAACCCATTCCTCCTTTTGGGTTTATATTTTACAGGATGTTAGGGGACATCCGGATCTTAATTTAAGTATTCTATGGACCACCCATATTCGGCCATCTAGAAGGTGTTTCAAGCGCGTCTGTTCGGTTTATGAAAGATGGATGCATTTTCGGGTCAAGGGTGGAAAGTCTTCTTTCCACAAACTTTCCACCACCCTAAACCTACCTTACTCAAGTGGGATGACTTGTACTGTTGTAGGCTCCACCCAAGGGCTCAAAAATGCTTATTTAAGGCAGTGGTATTGGAGGATTTGGGAATCTTTGAGCTTGTTTTCATCTTAATGTTATGCTTCCAATTTCTCTTTGTAATGTTCTTCCTTCACATGTAAGTTGTTTTAATTCATCCTTGTTTCTTAATAAAAGTTCTTCTTATCTTATTATTATTTTCTTCTCGTTATCAATTTGATACCGTTGGTTCAAGGTTTGAACTTTTTCATACCAAACCCTGGGAGATTATCACACAACGGTGGAGTGATTGTTATTTTATTGCGTTTTTTTACTTCTCCATTTCCTCCCTCATGAGTCTACTTTCTGCTTCCATTAAAACCATAAATTCAATGGAGGGATAACCCACTTATGGGTTGATCCAAGGTAGTATCAAGGGGATGTATTGGATGTTATGTATCACCTCATTAATGTATAATCACTTCTTTAATTGAGATTTTTATTTGATGCTTTTTAAACTCCATCGTCCTTGTTAAATTTAAGGCCACACACTTCAAGTGCTAATACGAACCTTTACCTTGAAGTGATCAAAACTTTTATCCCTCAAGTGTATAGGTGATTATTATTAAAGGGTGTAGGAATTAAAATAGTAAGTGATGATGTTGTTTTATCTCCTTAAATGAACCCATCTCAAATTTAAGAAATTGAAATCATTAAAAAGAAAATACGTCCAATCCACCCCAAGCGATAACCTAGGATCAACTCATTCTTTTAAATTGAATTCACTTAAATCTGTTATTTATACTTTAAAACCATATAAAATCAACCCAAGTTGGCCACTTCATATCCAAAAACAGTCCATAGAATGTACGTGTCTATAGGTTTTTTCTTAGGTCTCTGAGGATTCGATAACCCAAGCTAAACTACAAGGACCGTCTTACCTTCTTCTCTTGGGTAAATTTTAGCAAGAATCAAGATCCCTACCAATATGGTTTTTACAATATTTTGGGTCAAAGAAGAAGGATTTTAATTATTGTAAATATCAAAATATAGGATTTAGAGAATAAATTTTGGAAGATCGTAGAGTTGATAAACAGAACGAAAAATTTCTAAATATTTATTCTCTAAACATTGAAATAATAGACAGTGAAGTTCTCGATTTTAGTTTTGGGAGTCAGTGATGAATTTTTTTCTTATAAAGGATAAAAAAAAATCATTATATGTTTCTAAAGTAACCAAAATAAGAGTTATATCTTATTCGTTCAATTTTGTGGTATCTTTGTATACTTTTTGGAACCAATTAAAAGACGTATTTGGAGACACAAGTGTTGGGAAACACTATTAGGTAAATGATGATTCCTTCCCACACTGATTATAAAAATTTGTGATATTAGTGAAAAATCTATGTTCCAGACTTTACCCAAACAAAAAAAGAATTTAGTTACCAATATTTGGGGTGAAAATTTTAAAATTAATTTGTGTATTTTTTAATTGTATTTATATTTCATATGGGTGGTTATAGGATATAAAGTTTATGAGGATCATCATTTTAAGAGATCGTAGATTTTAATTCTAGGTAGAAAAATTGTAAAAACATAACTCTGATTCAACCCCTACTCAGTGTTACATCATATTACTTAGAATTTAAAATATAAATAGATCATTATATAAAAATGTTTTGGGGATAACTTGGAATCTTCTCAAGGGCCTATTAGTTTAGGGAAATATCTAATGTGTTCCCACACTAGAGAATTAATCTTTAGTGGAGAAACAATGTGTTTTTTGAATCTTTGTGCTCCGTGGTCAGAACCTTTAAGATGTCATAATGGTTTGGACATGTGTATTTAAATATATTTAAATTAATATATCTAAATAAATATAAAAATATAATAATGTAAATATATATATAAATAAATACTTACAAACAAACATATATATGATTATATCATTATATACTAGAAAAATTCATTTGAGTGGGTGGTAAGGGTGTTTCCATCAATATGGTCAGAAGTTATTTGAATATAACATATCTCAATATAATAGATAATTTCAATTTGTTTTGGTGTGATTTTTGGTGGGTTCTTGCTGGATATGTAACAAATTTTATTTTTGATATTTTTCCATTTAAAAATTTTAAATTAAATTTCCATAGTTAGTCATAGAGTTGGCATGATGTTTTGGGAATCAATGATACCCAATACTAATATATTTAAAATAATAAATATATTATCTACCACATGTATTTTTTTAGTAATAATAATTTCCTCTTTAATAAAGTATCATATTATGAAACTAAGGTCATAGTTGAATCTGGAGTGTGAGTCTTACCGTAGATGTGAAAAATGTTTTGTTATTATCGAGTCTCATGATGATTTGAAGTCATTGGATGATTAAAATGATTCAATTATATAATAAAAATAATTTCATATTAATCTACTCTTGATATTATACCCATCTATTTAAACATATACTAGAAGATTCTATACGGTTATATATATAATTAGAGAGATTTGAGAGTGTTGTAAGGTGGGAGAGATATTTCTATGGCAGAGATAGTTGACATATGAACTTGGGACCGGGGATCGGTGAAAAATACAATAGGGCCATCAACGTAATCACTATACACATATTTTGACCAATAAATGATCCAATCCTAGACATGTATTTTTTTTGGATTTTAACCCATTCATAAACATTATTTGACCATGCGTTAATTTTTCCAAAATTGAATCCATGATATAATTGTTTTATAGCCCTTTCCACTTATGAATTATTATCGACACATTGATTTTTGATTAATTGGTTCATAAACTTTTATTATTTATTGTTTAATTTTATTTCCATGAGCATAGATGATGAAATTTTTTTAATGGTCATAATTATAACCCATTTTTGTTATTCCATTGGGTTTCTACCACTGTTATTTCTGTTATTCAAATATGATTACAATGTATTATGCAATTGGGTCATTTATGATCTAGTTCGCCTCATGATCAAACCTACATAATAACATGATTGTGTTGAAACTACAACAGAGATCATGAAACATATGGGATTTGAGAACATTAGTGGTGTATTGAGAATTATAGTTGAAAAGGTTCAATTTTTTTAGAGAGGATGTCTGTGGGGACAAAAAATTATAATAAAAGAGTTACAAATCAATGAATAGAGTATGAAAATAATCCGCTAGTGATATCTCTATCTAAATCAATGTTGTCAATGAAAATTGAAGAATGATTTATGGAAAAAATAGTGACTATATAGAATCATCAAGTGGAGATAGTGATTCTTGGTAAATATCAACTACATGGTGTGTGTTTGACTCACACATCATGTGACTCTTAAACGACCAAATCACCATGTACATAGAGTAAATTCCCGATGAACCTGAGTGACTTACACAAAATGTGTGTGGGGATCACTTTTTGTATACCCAATAGGGTATTTGAAGCAGGTAGTTTGTTTCATGATGAGACCCCATTTTACCCCTAAATGATGTATACCCATGCTATATATTGTGTTTTTTATTTTCACACAATTTTTGGAATGGTTGTTCACAACATGATCTTTGGCTCAGAGGTATACATCGTGCATCATAGAGGACAAGATGTGTAGTATTCCAAAGACCATCCTATTCCAGTGTATCCATTCCTAAGATTAGATGATGGAATTTGAGTAGTTATTTCTCAGTACATTTCTGTGTGGAGTGTGATTGTGACACTAGCCCCTTGTCAAATGGTGTAGTCATATGTGGCTTTTCCCATCATCTTTCCTCGGTAGGTTTAGTATTTCATTGGTTAAGATTGAAATCCCCCTTTGTGGTCAGTATTTATTCCATGTAAGTATGAGGGTATTATTTTCTACCCATGTTTTAATATTTGATATTTTATAATCCGAACATTATGTTCAATAACATGTATGACACACAACACCATGTTTAAACAAAGGATGAAATATTATTATTTAAATATGATCGTTATAACTTAGCCATTACATTATAGGACATGAATACGATTAACTTATTTTTAACACACACACATATATATAAATGTTAGAATCCATAAAAACATTATTGATTAATTATTAATAAATAATCACTCAATTTTTTGTAAAACCATTTAATTTTTCAAAGATACGTTTTCTTCAAAAATTGGGTTTGTTTGATTTTTTTGTGAGTGAATAATATAATTAAATTCTAGAAATTCTAGATATTAAATTTTATAAAATCAATATCATTTTTTAAATCAATATATAAAATTATATTTTGGTGATATTTATATATTTTTTCTGAAATGTTTTATTTTTCAATGAATAGTGAAAAGTTCAAATATTTATTGAAAACACTATTTTCATTTAAATTATTTAAAAAGTAAAAATATGTTTTAGATTATTTTTAGAATTTAATTATTTACTTTTATATAAAATAAAATAATTATTGTCTTTTTAAATTAATTTTAAACTAGAATTTAGTATAAAAACATTTTTTGCATAAAAATAGTTTTTTTGAAAAACCATTTATCATCATATTTTTATGATTTAATTTTAAATTGAATTCTGATAATTAAATGTTTTGAATATTGAAAAATTTATTACATATTTTGAATCATGGGGCCCAAATTTATTAAATATATTATTATTTTTAAAAGATGAATAATAACATTTGTAATTTTTGATACCATAGTAAGGGTAAATCTGGTAATCAAGGGTTAAAAATTTTATAATGAGGGCTATAAAAATGAACCTGACACATGACTTAATTTCATTGAATGATTCAATTTTGTATATAATCATCCAATATTCATTTATATTATTTTTTATTTCCACTCATATGTGATTACAACCTTCATAATTTTTTTTAAATAAAAGTTAAAAAACGTCAGACCTTTAATTTATTAATATAATATTCTTAACATGGGGATAACCAGATGTGTGTTCATTTATAAATATTATTTTTAAATATAAAAAATTTATATTAATCATGTTATTTTATTTTAATTTTTAGTGATGAAGAAATTACCTTAAATTCTTACACACTAGTGGCATATTAATTATTCAATTAATAGAAAAATAAAATAAATTATATTTAAAAAATATAATTTGAAACAAATAATGTGATTATTATATATATATATATAACATGTTAGATATATGGTAATTTATTATATATTATTCCCTTTTTGTATTGCAGTAATATAATTAAAAGTTAATGAATAGTTTTAAAATTGACATTAGTGATATTTTATGAAAATAACATTTTATTAAATGATATTAGGATCCTAAAAATTCTATCCACACACAAGTGATTATGAATTGAGTGAAAATATCAATAAATTTTCCATTTAAGGGCTATATGTTCATTTATGGTAACTATATTGACCCTCAATGAGTAAAAAATCATGTTTTCATGGTAAGTGTGAAAAGTGTTAATGGGGGGGGGGGTCAAAATAAAAAAATAATGGTAAAATTATGATCCAAAATTTCCCAAATTTTATTTTATGATTATATTTAGTGTCATAATCACCATAAAGTATAGTAGTATCACTTTTGAGGCATTTTTATATCAAAATAAATTGATATTAAATTAATATTATAAGAAATTACAACAGTGCCCCCTCTTATATAGTGCACCTCTTATTCTATTTTCTTTAGAACTAAAAATAATTTAGGTTAATAAAATACATAAAAAAACCATTATAACAACCTCATATTATATATTTCTTATTTTTTAATGAATATTAATTTTATTGGTCTTATGGTATAAAGTAATGAATATTGTTTGAAGAAGAGGTATAAAGTTTAACCAAAGGTTTTGGTTTTATTACTTCTTAAAAACAATTAAATTATTATTAAAATTTGGATATATAATAATATAAATATATAAAATATATTTAGAGGTTATTTTATTAATGGAATAACATATATCAATATCCATCCTCAATCAAATGGGAATAGAATCAATCATTCTTGTATATGACAGACTACTGCCTCGCAAGGCGATGTAATTTTTTATCCATCACCACCACTCATAAATGGTTATAATGATGGGTTTAATATATATATATATATATGATATTCATTAAATTTTTATTATTTTTTAAAGATAATATAATACCTATTTTATTACCTTTTCACCCATTGAAAAATGATAACATCGTTCGTGTATACGTGCAGACTACAACCTCGATGAAGTGATGCGATTAATTTTTCATCAACACATCACATGGATTATATATAAAAGTATATATATATATATAAATAATATGGTATTTATGTTATTATGATAATTATTTAAATAGGAAATAATTATTAACTTCTTTCCATAATGATCAATGAAAAATGTAAACATTACACATGAGTACGCACAACCAACCATCTCCATGATTTTAACATATTTTATTTTTCCTAGACATATATTATTATTGGTTCGAAAAGTAAAACTTATGTATAAAAAAATTAATTATTTCATCATTATTAATTTGGAGATGGTGGGTTAATCACCATTTGGACCACAGTCAACCTAATGAATATATTTTTGACAAATGAGCCAAATATCATCAAAATATATAACATTAACATAAATGATTAATTATTTGTATATGAAATGATATTAAGTGAAATAAAAGGATTAATATACTTTAAAATGGGTAAAAACAAATTAAATAATTACCATAATTTTATTATTCAGGAAAATAAGGAACACATGTGATGAGTCAGATTCAAGGCAAGGGACTCTCTTTTAAAAATCATTTTTAAAGTTTCCATTAAACCTATATTTTTATTCTATATCCATAATTTTTAAGTTATTTTTTTATGTTTTTAGGTGGATATAATATATTTATAAATAATATTTTATAACTCCTTTTAATTTCATTCAAAGTCATTAAAAATGAATCTTTTTATGAAATGTTTTGACATTATTTACAAAAAAACCAAAAGAATGTTCTATTTTAACTTATACAGTGACAATTAACTTTACCACCAACATAAAATTCATTTGAATTATAGATTCCATTATAGGCTTCCATGTTTTTTTCAAATAAAAATCCTCACTCGTTATTTTGGAAGTTTTAGTTTAAAAATTATTTTTAAGGAAAAAATATATTTATATACAAAAATGTTTTCTTATGAGTGAAAAAAATATTTTTAGGAGTTAAATCTTTAATATATTATGATTATTTTATCATCCTAGGAAAGTTTTTATGTGTAAGGGTGGTTCTGTTAAAAATTGAAAATCAGAGAGCTCATTATTGCTCTCCAATGCATTGAGTAAAGGGATAGAGTTAACTGATTATGTTTATCCCTAGAGATTATTGGAATATACTATGATAGTTACTCTATATATTTGATGGAGTTAAACAATTAGGTTTATACAAAAATATAATGAGAAAAATACTATAATGGTTATTAAATGTATAATTATGATAAATATTTCAAGTATAATTGTGATGGTTATTCCAAGTATTTAAGTGTAACTGTGATGGTTATTCCATGTATAACCATGATAATTATTCCATTTGTAACTGTGAGGGTTACTCCATATATAAGAGTGACATGAAAAAAATTCCCTAAGTTTAATACATGTTTTATCTATGATTTATCAAGTATTTAACGATTTTATTTGAGAAAAAACATGTCTGTGATTTTCATGTGGAAATGATTTATTACATCTGATTAATGAATATTGATATAAAGATAAATATTTCATGGGTATTATTGTTTTTAACTAGAATAGAGGTTTTTCTATCCCTAATTGGTCTTTTTGTTCTCATACCATTTTTTAAAATGTTTTTCATAGGATAAGTAGGGATATGTATGAGGTAAAGATAAAAATGGTTAAGTTATTTAATGAGGAGAAAAATGTATCATTTCAAAAGTTTTGTTTTATGAAAAAATGGATACTGAATAGAAGTGTCCAATTTTCAATATATGATTTTTATATAATATTTATGTCTAAATTCTCTAAAAATGTAAACCTAAAAGATCTGTGAGAATATAAGAATGTGAATTATAATGTTTAAATCCAGTACATTACAATTTGTATCAGAGTAGTGTTTAGACAAATTTAGAGATTATAATGTTATCAAGTGAGGAATTACTAAGACTTATGGATACCATCATGGGTTTCTTTTTTTAAGGTTTCATATAAGTTTAAATTCATGGACACCCCCTTTTTAGATTTTAGTTGATGTAATTTTAATGTAAATAAGGATATTTTGGGATACGTTTTACTGATTTTATGTATATGCTACCCATAGGTTTAACGTAAAATATTATTACATAAAACTTCCATTACATTTTTGAGAATATAAGTGAAAAGGTTTGAGATAAACTTTAAGGATAAATAATCATTTACTATATAATTTATTAAGGTTATTTTTGAGGATATTATGGTTAATGTATTGGTATTTTCTTTAGAAGGACCATTTTCATTTTAACATGTAGTAATTCATTTAAGGTTATAAAGATGTTCTTTTTTTCTGAGTAAAGATAATTTATCTAGGTGAAAGGAAAAATACCTAAATAAAACTTATTATCCCTTTTAGATGAGTTAATCATCACTATCATGGAATTTTTTTTCTAAAATGATGTTGAAAACATTGTCAAAATCTAAATAACCTATAAGAAACTATTTGATCAATCTAACAACATTTCATTTTTCCAAAATTTATATGGATCATGGAATCTATTTTATTCTATTTCAAAATCTCTAATCCTCCATGTAAATTCTACCAAGGACATTACTATTTATTTTCTGGAGATATGAACTTCATGATGGAAGATAAAGCGGATAGAAATAGTGTAAAGTAAGACCTTGATGTCTAGAATTAGGGTATGAGTTATTTTATTATGATTTAATTACGAATCCTGAATGATTTGATATTTATTAATTGTAAGAAAATATATCATATCATTGAATAATGATACAAATAAGGGATATGGTTTTACCAAAGAATTTGAATAAAGGATGTTTTTAATAATGATATTATGATATATTATGAGAATTATAAAACCTTCTATTCTATTTTAAAAAAAATAGAAAAACTTGTTAGATGAAATCGATACCTCTGAAAAGTGCTGTAGAGAAGAGGTAAAAATTATTATGTACAATCATTTTATAATATCTTATAAAATGATAGATAAACCTTTAGTATTAAATGTGCTTGATGTTTAAGAAATGATAGTCAATTATGATTATTTGATAATGTAGGAAAATGATGTATATAGAAAACATTAGAGGTTAAAAATTGATTTAATGGTTAATGTCCTTTTTTATTATGTTCATAATATTATTTTTAATGTTATAAGATTTATATTGATATAGTTTTATTAAAAGGATAATCCACAGACTGGGTGATAACCCGTCGCATCTGGAAAAGAAATGAGGCATAAACCCACAACCAAAAAGAGATAAGAGTGAATCACCTACCACTTTACTATGTTATGTCCTAGATAGTGTGAATTTTTATCTGATTATTTTGATTTTGGGAAAATATGATTTATCCAATAGATAATCATGGTATCAGAAATTGATTTGGTGATTAATGTTATATCAGAAGAAGTTAACTAGTTTTGGAACCATATATGATTATGGTAAACATAAAATTATGAGATTTTATTTGAGGATTAAAGGTTGAATTATATTTTGGAGTCATATATAATTTTAAGGTGGATTTATTTTGATTCATTTAATTTATGAAATCATTACAATATATTAGATATTATATAACTATGTCATATACATTTTTAGAATTAGACTTTAAGAGTGATTGACCTGATTTAGAGATAATTGTTGTAAGAATATGTGATTAAGTCATTAAATTATTTTGGTTTGACTCTCATTCAAGAATGTTTTGACGAATTTTTAGGATAATTATTTATAACATTATTTATTTTTAACTTTGGGTATTAATATTGAATTTTGGAGATTAATGTATTATTTCATTATACAAGGATTTATACATTTTTGGAATTATCTTACCTTGTGAAAATTATTTTGGTTTTGTATAATGTCTAAATACATGAGGTATAAATCATTACCTATTTTTATAAGATAATGATCTAATGGAAGATGATTTAAGTTCTTCAAGAATAAAAAAATTCATCTCAAATACTCATCACTTGGAGAAAATTATGAGATTATAGTTAAAATTGAATGGAGTATAAAATTATACTTATTAAGAATAGTTATTTATGTTCTTAGTCTAGAAGGTGAATAAATTCCTCAACTCAATAAAGATGACCACAAATCCAAAATTTCATCATATTACATTCCATTACGATGAATCCACGATGTTTTTAAAACCTCTTGGGTTTATGGTTTTGTGGTTGTTCACTTTATCATGATTATTCACTTTCTTATGGCCAATGATCTATGCGACTCTCCATCATTATTTTGACATTAATTTTTTCTCCCATGTCCATATTTTCACTTCTCAACAATGTTTTCCTACTTTATAACCCAGATATGTGTAATTATTGACAACATTTGTACTTCCATTTCTATCTTGTCAAGATGAATTTTTATTAACGTTTTTTTAAGATTTGGATTTCCAAAAAAGAATTTTCTAATTTTAAACTCGTTTTAATGAGAAAAAGATAAAATTTTGAGGAAAAAATTTAATTATGGGGGCATGTAATATTCTGATATTTTAAATGGGTATAATGTTCTATAATGTGTATGACACATAATACCAAGCTTAAGAGAACTGATAAATATAATTATTTAAATATAAAATTTATAACCTAATCATTAATTGATGGGTATGAATAAGATTAAATAATTATTAAAATATTTGTAAAGTTTCTAATAAATACAAATATATTGATGAATCATTATGAAATAAGCACTCAATTTTTTGTAAAACCTTTTTGTTCTTCAAAATTATGTTTTCTTCAAAAATGATTCTTGTTTTATTTTTTATTAGAGAATAATAAAATCAATTTATTGAAATTTTTGAAAATATATTTGATAAAATTAATATCATTTTTGAAAACTTTGCATTAAAATCATTTTAGGATTAAATTTTTATATTTTTATAAAATGTTTGATTTTTCAATGAATAGTAAAAATACTATTTTTATTGAAAACTGTGTTTTATTTTAAATTATTTATAAAGTAGAATCATATTTTATATTTTATTTAAAATTTAATTAATTTTTATATTTAAAATGATCTAATTGGGTTTTTTATAATGAATTTTATACTTTTATTTAGTATAAATACATTTTATACTTAAAAAAACGAAATTTTGAAAAACTATTTTTCATTGCATTTTGATGATTAAATTTTAAATTGAATTTCTCAAATTATGTTGTTTTATTTTTAGAATATTGATTCAATATTTTAAATCAGGGGGAAAAAATGAATTAAATAGGTTCTTTTTAGTTTTCAACATTAGGAATATCAACATTAGTATTTTTTGTTTCAAGAGTAAATGTAAAACATGTAATTAAGGGTTAAAAATAGTACGATAAGGAATAAAAAATGACCCTAAAACTTGACTATTTTATGATTTAATTTATTCAATACACATAAAATATTTTATTATATGAATTTTTTCCATTTGAATGTGGTTATAATATTTATAATATTTTATATAAAGAAATGTAAAAAAATGTCACACTCTTGTTTTTAATAACAATAATTATTTTTAACATTGGGATAACCAGAGGATATGTTTAGTTGTAAATATTATATGTGAATATAAATTATTTATCTTAATCATGTTAATTTATTCTTAATTTTTAGCGAATAAATAATTAACATAAATTCTTACACAATGTTGACATAGTAATTATTCAATTAATGAAAAAAATAAAATAAATGATATTAAAAATATTATAATTAGAAATAATTAATGTGATATAATAATTTTCTAGATAAATAAATTAGGTTACAGATTTGTAATTGATTAAATTTCAATTCCTTTGTTTTCTTGATATTATAAGAGTCAATGTAAATGAATAGTTTAAAATTGACATTAT
Organism: Viscum album; assembly: GCA_963277665.1. NCBI lineage: Eukaryota > Viridiplantae > Streptophyta > Magnoliopsida > Santalales > Viscaceae > Viscum > Viscum album. The sequence continues at coordinate 1,414,895,903 of OY728142.1, forward strand.
TTGTATTTTATAAAAATAAAATTTTATTAAATTATATAAAATTTTAAAAGAAAAATATTTTCAGAAACTTTATTATGATATTCTATAAAATATCACCAATTCTCTATTTAAGCACTACATATCTATTTATGGTAACTATGTCGACCCAGAATAAGTAAAAAATCTTATTATCATATTTAGTTTGAAAAGGGTTAACATTGGTGGATTAAGACAAAAAGATATAGGTACAAATGTGATCAAAACTTGTCCAAAATTTTATTCCATAATGTAATATGTAATCATCATAATATTATATTATAATATAATTAATTTTTATCTATTCAAACAAAAAAATTAATTTATATTAAATTAAGATTTTAGTATATTCTAAAAGTGCCCCTCCCCTCACTTATAAAAGGACACATCTTCTTCTAATTATTTTAATTCTTAGATTCATTTTTGTTTAGAAAATACCTACCCCAATTTCTTCACAAAATCTTTATCCATATTATAGAGGCCATAGTTTGGGTATAATACCAATCTTAGTGGTGGTAAGGTGTAAATAAAATAATATTTCCTGAAGACGAGGTATAACGTTTAACTGGATGTTTATGTTTTATTTCTTCTTCTACATACTTAAAATATTACTCTACCATGAATATATAATAATATAAATATATAAAATATAATGAGATGTTATTATTTTAATTTAATAACCTATATCCATCCCTAACCTCCATAAAATGGGAAAGGAATCTATCATTCGTGAGTATGGAGAACTACCGCCTTGCATACCGATGTAATTTGTTTCTATCACCACCTCCCACGAATGGTTATAATTATAGGTTTAATTTATATAAATTATGTTTATGACATATTTATCATTATTTAAAGATAATATAACACCTATTTTATTACCTTTCCACTCACTACAAACTGATAGCGTAGTTCGTGCATATGCGTGGACTACCACCTCTATGAAGCGATGTGATTCGTTTTTCATCACCAAATCATATGGATTTAATATATAAGTATATCTAAAAAATAATATGGTATTTATAATGTTATTATTGTTTTGGAATGATAAAATAACACTTAACTTTTTCCAAAATGGTCATTGAATAATTGAAACATTACTCATACGTACGTACGACCTAACTTATCCATGATTATAACATAGTTCGTTTTTCATAACGATATTTTATGATTGGTTACAATAGTATAAATGATGTTTTAGAAAGATTATTATATCATGATTATTATTATAAATATTGTGGGATAATGACCTCTTTGACCATATTCAACCTACAAAATCTATTTCAGGCTTATTATCCACATATCATCAAGACAACTAACATGAACATAAATGATTAACTCTTTGTATATGGAATGTTAATAGGTAAAATAAATGGATTAATATACTTTAAAATGTTTGTCATGAAAGTAAACAATCAGTATTAGGAACTTACCCTATACTCACAATTTAGAACCCTTTGTATGGCCCATAAAAACCTCAATATATTCTATACCAATGGTTCTATAAATCGTTGGCACTTAATCCATTAGTATATGTTTATAACCAGGAGTCCTATAGAAAACATGGGTATAACCTTTGAGGTATTCATGTAACCTATGGATTTATTTAAACCATGCGTACATATTTATAACCATCATTAAGAGAACCATGGGTATATCTTGTACCCTATATAGGATATATCAACGATTCATTAGACTATTGGTATAACTACCAATCCCTAACAAGTAGCAGCATCCCATCCAACACCAAGCAACAAAAAATTCCAAACCCTATAAACAAAATAAAAAACAGGGTGAACATATAATATAATACCAACATTTTATATTTATAATTCAACTAACTTCTTGTAATAGTTGTCAAACCATTTAAAATACTGTAACATACATATACATCCACACAATTGATCAATTCAAGTCATTAAATAACATTCAAACGTATCTTTAATGCTAACATAAAATGAAGGGGTTAAATATCTCCACCATCACCAATATACTCATCCTCATCACTATTAAAAAAATTCTCATCTCCACCATCACCAACATCATCATCTGGAGCAACAACAAAACCATCATCATCACCACTACTAGTAGTATCATCACCACAACAACCACTAGGAACCCAATTGATATCAATTGGTGAATCATATAACGAGTGAATCAATGTGATACATGAATAAAAAATAGTATCATCCTATGATGTAAGTGATGGAAATATAAATGGAATAACCTTTAGGGAATTATTCGGTGACATGTTTATCTCTTTTATACTCTTGTATAGCTATTTTTTGGCTTTATCTTCTTATGTGTGAAAATTTTCACCTAAATTATGTGGGATATTTTAGAGATGGATTATGAAGATCAATACCTAGTGGGGATGATGTTTTTTCTGAGTCAACATTGGACTCCCCTTTGTGCTCCTCATTTAATACCAGACTCAAATGATCATTTGGACGGAAGTTGCTATCTTATTTCTCACTGAGGGACTCCAAGGCACACTGTTGAAAATATAAAAAAGATATTTAATTATGAATAATGAATCCAAATTTTAAATATAAATAAAATAATTAAAAATATTTTCTTATGACTGTGAAATGATAGAAATTCCATCATTTTTACTCATTCTTGAGAAAAATAATATTTCGTGATACACATGCCCTTAGATGCCCAATGACACGTGTTTCAAATGAAATTGATTACTATAAGTGTAAATTATTAAATTATATGAAATTGGTAAACAAAAAAGTATCAGTTGTTAAGATATGAAATATTAATCGTCTACTCACATCAAGTTAAAACTTTCCTATATTAGATTAATTAATAGTGGTTAGTCACTATGCGATATTAAATTCTATTCTCACATTCTATTAAGATGAAAGGGAATGAATTTATATGTGATTAAGTAAAAGTAAAGAAAAAATGGGAATCATGGCCAGGGAGGAATCTATGTTAGATTAATAATTTATTGAGAATCTCATTTTAAAGTAACCAATTAAAGCTACATAGGAGTTAAAAACAACCTATAATGAGTTAACGTTTTAAGTTTGACTATTTTTTTATTTTGGGTTTGTTCATATGGTTTATTTTTTGGGTTATGCCTTTTTTGGATTACCTACATTGGTTCAATTTGGTCATTTTTTCAATAGTTTGTTTTGGATTAGGCTATCTGATCAATTTTCATTTTTTTGTTAGGTAAATTAATTTATTTTTTGTTAGGGTTTTTTTATTTGGGTTAGGTTATTTTGTTCAATTTTGATCAGGGTATTAACTTCATATTGGGTTGTGTCAATTAGTTAAATTTGGGTTTGGTCATTTGATCTATATTTTTAATATGTCATATTTGAGTTAGATTATTTGGTCATTAGGTCATTTGTTTTCATATTTGGGTTATGCCATCTTTGATTTTGTTCATTTTTTTTAATTTGGTTGTTTGGTCAAAAATTTGTTTTGAATTACTTCATTTAATCACTTGTTCATTTTTTAGGTTAATTATTTTATTTTGGATTAATTAATTAATTTATTTTTGGGTTAGGTTAATTAGTTCATTTTTTGTTAGGGTATTTACTTAATTTTGGGTTATATTAATAGGTTAATTTTGCATTCATTCATTTGGTTCATCTTTGGGTTATGTCATATTTGAGTTAGGTAATTTGGTCATTTGGTTCATATTTGAGTTATTTTATATTTTAGTATGTTCATTTGGTTATTTGGTGATTTGTTTTTTAGTCTTTATTTTTTTATGGATTAGGTCATTCGATCAATTTTTCATTTTTTTGGTTAGGATAATTTTTTAATTTTGGGTTAGGTTATTTTTTTGTTTAGGTTATTTAGTTCATTTAGGTAATTTATGTTTTTATACTTCTTAAAAATCCAAATAAAATGAAATGACAACTATATATTGGTTTTATTATATTCAATTAAGGTTATGTTTATTTAAATAGACTATAAAAAAATATGTTTAAAAAGATTTTATAGTTCACAATAAAACCATTTTTTAAAATTAGTTTACAGTTAAAAAAATGGAACTAACATAAAAAATTTGAATATAATGAACATGAAAGATATTATTTGTATTCATATTAAAGTATCTGGTGCCTCGCATGGTCCGGAATTATTGTGTGCCTTAATGTGTGAAAATTCATTACAACATCTTTTTTATTTTTTTCCAATGCATCAAAAATAATAATAAAAATAATAAGAATTAAATTTTCAATGAAAACAATTAAAGATTAAGAATAAATCAAACTTGTTATTCATTGAATATGTGATCATTTATTGATATAGTGTTTTCAGACAGTCACTGAATATTGGTATATCCTCTAGTCTATAGGGGTCACAGTGTTACAATTGGTATCAAAAGAAGTTTAGTAGAAACCTTGGGAACAAGATTTAGAGAACACAGTTTAGTTAACATAACCCTAAGATATAATTGGAAGGAAATAATAGAATAACCAACCATATCTATTTTTGAGAGCATTATACCTAAAAAATTTCAAGGAATAAATTTTCAAAGGTGGGAATAATGTGACACCCTCAAAATTTATAAATAGATTTATTATATAATCACTAAGACTTTAAAAACACCACTTTGTTATAACCTTGCCACGTAAACATAATTTTGTCACTTCTATGATATAAATTTTAAAAATATGACATACATGGTTGCGATCAGTAAGATATTTTGAGTCCAATAAGAAAAACTTAATTTTTAGTGAATAGTAACCTACCCTTATGAATAGTAACCTACCCATATGAACAATAACTTAGTCTTATTAATAGTAATATGACTCTTATTAATGGTATCCATGACCATGAATGTATAAATAAATTTAGGCACCTTAAAAATGAAGATGAACATTTCAAGTGTTTATATTTTTTTATTAAATAATGATTTTAATTAAATATTTAATTAATAATACTAAGAAAAATAATTTAGAAAAATGGAATTCACTTTCCGATTCTACACGTCAAAAAATGTTTAAGGTGAATTTTAGTTATTTTTCTGAAATACTTGAAATTTTTATGAATAACGAAATACCATAATTTACAAAATAAGTTAAATACACTAATTATAGAGTCATGTATGATGTTCTGCTGATGTAAGCCCAATTTATTTGGATTCACATGATAAAATTACAATTATTTCTCATGTAAGACTCACTATTTCTTGTCTTGTATAGAAATAATAAATTAATGATTATAATATAGAGAAATCCCCTCTGTCCTCCACTATGTAAACCACCCTCACCCATCTCCCTCCCACACCACTCAAGCTTCAATCATTGCCTAAAATTTTCTAAATACTCTTCCCAAGACCTCTACCCACGTTCAAGACCTGCAGTTCTCTCAAAAAGGCCAAAAACAAAGGCCTTAAGAAGATTCTAAAGTAGGAGTACTCAAGATGTGAACCTTTCTTCTCTTCTCTTTCAATTTCTTTTTAAAAAGTTCGATTATTTTGTTCTCTCTTCTCACCTCCTCTCATCCAAATTCCATGATAATTTAAGTAACTTACATGTAATATATTTTCATTATTCTATTGAAATATTTCATCATAATCTCTATTTTCCCCTTCCTTTTATACAATAAATGCAAACACCATCCGAGATGTGTTAATTTATCACTCTAAAGGAAGACACCTTTTCAATTTGCATTACTATCTTCAATAAAAGTTTCAAAACCATTTCTATGGTTTAAACATATCATAATATATGTATTTTATCTTGTTTAATGTTCTGGTATCCTTACACATTCATAATATGGAATAATTATACAAAACAAGTTTATTATGCACAAAACCACCAAGCCAAATCCAAGCATTTATTTTTAACTCATCGAATGATTCATCATCATGGTATATAACCAAAATAATTATAAGATCATATATATAAATCTAACGTCAATAATAATTTATATTAAAAGTTCTGGATGTTTAACCACATTTCAAACAAACATCCACTGATGAATACAAGTAAACGGATCATGAAAACCAAAGAAGAAAATGCTACCAAAACAGTAAAATTGAATCTATTAAACCCATAAAAAAGGACATTAATGAACCTAAAAAGGTAATAATATATCAATTAAATTTTCATGAGGTTATTTACTTATTAATTAATGAAGCTAAATTTGATTATTTAGGTTTTTATGAACAATCAAGAACACCTTCAAGCATATGGTAAGGGATTCTCTCTCTCACTTTTGTTCAAGAATCTCCCCTATGTTATGCTCTTTTATTTTTAATTCCTAATGATGGGGTATGTTTTCACACCTCAACCATACCTATGCAATGATATACAATTAATGGGTTTCCCCTTTACCTTTCACTAAGCCCTCGCAAGAACACTCGTTACCATACTAAAATGTTTGTAAGGGGTTTTCTCATCTCACAATCAATTCTGCGGGATTTCCATTTTTCACCTCTTATTTTTTATATGTGGTATAAGTGTACTACCATTTGATATATATTATCATTATTATATATATATTCATGGTATTTTATGATTCATTTAGGGGTTATTAACTTTTGTTCATACAACTCAATTGATAACAACGTGGTAATGAGATTTGTCTCAATTTTAACTTCATTGTGACTTGTTTAGTATTGTGAACCTACTCTTTCTTATGCAGTGTACCTACTTCCCATTTGATATAAATTTTCAATAAAAATTATATTCCATTTAAATTTCCATATTCTCACATTATGGATATGATTATTTTCTAATTCGTATACCATTTTACATACTGTATTTATTTTGAATGTTGTTATGACTGTGGAAATATTGATGAATCAGTATCCTCTATTCACTATGGATAATGTAAATTCATATTGATATTATGCTGAATCTATGTATAAATAATGATTTGGACATGAAGCATCTGGTGGGGCCCGCTACATCCCCTCGATGCATCAGTAGGTCTCATGAGACAAACCAGTTGGCGACATACCCTTCGTGTCTGTTTCCAAAAATCAGACGGGTTTCTACCCATAAAACTAAACCATTTTTACGGTATTATGGTATCATATTACAGATTCATGACATCCAATTGATAATAATTATCTTTATTCATTATTAAATATTACTATCCTTTAGGTTTTCACTATGAAAAAATCTATGGATGCAGTTTCATTCTCAGTTTATTAATGGCGTGAGTTTTTCATTTATTCACCATGCCATATTGATTATGTCAAATTGTTTAAAATTCAGTTGTTATTGATTAATGATTCCACTATTTTTAACCCTAAATGAGTGTTTGAGCTCACCCATTTCTTTGTTTAATTTCAAGAAGTGATGAAGAGGAGATCATTTATTGTGTTCTTGTGGATGCAGTTCTTAGTTTTTGTTATGTATTGTATTTTATAACATTTTACAATGTAATTTTTGTTGAATTTTTGTATATAGTTTTTTCAAGACTACTAAACTATTCATTCCTTCTGTATTTTCATTCCTTTTAACCATGAAAATGTGCATATAAATGCACCAACTCGAGTCTAGAGGGGTTGGGGTGTTACAATAGTGGTTATTGAAAGATGGTTGAGACCAACAACGGTCACTGAGATCTGATGTTTTCTTGGTTTAGATGAATATTATCGACTATTTGTGAAATATTTTTCACGATTATCTAATTCAGTCACCACGTTGACTCAAAAAAGAGTTAAGCTCGTTTGGATGGAGGAATGAGAATAGAATTTCAAAGAACTAAAAGGGCGGTTAGCCAGTGCACCTGTGCTAACACTACCTTATAGTGGAGAAAGGTTTTTGATATAAGGTGATTCATTGAATAAGGGGTTGGGATGTGTTCTCACAAAAAATGATATGGTGATAGCTTATGACACAAGAAATTTGGAAATCCATGAGAAAAATTACCTCACTCATGATTTTGATTTTGCTGCAATAATATTTGCATTATAGAAATAGAGGCATTATCTTTATGGTGAAAGGTGTGATATTTATAATGATCATAAAACATTAAATTATATTTTTACACAAAAGGAGAAGGATTTGTGCCAAAGACTATGGATGGAGTTGATTAAATATTAATACTACTCAATATATCACCATCCTAGAAAAGCAAACAAGGTGGAAGATATAATAAGACAACCAGACCATGCTACCCTATCCATGATGAGGATAAAAAAGATCCAATATTTAGGGATTTTCAAATAATAGATCTTGAAATTTTAATGGAAGGGGAGAAATATTTTCTTTCACTAATGAATGTTCATCGATCAATACTAGTAATGATTAAGGAAACGCAAAAGAAATATGTAGATCTATAAATGAAGGTGAAAAATATTCTTGAATTGAACCCTAATTGTGATGAAATATTAAGGTTCAAGAATTGGGTTTGTATTCCTCCCATAATAGAATTAATAAAGGATCTATTGGATGAGGCTCATTGTTCTTCATTATCTATTCACTCAGAAGAAAAAAGATACACAAGGACCTGGAAGAGTACTTCTGGAGTTATGGAATTAAAACAAATGTCTCTGAATATATCTCTTTATGATTGGTTGGTCAACAAGTTAAGGATGAGAGGAAAAAGTCTAAGTGTATGTAATAGTAATTACCCATTCCAGAATGGAAATGAGAAACCATCACTATGGAATTTGTCAACAGACTTCCTAAAACATCCATAGTCAATAATTATATCTTTGGTTATAGTTGATATCCTTACGAAGTTGTAACACTTCATTTCCATTAGAGAGGATTTATCTTTTGATCATCATGCAAGGATACAGGTAATGGAAGTTGTATGATTGCATGGAGTACCATATTCTATTATATCCGATCAGGATCCGAGGTTTAGCTTGATGTCCTGGAAAAGTCTTCTACATGATCTATATACAGAGTTATGTTTCAGCACTTCTTATCATGTCCAAAAATACGTTCATTCTGAGAGGAAAATTAGAACTCTAGAAGATATGTTGAGATATTGATCTAAGGTTTCCAAAGGTTGTTGGGATCGAAACCTATCATTGGGGGGATGTTATTACCATAATATCTTTCACTCCAGAATTCATATGACTACTTATGAATACATCTATGGAAATAAGTTCATAACTCCAACTTTCTGAGATGGAGTTTGGGAAACAATGATATTTGGACCTGATCTTGTTGATGAAATGGAAGAAAATGTTAGATCTATTCTACAACACATAAGAGAAGCTCAGAGACAACAATAAAGTTATTCTGACAACAGAAGAAAATTCCTAGAGTTTGAAGTGGGTGATAATGTGTTCTTAGTAATATCTCTTTGGAAGAGAGTAATGAGATTTGGAATGAAGGGAAAGTTGAGCCCTAGGTGTATAAATCCTTTTGAAATTATGGATTGTTTTGGGAATTCAGATACCCGATTGGAACTTACACCAAATCTCTCTTGAGTTAATGATGTGTACCATTTATATCTCATAAGAAAGTACATACTCAATCATTTATATGTACTAAGATCAGAAGTCATACTGCTGGAGCAATAACTTTCCTATAAAGAACTACCGATATACATTCTAGATTGTAGCGAAACATTTCTATGAAACAAGACCCCTCACATGGTTAAAGTTTTATGGAAGAACCACCAATTTGAAGAAACTACATGGGAACTTGGGGATATGAAGAGGGATGTGTATCCTCATCTGTTTGTTTCCAAGATACAAATCTCTATTGTGAAATTTACTTTATGGGTGTAAAATGTAACACCAAGATGTTTTTGTGAAATTTATTCATTAAATGTTTTTTTCTTCAGTTGCATACATTACATGAAATCATGTGTTTAAATAGACCACGAGATGCCATTATTATTAAATTACCATTACAGCCTTTCCGTTAAGTTATCAGGAATAATTATAACTAACTTATGAAAATGCATTGTGAATTCATGGGCTATCAATTATTTATGAAAAATATAAATCAATTAGATAATTTTATTTTTGAGTGAATTACAATTGATAATGAAATTACTGTGATATATTTTTGTTATATACTTAACTAAATATTTTTTAGATACATCCAATGGATATTTTAGTTATAGAGTATGAATAAAACTCTACTTGTTGTATAAAAACATATTTTTTTAAAAAGTTTAATTTTAATCCTTTGAATGAAAAACCCCTTTTAAATAAATATTTTGACACACTAATAAATTTTATATGACAACATACAAATGTTATTTTTGAGAGATATATTAAAATTTAAATTGCAGTAATTTCTGATATTATTCTGATAACTTTCATGTTTTTATGAATAATAAAAATACGCTAAATTTTAATTGATAATAACTTTTTTCATTGAAATAATTTTTATGGATAAATTTTATTATTAAATAGTCTAAAAGTATAAATATAATATATTTTTACCATTTAGTATAATTTAGGTCATTGTAATTAACTTTACATTAAATTTAGATATAATAACATTTAAATCTTTTGCAATAATTTAACTTTTATAATCACTTTTCTCATTTCAACAACATGATTAATTTTAAATTAATTTCAGAATATTATATTTTCTTAATTTTGAAAATTAGATTAATTTTCTTAATCATTAGGTCCAAATTATTTTAGTAGAATACTATTATTTTTGGGCTTCAATAATATTAACTTTGGTAATTATTTTTATTACCATGGTTAAAGTTAAATCGTGTAATTAAAGGTAAAAATAATATTATAAAATTGCCGTAATAATTGTAAAAATCCTATTATATGACTAAATTAGACCCTTATCATCTATTTTTTGAAATGGAATCACTTGATGGACACTTACCTATGAATATGAAATGAATGTTATAAAAACTAATGAATGTGACAAGATGGCACAATCTAATTTTATATAAGTATATTTATTTTAACATATAGATAAATAGGATATTATATCAACTATATATTGTCTCTGGAAAGAAAATATAATTACCTAATTCATATAAATTCATTTATAATTTTTATAGATTATATAATTACCATTAAGGATGACACAATACTAATGTAGAAATTATTTTATTAATAGAAATATCAAACAAATGGTTTAAAAAATATTAAAATAAATATCATATGAACTAATTAATGAGATAAAAATATTTATAGGTGAATATAAAATTTTATGAGTGTATTAAATATTTTGTTTTGAATTTATCGTCTATTTAGATTTTATTTAAAGTCAAATAAATTAATAGTGTCAAAATTGAAACTGTTGATATTTTATAAAAATAACATTTTATTAAATTATTTAAATATCATAAAAATATTTACAAATTACAAAATTTATAATTATATGGTCTAAAATTTCATAAAATATCCATTTATGGTCAATTAACACCATATAAGTAAATATTTATACCCATTAAATATTGAGAATGTATTACCACAATTAAAATTATATAGAATAACTATGTGTCAATTAAACATATATGCTTTATATTGACAAAATAACTTGGAAAAAATTTATTGGTGAATGAGATTACATCCCTATATCATCTCATCTTAGAAATTGGGAAATTTTGGTGGTTTTTGGGTAGGGTTTTATTTTATTATAAATTTTTATTTATGGAGTTTCTAAAAGTTCCCCTCACCTCAATTATAAAAGGGAACCTCCTCCCCCAACTATTCACTTCATTTTGATCCTTCAATCTCAGACATCCCCAAAATTTTTTCCTTATGAACTTTCCTATTTTAATTCTATAGGTTTTATTAATCTTTAAAGACCAACTCTAGTGTTCTAAGTATATATTTAGAAGAAGCACATCAAGGAGGAGGTAATCTCTTCTACTGATTCCTTCAAACTTCATTCTTCATATACATACTCTTCATTAGTTTTCTAATTATAAACTAATAACATAAGTATCAGTAATATAATGATATGTTATTATAAATTTAAAACAACCATATTTCAACTTCTATGCATCCTATGAAAAATAAAATCACCGCACGTGCGTACGTACGACTTACCGTCTCCATGTCGTTGTGTAATATGTTTTTCACCACCACCTTACCTAGAGGGGTATAATGATGTAAATAATAACTATATATTATTATTATAACATTATAATAAATCTGAAATATCCTAAACCATCCACTACAATACAATTCAATAATTTTGAGAATGATTTCATCGCTCCTGTGTACGTACGACCTACCGCCTCCAAAGAGCGGTGCGATTCATTCTACATTATCTTCATTAAACAATGATTATATATATGAAGTTAATGTATAAATATTCTATATATTATACTAATACCATTATTTAAGTGATATAACTATAACCGAAAAAAGTGTAATAAGAACTTATCTGACAAAACATGCATAGAAACATAAAGTAGTTAAAACATGAATAACGAGTAACACTGAAATGTTACTAACAAATGGATGAAAATATGATCATAATTGTTATTGTAAAAAAAATTCTGATTCTGGAATAAATCAGTAACATTATTTAAGTCATTATACATGAGTTTCATATACATATGAATGATATCAAACCTACAGTAAGGGATAATTTTACAATCTCATTTTTATCAGAGATTGTTTATATGTATGTATTTACTAGGATATATTTATCATCCACATCCATGTTCCATAATTCTGTAATATTATTTATATTATTATAAAATTTATTAATGTTGTTTTTAACTTTTGGTGAATTTTTATTAAACAGTATCAAATGAATGTTTTCTTGTTATTCGATTTGAGGTACTTTTTGACTTTTCTAGAAAAAGCACGAGGAGAATGTTTTCTCTTAACTTATATGACATGAATGAAATTTTAAAATTTCATGACACATTATTTCTAAGAATATTTGTATAAAAATTTTCAATATTATTTTCAACTAAATTATTTTCTTTTAAAATTATGTGGCATTTTGATAAAATATTATGTTTTTGATAATGAAAGGACATTTTCCTCAAAAAATAAGTTAAAGTGTTTTATCAACAATATTTTTCATCTAAGATAACATAGGGTTATTTTCCATAAATATTATTAGTTTGATTTGTTTGCGTTTATGATGGAATTATTTTTATTAAATTCATTTATTTTAAATCGATTGTGATGGAATTATGTTTAAGAAACCCATTTTATTTTATGGGTTATGCTATGATAAATGATTTATGTTTTTGTGGAACACATAAGAATCATTTCATTATGAGATGGGTAGGACCTATATCTTCCTCCAATTCATTGGGTAAAGATTTATATCTCCTGAGATAGACATGACTAGATCAACAAGTAAATTTTGTTCAGTAATACAGGGATGGAATGAGGAGTGAACTCGGTTCAGTAATGGACTTTGTCTACTATGATGGTCGTGGAGATGAGCTTTGACTAATATGAAATTATTTTCTATGATTATGTGTGTATAGATAAAAATTTCATGTCTTATGTTATGACTATTGGGATTACATTACAGTTTTATGATTTATCCCACGACATGATTTTCCGATCATTTATATACTATATAAGATTTTCAAATGTTATGTTCTATTAATATGATTGATATTTCCCTTGATTACCCTTACTTATAATCTGAACTCACCCTTTAATATGTTTCTTTTCCACATGCCATGAAGAAGGTTATTAAGTATGATATTTCTAAAATGAGTCTGATTTGGAAGAAATATTCATAAGACAATGTAGATGTTATATGAAAGAGTTGTTTAAGTTTCCCAGTTTCTAAAGACACTAAACCTATTTGGTCCTAGTGTGGTTTTTTATGTTATTTAATAAATACTCTTCTCTTTTTAAGTAATATATACATGTAATGTATGGGATATAATACATGTTCTTTCCAATTTTCTTTTTCGTCACTTACAAACATCTCAAGAAACATCCCAAATGGCCACCTATAATGATTACTCCATTCCAACATGACTATTCTTTAATTATTCCTAATCCAAGTAATTAATTATTTTATAATTTATGTTATTTACTAGTTTCATTCATGAAAAACAAGATAATCTATAGAATAAAAAGTAATGGAAACAATAATAACATAAGTATCACACTATCCATAAAATCAAGTTGCAAACCATTATCATAGTAAAAATAAATAACACACAATTGCTATAAACAATTCATTATTGAACCAGTTATATAATTATTAAGTTAATATTTTTTATACTGAAGGGATAAACCATTCCAACTTTATGGTTGCATGTAAATATTTAGGATACTCAATGGATATCTTACCTCAATGAAATTTACATTTGTAACAACTGGGCCCCAATGATAGCACATACACCCCAAATTAAAATAGTCTTCATGTGCTAGCCCACTGGGTACCACCAGTTGCCCTGAAGATACATGCTCCCCCCTCCCCCCCGCGGCCCACCCATATACCAAACTAGGCCATCTAACTAACGATTTTCCTCAAATGCCAACACATGTTCTTTTAATGTGATTTGTCCTCACTTACACACATCCCAAAAATCTTCCCGGAAGTTCACCCATCTTGATCACTACTCCAAGCCAAGAATGCTTTCATATGGTGTCCTAATAGGAATACTCTAGAAAAGAAATGTGAACATTGTTGAAACGAGTCATATGATTTATTAATTTACCATTTTATCATTCTTTGGTGTTAAATTCACCCCCTAGGGAGCACAACATCCTCATTATAGACCCTATATCTCAACCCAAGAAGTTCACCATACATAAGGATATGTTCATACTATGATACAAAATGTTAAAACTGGGCCGTTTTAACATAAAATACACCCCACCATAACATGGATACCGGGTCTTGGCCCGCTAGGTGCCACCAATTTCATTATAGATATACGGTCCCCTACATAAAATAAAGGAGCACCTTGTTGACATGAGTCATATCATTTTGTCATCTAAACCCTTTATCATTTGGGGGGGGGGGTTACATCATTCGTCACATGAGAATGGACTGACATTGTAGATCCGGATTACCCTTCATGCAATATTTTTATCCCTCCAAGTACTCCATGCCATAAAAAATCCAAAAATGAAGAAAACTCATTTACAACAAGGAATAAGAACATTCATCGCATGGTAAAAGTAAGTCAAAGGATTCTGATCAAAGAACCATTAGAGAAAAAGCTATAATGTACCTTATATCAAAACAGATCAAAGATGGAAGGTTGTGATTAATCCCCATAAAAGGGATTCCAAAATTCTAGAAGAGAGCATAGTATATCACCTATAAAATTAGAGAAATATACATGGTTTGAGAAAACCTAAGTTGTTATAGCATAGAAAGAAACATTTCACATCATATTTTCATGGTGTAAAACCCTTTCACATAGTGTAAGTATCATTTATTTAATTCTACAAAAAAATGAATCACCTCAAACCATTTTCGCGGATTTATTTCATTTCATGTGGAACCCTTTGAACCAGCCTCACACAAGCAATGAACTATGCATTAATGACATGAACCCATTAATAATCATCAATTCTAAATTCTTCTATCATTTAGTATCCAAATACCACCAAATATTATCAAGTACACCTTTGAGCACCACATGCTTTAGAACATGCAAGGGGTTGAACTACATAAATCCATACCCTTACATGAGATATCTCTCAAACAATTACCATCCTCAAGAATCCAAAATCCAACCTATAGAAAAAATTAAAATGGGTCATCTGAACAACCACCCCATGATTTAACTCAAAAGGATCTCACTATTTAAGGATTTTAACCCCCTCACTCAGAGTAAAATGACAAAAAAAATGAAAAAACATCAAAAAACTTCTAAATACTTTCTAGAGGGAGATACCTCTCAAAAAAGTGTGAATCCACAACAACTAGCAAGATAAAACCATTATATAAAATATAAATTTCAACATACACAAAATAAACAACATTACAATAGAAGAGATAAACATCAAACAAATTGGGGTACTGAGTGAAATTTATTAACTTTTGTTATGAGGTACTCTCCCTCATGACACCATGATATCAAAATACATGAACTTTGGAAAAAATACACCCATGAAACATCTTATCTTAGAGATTATGGATTTCCATAGGTGTCTCTTTAGGGTTTTCATTATCTTCAATAAAATATCACATCTTGTGATGACCTGAGAGTCATCTGGAAGGTAACTATGGAGATGAAAAATATGAAAAATGTAGTGTATTATGTTCATATGTGGGGGATGTTCAATCAAATATTCCATGACTCCAACATTACCCAACAACTAGAATGTCCCAATGAGCCAGGGATAAATCTTACTCTCACAATCAAAACATTTTTCCCTATAATGAAAGGTAACCTTCAAGAAAATTAAATCACTAATGTTGAACACTAGAGGTATTCTCCTATGATCAACATAGGATTTAAGACAGTCATTAAATTATTTTATCCTCTCATGAATTGCATGCACTATATTTGTTATATTATTTATTATCTCTGGATCGATAATTGTTTCTCTCTGATCTCAGTCCATAACAACAGTGAATGTCAAGGTTGGTTGTGAAAAGCATCAAAAGATTCAATACGAATGGTGGATTTGAAACTTTTATTGTATGAAAACTTAACTAAGGGAAGATACCCCATCCATGAAACTCAAAAATCTAGAACACAAGACACAAACCATCATATAAAATGTCAAAATGAACTCCTTTTGCTGAAAAAGGGACTAGAGCACTGGACAACTTCTCCTTTAAGAACTCAACAATCTACCTAACACTGGTCAATCTCCATAAATGCCAGATTCTTCTCGGTCAAGACTATCAAAAATTTTTTAAGCCAATAGAAATTATGTATGAATTTCATATAATATCCTATAAGACAAAGGAAAATTTTCACCTCTACAACTTTCTTGGGGGCTTCCCAAGAAACAACTACCTCTATATTTTAAGGATCCATAGATAATTTATTATAGGAAACAACATAACCAAAGGAATAAACTTCACAAGACTAGAACTAAAACTTTGAAAACATCAAAACAACTTCTCTTGATGAAGAACTCCCCAAATGGTACACAGATGCTTTGTATGATCCTCCTTAGACATGGATTATATAAGGATTTCATGATAAAAACCACCACGAATATATCCCAGAACTCTTTGAACATTGTGTTCATCATCCCCATGAACACAACTGAATAATTATTCATAATTAATGGTATCATAAAGAACATGTAATTACATTGAGAAATTGTACATAAGTCTTCAAAACAACCTCATCCTTCACCCTTATTTGAAGATATTCTAACTGCATATCGGTCTTTGAGAACCAACTTTTTCCCTTTAGATGCTTGAATAAATCATAAACTCCTAGAATATTATAGTAGTTATTAATTATCTGATCATTACAGTGACAATAATCAATAAAAATATTCAAACCACCATCAGACTTCTTCCTGAATAGAACTAGTACACAACAAGGCAACAAACTCAGCCAAGCAGAACCTCACTACAATAAATGGCAATAGATCGATCCCAAACACGACCTCCTATTTTGGGGGTACTACTAAAAATGTTCCTAGAAAGACATATGCGTAACCTTCTATAAGCCTAGGAAACACTGACATATTAACTTACGATGAAATCAGTATCAGGTCATCCATCACACGATGATAGGGATAGAACATGCCTCTAACCCCTATGAGGGTCTCTCTCACCAATAAAAATGTCTAACTCTACATAGAATTCACAAAACACAACCCTCCTCTTGAAGCAATTGATGATATCCTATACTTATTAGTATCAATTCATACTGAGGGTGATGTATCACTTCTATATCAATATACATAGGATGTATTCAATAGAGCTGTTCTTCCCCAGTAGTAGCTCACATTCTCTATATACCACATACAAGTTAGTACGACCTCCAAATACCATTGTCAATGTTATGGGAACCGGAATCCACTCTACCTAAATTCCTAAGGCATGAATGATATTAGATGATATTAAAGAGTGTATAGCTCATGAATAAAATAAGTATTAAATTAATTACAAAAGAATCCATGGGTACCTCGAATGATGTTAGGATCAACTGACATTGGAAACAGTAGAGTATAAAGGTGACAAAAATCTACTCCATGGACTCTATGACTTTTCTAAAAATCACCCCTATGTCTATTATCTACTCTCTAAGTATGAGGAGAGTTTTTATATTGTACTATACCCTTCATATATCCTCTCTGGTGATCCCTAATTCTTCCACCATGCTTTTACTAGCTCATATAAAAATTTCTCAATGGAGAAACCCGAAGAAAAACATGGTGAACATTGAATTCTTAAAATGTCCTTGAACTCTCACCAATAATGGCGTCATACTATATAAAAAACCTATATATGATCACTTGGAATCGGTATAATATACAAATCCCCTATAAAAACAAGATGTTGAGGGCTGGTACCTACCCCCACCTAAAGGAAATCTCTTTTATCTGGAAAAAACGTAAACTGAGACCAAAGATCTACTTCAAGAGTTATCCTAAAAAATCCCATATCATGACCATCTGGTTCTATCTAGTGTCCTATAAATAACCTATGATCTCAACAACACCTCAAGATAGATCTTCATCATAAATGGGGTGACCTAGAGCTAGATCTCTATATGAAAACCATCCTCGAAAAATCCTTTCCTTAGATTCCTTATCTAGAAATAGATCTGAATCATATCGTTGTGGGGTCATGAAATTGATCTCAAACTCATGTACACTATAAATAATATGTAAAAGGGAAACTAACCCTTAACAATTATTTTCCTGTAGTGTCAATGAAATGATCTCGACTCATAACAGGTCTAGGAACTTCTCCTTTGAGACCACCAACTCCTCATGATCCCTTGGCAAGAATAAGCCACAATTCCTAGCTTCTCCAAAAACAATATTCACATCCAAGGAAATCATATTATCCTTATGATACTAGATCTAAATGAAAGATGCATATACATTGTAATAATAGTCTTCTATGATTTAATCTAAAATGGATCCCTCATACCTCCAAAAAATCTGGTGATAAAATTCTCAAAGTTCCCTCCTCTATATTTCAATGTCATCGACCTATACTCTATATCAATCTTCTAGAATTTCCTTCTAAACATATTCAACATAGACCTGATGAAGATGATGACTTGGAAAAATTCTTACAAAAAGGCCATACTTTTAGTGATAATAAACCGAGAATATGTAATATTTAACAATAATTAATTAATTATTTTTTATTTGGTTACTGTTTTTACCTATACTAATGTCTACCATTCCAAAAATAGGTGCAAAGAAGAATGATGTGTGATCCTTTTCAAGGTATCTTCCATGAAATTAATTTCAATTCATTTAGCGTCCTAGAAAAACTTAATGGTCCATGAATGATATTATTATGGGATATAAATACCTATGTCTCAGCTACTTTATCGTGCTTACATTCAAATTAAACATGGATGACATTATTTTCCTACAAACCGATGAAATCTCACAAGTTCCTAACTCCAAATTGAATCGTATCCCTCAACTTGAACCTTTGATACCACTCTATCATGACCCCAACCCCCTAAAGGGAACCCATCCTAGGACAAGAAAGAGGGAAGGGAGATGGAGACCACCTGGGTCCTGCCTTCATTTGGCCTCCGCTTGGTAACTATCACCGAGGGTATTATAAATATAAATATGGGTGACAATACCCTTTAAGAGAACATGAAAAATAGGGAGATAAGATATACAAGGAAATCTAAACCAACTGTGAAAAATATATAACTAAATCCAAAGGGAAGACATGAACTGTCATACAATACTAAACAATTGAAAGGAAAACTATAAGTACCTAAAGGTGAAGGTGACAGTGACAAAAAATACCAAAATGTCTTGATCCATCTCTCTCCAAAAGGAGTCATCCCACAATTAATTAGGAAATTCATCACATCATGTACCTTGGGAATTACATCATATAATCCCATACACATATCCATATAAAACAACAAAGTATTTTAGGGAAGCCTCCATAGCCGGCATGATGTGTATTATACATCAAGTATTGTACCTCAAGCCATGAAAACCGATACACTAAGTAAGTACCTCCAACCATCACATCCTATACACATCATACCTATAATATTATTTTGGATACTATATATGGGGATACATGTGTGTGAATAACCACAAGTCATCACAACCATCTAAAAAATTATAAGGTCTAACTAACCACCATGCATACAAGACCATATAACTATCAATAGAAGAGAGTGTAGCCAGAGTGGGTAGTCATCGATCTAGCCTCCAACTATGATTTTGGGAAAAAAATCCTCCTGGAGTCTACTAGGTGTTAGTTCCCCTAACTGACATGGGTGGGGTAGTGTAAAAAATCATAGAATATAAAAAATTTAATTTACCTCACAACCACACTATGGGAATAACCTAGTCCTAAGATCAACTGTAGCTATCAGTGATTAGTGTATAGATCATTTTTTGGGTAAAAATTTTAAATATTTATTTATATATTTCCATGTTTATGCATTAACATGACATGTGATTCCGAGGCTCAGTGTTCCCAAAATTAACTTTATAAAAATATAAAATATATTTTTTATTTAATGCACAAATAATATTAAATGTAATGGGATAACTCTTAAATAGAATCTAAAATTTAAAATCTGAGACCATGGTTGAGTTTGAAACATGGTTTTTACCCAAGGAGCGACATAACATGGGTCAGTTAAGGGAATTCAGACTCTTTTCTTGTTGGAAATACATTAAGTGAAATAATTAAATAATTATTTAATTTTTAACCTAAATAGAATGTTTATAAATAAATTTACATGGAGACTCTCCCAGGGATAACCTCAAAATCCTGAAATATCCAATAATTCTCTCCTTCATCCTAATGATGGCGGATCATTCTAGACAAAGATGAAACTCCGGAATAGATCAGATCAAGATGCAGTGAATGCAATGAATCCTCTCAATCATTGGAGGACATTCCCTTCAATGATTTTTGATCCATAATTTAGGTAGGATTTTTCAATCTATGATTTAATACCTTTGATTAAATTGATTTAGAAGATAAATCCTTGTTCTTATTTCAAAACCAATTATGGCCTATGCATGCGCCTACATACCAGATTTAAATTGATTTATTAAATGTTTTCTAACCCCAATATCATAAATCCTGGTCATTGGAAAAGAAATCTTGGAAAATGATGTTTAAATAATTTTTATGTTCCCTATCCCCAAAATCTTCTTCCCCTTCTTCATCGATAGGACCCTAGGGTCCCAGTTAGGCATTTTCGGGTGATATCGAGCCCAATTGGACCCCTAGAATGATGAAAAAATATTGTGTAAGGTGTAGATCATTAAAATAAGACCAGATATGAGATTTTTGTGTGAAAAGGATGATTTTTTATTTCTCAGGATATAGGAATCAATTTTCAAAGGCTAGGATATGTATGAGTTGACTGAGAATCCACCAACCCTCCACCAGAGATATATTCCCAAGGAACGATGGAGAAAAACAACATTTATTGGTTAGATATGTTATTTTTAAATGGATATAATTCTATATCTGATGTAGAAATTATAGATTTTTGATTCAAATAATAGATATGAAAATATGGAGAATTATAGACAATACTTCATGTACATGGATGACCACACATTGTGTTTCCATTTAGTGATGACAGATAGGGTTTTGGGTAAAGTTAAGGATGATATGACATGTATCCCCCATAGACATTGTGTACCCCACCCCTAGATGGGAATCCCATGTTGTGGATCACATGAACATGATCTCATGTGGAAGTATATGGCTAATTATATGGCCATGTACCCAAGTAAACGGACATTGAATGGTCACATAGAAGGAAGCTCGCGTGAAGCAACACACTGTGTACTAAAGTACAAAGACACACTATTCGTACATAGACACAGTCAACAACACATGGTATGGTCCTTGTTAGTCTGGAAACCTCATGTAGTCCACCTACATGGTTTTCAATCCTACAGGTTTAGTAGATATGTGCTATTAATGACATGGAAAGGTTGTGGGGTGGGACTACACACCGTGTGGGTCCCCTCACATGCCATGTACCCCTAGTTTCCCTTTTAGTAATCTTCATGGTTCCATATCTCATTTGTTTGAACATGGATTTTTTCATGTGAGTATCTTATTTGGAGTTTCTTTCCACATAGAACTTTATGGTTCCCTCATTTGAGGATTTCATGAAATCATATAAAAAGTTATTGGAATGGGTCTTTCTAAGGCGATGACCAATGACATCAGTGATCAAGGAGGATCACCAGAGGATTCTTAATGAGTTTAACCCTCTATCAGAAAGAGATAAGGTCCTCGATGACTAAAGTAAAACCCCTAATCACACTAGTTCATGGGACCTCGAACACTTGAGTGGAACCCCCAGCAACATGGGAGCATGTCATTTATAGCTATTTCCTAGTGTAACCCCAGACACACTAGGGAACAAGTCCTCGATGACTAGAGTAGAACTAAATTTCATACCAGGGCATGGGTCCTCAACCACTAGAGTGGAACCTCAGATCAGCAATTTTTTGGGTCCTTTATAACTACCTCTTGAGTGGAACCCACCTGACATACTAGGGAGTGAGTCCTTGATGACTAGAGTAGAACCTCACTAACACACTAGTGCGTGGGTCCTTAGCGAAAATAGTGTGACCCCACTAGAACACCGGGGTGCGTGTCATAAACCTATAGTGTGGAACCCCACATCATCTTGGGAAAGGTTCCTCTACCTTATCAAGTGGAAACCCATATCAACATAGGGAATGGTTCCTAATGACACCATAGTAGAACCCCCCATCAGAATTGGCTTGGGTCCTAGATAGATACTTATTAGTTGGAACCCCCTAACATATGAGGGTGGGGGCCCTCTACATTGATTTTCTTGTTCCTTTACTATGAGGAATAGTGATGAGGTGTGGTTTGACTTGTACGATTAATTATGGGTAGTTGCACGTGATACTGGTCATTGATGATGTACTTTTGAAAGTATTGGCTAGTCTTCCTACTGGGGTAAGCTAGAAGATGGGGAAACCCAAACTATCTCATTTGGGATTAATTTTATTGAGTATATATATAGCTTTGTATCCAAACCTTATATTTCATTATTATTTTTCTAGGGGAGGAAAATATGTATGAGGTTTGGCACATGATTTCTGTGTTTAGATACTCATGGTTGGATAAGTCTTCTCTCCCACTATAGGTGGTGAAGACTCGACATATAGTTAATCTACTCACCGTGTCGAGCCCATTGTGTTTTGATGAGGTTACTCTGACAGTTGGTTTTTGTTGAGTTGTTCTCTTTTATTGTATCTTGAATATACTATCAATTTTTTTCTATTAAATCTCTTACTTCCTTTTATCATCTTTCTTGGCATCCTATTGGGTATGTATATACTTATCCCTGCATGGTCTTTTCCCACACATGTCATGTATTATGAAGATGACAGATATGTCCATGGTGACTTTATAGGAGAATAAGTATATTGGGTGCTTTATAATAAGTAAAAAGGTTGTAGATTTGGATTTTGGAGTTGGGCTCTCTCTTTTGTTTGCTTTTATCATTTTGTCCGGATGGGACATATTTCTGTTTGGGAATGTATTTTTCCACTTTACTTTACAATTTTTATTTACATACTCTTATACATATTATAGGTTATGCATGCTTGGTTTACTTTATATATATGTTTCATCTTTTACTATTTCCCTTTTCATTAATGCATTGATATGGTTTTGTGTGTTCATAGAGGTATTTAGGAAAAGGCCTCCCCATGTTAGTTTTGGCTTTGACACTTGTCACCACTCCTGGCCTATGGAAGCAGGATTAGGGTAATTGTGGCTTGAGCCTCAACTTGGGCTGGGTAATGACAGATTGATATCAAATTAATTTTATTCATTGGAATATTTTTCAGACCAGAACCCTTAAGTGAATTTGGTTGGAATTTTGAGAGAAAATGTCAACATTTCACAAATGAAGCTCTCCGGCCATTGAATTTAGTGATGTTGCATGAGAACAAAATATCCATTCACTATGAACTTCATTAAATTCTTCTCAAATCAGCATACTGAGACATTAGATGCATGGATTAATGGTACATTCATCATATAGTATCGAGTCTTTGACTATCCATCTTGAGTTAGCTCCCCATTATTGATATTGTATAGATATGTTCTCATCTGATCATGGTACGTCATGATAAATATTAGGATGCCTCTAAAATGATATTCATCCATGATATGAGCTCTAAATCTCAATGACGACATGATGATCGATGAGCCCTAACTGTAGGGTCTATCCCATGTCCCGCATCCATTTGGATGTCAGGTAGTAGAACCTCCTCCTGTCAAGTAGGAGATCATTACAGTAGAGCAGGTTGAGGTCACACGTAGGCTTAGCATGCTATGTGTGTTCAATCAATAGAGGTAATTTAGGCTCCATGGTTATCCAGATCAATATGTATTAGAGGATTGGATAGAGTTAGTGACTATATGTTGAAGCTTGTTTAGACCTCGGTGGATTATGTGGTTGTACTAGCAGTTAGCCCTTTCCACGGAGTAGTTGGGAGAAGGTAGAGCATTGATATTCATATGTACAATGAGTTGAACCTCTCATCGACTGACTTTCAGTAGCTATTCAGTTAGGAGTACTAACCCTCCATATTGTTCTAGTTTCAGATCTAGGAGCTTATGGAGCTGCAGATGGGATGGATGAGTGGTTGAGTATGCAGTGAGGTTCACATACCTTACACCGTAATCTCTTGACATGATCCACGATGACTAGTTATGAGCATGAAAGTTTTACTAGGTAATCCACCAAGAGATTAGATTCAACATTTTTCCCTTGTGCATCCCCAAATTTTCTAGGGTGCTGTAGTGAGCACTAGTGACCCAGATATTTCTGTTAGAGGGATTCTAGCTAGCTGAAGCTTGATGTGGGTTCCACAAATCTAAGTCGAATATAGAATCTATACAATTCTAGGTGTTAGGATATTGATACAGGATACATCCCTCTTATTAGACTTGAGAACATGTTTAGGGAAACTATAGAGTTCTAGGGTATCCTAGATAAGGGAAAAAATTTACTTGTGATGAGAGAGGTCACATAGTGTAGGACTTCCTGACCAGACCTACCGATAACTATAGGAAGATAGCTAATGGACCACTAAGATATAAGTGGCATCGTGATCAGGGTAGTACCTAGGGAGGAAGAGAAAGTATAGGAGAACAAGAAGATATGGGTGATGGATTCCACTATGAGATCCTACCACCACCACCACTAGGCGGCCCAAATCAGGCTCATGGAAATGGTGGTTGGGCTCTGGACTATTGCAGGTTTTGGAAGCTTGTGACCCCACAATGCATGAGATGATCATAAGTATAATATGTGTTTATTATAATCTTGCTTCTGTATTAGTAGACATAGGTTCCCGTTTTTCTTTAATCTCTCTACTCTTATTGCGAGAGCTGGATCTCCTAATCGAGGTTTTTTCCAAGCAGCTATGTCTTGAGGTTCCTATAGGGAATTATTCTTCTGTATCTTTTATATACAGTAAGTATGATTTATCGATTGGTAGTGATTGGTTATCATGGGACCTTTTGGTCATCATGATTGAATCCGATGAAATTGTATTGGGTATGGATTGGTTGTCCATATTTCGTGCCCATGTTTATTATCATAATTGACAAGTGAGATGTATACGCCAAAATGAGATGATATTATCCTTTTCTAGTGTGAGAGATCTCATGGTAAGGAATCTTGGTTCTACAAGAAGGAGGATACAACCCATAACCCATCAGTTAGTGATTATAGCCCTTGGTACATCATAATCTTTAAGAATTTAGGTTCCATCCCTCATAGTGTATTACATTGAATTATTCCCCAATGATGTTCTAGGACTACCTATGAGGCATGATATGGAGTTTTTCATTAAATTTCATCACGACACTACTCTGATATCTTATGTGGAATATAATATGGCCCCTACTAAGATCTGGGAACTATGGTTGTAGTTTGAGGACATTTGAGAGTAGGGTTTCATCAGAGGTAATGTTACCCTATGTATCTCATGTGTTTGTTTTGATAAATGTGGACATGAGAATATGGATTTCCATGGATTATCATTACTTGAACCATGCCACAATAAATAGAAAATACCCATTTTGAGTATTGATGACCTATTTTACCATTTTTTAGGTGTGAGATAGTTCCCTAAGATATATCTCTGGTCAGACTACCACCAGTTCCTAGTTTATGAAGATGATATTCTAAATTTGGAAATCCATTATGTCTATAAAAATAAAGAGTTCTTATTGATGCCCTTTGGAGTGATGAATTCCCCCACCTTGTTTATTGATATGATGAATATGATTTTCCCACTGTAATTGGACTAATTTGTGGACGTCTTCATTGATGACATACTAATCTACTCTACATCAGAGGTGGAACATGAATAACACTTGAGGATGGTTATAGATTTTCATAGAGAGAAAAAGCATTAAGGAAATAACTTGAAGTGACAGTTCTTAATACATGATGTTCAATTTGTGGGGAATTTATTTTTTGAGAAAGTTTTAGCTATGGACCCAGCAAATATCTATGATGTGGTTTCTCAGGAGACACACAAAAGTGTGTTACAGGCCTAAATATTTATTGGATTGGAGGGATACTATATGAGGTTTATGGTAGAATTTTATAGAATTGTAGCCCCTTAGAACAACATTAAATAAAAAGGGAATACATTTACCTAGTTTGAGTAGTGATAGAGGGACTTTAAAGTGTTTTGGATGAGTCTGATAAGTTCTCTTGTGTTGATACAACCGGAGGAAGGCATTGAGTTCAAAGTGTATTGTGATGCTTCCTGAGCTGGTCTCAGTTGTGTATTGATTCTACAATAGATGATTATCATATAAGGTTCAAGGTAGTTCAAATATCATGAGAATAACTAAACAACTAAATAACTTGATATTGAATAAGTAGTCTTTTCTTTAAGTATGTGGAGACACTACCTTCTTGGAGAGCAATATTTGATTTACATAGACCGCCAGAGTCTCAGGTACGTAATCACATAGAGAGACATTAACCTAAGAAAAAGTTAATGATTGGATTTATAGAAGGACTATGACTTATAGATAGTCTATACTCCAGGTAAGGGTAATGGGGAATCATATTCCCTTAGTAGGAAGTCCCAAGCTCTCTTAGTGATGGAGGCTTCAAAGATGTTGGCCTCCTTGTAGTTGACCTTTGTTGAGCAGGAGGGTAAAAATTTTCTACAATTAGCGGTGTTGGATCCTTCTCTTATTGAGTGTCTGTAAGGGTATAAACATGGAAACATTGACTATGAGGCCTTGCAAGACCATATATACATAGTAACTACCCAGATAGATATTCTGAAGGATTGAATCACATCATCCATTTCAAGGGACAAATGATGGTTCTAATCATGATGTTATAAGAGGTTACATGAGAGTTCCAAAAATATCTTATATATGTACATTCCATTGAGGGGAATATTTATAGAGACCTTTAACGATATTACTCGGGGTCTGACATGAGATAGAGTGTAGTTGAGTTCATCTCTCAATGCCTCACTTGGAAGTATGTGAAGGATGTGCCCCATGTTCTGGAAGTTTGTTTCATCCCCTTGGGATATTATAGTAGAAGTGGGATGACATATCCATAGACATCGTGTTGTGGATTCTATAAACAATGAAGGTACTTGATTCAATATATTAGATAGTTGACCTAATCACAATGATGAACCACTTCTTTTCTACTAGGGAGTAGAGTTTAGTGGAGAGTTTGAGTTAGTTGTACATATGAGAGAGAATTCACCATCAAGGGGAGACCTTGATGATTATCTCTGATTTTGATACATGGTTTATTTCATGATTTTGGAGAGGCCCAATGGATGTATTTGGGAACCTTGTGAGGATCAGTACAACATTCCACCCCCAGATCAATGGGAAGACTGATCACACTATCCTGGTGTTGGAGGATATTCTGATGATTTTCATGTTAGACTTTGGATAGGGCTATGATGATAATTTGTTCTTGAGATAATTTTCATAAACAAATAGTTACCACTATACATTTGGCATGACACCTTTTGAGGAACTGTAGGGGATTCCTTGTAGTTCACCCTTCTGTTGGACATAGATCAGTGAGACATCAATTTTGGGCCCAGAGATTATATAGGTTAAAAAAATCAATATCTAGGTCATACGTGGGTGGATGAGGATGTTCTAGAGTATAAATAAATATTATAAATATTTATATCATTGGCACATTGAGTTCAAGAAGGGATACCACATTTTCGAGTATCTGCATGATGAGGATTGCATATGTTAAGCATGGGAGGAAAACTGTCCCAGAGGTTCATCAGGACGTTCCATATTATGAAGAGGGTTGGAGAGGTTTCTAACCACCTCACCCTACCCTAATAGCTGGAGTGGGTGTATGACGTCTTCCATGTGTCACAGTTGAGGTGATACATGCCTGAACCTACACACATCATTGTCTTGGGTGAGATGACATCGTGGATGGATCCAACATTATGGATCACTCAGTGGAGACTGAGGATTGAGGGGAGAAGACCCTATGTGGATGGACCATCCCCTTGGTTCACATGTTGTGGCAGCACGAAAACGTGTTGGAGAGTTCCAGGGAGCATGAAAGACAAGTGCGAGCTTAGTATCCTGAGTTTTTTTGCTTATGTTTTACTTTTTAGGGAAAAACTAAAGGGTGTAATTGCGTTGATACTCATTTATTTCATTATAAGACATAAAAATATTACTATATATATATATTCAGAGTTAGGTGATGAGACGGTGTGCAGTTTTCAGGCCTGATGTTCTTGGAATTAATTTTATAAAAATATTAAATATGTTTTATATTGTGTGCACACAACTTCTTAAAGGATACCATATAACTCGTATATTAAATATGAAATCATAAATTCAAATGCATAATTGATTTTGGAATGTTGTTTTTACATTAGGCGTGACATAAAATGGGACATCGTGGGATGTTTAGACTCCTAACTCATTATAGGTATGTTCAATGAAATAAATGATTATTTTACTAATAAATTATTTATTTTTTAACCTGCACAAAACTTTTTTAAATATAATTCCTTGATGATTCACCTAGAGTTAGAATTATAATACTAAAATTTCCAGTGATTCTATCCTTCTTACTTATATTGTCAAATCACGTCAGGTGACGATGAAACTCCCGATCCATGTAGATCAGGATGCAGTGAATGCAACGACTCATATCAATCACTAGTGAACACATTCTTCGATGATGATCAATCCGTAATCATGACTAGAATAAAAAATTAGTTATTTATTCCATTTGATTAAATTTATTTAGAATATCAATCATTGTTCTTAGGTTTGAGCCAATTGTGGCCTTACCATGCACCTACATACAAGATTTAAATTTATTTATTCAATGTTTTCTAACCTCGATATTACTGTTCTTTATCATTTCCCAAGAATACCTGTGCAATGGTGTTTAAATATTTTTATGGTGCCTTTATAATAATTCTTTTTCATGTTCATAACTATTAGGGAACCTCGTTCCTAGTTGGATTTTATCGGGTGGTACTGAGCCCGATCGGACCCTCAGAATCATGACATAATCACGTGTGAGGAGTTGATCCACAAAATAATTCCACATCATGACTTTTTTCAAGATTAGTATGATTTTGTTGATGTTTTGGGATCATTTAATAAATTTTGGAAGGTTCAGAAACTTATATCCTGAGCGGAGATCCCTCGATCCTCTTTCAGAGAGAGATTTATGGTTAACGATGGATAAAAACCACTATTTTTGGTCATATCCATGATTTTCATATTGAGATTGGGCCGAATCAGAAGCTGTGAGGCTTGAGTTATTGCGCAAATAACATATATGGATTTCTAAATAAATCATGACTACACGCTAGTTAATAGGATAGATTCACGACATATAACCCTTAAGAAATGGTGGTTAGGGTTTTGGTTAATTTTAAGTACAGAATAACATGTTTCTCTCTTACATGCTATGTACCCCATCTTTGGATGAGAAACCCATGTGGTGGATCACATTGGTGAGATACTATGTGGATGTACACTTACATGTACATATTCATGTACCTGAGTACACATACATGACCAGATTACAGGTGTGTCACTCTAAGTGAAGAAAAACACCATGTACTAAAGTACACTAAAATTTTGTCAGTACATAGACATTTCCACCAAGACATCGAAAGATCCCTATTAGTTTGGATAGGATATGTATTCCACCTACATGATGTGTTTTATTACATGTTTGGGATACATTTACCATCCAAGGACATGTCCAGGTGGTTGAGTAGGACCACACGCTATGTGGGTCCCCTCAGACACCGCGCACCCCATGTTTCCTTTTTAAGAATCATTAAGGTTCTGTATTTTCTTTATTTGAATTCATATTTTTTCCAGTGATTAACCTATAGTGAGTATTTTACCATGTAGAACATGATGGTAGTATCAGTCTTGTTTTTTGATATATGATGTAAAATATTTTGGTATCAACGCTTTATAAGGTGATGCTTGACAATGATAGTGTTTAGGCATGATCACGAGAGGCTTCTTACCAAGTAGAACCCCCTATCAGGTGGGGAGTGGGTCCTGAATGACTTGAGTGAAACCCCTTATCACACCATGGTGTGGTTACTCAACCATTAGAGTGGAACCCCCAATTAGCATGGGTACAGGTCCTCTACACCTACTTTCCATGTGGAACCCCCCTAATGCACTAGGGCGTAGGTCAAAAATGACCAAAGTGGAACCCCCTATCATACTAGAGTGTGATTATTCAAACACTATAATAGAACCCCCCCCCCCCACCGTATATGCATGGGTGTGGGTATTCTATAACTACCTCTAGTGTAGAACGCCCCATATGTACTAGGGTATGAGTTCTTGATGATTAGAGTGGACCCCAACCACACTGGGGCTCAATTCCTCAATTAAGGGAATAGGTCCTCAGGAGACTAGAGTGGACCACCATCAACCTGGGTGCATGCCCTGTACTTCATGTTTGTGGCCCCTCGATAGTACAACACTGTGACATGGAATGCTTTGAATTATAAAATTACTTCTGGGAAGATGCATGAGATGTTTGGAATCATTAATGGACTTTTGGAACTGTCAGATAACCTTCCTCTTAGGTTGAGCTTTGATATGGAAATCCCCTTACTCTCTCATTTAGGATTCTTTTTACTAAGAATATATATATATATAAATATATATATATATATATTCTTCTTTATCCACACCTTGTATTTGGTTACTCTCCTTCCAAGGGAGGCCAATACATAGGTGGTATTCCATGTGATTTCCATGTTTAGTTTATCAATCGTGTATGAGTATAATCTTCTAATATAGGTTGTGAAAACTTTATATGTACTCTATGAACTCACCATGTCAACACCCTTGTGTTTGGAGGAGGTTAATTTCACTCTTAGTTTGGGTTGAGCTATTATTTTTGACTATATCTTGCATCTAATGTCTTTATTTCATGTTGTATCTCTTAATCCCCCCTTCATCTTTTGGGGTGTTCTACTAGGTATGTCTATACTCAACCATGTATATAATTTTTCTTCACATTTAGTGTCCTATGATGATGAGGGATAGGTCCGCGGTCACTTCCGAGGAGCTTATGGATGTTGGTTGCTTTTGACTATGTAAGGTGGTCATATCTTGGGATTTTGGAGATGGGCTCTCTCAATAGTTTCATTTTCCCATTTTTCTCAATTTGGGGAATATTTCTAGTTGGGCATGTATTTTTCTTCTTTAATTTTTAGTTTTTACTGTCACACTCTTATACACATTAGGGGATATGTATGATTGCTTTACATTATACATATGTTGGATTTATTATGCTTTCACTCTTCACTTATGCATCAACATGGATGTGTGTGTGAATAAAGGTACTTAAGAAAAGGACTCCTCGTGTTAGTTATGCCTTCGGTGCTTGGAGCTACCCCTAAGATTGTGGAGGTGGGTTAAGAGTAGTTACGGCTCAAGCCCCATCTTGGGTCGGGTCATGAAACTCTGAATCATGGCTTCCACTTATAGGGATTAGATATCTTATAGGCACACAAGAATTTAAAGAGGTTAATTAATTGATTATTTTTATTTTAATCATATAATTTATTTAATTAATTTTTAATCTAATAAATTAACCATTAACATTATTTTTGGATACCTTCTTTAATCACAATCGTGATGTCCATGCCCTCTAAGAAGTAAACTAAAATGAGTCCATGATTTCTCAATTTTAACATATTTTTATCATTTCAATCCATAAACACCAACAATGAATTTTAATAATTCTTTAATCATTATTAACATAATTCTATTATCCATGTAATCTATGAAAACCATCCCAAGATTCCACCAAGATGAAACTTGAAACCAAGCACACCCATATTCTTCAAGTAGTAGCGAAAGTGTTAGGTCCACATGGTCGAATACCCAGAGGGGTGGGATCCGGGTATGAAATATTAAAACATTTTCTCACTCAGATTTTTTTTTTGTTAGAAAAAACTCAATTCCCTCTTCCTCCCATGGAAATATATGAATAGATATGAAATCATGCACAAGACTCAATGATTTTAACTTGGCTAAGCATCACTAGGATACATCCAAGGAGCATACAACGAAAATGTGCCATTGTACCAAATTCACTAAGTCTCAAAGACAATAATGATAACAATATTCGGGCTAGCTATTATATGCCTAGGCCATCTACTCTTACAAGGTTTAGGGTCTACTCACTACATTCCCATAGGTCACTCCCTATACCTCTTTATCTGGCTCACTGTCAGTGGAAAGGGATACACTAAATGTTTGTAGACTTGTAGGTAAAACAGAGTTTATTAATATGTAGTTCCCTTCATTTTCATGAATTCCTGCATCCTCAACTATAAAAAGATGCTATGTTGATGTTATTTTTTCACCTGTTGATGAAGTCCACCTTCCTGGGTTCTGTTAGGTACCGGAAAATACTTTTGTAAAGTAATTTTAAGCTCTCAAAATCATCCTTTTTCAAATTGAGAATCGTTTTCCTCTCCCATGTACTTTGTACCGGGTTTGGTATCTGGGACACCTTCATCACGTATCACCACCACTATCGTGAACTTCCCTTCATCCTGCCTTCGTGATTGCGTACCGCTACCACATACTGACTCTGCAAACCTCCTCTGAAAAACACCTCATGTATGAAAACTGTTCTCTATTTGTGGACTTTCTTGGCTTTTGCATACTGAAGCTCTCCCTCTAGGTACTGCTTGCAGAATTCAATCTCTCACGTACTAGATATTCCTCCTCTATGTACTGAGTTTTTAGTGAATAGAACATTTTGCTAAAATCCTTCTGCGGAATTTCTTCTGCGCGAACAACTTTAGCCATTTCGGGATTATCTCTTGTGAAATTCCATCAGACTTCACCAAATTTCTGAAGAAGAAAACCTGTTCTCAAATGACATTTAATCTCCACAGTAATCGGTGGAATTATCAAATCTTATAGAGAAAACAATATCTGCAAAAATGGGTAATCAAAGATTTACCAAATCTTTGATTCATACTCCACCGCTTACCGATCCTTCTACCACTGCGAATCGCATGCCACCCACAAACATTTTTTTATGTTGTCTTCATAATACATTTTCTCTTATATAGTCAATTTTATGTACTGACATCATTCCATCTGCATACCGCACTGCCGGTCATCCACAAACCATTTTTTTGTTTCATGAGTCGTATCAGCGTATCATTCATGTCTCTCCGCGTACCATTCCCAGAAAAATGTACACAACCCATGAATTATGGTATGCAGTTCTCATCCTTTGCTGATTTTTTCAACATTATTTATACAGTTCACTCCTCTGAAGAAATCATTCACTTTTCAAATTACAAACTCTTGATTTTGAGGCACAAAAATTTGGAAACACTGGGAAACTACACCACCGTAAAAACCTGTCTTCGGGAAACACCACCCATACTTATTTACATTCATCTGACTTTGCAAAAAAAAAAATCACACCCAAAAGATACTAAGAGGATACATTGAGGGATTTTTCCCCAACAATCTCCCCCTTTGGGTTTTTTAATAACTTTTCTCATAAAAATGCTACACATTTCGGTAAATCATTAATAGTCTTTCCAACTTCAACCACCATTCACCTCCCGAGATAAAGAGACAAGAATAAGTATCTAAGTGAAATAGTCACACTTTCTCCACCTTTTTCAACGAACCTGAAGGTCACATCAATTTTGTATGCAACAGGGTAAAGAAAAAATATCAACATATTAGGGAAAAACACATCATACCTCAGTGATAGGGGGACCCACATCCACACCATTTCATGTGTGCGAAGTCGACTGGACTCCCATATCCAGTCAATGCCTTTCAAAAAATTCTTTGGGTATTCCCTTTGTAAGAATATCACTAACTTGTTGTTCTGTCAGAACATACTCCAACTTCAGAAGCCCTTGCTCCACTTCCTCCATGATAAAATGATATTTGATTTCAATGTGCTTTGTCCTTGAGTGATGGACTGGATTTCTACTCAGATTTATATCACTTGTATTAACAGAATGGATTTCAATAGGAGATTTCACTTTAATTCCCATATCTTCATGTTGCTGCTTCATCCACAATAGCTACGTGCAAGCTTGAGTAGCAACAATGTATTCAACTTCTACGGAGCTCAATGTAATGAAATATTGTTTCTTTCCTTACCCGGAAATACACAACCATCCAAGATAAAAGGAACCTCTTGATGTTAATTTCCTATCATCTGCTGAACCAGCCCAATTCGCATCTATTTATCACAATAACTCTGGTTGAGATTTTATATTATACAGTAGTCCAAAATCTAATGTTGCCTTCATATACCGAAGAATTATTTTTAATACAATCATGTGTCTATCCTTGGGATTTATTTGATACCTCAATTCTTGGTAGGTATAAAATAAAATATCAGGCCTTGTGACTGTCCGGTAAAATAGATATCCAATTATTTTCTTGTATTCTGTGATATTAATTGGCTTCCCTTTATCATCTTGTGACAATTTCAACTGGGTAGAAACCAGGGTCCTCATCTATTTATAATTATCAATTATAGAGCTTCTCAAAACATACTTATAATATTTACATTGAGAAATAAAAGTGGAATTCATTCTATGCATCACCTGTAATCTAAGAAAAAATGTCAACTGTACAATCATCGACATTTCCAACTCATTTCTCATGAATTCTGAAATTTTGCTGCATTGTGATTCATCTGATCCACCAAAGATTTTGTCATCAACATAAAATAGCACCATAATCATTTTATTTTTTCCATTATTGTAGAAAAAATTGTAATCAACTCCACCACAATGAAAACCAATCTCCTTTAGAAACTGATCAAGCTTGGAATACCATACTCTCGGTGCTTGATCCGAACCATATAAAGCCTTCTTCAGTCAAGAAGATCTGTTCTCATTTTCATGAATGAAAAAACCATCTGGTTTCTCAATGTAGACTTCTTCTTCTAGAAATACATTGAGAAATTATGACTTGACGTCCATCTGAAAAACCTTAAACCTTCATTTCCCAACAATAGCCAAGAATAATACAATTATCTCCAGCCTTTCAATAGGTGAAGATTCTTCATCAACATCAATAACCTCTATCTGGGAGTGTCCTTTGCACACAATTCATTATTTTTTTGAATCACATCACCATCATTATTCATTTTGTTTTGAAAGACCCATTTTGTCCATATGACATTCTTATCTTCTTGTCTCAAAACAATTTCCCACATTTGATTCTTCTCAGTTTTTTTAATCTCTTCATTCATTGACTGAACCCAATTGTAATATCTAGCTGCTTCATTAAAACATTTAGGCTCCAATTTTGATAAGTATGATGCTTTATGTATATACTTCATCCTTCTTGTCTACACTGGCATTGTCTGATCACCAATTATGTTATGCCCATCAATTTTAGCTCTTCTTGCTGGTCTTTGGGAATATATTGATTTATTATCATCATCAGAGTCTTCTTCTGAATCAATTTCTAGAGTTGGAGTGTCTCTGGATTTGTTTATCTCTTCATCACTAATCTTCTGAGGCTGATCAAGTATTCACTGACAATTCTGATCATTTTATATAATAGTCACATCATGACTTTCAACTGTTTTTCCCAACCACTTATGTAAGAATTTATATGATTTTATTTTCTTTGAGTAGCCAAGAAATGTCACTTAATCCCTATAAGATTCAAATTTCTTATTTTTCT
The DNA here is from genome assembly GCA_963277665.1 of Viscum album. Classification (NCBI taxonomy): domain Eukaryota; kingdom Viridiplantae; phylum Streptophyta; class Magnoliopsida; order Santalales; family Viscaceae; genus Viscum; species Viscum album. The sequence continues at coordinate 1,414,932,172 of OY728142.1, forward strand.
CTTTATTGATAATGAATCATTTAATCCATAATATTCAAAAGTACTTTAATGACAGCTTCATTCCATACCACTACTTGTATGGAGTCTTCTCCTCTTGAAAAAATAAAGCTCAATTTGAAGTGTATACTACTGTAATCATTGATGCTTTTCAAAACTTCTATAGAAGGTCTTTCTCAATGAGCATCATTCTTTCTATGTTATTGACAATACAATTTCTTCTCTCAACTACTCCATTATGCTATGGAGTTCTTAATACTGAAACTTGATGTCGTATCCCATGTTTCTTGAGATAATCCACCACTTAACTATTTGTGAACTCTATTCCATTATTTGTTTGAATCATCTGGATTTTCTAACAAAGAATATTTTCACGCTCTCATAGATATATTGTATTAAAATTAAACACATTATATTTGTGGGTGATTATTGACACCCATTCAATTATGTTATAGTCATCAATGAAGAGAACATAATATCTACTCTCATTAATAGCCCTTGGCAAAATTCTCCCACACACATCAATATGCAACAACTGAGTAAATATTTTTGACATTTTCACCATTTGATTATATATATTTTGAATGATCTACCCCTGTTGGCATGCATTGTACATATGAGTATGATCACGTGATATTCTAGGGATATTCCTAGCTACATCATATTTCACTAGATCTACCATGAAACCATGGCTTATGTGGCACAAACGCTTATTCCATAACTTTTTTTATTTATCCTTGGACAGAAATCACATATCTGCTTCTCCAATAATGAGGTAGATATTACCTTTCACATGCTTTCCTTGTAACACAAAATCACTATCCTTTTCCATGATGATACATAATTTCTTGGAAAAACTTATGGCATGTCCTGAGTCACACAATTTACTAACACTAAGAAAGTTGTGACTAAGCCCCTCATCAACCAAGACATATTCTCATCTCATGTATTTTCCTCCAAACATGGATTTTCTTGAAATGATTATTTTCAGGCCCTCATAATTACCAAATATTACAACACATTCTTTCTCATACTTTATTCCAGTCACTATATTCTTATTTCCCATCATATGGGAAATGCATCCACAATCAATTATCCATATCCCAATGCAATCTAATTCCTTGAAAGTAATTTCTGCAACCACGACCTACTAGAACCTTCTATTTTTTACCCTATCCTTTGAATTCGTACCTAATGTGGATTGATAATCTTGATCTTCCTCAACATATGATGGGTCGACTTCAACCTGCAGAGCTGTAAATAAATTTTTAATTCTCATCTCAATTGAAGATACTTTTCCCTACTTCTTGGGAAAAAATTTCGTCTGCCTCGGCACGTTCGTCTTCTTTGTTGATGTGAAATATCTTTCCATATGTCCAAGTCCTTTACACCAGAAACAATGTCCATCAAATGATATCCTGAAATTTTAAGCTCTGTACGACCACCTATATTGGTCTTATTCTATTTGGTAACTTTTTGCTATGGAATAAACATTTTGAGAGTGTCCCATATTACTACAACAATAGCATCTTATATGAGGTACCTCCCTATATATAAATGATGCACCAATATTTGTGCATTGGGTTATCTGAGTCTTCTGATTCTGCAGTATTCCCAAATCAATCTTCAATATTGGATTGGGTTCTTATGGTCTGACTTGAACCATGACTGATTTCTATTTTAGATCAATCCCTATACCATCCTTATCAATGAGAGGGGGTTTGCGATTTTATTCGGATGGAACAGCCATCTCAAATATCGTCTTCCCAATTTCTTGTATGATCTTCTTTACTAATAGTTTCTTCTAATCTTCAATTGTTCATCGTAAACTGACAACTTTTTCTTCTAGTAGTTCGATACGCTTGATTTTATCTTCTCCATTTTTAATCAAACTATAAATTTGAATTTTCTATTATTCAATTTTGAGTTTGTACACAAACACTTTTTCAGAGATTTATGGAATTGAAAACCTCATATTTTAAATTTCTCCATTCAGATCAGAATTCTTTTCTTTATGATTCTACATAAAGAGAATGGAAACATGAAAGAACTTGTTAGCTTTCTACATTTTGACTCTCAAAATATCTACCTCTTAAAGGAAAGATTCTAATTCAGCTATAAGATCAAATCTTCTTTCAATTTCTCCTTCTTTATTGTCACTTTCTTCTATTGTTACCAAATTTTTAGAAACTTCTACCAAAGAATCTAATTTATGTTCTATGCAGTCTTCCAACTCTTCTCCCTTTGATTATTCTGAACTTTCATCCTCTCTTGAAAGATGATTATTTTTTTGAAGAACTTTTTCCTAGAACTTCTCATCTATTTATCATTTGATGAATTATTTTTTGGGGAACTTCATCATTTACTTCATTTTCATCATCAAACTTATGAGGAAACTTCACTGCAAAATTTCCAATCTTTTCAAATAGAAGAATGCAAATGGAAGTTTAACTTTGAACCTTTATTTGTCCATTTATGGATTGGAGGAGAGAAATGACATGAAATCATCCATATTGTTCTCCTCAGGACTAACTTCAATAGAGATATTCTTCATGGACATGAATGCCACTTCCTTAGATTTTAATTTTTTACCCTACATCATTATCATCCTTTCTCATTTAATATGATACAGGGGTCCTTTGTAGGATATCTAGAGTCCGTACTTTTGTGTCTTTGTCTTCCAACACTGAAACACTTGGATTGAACTATGGTGGATGTTTTCTCAATATTTGTTTGACAATATTTATTTTTTAAATGACCTCCCGAAGACCCCACATGTATTCCAAAATAATACTTATCCTGTCGAAGAATGTATCAACAGTCTCATTGAGATTCATTATGAGATCCTGATAGTTATTCCATAGAACCTGTATCTTTTTTTTTCGAACTTTTATGTCACCCTCATAAATGTTTAACATTTTTTTCCACATTTCATGTGATGTTTTATAGGAAATAAACTTCGTATAAATTGAATATGATAGGGTTCCGCGTAATGCATTGATACCTTTAGCATTATAATCCAATTCCCTTCATTTATCTTCTGATAGAGCACTACTATTAATTTCAGCTGATATTCCATGCATGGAATCTGTAAAGATATCCATCCTTATTGATTGGAAGTAGTGCTGCATCCGAGTTTTCCATAGTTGAAAATTATTTCACTCAGAGATCAAAATTACTTAAGGATTGACCATCTTCATTTATTCTTCTTGATAGAGAACCACTAACTTTGAACATGTTGCTCTGATACCAATTGCTAAGTCCACTAGGTCGAATACCCTGAGGGGGGGGGGATCAGCGTATAACTGATTAAAACTTTCTCTCATTCAGATATTTTTTCGTTGTTAGAAAAAAATCAATTCTCTCTTCCTCACATTTCAATATATGAAAAAATATGAAATCATGCACATAATAGAACATTTTTTACTTGGTTCACCCAAACTAGGCTACGTTTAAGGTGCATACAACGGTAATGTGCTGATGTACCAAATTCACCAAGGTTCAAAGACAATAATGAGTATAATGTTCTGGATAGATCTTATATTACTAGGCACACTGCATTCATATGGTTTAGGGTTTGATCACTGCATTCCCAATGGTCACTACCTATGCCTCTTTCTCTGGCTCACTGTTGGTGGAAAGGTATCCACTCACATTTTATGGAATTTTAGGTCAAACATAGTTTATGGACATGTAGGTCCCTTCATTTTCATGAATTCCTACATTTTCAACTATAGGGAGATGCTATGTTGAAGTTTTTTTTCACCCATAGATCAAGTCCATTTCTCGTGTACTGTTATGTTTCGAAAAATACTTTCGCAAACTGATTTGAAGCTCCCACAATATTCCTTGTGAAAATTATGAACCGTTCTCCTATCCCATGTACTTAGTACCAAGTTTGGTATGTGGGACACCTTCTTTGAATACTGCCACTACTTCCACGAACCACCCTTCATCTGTGGACTATCTCCTCTTTCGTGATCGCGTACCGTTACTGCATACTGATTCCACAAACCTCCTCTGTGAAACCCCTCCTGTTGCAAACTATTCTCTGTTTGTGGACTGTCTTCTCTTTCATGTACTGAACCTCTCCCTCTACGTACTACCTACAGAATTCACTCTATCATATACTGAAGATTCCTCCACCATGTACTTCATTTTAGGAGGATACAACTTTCTTCTTAAATCATTTGGTGAAATGTTTTTCCACACATGCCACTTTAGCCTTCGTGGGATTATCCCTCGCGAACTTCCTTCGGACTTCACCAAATTCTTATAGAAAAAACTTTTTCAGTAATGATATTAAATCTCCATAGTAATTGGTGGGAATAGAGAATATTATATAGGAAAATATATTCACAAAAACCACTAATCCACGATTTACTAAATCTTCGATTCAGCCTCCACCACTTACCGATCCTTCAACCACTACAAACCGCAAGCCACCCATGAACTGTTTTCCAAGCCTTTAGTGTACTACATTTTATCTTACGCATTCGATTTTCTCCACCAACATCAAGCCATCCACGTACCACACCACTGATAAGTCAGAAACCATTTTTAATTTCATGAACCGTATCAACGTATCATTCATGCTGCTTCGCATACCATACCCAGATCATGGTATGCGGTCCATGAATTATGGTATGAAGTTCTCATCCTTTGCCAATTTTCATTAATGTTATTTATACAGTTCACTCCTATGAAGAAATCCTTCACTTTTCCAACATCAAATCCCCAATTTTTAGGCCCATAAATTTGGATACACTGGGAAATTGTACCACCTTAAAAACTTATCTTTAGAAAACACCAACCATACTTATTTATGGTCATCTTCCTTTGTCCATAAAATAAATAACACCAAAAACATACTGAGAGGATACATTGAAAGATTTTTTCCCAACAAAAAAGAATAAAAATTAAACAATTAACCCAACTATCATCCATTAAATATATGCAAGATACCATCCTATCTCTCAACATCACGTCAATGGGTAAACATAGCTTCAACCCATTCTATCGTCTCCATTGTTATCTCTGAAACCCACATGCATATCCCGATACATCTCTCCATCAAATTCGTCAACTCTTAATATATCATATGGGGTTACCCACCCCATATCACATCAGCCATCCCAGTCTCATAACACATCACATATAAAAGCTCACATCTAGAAAAAAATCACAACGAATGAAGAAAAAAACATTAGAAGTTGGGAAATCTAGTCCCTAAAATAAAAAATCTTATCATCACACAAAACAATCTATTACAGCTCTAACAATTAGGAACCTAAAATTCTTAAGAAAACTGGAAACACAATCCCAAAAAATTATCTTTATCACACAACTAGTTTTTATTCTATGTTGAATTAACTAATTTATCATTCGTAGGTTCAAACTGTGGGAAACCTAATACACATGCTATAATATATTTGAAAATTTAAACATTCAATTAACATTAAATCTAGTTTAAAAAAATGGATAAATATAATTCAAAATTAACATTCAATTTTAATTACTATCAATAATAATCATTAACATGATTCCTATTATTTAACAAATCCGTTAATCGCATAGAGGATAATTTTAAATTATACATGCTTATTGAATCAATATTATTATCATCAAATTATAAGACACACATAATTCAAAAATTAATCTTCTTTAATCATTCTCAATCCAATTAATCAATTTATTCCAGCTTTATATTATTTACAATTTTTGATTAACAAAAAATTTCTAATCCAAAGCATAGTAAGAAATTATAACATGAATAACATAGATAGTAAACTATATAGAAAATCAAGTGGAAAATTGTTATCACTATAGAATGTGACAACATGTGATCACTATGAACCATTATTTGTTGATCCAATTCAATAATTATTATATTAATTACATTACTATACAAAGAGATTAACCATGATATATTTACAATTTCATGTAAATAAATAGGATAAGAAACAGTTTACCTAATTCAAAAGAGTCAACATTCTTCCCAGAATAATGGACCAACGTCGTAGATACCAATATCCCATCCCACAAGATATTCATACCTCTAAGGACACCACACCATATCCATGAAAACAAAAAAGTAATAAAACTCTGTTACACTGATGGAGAGAAACCGCCATCTCCTGGAAAGAATAAACGGGAGGATCCAAATTGATGAACCGATAAAGAAAAAAAGTAGAATATACCTAAGATAAACAATAATTTTTGAAAAAACGTTGGTATTAATCCCCATTTAATAGATTACAAAATTTTAGAAGAGAGCACGACAAATCACATTGAATTTGAGATAAATCCGTAGGTTTTTTGATAATCATAGCACTGTATCATATAAAGGAATGCTAAACTGTGATTTTTCATGTTTTGAAACCCTTTATTGTCATGTATGTATAGGTTTTTAAATTTAACCTAAAAACATGTCTCAAGAAACCATTTGGCCTAGATTTATTTTAATACTTGAGGAACCTCATGAACTAGCCTCACAGAAGTCGTGAACATCACATTCATGATGTGAAACCCTTACAAATCTTAAATTATACCTACTTCTATCTTTTAGAAGAAAAAAAATACTATACCTTATTTATGATTCCTCTAATAACTTTGTGCTTCTAAACACATAAAGGGCTAGACTACATATATTTAGTCCCTTGCGATATCAAAATACAGTGACTTAGATGAAAAAATTGAGTATTAAGAAAAAAACCTTTGGGAATAATAAATTCCATTGATATTTTGAATTAATTTTAAAAAATATTTTATAAAATAATTAGATAATTAATTTAATTTGGAAACAAAAAAATAGAGAGATAATGTTTCATATAAAATGACAATGGTGAGAAAAAGATATATTCACATTAAAATAGTAAAATATTTTAACAATCTAGGGAAAAAAATATAATAAATTTTAAAAGTATTTAGAGATTTTTGAGAATTATTTTTTTATTTTGGGAAACAAATATAGGGATATACATAAAATATGGATTCAAATATAAAGTATGAGTGATAAACAATTTCATTTTTATTATATTTAAAATACCATCCTTTAAAAACCACTTAAAAAAGAGTTACAAAACTACATTTTGAAAAGAGGATAATTCAAATATGAAGGTCACATGAGATAAAAAATATATGTTTCCAATTATAAAGTATAATATTATCAAGAAAATAAAATACAAACAGTCTAGGGAAATAGTCAATACAGAGGATAAGAATTATTCTCATCAATGGTATAATTTTTGAGAAACAAATTTTAAAAAAGAAAATTATATGGATTAAAATGTAAATTTACAACATATTGGAATATAATTTACTATGAAATAAATTCTTAGGGTGTAAGACACTAATATTAGGGGAAATAAGTTCAATAAGAAGCATTAAAACTCAATAAAGGGAGTTGAGTTAAAATAAATCCTTATTGTAATGGTAATGTGAGAATCATAGAATAAATGAGTGATAATATGAAGTAGAAATTAAAATATCATGAAATTAAATATATTCATTATACTAAAAGGTAATTGGGGAAGTGAATAAACTATATAATGTACATTAGGGCATGAAATATCAAACATGTCTAATGGATTTAAAAAAGAGGGAAATAAACGCTTACCTTGTATTCGAGCTCAGTTGAATACACACTAAGATCCTATATATTAAAAATTAATATATTAATATTTTATTTTATAGTATTATTCAAATATAATACCTTTCATAAACTTCATATATGATAATTTATTTCAAATATATTAATTTTTTATTTTATTTTCACAATCTAGTGTCAGTAAATTTAATTATTCTGCACATTTTTTATAATGTCGATATTGATTCACATACTATGATACTAAGTTAATAACTAATATATCATTTAAGATAATATAGTATATAAATTATATTTATTTAAACAATTTTTATATCATTCCATAAGTGTTTTATTTATTTATTTCTTGTGAAAATTGAATCAGTGTCGACTTATTTATGTAATTTTAGTGATCAAAGATAATATATAAATAATAAGTTAAATACACAATATAAAATTTATTGAACTATAAAAAGTTGTTATTTTATTATTAACTTATAATTTTTTTATTATTTATGTTCCCACAATAATCCATTATAGAGTTTTATATAATCATTTATGTAGGTGGTCAAACAAACCCACACAAGAATAAGCTATAAATTGATGGGTGGGAATGGTTAAAGAAGTTTTTATTAGAATAATATAATTAATACAAAGTAATAATGATATTATTTAGATATTTATGTTGTTTATAATGATATTTTATAATATTTTAATGAATAAGGATGAATCTAGATGAAAAATGATAAATGCTACTTTGTAGAGGTGGTAGTCCACACATGTGTGACATACATTTTCGTTTTTCCTATTAGAAAAATGGAAAGGTGGTTAATAGTTTTACCTTTATCATAATAAAATTATATATATAAAAAATTTATGTCATTACACAGGAATGATAAAATTTTATTTTGAAAACTGATATAGAAAAGAAAAGAAGCATGGAGTGATTAGTCTTCACATTGAGGACTTGGGTTTTTCCATGGAGGACTCATTAGAAATGGAAGGATTAGGCTATATTGTTTTAACATAATCTAAATGGCTTGAAATTATTTTATAAGTGAAGTCAAAATTTTATATTTTAAATAGGAAACCTAAATTTAGATTAGTATTGAAGGGGTGGTGAGAGGCCCCATTTATATGTGTTGAAAATGACATTTTTATAAATATTACAAATTAATATAAAGAGAGAACATGATCCACATGTCTGGACAACTAAAAAATAGAAAATAATGACGTTTCAAAAGAGATATGTTCAAGAATTCATCTACCACCCATTTATATATATGTTTTAAATATTTTTAAGTCTTTTATTCTCTAAATTTTCACTTTTACAATTTTTTTGTTTCATGATGGTATCTAATTTTTACCTAAGTAATTCTCATTTAATGCCTAAAAAATTTCTATTATCTTCTAATTTTGAATTTATGATTAAAAATATGAAATAAATTTTAAATTATAATATTTATTTATTTAAGAAAAATCACTTTTAACATTAGTGCATGTAACAGTTATAAAATCATTTTTAAAACATGTATTTTAAGCTTTAAATTTTAATGTTGGTTAAAATTTTCACTGTTTTTTATTTTTTGGAATTAAATTTGTATATTATAAAAAAATAAAATTTACGTGTCATTAGAAACCATTCAGAACCGAATTTTACCAAAATAATAGTTAATTAAAGGAAAAGAACAAAAAAATTCAATGAAAAATATTTATTATATCATTAAAATATTCATCATAGGTATTCTAAATTCTGAAGAGTAATTATTTTTATATTTTGTTTTTTAATTAATAATTGATCAAATAAAATGTTTTATAAACATATATATATTCTTAATATATTGATAAAGTTATAAAATTATCATTTTTTTCTAAAAATTGTATTTTTTATTATTCACATAAAAATTTATTTTCATCAAAAAATTCCAAAAATTAATACTAAGATAATTTAGAAATTATAAATTAAAAATAAAATTCAATTTATATAATTATCATTCTAAAAATTATACATTGATATTTTGAATGAAAACATAAAATATAAATATAAATTGATTTTATTAAAAAATGTCATTTTTAAACATTAAATGTTTTCAATATTATTTATTACCAATGCATATTTTAATGAATGTTAACATAATTTTTATTTATTAAAACATCATATATTATTATAATAATATGTTAAAAGTGGCTAATTTTATATATTTGGATAAATTACACAACCCTTAAAATATTATTATTTATAAAAAAATTTCTTTTAATATTAATTATTTATCTTCCAAATATATGCCTGTTAAATTTATTAACATCATTTTATTTACTATAGTCTTTATTATTAAATTTTATTAATATTATTTTTTTATTATTTCACAACTTGTTTTAGTTCAGTTTTATGTTTGTAGTAAGAAATAAAATATAATATTAATTTTGAGGAAGATATATTCCAAAAATTATGGTGATTATATTATAATCCCCTTAAATAAATTTCATGTAACAATTTTAATTATTATTATTAGATGAATATAAGTGATATTATTCTTAACATTTTTTTCATTTGGGATATTACATAGAATATGAAACCTACCTTACACTTATAGGAAATATTTATTTACTTATCTTTCCTTAAATGACATTAATCTTTCAAACATTCATATAATCTAGTATATATACTCAAATCAAACACTCTCCAAAATATTACATTCACAAAACCTGATAAATATCCAATATAAGAAACCATAAAAAACAATCTATTATCCCAAAAATTAACACTATATTTATCCCTCATATAGTATTTATCGATATATTAGAAAATCACACACTATACAATATATACCACAATCCAAAAAATGTGATGGAATTCACTAAAAATATCATGAATTAATTATCAATACCATGGGTCTCAATACTATGTAACTTAATTTTTCAATATCAATAAACCCTTTATTTTTTCAAAATACGGATTATATTAAACATAATAATTATCCATCCCTTAATAATGTATTCTTAAATTGTTATCCCAAAAAATACAACCCTTTCACAAAATCACTTTTCAAAGTTATTAATACCATTTATTATATTATTATAAAAATTTAAATGAAAAATACTAAATAAAAATCATTCTTTATTTTATATACTCCTCATAAATTTTTGAATACACTAAAATAACATTAATAAATATGACTCTCTAATGAAAATAATTAAGAGTAACAAGATTTAATTTCTATTAAGATTTCAACCTAACTACCTTAGGTATGACTTGTAAACTCACCTTTTTCATCATAATATCCATATATTAAAATTCTTAACAACTCAAGTTGTCACCATTATTTTTGTTATATAAAATAGTGGTTTCTAGACACAAACCTTTCTTAGCATCATTTTCATGATCCTCATTCAACTAAATACAAAAACAAAAACAGTTATAACTAATTCCATAATATAAATATGAAAAAATCAGTATGAAGTTACCTTACCATATTAAACATTTGTTTTTAACATAGTACTTTTAGTTCAACCTATATCACTCCTTATTCAATCCTTGGTTATCCATGGAAAGTTTCATATAAGTTTCTATAAACTAATTAATTATCATAATACTCAAATCCTTCATTATGGTTCGTTAGAGACAATGTGAATTTACTATACCATATCTCTTGATTATGTCAAACCATATTTGCAGTTATGCCACTTTTTTATATACCAAAAGATGATCAAGTTGATACCCAATCCTCTTATTTGAGGGTTATTTCCACTTAGTACATCCATACTAGAGCCTACTTTCACTTTTTTTTATCCATACATGGATGTAATTTATAGTAGAACAACATAATATATAATTCACCAAAACATTTGGATATTATCCAATACATAGACTTATCCCTTATTATTACACTAGGGTTTTTAATAAAGTTCTCCTATACTGACAAAAATTAACTAATCTAATCCAACAAATAACTAAACATTCCTTTGATACCAACTAAGGATCCCCAATCCCATACTACAGAGTCTAGTGAAAAAAAAACATACTTTTTACTAATTAACATTGATACTAAATGATAATATCCAATACAATGATACATAAATTTAACATTGGTATTACATATCAAAATATTATCAGACAAAATATATAACCATTTGGTTTAGTGTATTTGGGGACTAGTTAAATATGATTTTTTTTACAAAAACTTGTGAAACTTTTTGATAATCGAAATATACTAGACTCCCTTATAGTATTATAATAAATTATAGTCATCTTCATAACTAGGGGAATGGATATATAATAAAGGGGTGAGCTCAAATTATTATTAAGGGAAACCATAATCAATAATAAATGAAGATAACAAGTGATCGTAATATGAGAATATTGGTAAAATCAAGATACATAAGAAATTTATACCTAAAAAATCAGTGGTCATAAGTCATGGAATAAGACATGGTATATTATGAAAGTGAGGGATGTCTTAGAAAATGTTAATAAACATGGAATATAATGTATATTGAAAATAAATTAACTTAGAACGGTGAAATAATAGAGAAAACAACTTGAATATATTGAATAACTATAATATTCAGAAAAAATTGTAATTATACTAATTATACACATTCCTATATAAATAAAATCTTTAACTCCACACCTAACCTTTTTAGTAAACTCATTATTCCCACGCATATATAAACAAACTCAATATTACCTTGTCAAACTATCTCATATGATATCATCTTAGACTAATTAATTTAAGAGATATATAAGACCCCAACCTTCATTATCCTTACATATGTGGGGTATTTGTAATAAATTATATATTAAATATCTGATGGAAAGAAAATGGGTTTCATATCCCTTTCAAATATAATTAAACATAGAAAATTTTAATAATTTCATCAATAATTATAATAAACCCATAAAATTTAAAGTTTTTTCCAATTCTGATAAATAACATTATAGGTAGATTCCCTTTAATAAATATATAGTATTTACACTGCATAGATAAATGGTTTACTATTTCATTAATAACTTCACAAGTAAATAGATTTATGGAATCAAGGTAAACACCCTTAAATAAAAGAAATTGAAATAAGTGTATTCACAAAGGAAATGCATTGGATGAAAATTTACGCATACTCAAAGTAGATATTTTGGAAAGAAAAATATTGTGAGGTATCACTCCTTTAATATAAACAAACATTTTATCAACCATATATAGAATGGTAGTGAATGATATCAAATGAAAAATACACTTGATCAAGTATAAGACATGTAAAATATAATTAATTAGATGAAAACACATTTTATTAGTGTTAGATAAAAATCGCATGGTAAATAAGGGATATCCTCGATCAACTATAAGATATTTCAAAGACAATGAATTATATGGAAACATATTTTTTGATTTTTTTTTAATATCATATTTTAAATAAGGGATATCCTTGATCTGTTGAAATCATTTTAAAAGAAATATTTTTTAAAACTAGTAGATAAATAAATTCCTTTTGAAATCACGAATACTTATTTAGAAAGCTTCATAAAAATGACAAAGGTAGCATAAAGATACGTTCACCTAGAAAAACATAAAGATATTATTTTTTCGAAGATAACACATATAAAAAATCTAAAATGATTTCCTTTTAAAAAATTTAAATATAAACTCAAATTTATTTAATATCACTTTTTTAATTTTTGAAAAATATAGGTATATCTATAAAATAAAATCTCAAATAGAAAATATATTTAAAAAATAACATCCCTTTTATTGTATTAAAAATTATATTATGAAAACCCCCAGAAAAAGGTATCAAAACATCCTTTTTAAAATGAGAGAATGAAAATATGACGGTCGCATAAGATAAAAAATAAATAGGTTTCCAATTAAAAAAAAAGAATATTGGAGGGAATTGAAAACATGGACAAGGAGGGAAAACTATCGTTAAAGATGGTGTAAAATATTATTAACAATAATATACTTGTTGGGAATCTTTTTACCAATGTAAAATTTATTATTTAAAAACTAATTCTCCACCAGAGTGGAATAAAATGTACAATGAAATAAATTTTTTGGTGGGTGAAACCAATCGTGGAGGAAAAAAATTGAATAATATGTATTATAACTCATTGAAGGAAGTTGATTTGACAAACACCCTTATGATAATGTTAAAGAAAAAAATAAAATAACATACGAAAGATGAAATTAAATAGACAATAAAATATCAGGAAATGAACTATATTCATTAAAATTGAAGGAAACTATATCGTGAATACACTATATATGATTAAAAATGGTTTGAAATATAAGACATTTTTAGGGATTTGAAAATGCGATGAGGAAACCCTTATATTATTTAAAAAATTAGTTGAATGCAATGTAAGACCCTATATGAAAAAAATAAATATCATAATATTCTATTTCATAACCATATTAATTCTAAATAACTTTTAAATCATTAATTTTTTATCATTTATTATGATTAAATTAGTTTTTTATATCTTATTTTCACCATTAGGAATTAGAAACTTTAATTATTTCTTGCAAGTTTTATATTATATATATTGCTTCCCATTATTTGATATCAATTTAATAACTGATTTATCATTCAAGGTAATATAATAGATGAATTATATTTATTTATAAATATATTATAACATTTCATAAGTGTTTAATTTATTTTTTGTAAAAATAAAATTTGTGTTGGCATATTTCCACAATTTTTGTGATCAAATATGATATATTAATAATATGTTAAATATATAATATAGAATTTCTAAAACCCTAAAAAAATAATATAAGACTTATTAAATTATAATAATATTATTATTTTAGGTACCATATCAATTAATGAAATAGTTTTACAAGATTTTTTATGTAGGTAGTTTACTGACCAAAACAAGAACACACAATAACTCGATGAGTGAGTATGGTTAAAGAAATAGTTCATTTTGGAATAATATAACTATTTCAGAATAATAATTACAATATTAAGATGTTTATTTATTTTTGAATCATATTTTGAAAATTTTTAAAAAATAATATAGAAACTATGTGAAAAATGAGATGCATTACATTGTATTGGCGGTAATCCATAGACGCACGAGTGAAATTTTTATTTCTCTTAATGGAAATGGAGAAATCTAGTTAATAGTTATTCTATTAAAATAATAACTTTTAATACAATAACAATACAAACACCATTTCATTGGAATGATAGAATTATATTTTGAAAATTAATATAAAAATGAAAAGAAGTAGGGAAATATTAGTACTCATGTTGAGGAATTGAGTTTTCCTTTTGAGGTCTCTTTGGAAATAGAGTACATAGGAAAACATCTTCTGAATAGAGGATAAATGAGGATAAATACATTTATAGGTTAATAAAAAATTTCAGATTTTATTGAGGGAAAAATTATATTGGTATTGAAGGGGTCGTGATAAGCCCCTTTTATAAGTAGTGAGAATGAAATTTTTGTAAACAGTTTAACTTAATAAAAAGAGAGTACATTTTTTTCATATAAAAAATACCTTTTAATATACAATAATAAATTTGGGGATGATTTAAAGTCTATAAAACATTAAAAATTCCTTTTATGACATGTTTTATACATTATTTTAAGTCATTCACTCTTAGAATTTTCACTTTTATCATTTTTAGTATTACCGTGGTAAGTTGTTTTTACCAAAGTAATTTACTTTGAATGGATAAAAAAAATAAATTATTACATAATTATGTCCTTATAATTCCAAATATTATATCCAATGTGTTATATAAAATTTATATATGTATAAAAAAACAATTTTAAAAATAGTTTATATAACGCGTAAAACCCCATATTTAAAAAAAGTTTATTATTATAATTTAAATTTATTTATAGGATAAAATTATCTATTTAAATGATTTTTTTGTTTTCATTTGGTATATTATAAATCTAATAAAATTTTAATTTCTTTAAAATTATACCAAAACCATATTTTTCCAAAATAATAGCTAATTAATAAAAATACCGAAAATATTCAACTGACATAATGACATGTTGGTACCCAATATGCCCATAGAACCCTTGAACAAGGATCTGATTGGAATCCCACCATGTTATAGAGAAAATAACCTAGCCACTTGTAACTCTCCATTGAATATACCACAACATGGAATCCTCACACTGTTTATTTCCATCCTTTAAACTTAGCTCGATATCGATCAAATTCTTCACTACTATGGCCTTGAAAATGACAATTTAAACCTTCCCCTTTTCAAACAGAGAAGCCTATGATGCACCATGATTAAGAATAAAAAAACCATTCCCGTAAACATATTTGTCACTTAGAACCTGAACTGGACCATGTCAACCCTAAAGACCACAATCATTGAGAAATATATCTCCATCACATAGAGAACAATCATAGAAAAGAACTTTTTCAAATCATGCATTTCTATTCCCAAATATTCCAGTTATCTCAAGAGGATAACTCTTTACAGTAATAGACCCAATATTAACTCCATCATGTCTAGGAAAATGGTTATTTTGGACCCCGTGGAACTAAAAATGAACTCTCTACCTCCAAAACATCTCAAAATCCCCAAAAACGAATCCAAGGAATAAATTTAGAAAAAACTGGTCCTTTAAAAATATTCCTCATAAGAATAAAAAGAGATTATGTAATATTATAGTCTATAAAAATTTAAAAATATTAGATAATATAATATGAAATATTTTTATCTAGTAGGTTTTAATGTTGTGTTTATAGAGTTTGATGAAAATTCAGTGTTCTGATAAGAGAGGACCAATGTATAAAGAGTCCTTATATGGAGTGTTCATCCTAAATAAAAATTTTATTAGTATTTTAAATCAATTTAATGAATGTTGTAGTGAATTATTTTGAAGATAAAATTTTAGTGGAAGTGATGGTTATTGTAATACTGAAAATAGAAAAATTAAATACTCTAAAAATACTTTTGGAACATGATAAAGTGGTTTAGAATTGTCACTATAATTGCCACAATAGATTGAAGCTATTCTGAGGTGAATTTATGTGATTGAGAAAATTGAATGTTGTTTTGAAAAACTCTAATTTTATTTGAATAATTCTTGAATTTGGATCTAATGTTAAATATTAGAAATGTATAAATTTGTAAGATTTTTTAAAATAACCATTAAATATTAAAAAGTCTTAGATTAATATGTGTAATTGTTTACATCATAAGAGTCATCCAATGTAGCTAATATTGAATATATAAAACATGCATAACTTAATAAGAGTCATGAAACACCTCTAAAGGGTGACTAATTACTTTGGAATAGTATGTGAAGACTTTTGAAGAGTATTTGATGACTTCAAAATTTTAAGTTCCAATTTTAGAATGATAAGTGAGGACTTATTAAGATCAATGATGTTTTTGGTGAGAGTAACTCTAAGATTTCAGAAGAGTTATTTATTACTTTGAAGGTGTACATTGGTATTTTGTATAGGTAAAACAGAGACATTATAAGTGTCATCCCTTTTTATGAAATTAATAAAGGATGACTTTAGAAGAGTAACTAATTATTTTTTAAGAGTCATAACCATTGTTATATCATTATTTATGACTACTTTAGAAGTTTAAATATTGTCATTTTTAAGACTAACCCCTTTAAAAAATTATGGAATATTTTTAAAGAAGGGATTTAATGAGATTACTATATTTCATATTCATAGGGAAATAAATGTTAAATTAGTATGAAGCTACAATTTAAAGATCAAATAATAATAATTCTTTATCAAAAAACGATTCAAGTCTTGATTTAACGAATATTTAATCATAATAAAATGATGAGGTCTCTATTCTATTTATTTTTTTATTTTCAAATGTTAAAATTTGGAAATCAATATTAGTGATGAAATATTAATGACAAATTCTATGTAGTTGAAAGTGATGATGTTGGAACTATTACCTATTATCTTAAATATTTAAGATGGGTTTTTATTCACGATGAATGATGGAGAAAGAAGATCTTTTGATTTTGGAAAAGAAATATCTTGAAGTAAAGTTCGTTGATAATTAAAAGTTATATAAAAGATTATAATAGAATTTAAAGACAATCATGACTATGAATAGATAGTCTACACCAATATATCTTATTGTGTTTTATTATTTTAATATAGATACAAATATTTTATAATTTTGGATGTTAATGGGATATATTTTGAAGAAACCTCTCAAGTATGTTGGACATGTTAAATGAAGAATATATTTTGGGATACAAATAACAAGAAAATAAGTAGGGGGTTACAAGAAATAAAGTGAAGAAAAGGGTTTGGGGTAAAGATAATTTTTTTATCATAGTGATAAGACCATATTAAATATTAGAGAAATAAATGGATATCATGGTTCCAAGATTGTGAGAATATTTTGGAATACATTTGATAACATTTTTTAATTTTGTTCTATAGTAATCAATTAGGATAATTCATGATTTTATATGAATATAAAATATTGAGAAAATGAGATTGATGCAAATATCTATGACAATAGAATATAACCTAAAACATTTCAGAAGAATAATTTTTTTTTGTATTTAAGAAGAAGATCATGCAAAACTAATTCTATTAATTAGGTCCCTGTAGTGGAAGAAGACGAAGTATAATACCCATGATACCCCTATAGAAGTTAGAAACCATGAGAATGAATAAAGGATAGTTGTGTATTTTCAAATTCATGATGTTAAAAAGTAAAATTAGAAATTAATATATTTTAAATTTATTTTTGAGAAGTTAGAGTTTCAGATTCTGGAAAGGATGTCTATTTATAAGGATCGAGTTACATATAACTATTCTTATATATCTATCAGAATTATAAGACTCCATTGAGGAATATGATTTATCATTTGATGTTGTGTTATCCTAGAACTTATTTTTGAATTTTTCTTAAGGGGTTTTGGAAGGAGGACTATAAATGATAGTGCTTCCAGTATAAAAAATGTCTGCAAAACTATCATAAATAGTATTAATATCTCTTCAATACTGCAATATAGTGATGATTGTTTTATGTAATTTGGTCATGTTTTAGTTTAATATGAACCCTACTAGGCCCACATTTAATTTGTGATCTGTTTATTAGTGTAATATCTATAAATAAAATGAATAATCAATCATCACAAATAATATGTTTTCAAAGATGAGTCTATACCATATTTAAATAACATATATTATTATGTACCTTATATTATATATTGAATTTCATTGTATCTTTTTTGGTAAAGATAAAAAATTCATTCATAATTTAATTGGTAGTAGAGGTTCATATTTTTATATGGTACTTTTATGGATGAATGTTTAAATTAGGTTAAGATCCTAATGAAATTTAGACACACCAGATTCACCCCCCTATCAGGTGATTGCACGCATTCTAGGTGATAAAATTAGCATCTGTGATAAATAAGTTCCCATTGGTCTAATCAATTTCTATATACTAGTGAATTTTTTTTATCAAATTTATATGAAGAACATATTTTAAGAGTTTAAAAAATTTACAAAAATTGTGAATTCTATTTATTTTATTTTTTTTGGAAAGAGTGAAGGTCTCAATAAACACTTTGAAAAATATGAAGAAAGAGTATTAAAACAAGAGAAAATATTAATGAAAAAAATATGATCAACCACTAGATAATGGTAATTAGAGTACTTCTTATTTTACTAAATCTAATAAAAAATATTCTTTCAATGAATCATGTTTGATCTTTGATAGAGATGTGTTTAAAAAATCAAATAGATATTTCATATATGAAGTTAAAAATTATTTTTAATAAAGTTCACCTTGAGGTTTCCATACACATATTTTCATACATCAATGGGGAACAAGATGAAATGTCAAAACTGAAACATGAAGCTGATCATATGTAATATGTATTGGTTAAAAGGGTATTAGGAATAATATTCTCATAAATCCTTTTGGTTCTAAAGAATAATCTGTATAAATTTTCAATGAAATTATTTCTCTTGTAGATTAAGGGTTGAAAATGGTTGTTTATAATAATGTTGTATTTGATAATGTTTTCATTGGCATGATATTTGCATTTGAAAAACTACACCAACTCTCTATTAATTTCAATGATTCTCAACTATAAGTTACAAAAAAGGGAATAAAAGTGTTAAAAATTTATATGTTAGAGGAAATTTAGATGGAGAAGGATAAGACTCAAAATGAGAATATTGGTTTTCAGTAATGGTTGAAATTAATTGAATACAATAGAATTATCTCAATATGAAATTCCTTTAATTTAAAGTTATGTTAAAAAAATCTAAAAATCACCAAATATGAAACTTCAAAATATTTTAAATGAAGAAGTGATACTAAAAAGGGATTTGAAAAGATTTAAAAAAGAAAAAATAAATAGGATAGTTGCAAAATGAACTAGAAATCATCTAAAGATTCATCTAATATAGAATATTTGAAAAATACAACCACAATATTTATAAATATATTTTTAAAAATATAATTTTTTCCACAAGTGAAATTTCAAAATTAAAATTTGGAAAAATATGATTAGTAAATAAGGAAAATACTTCAACATAATTAAAGGTTTATATTGGAATTTATAATATGATATACTCTACAAATATATAAAAAAATAGTGTGAATATACCAAAAAATTTAAATGTCACAAATGTAGAAATATTTCATCAATAAGAATAATAAATTAATTTATTGGCTACTATTGGGAATATTGAAGGTTTAGACACATGGAAATTGAATGTTAGAAAAACATGTTAATATACGAAAATCATATACGGTCTAAATATAGGGGGATCCGAATTTATATAAAAAAGAAACCTACTAGATAAATGAAAAAAATCATAAAATAAGTTAATTGTTTCTTCTATAAATGTATTTAGGGGTTTAGAAACCTTTAATGACTGGTTATATAAATTGTTTTAGAAATAATGATGAATGTTGGTATAATACCACTCATTTAAACTCATATTTTATTGACAAAATAAAAATAAAATAATTGGTGAACAGAATGGAAAGAAATAATATTTCACTGAGTATAAAATAGAAGAAGACCATTGAACCACGTTCTCCTAAAATGTCAAAGTGGAAGGATGAAGAGTATATATCATTAAGGAATAAAAGATTCTACTATGGTAGGAAATTAAGTATCATGGACCATTATAAGTAGGACATGAACATCTAAATTTAAAGAAATATAATAGAAAATTAAATTGAATCTACCAATGAGTGGGATAATAGGATTGGTTTAGTTCAAGGAAACTATGATAATGAATTTGAATATCATAAGAGGTTTCCAAAGAAGGGTAACCCCAAGGCAACTAAAAACTTTTCTAGAAGGTGAATTTTTTTGGGAAAAATCTCTGCCAGGTACATGAAAATATTTTTAAAACAATATAATTTATTAATGAAAAAATACAAGGCATTAGTGATTCCAAACACCAAGGAAGATTACGTGAAAAGGGAATCCACACATGAGAAGAGGGATAAAAGTTTTCCTAAATATTGCTTAATTATATATCCTAAATAGTTATATGTGACCAAGAATATGGATCAAAAAAAATTTATGAATGTGTACTACTTTTTAAAGTGATGTAACCAATTTCAATAAAAAAGTAAGATGAACGAAATAATGAATCCATGATGTTCAATAAATTTTTTATTTATAAAATAAATGATAAAGACAGAAAAAGGAGTTCTCAACACCTTTTAACTCTATATAAAAGATAATATGGGTTAAAAAGAAAGTATCAACCTGATTTATAAAATAAAATATCCTATGAAGACTCAGATTAATCTTCAATATGGTAATTTGTACCACTTATACTTGAAATTAAAGGGGATACATCCATAGAGGGAACTGATTTTATATAGTGATATTAATACAATAAGGAGAATAACCCATCATGGAAAATTTTGACTAGTACCCTATTTCCTCTATGAAAAACTCCAATTTATTTAAATTGAAATATATCAAATGGTATTGGACTTTAACTGGTACAAAAATATTATACATGGTGTTTATTATTTAATAAAAACTAGCCATGATGAAGTTTATATGATGTGTATTCATTGAGGGAGATATTAGAAGAGTAAGGATATAGATTTTAATAATTTTATAGTAAAATATGGAAGTATGAACAACTATTGTAAAATTAATGGATGAGGTATATTGATAAATTTTACCATAAGATTTTTATTTATGATAAATATGGTTGTGATTGTAGAATTATGAGTTATCAAAAGTTGTTAGAAAGGTAATAAATATATTCCTTCACTATAATTTTTTATGTTTTTGTTAAATAAGAGTGAATGATTATAAAATTTATTGAATATATATTTGGATATACCCTTATAACTGAGATCATCTTAGTTTCACATTATGGACATTCAATAAACAACATTTTTGTCATGTTTTGTGACTATTTTTTTATACCGAACATTGATAACATAAACATAGATTTAATTATTTTACATCACATTTCTAATAGAAATGAGGATCTAAAATTCTCCCATAAGATTTTTTTGATTCTCTCATTTAGTGGGTGAAAAATCCAAAGATTACAATAGAAGTGGAGAATATAATTATTTGAGATTTAGAGTAGAAATTTTTTTCCATTACATTCTCCTTTGTATTTATTGAGTGTAAGGGAGGGAAGAATGAAATTGAGTTGCGTATTGATAGAAAATCCAAATGGGGTCAGTGAAGACATCGACTAGGTTACCGTAAATAATGTTTTTTTATCAGTATATGCCATTATAGTTAAAATTTAATGACTATAAATGTGTAATGAAGTATTGTGTTCGATGAAGAATACACCCATTAAAGAATATGTGGAGGCTTCCATACTTTGATGGATAAATTAGAGTGGAGTTTCTATCATTTAATAGTTGTCTAAAAAAATTTAAATGGAAGAAATAAAATTTGATGATTGATGACTTATTAATTTTTTCAAATATAGGTTTTTATGTTTTTCTATAGTATATAATTACATAAAAGGAGTGAATATGTTAATGGAGAATCATGATACTAAACTGGTTTATAAATAGATTTTAAATTTGTGCCTGAAGAGGATTAAGGAAGATTAATGTTCTGATAAGGGATGAAAAAGTGGTAAATGTCTATACATGGAGCATTGATCATGAATGATATTATTATTAGTATGTAAAATTACCTGGATAAAGGCTAAAGTGAATGAGTTTGATTTTAGAATTATGTTGAAAATGATGGGTTTTATAATACTTAGAACTGAGTAATTAAATGATTCCAAATACTTTGAAGATAAGTTGAATATATTTTAAACTATTATGATAATTATCAAAGCTAAATAAATCTCCTCATAAGTTATTGGGTGTGATTTATAAACCCTAAAGTGGAATTGAAATAGATTTAATATTATTTAATGAATTTTGGAATTTGGAAATGAATATGAATATTGAATAAATATGAATTCATAAGATTCATCTCGAGAAACCCATAAAATATAAATGTTTTGACTTAATAAGTGTTCTTAAAGAGTTTTAAAGAGTCATATAATGAAGTGGATATTGAAAATATGGAAAATTAATGACTTCATAAGTGTAACAATGTAGTTTTAGGAGTGAATGGTGACTTTGGAAGTGTATGCTATAGCATCAAATGAGTATTTGATAACATCATAAGAGTACATTACAACATTGAAATGGTAACTTATAAATTCCTAATTGTTATAATTTACTTCGTATGAGTAACTCTAAGAATTTATAAGTGTTATTAATTACTTGAAAAAATAACTCTATTGTTTTATAAGATAAAAATAGATACTTTGTGAGATTTATCAGTTTCTAAGAAATAGAAAAATGATAACTTTGTTCGTGTAAGTACTTGATTGATAAGAGTAATTACCTTTATGACATCATCAGTTTTTACAAAATAAGAAGAGTAAATATTGGACTTCATCAAATTCATCCCACTATGAAATTATAAAAAATTTACAAATAAATAATTTAATGGGATTTATAGAATCCAAATTAAAAAGAAAATAAATATCATATGATGTGAAAATATTAAGAAAAGAAACAATAATCATTATGAGTTGTAAATCCATGGTTTAAAACGTGATTTATAGAAGATTAAAAGATAAAAAAAATCATAATATAACTATTTTATTTCATTTTTGGACATTAAAATGCAGATCATAGAAAATTAAAATCAGTGATCAAAGTTGAATGAGATATTCTAGGGTATTAAAATTGATGATAATGGAAATATTCTCAAGTGCATTAAAAATCATAATATGGGTTTTAATTTAATATGGATGATTAATGAAGTAAATATTTATATTTTGAAAAGTAATATCAAGCATTGAAATTCTTTGAAAAGAAAAAAAATTTATAGCTCCAAACACATACCAAAAACAAAGAGGTTATTAGCCATAATATAACTTTAACATGGAATTGTTAATAAACAGGTAAAAAAGGCCATAAGTAAATCATATATGATATGATATGATATATTTGAATAAGGTTATTTAATATATTTATAATAGACGTATATTTATTATACATGATGTTTTCATGAGGATGATGAGAGTTCAGACATAAGGTAAGGGATTTACCATCTCATTGGATTTATATGAGATATATGTGATAATAAACACTTATTCATGTGGTGTGGTGTATATATTTCCCTATAAAATTTTACAATATGAATTTTATTTATTTTATCTTATTCAATATTTTAATTTATTTTATTCTTTCTTAGGGATTAAAGTTCAAAGTTTACCCAATCTGTAAGGAATTTTTTTCTCAATTTTCTTTCTT
The DNA here is from genome assembly GCA_963277665.1 of Viscum album. Taxonomy (NCBI): domain Eukaryota; kingdom Viridiplantae; phylum Streptophyta; class Magnoliopsida; order Santalales; family Viscaceae; genus Viscum; species Viscum album. Next base: position 1,414,956,527 of record OY728142.1, read on the forward strand.
TGAGACAATTGTTATACTATACATCTATCTTCTTTTAGGAGATGTATATAATTACCTTTAAATTTTTTTATTATTAGCCTAATTATTTTCTTTATTTTTCAATCTTCATGTAATGTTAATCTCTCTTTGTATGGAAATCTATGTTCCTTAAAAACAATGTTTTCTAAAAATGATTTAAAAGTTATTAAAATTATATTTTAATAATTTTTTTATAGAAAATGGATTTAAAATATATCTAAAATGGTTTCAAGGATTACTTTACAAGTTTTCAGGGTTATTTTCAATGAAAATGTTTTGAGAAATGTATTATTATTTTAAAATATTTTTTATAGGGGAAATGATATTTTTCTCAATAATTGATTTAAAGTATATTTCAAAATTATTTTCTATCTAAGATAACATCTGTTGGTGTTACTCATGACTTACTGGTTATATGATCCAATTACACTATTCTTATTCTTTCTTTGAATAGTTTATTTTTATAATGGTATGATATTTTTGAAACTTTTTTCCTTTCTATTTGTTATGTTATAATGGAATAATGTCTATGAAACACATTTCATTCCATGGGTTCTCATATGATGATTGATTTATGTTCTTGTAGAAAACATATGTATGGCTTTCATTATATTATGGGTGGGACCTATATCTCCCTCTATTATTTTGGGTAAATATTTATATATCATGAGATACTGATCGGGAAACCAGATCCTCTATGGGAAGATGGGGATACTCAATCCACAATGGGAAGATTGGTGAACCCAATCTACTGTGGTAAGATGGAGAACCATAATACCTTATAAAAAAAATAATATTAGGGATGGTGGTGTGTCCCTACCAATAGGTTTAGTCCCCGTGAATTTACTGTTTTAGTTTTTGAAATTCTCTATGACTTACAAGGAATGATATAACCGGTTTATGTTCCTACCAAAAATTCCATATCTTATTCTTATGTTATTATTTCATGGCTTATTATCTTGATTTACTTATTATTTATTTCTTATAAACTACCATTATTTACTCCATGAATCATGCATATGATATTTGATATACATGGTATGATATTATAATGTTAACCTCATGTTCTCATACCATTATGTTCATTATTATGGTTACATATCTCCCTTTCTTACCCTTATTGAGCATATGAGATCACCCTTTTTTGTGTTTTCTTTTCTACAGGTTATAAAGAATGATTTTAAGTAGGGGTACTAAAGGGGAAGAACTATTTTGGAATAAATTTAACACTTTTTACCAGACTATATGTTTTTCTTCCTTGTTTCCAAAGGCATTAAAAAATATGGTGTTTAGGCGCATGTTTGTGTAATGTATGAAATATTCCAAAAAATTATGTAATATCCATGTATGAAAGTAATGTGCCATTATACTAGACTAATTTACATAAAAATTTATTCCAAAAATATAACTATGATGGAAACCAAATCCCACATATTCCTAAGACCAACAAGGATATGAGAACCCAAAAGTCAAACCAACTTGCTAAAATTTAAACAAATCAATAACTTCCTAATATAAAAATTCCACTCGCAAAATAATATCCCACTTCAATAGAGGACCAGTGTTAGAACACCGAAGATAGAGTGAAAGATGCATATAATCTCTTTCTATTGTTTTTACAGCTTGTGGGAGGTTGGATAATTAAAGGTTTATACCTATAAAATTTGTTACCAAATTATATCTCTCATTTGTTCTATATTCTAACAACATATCATATCAAATTACCCCTTTTAGAAATTTAATTCTCTACTACTGATTTCACTTCATTGGAATAGAATTGTTATCTATTTTGATACCACTTATCTCACTCTTTTCTATTTATTTTCATATTTACATTGTCTCCTTCATCAATTAATTTTATTCTAACTTATTTTATATTATTTACAATAGGGTAATTTCATTTGTGCTTCAATCATACTTTATTATTAATGCTTTGTTGAATACTTTATTTTCTCCAACATTCTTTTATATTCATATAATAAATTATTCTTTTTTTATATGATGGTGATTTTTTATTTAAGTAATATTTTTTCCTTACTAATGCACTAGTTATTCTATCTTGTGTTATGTTTTACAAATTTATATGTGTGAATCCTTAATTTTATTTAGGATTATTACACTATTTCATGTCTAATTTATTCCTTAATTATATAACTTACTACATATATTTATAGAGGGATAAATTTCTTTTCATGTATAATGGTGTGTGATGATCATTAATTTTAGTTCTGATTACATTTTTTTACTATTTTTTCATCCTCGCTCTGAGATGCAAGCAAAAGGATCAAAGTAATTTGACAAAAACCAATGAACTTTGTTTCACTGTCTCATTTTTCGTCACTCTAATTAATTATCTCCCTTTAACCAAAATCTTTTATTTATAATGTGGGATATGAATTTCAGAATGAATTAGTTTTCTCATGAAATCATCGAGAATATTCCATGAAACTTTTTATTAGAGAATGCTAGGTTTTTTAATAAGAACTCTTTTAGCGTTAAAAGTTTATATGTGTGGAATTTATGATTTTGGAATTACACTTTTTGGAACCAAATGAATACATTTTCACCTTTTCTGTAGATGTATGGAATTTGGTTACAGGATAAATTTAGGTGGAAGTAGTAGTATAAGAATCTATGTTCATGTATGTGAAGTTGATAGTAGTATATTTTACATGCATACACATGGAGGAAAACTAGATTCGGAAGGATGTACTATCAATAGGGAAATATTAGTTCCAAACATGAATAAAAAATTCATAAGGATGGGAATATTCCAATAATAACTATTTCCAAATGATGGGAAGTGAAGTTATGTAAAAGACCTGTGTAAGGTTTAACTCTCAAGATAGTGAAAAGAATTTTTTTTAATTTGTATAATATTTCGTGAAATTTATGAAGGATACATAAGGTTTATTATAAAAGAAATGAAATGGTGAATTCATAAGAATTTTTATAATAATTCACTTTTCACTATAAGGATTAGCTGAGGTAGTGGCATTCACTTTGTTTCCTTGGATAAGTGGTGGAGTATTTATGATTTTTTGAAGGAGATGTAACAAGGATAATTGACAAAAAATTAAAATATTTTCAACAAAAGAATGATATATGAGATCATGTTTCATTTTGTTGTGATAGTGCTCCAAATTCATATCTATGCTAAAAGAAATGATGCCAACGTTTAGTGAAGAAAGTGAGAGGATATGATAAAATTCATCCCCATGGGGGGACTTCCCCATGAATCATTTGTAGTTAGTGTTTGTCATGGAGATTCATGTCTATGGTTCTTTGATAAGGGTGTCCAAAAGGATACCCTTTTAACTTATTTTGAGTGGGGTTTTTTGAATGATGGTCCCTTATAACTTAGTTTCTAATTTGATAAAGAAATTACTATATTCCCATGAAGTAAGACTAAATATAGAACTGTGTAATTTCTAGGTTCTTTTCTTCTTATCTTTATGTCACATGTGATTATTTATTTTTTGTTCTTTAGAGAAGATATTTTCTATTACCCTGAATTTAAAAGAATCAATAGAATTAAAGGAAAAATATACATGGTGGAAAGGGTGGATATTCATCCTAGTTTTAGATATTGATTCCATGGAGGATGATCTATACAATCATATACCATTTCAGTTGCCTTTTTCCATAGTTTTAATTCTATAAGATAAATTTTATTTAAAAGTGATTGGATGGTTTCTATTTTCTAGTTCTGGACCCTAGAAGTAATATGGAGAACTTAGGAAAATCCCCCAACTAAATATAATAGTCCGAGTGAAGTTTTGATATATGATGCCTCAAAAAGGAATGAATCATATTGGATTACATTTAAGTATGGTATTTTCCCTATTCTATATTGTTATTTTATTTGGAAAAAATAGGACATCATGTTTTCAATTGAATTGTTTGAAAAATCCAATTATTACTGTTATAACAAGGATAAATTATTCCAATGTATTTGTTAGGATTTAGCATGTTCTTAGTGACATTTATTTTTTCTATTATATTTAAACTCACATCCTTTGTACTCTTTTTAATTTTTAATTTCTTTTTTTCATCTGTGAGGACACAGTTTTTGTCATCACATTAAAAATAATAAAAAACATTAAATCATTTGATATATAAAAAATAGAAAAATAATAAAAATAATAAAAATTTAAAAAAAATTATTGAGAAAGAGAACATTTTGATTGGACACAAAACAGTTATAGAGAGTGATTAATGAGCCCAACCACTTTTCTACACCATTTATTTTAATTTTTTTGGCATGTTGGTGGATCATTAACTAGGTTACTCTGTGTCAATGTTTAACTAATGATTCTTGTGATAAAATCATGAATTAATGAAATTAATAACCTAAATTACCCTATTTGATGTATCATCAAAATTTACATAGTTGGATATCTCTGAGGATGTAATGCTAATAACTTTCCTAATAGGCCATATCCAATTCAATGAAAACTACTCTTACTAACATGAAATTCAACACCATTATGTTACAAGGGGATAAACTCAGATAGAAAATTATTATTCTATATATTAAAGTTTTTGTCCATCCAATTACTTTTTTATACCACATTGAATCTATAAAGCGAGATCTCTATTAGGTAGGTTAGGTTGTGAAGTTAGAGGAATCAAGAATGGGCTTCTAGTAACATCTCCAACATGATTTTTTATACTAAGGAAATTTCCTGTCCCTTACTCAAATGATAGAAAATATTTTTGTTAGCACTAACATAATTGATAGTCATAGAACTATAATACACTATAAGTTAGATATCCTCAAGTGTGACTTGAATATGTCTCTATGACTTCAGATTGTACATAATGATCATAATATTTGATTTTATGGATTGATTGTCACAATGTACATTGTTTTTTGGAGTATTATTTCTAGAAATTGACAATGTGGATAAAAATCCTTGTTTCTACTAAATATTTTCTTAGGTACTATCAAATGAATATAACACAAAATTAAACATATATGATGTTATAATTATCTATTTACATGAAATCCCGGAGACCATCCCACCATCCAAAGTAAAACAATTCCCTAAAAATCCCATTCTCCATGATGTTTGTGTCCATCTTGATCTCATCACTATACACCTCCAATTCATTTTGTAATCTCTGATAATTTATCCCATGGGAGGAATTTGACTTTTGGTATTTCATTACCTAATATATTAATTCCCATTATGTCTTATTTGAACAATAATTACATATTGAAAAATTTTAAACCATAAGAAAACACCTACTCTTAATAGTCTGCATGATATTGAAATTTTTAATGATATGATAATTTCATAACGGAAGTATGGGAGAACCACTCCATTTTTTGAATAAAACTAGAGAATTATGATATGGAGGTTTTTTTTAATTTTTATGACTATATTTCCCAAAAGTCTTTTTCTTAACAAAATGTGGATGAGAATTTCTTATCCCCTCAACTGAATAAAAATGTTTAAGGCCCAAAATTTCATTTTCAACTCCCATATTCTTTATTTTAACCATGTTATTAAAAAATTAATTTATTCCATTTATAATCCCAATATTGGACTAGAAAAAATAATTCCACCAATATATACCCCCAAGATAATACGCAATTTAGTTTTTAATTTTTATTATACACACATATCTTTTTAATTGACTTTAAATCAAAAAGTTAATTTTTTTTCATAATTATCATATCATTTCTTATGAGTTCACTTAATTCTATATAATTAACTAATTTATAGTATTATCCTCATTATCATAGGCTATAATTAATTTTTATGGATTCATATAAATATACTATATATGTACACCATGGAGAAAATCAATTTTCACATTCATTTGATGGATGTTGAAATCATATATAAAATCTTGCATAAGAAGCATTCCAATGATAATCACTTGAGAAACTATGGAATTGGTGTCAAATCATTCTATTCTCTCTTATTTTCTCATGACCCTTGTATCTAATATATATTTATACTTATCAATTATTATATCTAAATTATTTTTCGTTAAAATTATCAATTTAAGTCCAATTGTAATACAGCTTGGTGTAGTATCACTAAATCTCATATTCAATTAGATACAATTGATCAAATTTTACTTTCAAATACACTTTTCCAATGCCTTTAAGAAGATGAATCCATGGCTTATTGAAAGGTTGTTGGTTTATCCATGAAATAATAGGTATTTAAATTATTTCCAAAGTCCATGGAAATATATTTTATTTTAATAATATAGGGTTCATCCACTTCATTTGAATCATAAGGTCTTGAAATACTATATGGATAAAACCTCAAATTTTTCAAACTATCCATTTTTTTGGTAATAGACCTAGATTTGAATTCAAAATCTAATGTTGAAACATCCTGAGGAAATCCATTATATTTAGAAAAAGTATCCTCAATTAAAGTAACTTTAAGAAACTTAAAAAAAAATCACATTTATTCCAATATTATTAGATTTAAACAAAAAGAAAATTAAAAAATTATATGTTTTAATATAACCCTAAAACAAAGAACCCTCTATTTTAGACCCTATGTTTTTCCCTTTTGTGTAATGAGACCAATACTTTGGATATATCTCTCTATACGTATAGACCTCATAATTTTTTATTTATTTATTTAAAAACATAAAATGGAGTTTCTTCCTTAAACATAAAAGGGAATCTATTCGTAATATATAAAAGCATAGTTAAAGACTCTCTCTCAATATATATTTAGACAACAACAATGTGAATAAAATACTATTGATCATATGTTTCAATGTCTCATTCATTCATTCATCTATCCCATTAGAATGAGTGGAAAAAGGCGTGGTCTACCATCAAATGACATCCCTACTTGAAATATTCAATGAATATGTTGTACACCTAGTCTATACCCCTATCATATCTTAATAAGTTATGATTCTTACTAGTTTGTAGTGTTGCTTCATTATGATAAATGAAAAATTATACAATTTACACATATTTTTTTGATATAAAATTAAAAAAAATATACTATAAACATCAATTAAGAGGATGAAATATTTCTTATGTTAACTAGGAAAAAAAATATTAAATCCATATATATCTATGTGTATAAAATAAAGTAACACTTTTAGAAAATGAACCTATTTACATGGTCCAAAACCAAGGAAATATGTATGTGGACCATGGACAATGTATATAGACATGATCTGATGGTAATTGGATGATGTTTATGATCAATTAGAATATTACTATAGTCTAAACCATTGTATTAGGGTGGTTGTTCACATAGTCCATAATTGTGACCAAAGGGTACTACGAACACAATCCATGATTTTACCATATCCCTTTGTAAAATGTTTCATAATTTTTAGCATGGGAGGTTTGATCTTTGACCTCATATATGTAATTATAACCTTATAACACTATACTATGACACGTTATATGTATATATATATATGTGTGTGTGTGTGTCTGTGCATATATATAGATATATATGTATATATATAATTTATTATATACTTGTATTTATAATTAATATTTTTTTTGAAAAACAAAAATGTTATTGGTCTATTTGGTCCTATGGCCAAAGTCGATGAGGATCATAGTCATTATTAAAACATATAGCCACAATCCACTTGGACCAAGGATATAGTTTAGGCCTCATCCCCCTAGACTATCACCTCAGTCCACCTACGACCATGGTCATGTCAATTGTGGCTGCATGCCCATTTTCTAGTAGTGTAACTGTGCATCCCTCTCAACTTATTGATACTGTTTTCTAGTTTTCCTATACTCCACTAAAACATGATATTTTTATTTATTATCAATTTCATTATTTGGTATTTAACTCTAATTCATCATTTGTTCAATATAAGTGACATTTAATTTAAAAATATGTGTGTTCCAATATCAAAAAAGCAACAAAATTGAAAATAATACTTTTTAAAATAATATTCACTTTAGTATTTCCATTATTTTGAACCCTAATTTTAAAATAATTATAAATAATATAACCATTTCCAATATTAGAACATGATTTCAAAATAATACCTTTAGTATATTTGAATGATAATTAAAAACCATCTATATGTAAACATGAAAGACCTAGATAATTTCAATGAATTGTAGGTACATGTTTCACCTCATGAAAAGTTATAATACACATTGATAGAAACATTAATTCTACATGTCCTATTCCATGCACCTTGGAATCACTATCTTCTCAGTAATTCCCTAATCCAAACTACTCGAGTAGTGAAAAACCTAGTGATTCAAAATGACCACTAACATAACCCTCTATATTTTAGTTTTTACTGACTAGAGGTGAGAGATTGAAACAGTCATAGAGTTACCATGAAAAAAAATTTTAATCACAAGGGTTATTCTTAAACCTACAAAAATTCCAACATGACCCATTTTTATAAAAAAACATAATTAAATTCTGTTGAAATAAAAAATTGAGCTTATAGAGTGTATCACGATATAAAAGAAAAAAGAAAAAAATAGTTTATATGAAAAATGAATACAAATATTGATTAAGTTTAAAATATATATACATCACATACACCACATTGATCAAAAATAATAAAATATACTATTACATATTGAATATATTCATAGTGAAAAATTGATTATAAATACAATGGCCTCTACGTAAACCCACTAGTCAACTCTTACCGAATCATCAACCTCCAATATAATTCTACTCATGAACCATGAATCTATTTCCAAGGAAACACATATCCCAAAAATTAAACTTTTGGTCTACCCATGTTTATTGAAACCCATTATGATTATGACGGTAGAGGGTGAGTCCAATGACTGAAGAGGATTCCCTTACATGCCTCTACAAATTGAGTTCTAGTGATCGTGTTGACGTGAATAAAAATCATGAATGAGTGAAAATTGAGGACAAAAGAAACTAACCCACCCATAAGCATAACACATTCATGGTCATAAAATTCATACCTATGTTCCATCATGATCAAAAGGAACACACATCTTGAAGAATTATGATAATTCCTTTCACTTTTAATGGATTACTCATAAAGTCTCCTGAACTAATTGGGTACAAAAACCATAACCCCCACCCCATCGCAATGAAATACCAAATATTTATCTACATATATAAGAATAATTCATCATTATAGTCCCCTATTAACAATCTGTTATCTCACTACTCGATAATAACCAGAACCATAGATATCATAAAAAATGGAAATGATAAAAAGAGTATCAACAATGTAAAATAAATGAAGGATAAACTGTTAATAAAACTATAAAATGATAATTAAAATAAAAAATGAATGTTAAAATGGATCCAAAGTAAAAAAACAACATCTAAATGAAAATTCCAAGAGAAAAATTGGTACAATAAAGAACAAGGCAGAAGAACATGAACTAAAAGACCAACATTCACACCCTATACTATATTTTGGAATTGGACCTCATGAATACTATTCTACAGACTACCAGTAAGGAAAATTTGACTCTATCCTATAGATCACATGTCATAATAGGGAGTAACTCTGACTTCATGATGGAACAATACTAGGTTCTATACTGATCCCTATGATCATATATCATCATTTTCAAATAAAAAAGTTGGTTCCATGGTTATGGACATACCTATAGTAGAACCTTTGGATAATTCAGTTAATTACTGACACAAATACACAATAATCATATCTTAAGGGTATATCACCATCCTATGATGATTATTTTCATCCAACGCTTTATTTTTTGACATCTATAGGGAGTAACACATATAGAGAAACTCCTATCCCAATTAAGAAAATCGACAATGCATGTGACATCAAAACTAAAATTGATCCGGCCACTTGAACCCAATATTGAACCTCAAGGTAATTATTGACATCACCTCTATAAGGTTTGTATATCTATCAAGCAGTTCATAAAAAAAATATTATTTCCTATCATTCTATATACCCATCCTATATATATTTCACGGTATAATACCACTTAAATATAGAGAGAATCCACTATACTAATGTCAACATTATGAATGAGGCATCTAATCAACTATTAGTCTCATCACTACATCTATACCATGGATCATCACAAAACTAGATATACTTTTTATGAATTATGTTTTATAATTAAATTGAAATATTAGGGTCTATCACCCACTTTATCCTTTGAGGTATAATCACGATGTTACTAATTTATAAATTAAAGAGTCTAAATGTTCTTGAAGAATATTAAAAATTTATCAAACCACTAATCCAAGGGTCGGACAAATGTTAATCATAGTGAACACAAGATCACATGAATAAAGACCAAATAAAACTCATACTTAACTCTTTATCGATGGGGAATTTAATGGTTCCTATATACCTTTTCAAAAATAAAGCATGGAAAGTATCACTAAATAAACTTTTTAATCTATCACCAAAGATAAATTTTCTCAAATTTATTTTAATATATCACACAAACAAATTCAATAGGATATATAATTACAGAAAAAATAAAAAACAAGCTCACATAAGCACAACATCATTTGAATATAGATCAATTCTCAAATGTCATAAAACAAACCAAAACCTATGTCAAGAAAAGTGGTTAAAGATTTTCCTTTGCATAAAACAAGTCAAATAAACTCTTTAAAAACCCTTATTATATTTTAAAAAAGCCTTTTAAATCACTTATTTAAATATCCATGTTTTATTTTGAAACTCTACTCAAATACACTTTCATTAGAAATTAGATTTAAATATAACATCCCCCTTTAATTAAAAATAAAAACTAATAAACTATTTTTTATTAAAATTTAAATTTAACAAAAATCCATTTTTATATGAAATTTAGAAAGGAAGAATCCATTTCATTTAAAAAATCCAACTCATTCAACCAAATAAGTTTATTAAATAGACCATCAATACCAATTATATAAGGGTTCCACCAATGAACTATTTAAAAAGTTATACAAGGGTTGTTGACTATTATGATGATGTGATCTCATTTCATTAATAGGATGATATCATATAATTTCATGTAAATATGCTGATATTAATAGTATTAGTAACACCTAAAACAAATTTCACGAAATTATCAAAATAAAAAATATCTAAATGTCACCAACATTGCATACCAATCCAATTTAATAATTATTTAGTATATAAGAAATCCTCTTCTCCCAATGAAGCTATATCACTATGAAGCACAAAATTTTAAAAACATTTTAAAACAAATCCCAAAATATGTATAATCAATATAAACTCATCATCTGGTGTAATGATACGGAAAACATAGATGATGAGGTCTAGTATACACCCAATATACAGTACAAAATAATTGATATAAGAGATCCAATTTATCAATCAAATTCAACCATCAATTTCGTCTAAAAATTTAAAAATTTAAAAATAAATGGATAAGGTGACATATCTCAAAATAAACATTAAACAATGATGATAATCCAAGTTTCCTAATAACTTTATTGAAATCACAGATAAAATACACAACCAAAGGCATGATTAGACTATACTCGAGTGGAATTTTGTTCCAAATACCCAGTAGGATTCAAAAAAATTAAATTAAATATTTGAGGAATAATGAAGGAAGAGGAAGTTAAAATAATTACCTTGGTTTAGTGAAAAAATGTCTTGATTTTCAATAGTTTGATTCGATATAGGAAGGGGAAATTAAGTGTAAAATAGTGGACCTACCCCAACCCTTTATGGTCTTCCCAAAACGAACCCTAAGGGGTTTTAGGTAGAAAGTGGGGAAATCCAACATTCTTCTCTCTTTGAGAAAATTATATTAGGGGTGAATGTTTACCTGAGGGACATCGGGTAACCTGATGGATGATATTTGGAAACTTGGTGGCAAAAACAATATTATAACCACACTAGTTATTCATCAAGGTACCTGGAAACAATGAATCAAGTACATGGTGGAATATTGTAGCCACCTCTCACTTTTTTTATTATCAAATTACTATGAATTCACTTTAGTTATATCAATCCCAATTTCCACCTCTAAAACATCCCATTTAGCACTTATAACCTACCATAAACTTTCCTTATACCATTTAAATTGAAAATTTAAAACTCTCTATTCCACCAAATAAATTAAAGAACAAACTTCTTTGTGGTTCACTGACATGAAGAAGGTAGTATTAAAAATTTGGGCTATAAAATGGTTTAAAACTACTAATGGTGGTTGGGAAAATATTGGTATAACATATATCAATAGTTTATCTAATAATTGGTTGGGATTGGAATATAAGATATAATTTATATAAATCATTATCATAGAACGATTGGAAAAATTATATATTAATGGTTCTATGAACCATTGAGATATCTCTTCTACTAGGAATTTAAAATTACACCCAAATTGAAACCCTATAAACAACTTATAAATAAATATAAAACACATACAATTGAATCAAAATATTTTATCAATTCTTGTCACAATAAGCACTAAAAATATGACACATATTATATATTTTACATTCAATAAATTAATAACTGAAAATAGGATAACACATATATACTGTCAATTTCTGTCATAATATACCATCCACATGGTTGAAAGTGTATAAATATGATGTCAAAAATGGATCATATCAATATTGAACTCTAATTTTTTTTCCATAGTCACGACTCCTGTATTATTCATCATGAACATCATCCTCATCCAAAAACGCATCATTAGAATCATCATAATGAATTATTTCATCACTATCATTTCCTAGAAGATTATTACCCAAATCAATGCTATGATAATCATGAAAATAACCCAGATTTCCATACAAAAATATCATCATAAACATTTATATAAAACCAAAATGTTATTTTGTGGAAGTGATAGACATATATCATCACTACTTTTAGGAATTGCTCAGTAATTTTTTTGTCCTCTTCCACCCAATTAGAGTTACACTTTTTTCCCTTTATTTATTTTTAATGGGAAACATTAAATTTATGTTTTGTAATATAAAATGTTTTTAAATTTTCTATTATGAGACAATACCTAGTGGGAATGATATACTTCTATGGGTGGAAATAAACCCTCTCCTAACTCATCTATGTTAATACCTTTTGTTAATGATCATTAGTGCCAAATATTTCATTTTCATTCTCATCAAGAGAAATGAGGGAATGTTTTTAAAAATATAAAATAGACAAATATATAATAAATATATGTCCAAATTTTAATGAAAATAATAAAAATTACAGTCTTTTCGTTCATCTCACAATTAACATAATTTTTAGCTTTTGTTATTTTCTTCCAAGGAAAACCATTTTTCTAAAGGTACAAAATCTTCAATGTTCAACACCGTTTGATAAAAAATTAAATTCATGCAAGTAAATAATATTGAATAATTATATTAAAGACTAAAGCATAAATATGTAAAACTCTAGTAGTAGTTTGATGCAATATATTTTCCAAATGATAAACAATGTTATAACTTTCTATTTGAATTAAAAAATAAATGGTTTCGATTATGTCTCAATATGATCATTCATCCAAACTGAACACACTTTTTAGCACTCTTTTTTTATTTATTTATGAAAAATTATTCAAAATAAAATTATTAGATTTGGAATCAATGTGTCAGTTTGAATATTTATAATTTTCAATCCAAACTATCCAATTAAAAAAATAATCTAAACTATTCTATCTTCCAATGAGTAATCATCTCACGGTATAGTGTTACTCGAAAATTATTAAGGGTTGGTACCCTACAAATCTATGGAAACTCAATTGGAACAACTGTTATAGGATGCATACTTACATGATCTCTATAACTCAATAGATTCCTTCCATCATGAAACCTCATAACCTGACTACCTTTGAAATCATAGAAAAGAGGATAACAAAATATTAATTCATATAAATAATATTAAATTATAAAATTTCATCAAATAAACATTATTAAATATATTTTTAACCATTTATTATACTTGATTTCATCTCCAATGTGTCTCAAGGAGTTTGGCTTCATGGGTATGTTGTCACTATAATTCATAAGAGTTACTATACAAATCATACATTTTATACCATACTTATAATTTAATTGTCTTTGTTTTACTCTTCCATTTTATTTTTATGATGCTTCACACATCCAACATACAAGTATTCCCACACTAATTAATAGTAGTGGATCAAACTATGAGAAAAAAAATATGAATTGATATTATAATGGAAACAATTAAGGTTAAATTTTTATAGACTTGTATATATATATCTAAGGTAGTATTATTAGTGGGATATTATAAATATCTAGTCTATAAAGGATTGGTGTCATGTGTAGTGTTATTGGATTCCCATGTTTACATAAGATTATTAATATTCTCTAAATGATTATAGAATGCACTAGAGAAAAAGTTAAATGAACATGAGAATAAAAACCTGGAGATATTTGGGAAGCTAAAATGTAGGTTTTATAGTAGTTTGTTGAAAATGATAATAGGGATTATGGTAGAATCCATAATTATATAAAGAATGGGTAAATGAGAAGTATGGATTGATAGAAATGGCGATGAAAACATAGGAAGTCTAAATATCCCCAATGCCTTGAGATTAAATATGTAATGAGATAATATGAAAGGTTCTATTTTGATTGAAGCTTCTGGATATTATTTGGCATGATGAGTATTCTAAGTACCTCTATTACCCCTATAACATCAATTATAGTCAACATTCTTAGTATTTTGGATGTGGAATAATTGTTCATGGATGGTAGTTCATGATTAAAATTTAAAAATGATAAATTTTACAAGATTATAATTTTTGTATTATATATATATATATATATAATTAGTATTTTCACAGTGGGAACTAGAGGATAGATAAAAATCTCTATCATGTGTTGATCATTTTCAAATAGTATATTCTTCCACATCACATTAATATTTATCATTTCTTATATATGAAAATGACATGTATATTTAATTATAAATAAATTACTAATGGGTAATTCAATCATGAAATAATTAGTGCTATGAAATAAATATGGAACACAAATTTACACAATGAAAAATGGATATGTAGTAACATAACATAATTGTGTCATATTTAGCAGCATGAAAAACATAGAAAAAACATATCATAATATAACCAACATAGAAAAATTATCTTAAAAAATGAATAAGAAAAAAAATTCTTATTAAAGGGATATAAATTTTCAATAAGCATTTAATTAATCTATAGTTTTTTTATGAAAACTAGGTTCATAGAAAAAATTACATGAAAACATATATATTTAATATTTGTAAAATTAATTATTTAAATTAATTTTAAATTTTGAGTAACAATGATCACTACTAAAATATTTTTTTATAATTCATTTTGAATGTTATGAAATTTCAATATCATGTTTCATTATTAAATGTACTATTTTATCACTGTATTATGTAAAAAAAATATATTCTATGAAATTGTATTATTTTCTATAAATTTGATATTGTGTTACCTTATTTATTTTGACTATATTTTGAGATATAAATTTCAAAATTTAGATGTTGTTATCTCATTAGAGAGGTAACAAAATTATCTACCAATAATTTAATTATAACAAAATTTGTATAGATAATTATAGTGATAAAAATTTTATCTATATTCACTACTATTTTCTATTAAAATTGGTGTTTTACCAAATGTTTTAGTTATGTTTTTTGATAATATCTTGACCTATATTATTATCTGTCTTTTATTTGTGTTATCAAAACTTAAAAGGAATAATAAAAAACTATTATAATTGGATCAAAGGCTATGTCATATTTTTTCATAGTTAAAAATTGTCATGAAATCTTTTTTTAACAGGTGTATAGGGGTGGTGTACCATGTATAGAATTTTCATACTAATATATTGAGTTATATCATTCTAGTAGGAATAAAAAATTTAAAATTTTAATTTTTATTTTAACCAATTTTTAGTTTTATCCTTTTTCAAAAAAAATTATAGTTTCACCTAAAACTAATTAAATATTGAATATATAAATGAGATAACATATCTTCACTTTAATAAGTTTCCCACCAAAACATTTTATTCACTGTCAATAATAAAAATTAAATAATTTGAATCATCATGTGAAACATTCTGGTTAATACCGTTAGTTGAATTTATCAAGCCAAATTCATCATCACCATGAAAAAAATATGCCTTTGTATTACATTATTTATGACAATGAATTGAGTGCTTAGAGAATATTTTACATAAAAAATTGTCTCTCGATTGATTCCAAAATATATGGATTGATAGTTTGAAAAAGTGATTAATTTATATAACCTTTAATAAACAATTATATGTAAATGTTTTCTATCACATTATTCAATCAAATCAATTAAATTTCACTATAATGACTTAACAATAATAGTAATAATAAAAAAATATTATTCTCTCAGTAATATAATGAAAAATATTTTCATTTTGGGGAGATCTATTCATGACATTTTTATAAAAATATATCATTATAGTTAATATATCAAATTATTTATGTTCTCATATTCACAAATTGATTAGTTATATAAAATTTATAAATGTTTACCCAAATTGATGTAAATTAATGAATCATATTATCACGGACAAACAAAAATAGTCTTATTTTTGGGGAGACAACATCAACCTCAAAATTAAATATCTAAAATATAAAATCAGATTACATTATTAAGGGATATCAACATTTTATTTCATAAAAGTTGTGTTCATACCTTTGATTTCAACTAAGTTGTAAACTCATTATTATTATAACTCTCCTTATTTATCCAAGGTAATGAGGAATGATTTCTACTACTTATTTTTTTATGTTTCCTATATTACATGAAAACACAATTTCCATGTACATCCAAAAAAACTATATAATATAACTTATAGATAGTACGATTATGTTCTTTATGTATTCATAGAATAAAGTATCGTTAAATAATACAATGAAATGTGTAATATTATTTCTTTTAATGTCTCAAATTACTCAATGAATATGATTCTACAATTCCACATATTTTTTGAATTGATTGAAAAGTTGGATCCATTTTCTCAACATTATTTCGCATTGATTGGTTGAATCCAGTGTTTATATCACCAAAATATGCTAAAAAAAATTGTGCAATTATTTGTCTAAGTATTTTTTTTATAACAAAACACTTGATCCATTTATTATTCTTGATATTAGATTCATTTTAGAATTATTTTATTTATTTAAATATAGCTAATGAAAAGCTATGGGGCCTCAGAAAAATGTAATGTTCTGACCCGTGTTCCACACATCAATTTTCTAAGCTAGTCGATAACATGACCTGATGTATGACTTCACATATGCCATAGGATACTAAATAGTTATAAGGGTCTAATATAAAACATGGGGAGACAGTAACCTTTTTATCAGAGTAATACTATAGTGGAAACAGACCCATAAAAACCAAATGATATAACTAAAAACTAGACAAACCAGTATCACATGTTGACTAAAAATATGAAAACAATATACAAACTAAAATAGTAGATATTTAATTCATGGTACATAATTTGTGTCAATATAGAAACTCCAAAATAATTAAAGACACTGACCACTCATAAGAGGGTCCTAACACCATGTCTTGTTCCCTCATCCATGCTTCATACCGACTTAGCCATCTAATGATGGATTCTTTCCATTATTCTGTATTTATAACAAGGAGTCTATTCAAATAACATTAAGGAAACCTGATTAGGGTGTGAGTATAGCTTAGTGGTCCACCACCAACAATTTCTAAACAATATCTAGCCAATAATTGTGTATAAAATTGTATAAAGGATAAAGTATAGTGCATAAGAAAATGGTTATAAATTTTTTATTTATTCTTTAATTATCCACAAAAACCCCTGGGTTCCCGAGGAAACACACACCCTCAATACCTACATTGGCCCATGTTGTAGTCTGAACTCTCCACAATGGATACCACATCTCACAATACCATGGTCATCATTTATCATCTCAACTCATATCATGGTCAATTGGAACCATAGTTCAATGCCACTCTCATGGGCATGAAACATCATGTATAACACCATGTGGGTATTTGGAACCTCTATACCTATCCCACACCACAACATTACATGGGTGTGTGGAGAATCAATCCTTGTTCCATTGTCTCTATCTCATATGGGTATTTGGAGCCTCAGTCTATGTCCCACACCTCAATATCATATATGTGTATTTGGAGCCTCAGTCTATTTCCCACACTCATGTACCAATTCATCACACATATATCCCTTATATCACAATAATCAAGGTTAATCAACATTATCCTTATTTTTAAAATTAACATCAATTAATATACTATTTCAAATATCACACAAATAATGGTTCAATACTTTAATCACGTGGAATAATATTATCAATTCACTATTAGACCATCTTGCACATTCAATTCATATAAACCACTATCAAATTATATTCAGGTAAGTCTTCTCATAATCCCCATTGTGAAATAATTCATAGTTACATTAATGAATGAATTACACAATCTGAATTTCCATAAAATTACACAATCATAAAATTCCATTAATTAATTAACAAATTAATTAATCCAAATTGCACCAACTCCATAATCATAAATATTAACATGAATCAATTAACCAATTAATTAATCCAAATTACACCAACTGCATAATCAAAAAAATTATCGTGAATAAATTCAGTAATTAATTAATCTAATTGACTAAAATTTCATTATAACAAAAATTTAAATTAATAAATTCACTATTTAATTAATCCAAGTAAAAAAATTTCATAATAAAAACAATTATAATTAATTAATTCACTAATTAAATAATCCAATTCCACTAATTCCAATTCTCACTAAGTTAACACAATTTATCATAAGATAACAATGAAAAAAAATAAATTCTATGATACCATAACAGTTTCAATCAATTTATTTCTTGAGTTAAAGGTCCAATTTAAAATCATTATTATTTAAATTTCACAATACATACACAAAATTAAAATTCAAGACTATAGTAATTGAATATAAACTACCTACCTTAATATCATTAATAAAAGGTCCCCAAAAAAATTCCCCAAGTGAAGCAGAACAACCAAAAATAACGATGAAGAATGAGATCTAGATCTGAAACCTAAATGCAAGACCAAACTAGTCAAGGTTATATAGATCCATTAAAATATAGGAAAACATCCCTTAAAAATATGAGGGATAGACATGATGGATGAAATAAAAATATATGGGATGAGAATCTATTAATAAGAGGGATGTGGATCTTCAATATGGGATTTTATTTGTCAATAAAGGAGTCCAGAAGGCCCTATAATCCATCTGAGAGCCTAGAAAACAATTAAAATGATTTATGGTTAAGTTAGTGTCGATTTAAGGTGAACATCGGTGGTTCATGTTTTTAATATAATTTTTGCATGAATAAAATTCCATGCCCATAGTTTCTTATACGAGGAATATAGTTGTTCTTTATATTGATAATCCTTAAAAGAGGCCACACCATTAGATAAACCATGTACCCACCATACGAATCCCCTTTATTTCGGATCACGTGGTATTTTGGGTTGGGAACACAGTTTGGGAAAATAGTGCGCCAACCATGTACGACCCCTCTTCCTTCCAAAATTCTCCAATTTCCCACAAAACTCCCCAAAGTAAAACCCAAAAAATATATGCTAAAATACATAAAGATTGTAACAAAAAATAAGCTTGATACATCTCTATAAATGGTCAGGATCTTACAAAAAACAATATTAGTAGGATGATGGATAATAAGATGCAACATTAAAGTGAAAAAATAGAGCGAAATTTTTTTCTTTAACTCACTTATAATTAATGGTGCATCTTTTAGCATTTTTTTCAAGAAAATATTTTTCCATTTGTTTTTAAAATATCACTAGAAAAGTGAAACAATCAAATCACTACCACCCACACATTATTAGAAAATAAATACCGAATTAGTATTGGAATAAACTCAATAAAAAGGATATTATAATCACTAGTTATTATAGATTTGAGTTTAATATATCTTATATTGACCCATTTTGATATGTTAATTAAAAAACCATCTAGAACATATATTGTGTCATGTGCTTCCATAAAAGTTTTCTTTGAACTTTTTATCACCTATGAAATACATGGAACATTCCATTAATTATGATTAAAGAATTTAGGATATAGTCTATGTCTCATAACCTAATATATTAAGTCACACTGAGACTATAAATTATATTTTTTATCCTTTAATACTTTGGAATCATTTCAATAAAAATTTTAGTAAAAATTTTTCTTAGCATGCATTAAACCAAATAAATGACATATCAAATTGGTTCACTAATAAGGTAAATCAACGATTTTTATTTTATTCCTTCAATTGAAAAAAAAAATTAATTTAAACATTCATACTCTTTCCTGATTTCATATAACCTTTACCAGAATTAAATATTTCTTGTTATGATTCATTAATCACATCCCTTCCGGATATATATGGACATGCTTGATTAATATCAATTATTTTATAAAACATATTATTATTTTTTATGTATGGATGATTCATTATAAAAAATAATTGATGTAACATTAAACAAAAACCATGATTAAATTTATCTTTTTAGATAATTAATTATTAATAAAAATTAGAAAATATAGATAATGATTTTTATTCTAACCAAATATCATTCCATAAGTAGGTTTTTTTCATCCAAAAATGTGTAGAACACATCTAAAATGAATCTTTTGAAGAATCATACTATATATACACATCATAATTCAAAATATGATAGAAACCTTTTATTAAATAACCCATTTAAGGATTTATATGATTTATAATATTATAAGGTATAAATATATGTATATTCAGGAAAGAAATTGGTTTTTTCTACACATCCAAAGAGGAAGGATATAAATGTGAAAAATGGACATATATTCAGTGAAGTAGAAATCTATCCAAACCTATTAAAATCAACACATGATAGACCCAACCTAACATTATAAAATGTTTATGAAAAACTATAATATAATGCATCAAATGTAATCCATGATCATCTATTAGCAGGATAAACCAATTCATCATTATTTTTTATTTATTTTAGTATAATTCCATATCCAATTTTCTGAAATTTCCCTAGACATGAACTGATTTTATTTCATAAGAATCAATTGAAGGTTCCAATTTTTTTTTGGAACATTATATGGTTTTCTATCTATATTAGGCTTCTTTCAACATGTTATGCATTATTTTATCTCATTTTTTCCTATGATTTATTCCCCAAATAGTTCGTAGTCATTAAAAAAATTATGAATTTTTGAATAAAAAATCCAATATGATTAATTAACATTGATTTCAAATAATTATTATCAAGAAGATCTCCATCATTAGGAAGTAATTACTTCCAAAATATAAGTAGATAATCAATTTTCATAATATAAATTTCGTTAATGGTTTTCCTATGATAGAGTCAAATTAGAAATTCCACCTTGATTATTTTTTCATCTGCCCAATATAAACGAGCCTACTCACTATCCATACAATTTTTCATTCTCTAAAAATCATCATTATATTTACATGTATAATGTGTACTCATTCATTTTTATTATTTTATTATATCACTTTTATCCTTGTTATTATGAATGAAATAAAACTGATCTAATGTCAAACGCTCAATTTTATTATATTCAACTCTTATATCAACTGTCAAAGATTTATTTTTTATCTTCTATTTGTTACTAAAAATAATAGTTAGTTTGAAACTAGAAATGTGTGATATGGTAACTCAATTTTACCAACCTAACTATGGTCTTATAACACGATAATAACTCTTATATTGATTATAACCTCTATCTAAATTATTTGAAATGAAGTATAATAAAGTAATTCAAACTCATTCTAAAAATTAGTTGCTATTTGATAAAATCTATAAATCTCCCTTATATCTATTTTGATTCAAAAAGTAATTCATTTTTTAAATAAATACCATGAACCATAATTATAATATACATAAAAACAAAAAACATTGGAATATTTTTTAAGGATGGTTGGTATTTAAAGTGTCAAAATATTTACATTCGTATCTTATACCACAAAAAAATATCCATTATATTGAAACATTTTTTGTTTAAAAGAATCAAGATTGATTATTAATATTACATATCTATACAGTTAGATATGTATAAGAGTTTTTTCAATAGTATTTAATGTGTATAGGTTTGGTTGTATCACTAATATGGTGATGGGTGAATTAGTGATACAACTTTTTATAATTTATGACCTTTTTAATCAATATCTATGACTGGAAAATGTTCGATAATATTTTCTCATATTATCTCCCCCTTTCCTATAAGTAAGAAGATAAAATCACATAAATAATAGAAAATATATTGATAATTTATACATGGTTTTACCCCTTTATGGAAATATTAATCCTCTCTATGTTATGTTATTCACCCCTGTCACATATTCTCCACTATAAACGCTAATGGATAAAAATGGACATGAATCACCCAAGAACCTATAATGCATCACATTACTTCCCAGTATGTGTTTTAATATTGCTATGGGTTTATAGTCTCCCATGTATTGATACTATATAACACAATATTAAATTCTCATGACTTGGATAAAATTATTTATACTAGAAACACATGTTCCTTAAAGGCCCTCCATAACCTCTCGAACAAGTCATAAACTACAACAATCTTCTTTTGTTGTAGAAAACCAACCTTGTTCTTCTTGAATTCCACACATTATGATTCTCTTAAAGACCAGTATCCTTGATCACATCATTATTAATTCTATAATTATTCAAGGTGGAACCTTGTTCTTAAATAGTTCCGAAACAAAGTATAAGCATTAGTAACAATAATAAATCTTTACATCTCTACTAGTAGTATTCTATTATAGAAAAATATCATTGGACTCTTCTTTTTCTTCCCAAATTAATAAGTTGCGATCATAGAGACAGTTAGTTTTTTCCTTTAATAAATGATGATCTCTGCTACTTAACATATAGTATGAAGTTCTTGATTACAATATATAATTCTCTTTATTCTCATGTTATTTTATATTCAAATTATCCCATGAATATTGTTTCCATAATACATAAATGGATGCTTCCCGATATTTGATTCTTACAAAATACCCGAACTCTATTACAATTTTAAAAAATTTCTACATGTCCATGATATCATACAATATCAAGATGTTTCATTTTTCTTAATAGTTTTAACATCTCTCAAACTATATACCCTACATTTGTTGGATATTTAAACTTTAATAGATTGAATCATAATAATTTATGTGTTATTGTGTTATTTATATCCATGAAGAATAAATCATAACGTTGTTTGATTTTATTTTCAATAGAATAATTTTATTTGGAAAATCTCTAAAAATTATTCTATGTAATTGATACTTATAAAGTCTGGCATAAATCATGATAACATTCTATGGATTTGATACTTTTTGGGTTTATGAGTCTAAATGACACTTAAGAACTCAACATTTACTTTTGTAAAGTTTCTCATTATTCTTATGAATATCCCATTCATAATATAAATTTCCGTTAACCAGTCATACTGACTCCAAAAAACCTTATAATGTCTCTTTTGAAGTCGATTAGTTACTCTTTTAATGTCTAAAATTACTATTTTGATGTTGGTCAGTATCTCTTCAAAATTATTGTGTGTCTTATTCCTTTTTCATATTTTCACTAAGTCCCATAATGACTCTTATGAATATTTACTTATCTAAATTTTTATTATATCACTAAATCTAGGAATATTTAAATCAATTCAGATCATATTTAATTCAACTACATGCCTTATCATTTAATTTTAATTGGATCAAAACATCATCAAAATGATTTCATTCACCTGGTGTAATTATATTCTTTCATAGTGTTCCAAGTATGTTTTTTTCTAATTCAAACAATAATTTTTTACCTTTTAATTTTAGCTTCATATTCTATACGAATACAATCATCATATCAATATTATTCAAGATATTTTGGAATGTGATATCTACTTACAATCAACTCTTATTATATATCCTTATAAACTAGTACTATAATCATCTTATTTAAAAACTAATATTTAAAATCTATCTAGCAAGTTATTCAAAGAAAATATTTCTAGCCTTCTTTAACCAAATGTATAAGAATATTCTCCACCATCATCAATAAATGGATTGTTCTTCGATCAACTTCTTACTAGCTTATATTGAATTTATTTCTATTAGATACATTGAAAACAAATAAAAACATAATCTTTCACATTCACTTTAGCTCTTTAATCCCATTATTTAGGTTTATTTTCAATACTAGTTCATTTTTTAAAGTTAATATTATTCTACCCATAAATGAAACTTAATTAAAATTTTAAAGGATAAGGAAAGGTATTAATCATCTTCAAAAAAAAACATATAGTACTCAAAACAACATACCCATCCCATTTTTTTCAAGGTTAAAACATTATCTAATTGTTGAGAGAAGGATAGAATCATTAATTTCCTTAATATGGAGCCATCAGTTAATAAACTCCATGTCTTTATGGGAGAAAATAGTAAATAAAAAAGAGTGAATAACATAGATCATAAATATATCCATAAAATATTCATGATATGATACCAATTCATATTTAATATTTTATGTTAAATACAAACATATTGAATCATGATACTTTTAACCACTACTCATATTCAATAAACGAATAAAAAAACTTTTAAATGTAGGAAAATATTAATCCCAATTTAACTCAACACATTTAACCCCATTCATAAATAGGTTTGTAGTAATAAAAGAAATGATGTGAAATGGATATTTCTGTACATTAACTATTACATTGTTTATAATTTATTGATTCACATATAATTTATGTTTTTGATAGTGAGATCACATCAAATCACCTGCAAGGGATATACTATAAAATATATTCATCATGACAGATGTAATATGCTATGATGGATACCACTTCCAACTATAAAACAATAATTACACTCATCTAACTCCCCTTTAATCATATATCCAATTCCAAACATGTTAGAACAAATTAAAAAATTTGGGAAGGAGGAGGGGGAGTTCCCCTGTTTTTAATGACATTACAAGGGTTGAGAGTATCTTCTCAACTAGGACCCTACAGTTATTCATACTCCAATATTATGAGAACTACATATGATCAATCTTTTGAATTTTTGATGATGAGTCTTTATTGGTTGCATGGTCATATTTCTCCTTTAATTTGAAAAAAAGGTATGGTATCGTGAATCTTCGATGATATTACAAGACAATAGAAGCCTGTGAAGTTTATCCTGGAAGTTTTGTCATGAAATCGTCATTATATTAACCATATTGGTTACATCTTTCACAATGTTTTTCCTAGGAAACCGATTTTTTTGGGTATAGATAGTTATATAATTTTCTACTATAAACTTCTATCCCTTGAGACTATCTCGATTTTTAATAGAGTTATGTATTTTCTATCTAGAGTTTCTATTTTTGATTCACGTAAATTAATTTTAAGTGATATTTTATACTTGTATATTTATGAATTGGGGTTAAATAATCCACAAGATCAATAATTTCTTTTATGATTATATCTTCAAGGTTTTTATTCTTTTACTTGTGACAAAATTATTTATATATGGGCCAACTCTTGTATTTTTTTGGTTTAGTCTTTGGAAACATTCAATTATTGACACATACCCAATTCTCCTTGGTATATAATTAAAGATTTCCAAACATACTTCCACCAAAAATATTTTAGATTTACTCATATCATATGTGATGAAAGATGAAACAAATTTTTCATCAAAAAAAAATTAAAAATAATGTTTACATTCTTCATTTTAATGAAATTCATAGATTCTTTAGATGATTTATCCAAAGACACCCACAATTTTCGCATAGTATTATCTAATCATATCCATGTTTTTATCATCTTAAGATACATAAACAATGTATCATTAAATTATTAATCATTTATATCTAAATTTTCATTAATATACTTCATTGTCTAATACTATTATGTAATTGTCATATTGAAATTCATAATCTTCTTGATGAGATCATTCTATTTCTTATCATATACTCATTTATTTTTCTTAATTAGATTGATTTATTTCTTAGGTTTAGTGTTTTTTCTCAAGACATTCTTTGAGCTCATACCTCAACATATTTTTATTGTATATCTCTTTTTATTCTTTAATATTACATGGAGAGGCTTTATCATTTAAAACATGGTCCATGAAGATCTTTTGATTTTGATAATCATTTTCATTATCTAATTAAATCTATGAAAATGAATCTTTACGTCCCAGCATTCTTATTAGATTTATATTAATATTTCTTTTAAAAATTCTTTTTCATTCCAGGGTAACCCTTTTTATTTTTTCCATATCTTATTATAGACGGGTATCCACAATTATATTTTGCTTAACCATGTTCTTCTAACTCCTAATCACCAATATTCTTTTTAGATACTTTTAAGAAAACTGTCTAATGCTAACACATATCTAACACCATAGTGGGAGTTTATCTTTAAAATTTTATTCACCTATTTGAACATCATTGATACATGATCTATAATTCTGTTATAGTATTTCTCCATTTTCCTTATTCTTATATTCCCTTGAATCTTTATTTTCATTTTTCTAACATTGAATTTACTCAAAGGATTTAATGCCAATTATTCATTAACATTATATTTGAAGACTGAGGCTTTACTCAATTAATAATTGAAGAGTGTGTTATGAAAATATTGAAGAAGTTTATCGCTAATATCTTTTAGGTAAAACATGTCTAGATCCAATAAATTAGTGAAAATCTCATTAGTTTTCTGAGAATTATTGAATCTTACAAAGTTTTATAAAATCTCTTGACAAAAATTACAGTACCATTCAACTGGATAAAGTAATCATCTTTAATATGAAAATTATCCATAGGAAAATCTTCATACCTAGCTCTCTAGATATTTAGTTTGGATTCATTGAAACTCACATTCCATTCATACATATTTTCGTGTTTATTATACAAATACTTGGATTTATTAAGCCCTATAAATTTGGTATACATTATATTATACAAGGAGGATAGAATAATATTCATATATTTCCCATAATCATCCAGAATTCTATAATCCTCATATACCATGGGAGAATTTCATATTAATGGGGTAAACCCAATTATTATGGAATCACTAGCTTTTAACACTTATGATAAGAGATAGAAAAACAACCTATTCTCCTAGACTTGAAATTCCTTTTCATAAAAGATATGGAAACATTTTTTATTGTATGAATTGTATTTCCAATCATCAATCTTAGATTAAGGATACATGTTTCAGAGAAAACATAGTTAGATGTTATACCACTATAAGTTCCCAGGTCTAGTTTAATTATTTAGATTGAGAGGGGCTGAACCAATGTAATACCTTTTTAAAAAATTTTATATTTTAAATATTATTTTGTGATTGGTTGAAGTTTGATCCACTATTATGATATTATATATCTACTTCTCATATATACAAAATTGAAAGATGAGATAATAGCACAAAGATTTTTTTATTGTCTAATAACTTCAATGAAAGCCTAGACCTTGTTATGATAAGATATTATCCCTGATAAAAAATAATAAACTATAATTAGAAGTATTTAAAAATTGAAAGGAATCAACCTAGACCCAACATTGCACCCACCTTGACACAACATCCCACAGTGTCTTACAACATTTCACTCTATTTTAATGACATTAATATTATTCTTCTTTGATGTATAGGTTTTGATCATAGATCATTTTGGTTTCTTCCTTTGATACCTAGATGTTCCATCATTTTTTAAATGTTGTATCATGTTCATGATTACTAGCAACAACTCACATTATTCTGTTGATCTTTTATTTATCACGTAAATATTTTTTCTTTAATTCAATCATAGAAAATCCTTGATTCTCATTGGTAAGAAATCTTCTTATTCAAATATAGCATATATTTTAAATTTTAATTATCATTAAAAAATAATAGTCAAATATCCCCATTTAATTTCCCATGAGACTCAGGATATATTATTCTTCAAAAATCTACAAATTTGATTATTATTTTTAAATATTTTATACTTATCCAATATATCAAGTAGTTTCAGAATGTGATACTCATCTTCATGGTTCTAATAAATATCCAAATCTATAACCTTGTTCACATGATTCTTAAATCTCCACAAACTTGAATCACAATAATCTTTAAGTTATTATGATGTTTATTTTCGTGAATAATGGATCAATTTATCCTTTAATTTTTTTTTCCCTAGAGTAATTGTACTCTAGAAATTTTCTCAAATTCATCTATGTAGTGATCCTTATGAAGTCTCTCATGAGTGTTAGGATCCTTTGATGGCTTATCCAATTATACAGTTAATAGTTGAAATAACTCTTTGTAAGTCAAAAATTACTCTTCTACAGTCAGTCATGACTATTGTGAACTTCCCATGACATTTTAATTTCCCTTTTAAGAGTCAAAACATCTCATATGGACACCTTAATGGATTTTATTACGTAGATCAGTTACTCTGCTAATGTCATAAATTGTAATGCTAATGTTGTCCTGTTACTGTTGTGATGTATAGGGAGTATTATTCCGTAGTTATTTTTCCACTGAGTCCCATAATAACTCTTATATAGGTGTACATAATAAAATTTTATTTAAAAAATTTTATAATTCTTTAAATTATATTAGATCATCTTTAATATTTTTTTCATTGTAAATCAATCCAAATTTTCTCATAAAATTATCCAAAATATCTTCTTCCCCTAGTAAAACAAATTACCAAATCAATGATTCATGGATGATTTTTTCAACTTCAAACTATCATGGTATTCCATTTAATTTTATATTTATTAGCTTTATAATAACTATAATATCCTCAAGGATCTTTAAAATGATATATAAAGTGATTTATACTTAATTGGTATACTCATTCTTGGCTTGTTACATTACTGGTTTGGTAGTTGGAGGTGTTTGTTGGAGGATCGAGGATGTTTCGACGGAGGTGGAGATCCAATTTTTCCGTATCAAGTTGTTTATTACATGAATAGGTATTCATGATGTGAGGGGTTATTCATGGATTAGAGTTTTTCGATTTATGGATTGAGGTTTTGGATGGTATTTCTATGCTTAATGAACTCATGGTGTGAAGGAAACTTTAATGCCTTGAAAAATTAAATATTTTGGAACCTTGAAATTCTGAGGATGTTCGTCAGTTTTGGACTTTTAGGGATTCACACCCTTAATATGTATCACATATTGAATTGGGGGGCCAAATGAAAACTCATTACATTAATGTCAGTTTCACGTTGTGAATTTTATGAGGTATAACCTGTTTATAAATTTTATAGATCTCTTAATTTATTTTATCCCTATTGATTTTTGAGGAAACATTAGGTTATTTTGGGAGACATTCAAGCCCTCCTTTTCCATCTCTAATCCTTTTATCAAAATATGTTTATATTTGTAAATCCATGATTGAAACGCCAATTCCACCTCATTTTATATGGTTCCTCATTGAGATTATGTAAAAGTGGCATTTTTATAATTTGAGGAGTATCTTTGCTGCATTTTTGATGATCCTTTTGTGTAGTATAGGTTGATCAAAGGTTTATTAGCATGGATATGTTATTTTGGTTGTTTCTCCATAAACATGGTGTGAGAGGAAGTAAAGAAATATTATTTTTTGAAGTGGATCATTGTTATCTCCCTATTTATGTTCATGTATGGGTGTTAGATGTTTTTCCAACCATAAGGTGAATGGTAAGTGTCAGGTTGATGAAAATTAATAATTGGCATAATTCTAAATTAATTTGTATGGAGAGGAATCAAATTTTTACTACTCTTGATGTTATTACAGATGAGATTATACATGATTTTCAATTACTAAAATTCATTTCTATTGGGATCATTTCTAGTGTTGTAGTTGATATGGTTATGAGACACTTATTCTATGATTTCAGGATAATACCTTGATGGAAATGGTTAATCATTTATATCTAGATAATTAATAGGTATACCATGGAAATATGGAAATGTGTGTGAGAATATCCATGATAAAAAATTATGTAAAACAATATGATCCCTTGATCCTAAATTGTGAAATCCATTTTGGGTGGGGGTTTGTGATTATTCTTATTATGTTTCCTTGTATGATGGTAGTGTTGTGTTGTGGTTATGATGTGTGGTGAAGGTGAATATTGATGGTTGTGTTTCTTGGTGGTAGAGATGTGTAGTTTTTGTGGTGATATAGTTTGACGAATTGGTTCTTGGGAGATGGTTTATATGATATGTAGGAGATATTTGGTGATGTGGTTGATTTATTTTCCTGATTAGCCATTAAATAAATTTTAATTTTATAAATGGAATGACATGGGTTGGTAGATGAATAAGAATGTGCTATAATTGATGTGTGATAATTATCATTAATGAGTTCAACTATTACTGAAAGGTCATTTTTAAATGTGAATGAATGTCTTTATAAATGGGATTTTGTGGAAACTCATTAAAATATTAGAAAATGTAAAACCAATAAATAGAAGTGAAATTGTGTGGTGGGGTGTGGTGGTTTTGTGGGATGATTCATTTATTCATGGAAGAGGTTTTGATGATTTTTTTAAGGCGTAGGGGTGGTAATGTGGTGTATTCTAGTGTAGTTTATATGGACCCATAAGTTGGGTATTATGTGCTATATAGATATCATGTATTTTATTTTTCTTCTATACACTCCCCACCTGAGTTGGATAACCTTACCAATGCCTATTTTTTTCGAGTTATGAGTGTTTTCTCCAACATCTAAGATGGTAGTGATATGGATGGATTTCTACCCCACTCATCCCCTATCTCCCTTAAGTGGTAAAGATATGGGTTTGTGATAGACATTATCTAGTGATGATATTGGTTGGTGTTGGATATTACATAGTAATGATATTGGTTGGTGTTGGAGATTACCCATTAACAATACATGTTAGTGTTGGAGATTTTTTAGTTATGAAACAAGTTGATGTTAGATATTTCCTAGTAGTTATAAGGATGTGATATGTGGTAGGGGTCATTCATGGTGGGATTAGTGAACTAGGCTGATGTCCTTGATATGTAAGATACCCCATTACCATGTTTATGTGATGGGGCTATAATGTTGAGATGACTTATTCTAGCACCAGATGCTAGAATGTATAAGAGGTTGGGATAAGTAGAGATTCATCCTAACCCGTATCATAGATGTATTGTTATGTGATGTTATATGTATTGAAGGGATTTGAGAACATGATTTTTGACATAGGGGCCTGATAGAAGAAAATAAGTGTGGAAGTAGTTGTGGTGAGCCTATGATTTTTATTATTTTGATTATATATTCCTATATGAGACCTATGATTTAGTGAGTGTTCCATGGTTTGGTTGGGTTTGGTTAGTTTAATTCTATAGGTTTATGTTGGATTTTTTTGTTTGTTTAGAAGTGGATTAGTATGTTCATTTCACATGTGAGCCTGGGATCTTGGGCATGATCCTATTGAGTATACATGTTATTCTCACCATATATATATGAACTAATTTTCAGGATTCTAGGAGGACTTTAGGGACTGATATTTATATTAAATTCTCAAGTTTTGGAGTTGTTTTTGAGTTTTTACCGTAGGGATATATTTTTGAATTTAATTAGATACTTTTATTTGTATTTATTGACATTTTTTATGATTTTTCAAATGGTTTTAGATGAATTTTGTATTATGTGATGAAGTTTTATGGTGGTTTATTATTCTATATCTTGATCTTATAATATTATAAAGGCCAATGCCTTTCAGATAGGATATTTTTATACCATTGGTGGTTTGCACCAACATGGGGTTTAATGGAGGTAGGACGTGGCAGTCATTATCTCCCTTAATTAATTACCAACCTAAAATGGGCACCTCTGAATTGAGGGGTCATGACATATACCAATAATCAATACATTTCATATTTCTATATAAACTAGTTCTATGATTTTCCAACTTAATAGTTACTATCTATAATCAATCCATTCTAGTATTTATGTACAATATTCTACTCCTCCAAAATGCATGGGTTTCTTCTTCATTCTCATCGGTGCACAGTTTCTTCCTCTCCCACCCAATACTCACAATATGTTCAATTTATTTTTCACATAAAAATTTAAAACAAATACAACACACATCTTTAAAAATATCTTGGACAATATAATCTACACCATCTTATTTGTTTGTTAATTTTTATTTTATAAATTCAATGTTCTTATCCCTGTATTAATAATAAATTCAAGGGTGAAAAGTTAATGGAAGTTATTACTCATCTTAAAAAAACATCTATAGTTCTAAAAAAAACTGATTCTACACTCTTCATGAAGGTTATAGCCATATTCAATTTTTAAAAGAAGGATGAAATCACTTTTTTACTTTTCAATGTTGCATGAAAGGAACAACTCTCTGTTTATATAGGATTACCAGTGTTGAAAATACGAGTGATTAGTCGAGACCAAAAATCAATCTGTAAACTGTATAACATGTGATATGAATGTTTACATCTTATGTCAGGTGCTATAAAAATAAATTCATTTAGAAAATTTTATCCCACACCCATATTTAACAAACTAATAAAAAACATTTAAGTGTAAGAATATCTCTCCCCCTATTTTGTTCAACACATTTTCCCTTTTTTTATATAAAATTTTTTATCAACAAAAGAATGGACGACTAGGTGATATTTTCAAAACTCATCCTTTACACTATCAAGAATTTATATAGTCACGTATAATGACGTGTTTTTAATTTTTCGCTCATATTATATCCCACTCAACAGATATAATCTTGCCTCTCTCCATCATTATAGTTAGAGTGTTCTATAATGTACACCTGTTCTTTCTATAAAATCACAATAATATTCATCTAAATACCATTTAATTTTATCTCCTTCAATTACCTATAAGTTAACCAAAACAAATAAATATGGGGAAATAAGGCTAAGTGTGGTTCCATTATATTTAATTATAGGAGTATCCCTTAGAGTTTCCCCTCAACCAAGACCCTCCAGTTCTTCCAATTCTAGAATTAGGAGAAATCTTCATGTTTCCCATTATAAATTCTCTATCACGAGTCTTTATTGGATATATGATTATATTCATATATTTAACCATTCCTCATGTGGAACTCTTTCCTACAGTGATCTAAAAAAAACTTTCTCCATATGATTGTTTAATCTTAATTTTTTTTCAAATTTATCTAATAATATTATCATAAAACCATCAAAGTTATATCTAGGATGATCACACCTACCACACAGCATCTCAGCAGTTTCTTGGTGATTATTTTTGGACAACCTCCCTTCATTTTTGGAAATTTATTTTATTCCTTTAACATAATAAATTTCTTGTAATTTATTTATCTTCACATTTTTTGGAGAAGTGTCCTAACTAGAATGGTTAGGTCTCCTCTCTCTTCTTTGATTTTCTTTTACTCTAGTATCCTCATAGTCTGTTATGGTAGTTTTTTCATTTAATAATCAATTTAGTGACCTTTTTAATCACATATTCTATAAATTTACTTTATGAAATCAGATTTTTTTGGCAGATAGGCTTTCTGGATTTCTTCTACAAACTTATTTCACCTATAAATATTTCCCCTTCTCATAGAGTTTTTATTTTCTACAAAATTTTCAACTTAATTTATGAAAACTACTTGTAAATTACATATATTACTAATTGGTAAAAAAAGTATTCCCAAATAATCCAAAGAACCAATAATTTCATATGAAATTATATATTTCATGATTTTGATTCATCAGTTAGTAAACATCTACTTGAACCCTAGTCTAATTCTAGTATTTTTTCTTCCTTATTTAGAGAAATTCTCTTCTAAACCCATATAAAAATCCCCTTTTAAAAGGATTTATTTTTCTGAAATATATTCATTCAGAACTCTTCAAAATTTAGTGTTATAATATATACAACAAATGAAATAGATTTAACATCATTGTAAAAATAAAAAATTACCTTTATGTTCTTATTTGTATTGGATGTAACATTAGATTTGAAGTATTAATCCCAAATATCAATATATTTCTCATGGGTTTATCTGATTATATTTAAGGTATTTTTTGATTTACTACACATGGACTATGTTCATTCAATTCATATTATTTTGTAAATATCCTTTCATTACAATCCTTTATAATGTTATCATGTTATTAAATTTCTACCATGATAGTCCTAATCTTCTCAATGAGATCATTATCCTTCTCATCCTTAGCTTCATTCTTTTTTTCTATAAGTTTGATTCTCTTCTTGAATTGACTATTTTTAAGAGGTTCTTCAATATAATACCTCAATATGGATTCATCATAGCTATTTTCTTATTCTTAATCATTTCATTAAGAGGATTTATCATTTTTAGTATTTCCATAAAGTTATTGTTATTTTTATAAGAACATTAATTTTCTATACAATTCCATACTGATGAGTCTTAATATAAATATATACTCATCATATTTCTTCATGTTGTTTTTAAAGATTTTTTTGTATCCCCCATTTTGGATTTTCTATATTTTATTTAAAATGATCCTCCACTACTTGAGTTTTATTCACCTTGTTAATCTAACTCATAATTAACACTCTTATTATTTGGATAGTTTTTATCAAAGTGTCAAATAAATCATCATATTTAATGCCCGGGTAGAAGTTTTATGTTATACTTTATTTTCCACATTTTAAATATCTTTTATATATGTTCCACAATTCTCTTATAGTCTATATACTTTCCCACATATTAAGATTCAATAAAATATTAATTTCCAACTTTTTTAACATTATTTTTTTCTCATATACTTTAATTTAAATTCTTTAATTTCATTATTTTTAATCCCTTAATATTTCCATATCTTAAAATAGAGGAATTTGTTTTAAACTCATCAAGAGATATATATATATATATCCAATATCTTCTAGGAAAAAAATATAATTATATAAAATCCTTAAATGAAATCTATCATAATTTTCTTAATAACATTTGAATCTTCTCAAGTATCCTCAAATACATTAATGTGGCTTAAAATATCATTTACCTGAGTGAAGCATTCATCAATAATATTATCACTAGTCATCCCGATAAGTTCAAACATAGATATCGAGATATTTATTTTGATTTATTTTAAATTCATATTCCCTTCAAACATATTTTCATGTTTATCCCATGTACACATAACATTCTCGAGTCCCATAACTTTTGTGTAAAATATATTAGAAAAGGATGATAAAATAACATTAATAGTTTTTCAAATAACATATATATTTATATAATCAGCATATATCATAAGAGAATATATTTCATGTGGGTTAAAACAAATTGTTATCACATCACTAAATTTTAAGCCTTGTCATATGATGTAGAGAATAATAAAATTATTCTATCTGTGAAAGTTCATTCCATAAAATATTTTGAAAACATTGTTATTGACTAAATTCATATGTTTTATCTTAAATATTAAATCAAGTTTGGATATTTTATAGAAAACTTGGTTAGTGATGGTACCCCTTGAAGTTCTTAGGTCTAGTTGTATCAATGGGCGTGTAAGGGAGTGAATCTGTGATATACATTTTCTAAAAATTTATTTTGTTTTAAATAATCCTTTATGAATTGTTATAACCTAATATTATTTTATGATATTGTCCCACTCTTTCCCATTCAATGGAAGATTAATGAAATTAAATTTACATGATGATTTTTATGAAATTCATCCCCTTTGAGGAAAGTCTACTCCTTTATGTGATAAGTTATTTTCCCTAACTAGATTTTCCACTATAAATGAATGTGGTTATATATGGATAAGAATCACCATAGACCATATAAATCATCATTCACTTATATTCCTAGATGACTTATATTTATTTTAATGTATTATTGGGTTGAAAATTACTATCCATAACACTCGTTATTCTCATTCTATTTTATATTAAAATTATCCCATAGATATTTTTTCCATAATTTATAAATTAAATTCCATGATTCTCAGGGGTAGAAAATATTATCATTTAAATTTTGTAGATATTTTTAGTTTTAATTCTTATTAAAAAATCATACATAAATATTTCCATTTATTTTCCTAGGAGACTCAAGATATTTATTTCATCATAACTGTATATAATATTTATCCATTTTAAATATGTTCCATATTTTCTTAATATACTAAATTATCTTGAAATGGAAATTTTCTTTTTTATACTGAATTGATCTCTATATATAGGCCTGAAAATAGCAAGTTCTTCAATCTTGAATAACTTGAATCATAATCCTATCTAATTTTTTATGAGGTTTATTTTCATGAATAACATATCATTGTATCATTTGATTTTATATTCCTAAAATTAATTTAATTTTTGTAATCTCATAAATTTTTCTATGTAATTGATACTTATAAAGAATTACGTGAATCCTATAAATATTTGAGTACTTTTTCATGTATCTAGTTATGAGTTAAAATGATTCTTATGAAGTCAAGACATAGTCTCTCAAATTTGGTCACATATATTACAATGTTTCATTATCATTTACAATCTTCTATTAAAGAGTTAAAATGAATATTATAAAATATTGTGATGACTCTTAATATGCTGATAATTTATTATTCTAAAGGTGGTAATTAATTTTCTGAAGTTGTCTAGTTACTCTTCTAATTTCCAGTGAGCCTTCTTCCTTGGTCCTATTTTCACAAAGTTCTAGAATGAATCTTATAAAGTGTTAATTATCTAATTTTCAATAACATCTAAAAATTATATAATTCTTCATATAATTTTAGAAGATATTTAATTCTACTCTTGGCCTCCTCAATAACTCCAAATTTGATAAAAACATCATCCAAATGTTTTCATTCACAATTTATGCCATTCTCCATTTTCAATGCTCTATAGATGGTTTCATCAACATAATTAATTTTTGTTTTGTTTTTATTTATTGATTCACAAGCTATAAAATAGTTATAATCTCCTAAAACATCTCCAACTATTATTAAAAATTATGTCAACTAACAATCATTCCTTTTCATATTTGTTTACAATATAGATCTAAAATCATCTAATTTAAGAACAAATATCAATTGTGTATGAAGCTAGATATTTAATTATATTATCTCAAATGTTCTTTTATAAACTATATAGGGAGCATCATCACCTTATTAAAGGGATGGATTCTTCCTATCTCTATTATCCTACACCATACATAAACTTTATTTATCATTGAAACATTAATAATAAATTCAACCCTCATCTTCAACATTCACATGCGATCTTTAGTATTAAATAATATATTGTAAAAATGAATATTTTCTAAAGTAATTTAACATTTGTTTAGTTTAGATGGTAATAATAATTTCATTAAATTATAATTTGGGTTATGATTCCCAATTTCATTTTTTGAAAAGGAAGTGTTTTCAAAAGTTCCCGATCTGGTGGACATGATTTACATAGTTAAAGTTTTCATTTATACACCATTTAATAGACAATTGTTATGTTATGTTATATTAGTAATCAATTTAAATTTTAAAAGTTGTATTTTAATTTTTTATTTAATTGTTAAATATTGGGTTTATTTAACGAAGAGGTGTTTACAATACAACTTCCCTTATAATTATTTAAAACTATTGATTTCAAACTATAAAAATCACTATCATCATGATTAAAAATATATATATTAAAAAATTATCAAATAAAAGACCAAATGTTACAATTTTGATTTTAAATGACATTAATTTCCTTAAATATTTATAATTACCAACAAACAAATTCATGTAATTGACAAATTGTTATATAAATGTTCATTTTTACAAAATTGTAAGAACTAAATAATCTAAATGTGACTATTGAGTGAATAAATTTACAATCCAATCTTACATTAAAAAATAATAAACTACTACAATGATTACTTCCATAATACTTAAATAAATCTCACCTAAAAACAAAAAATAATATTAATAAAGTTTAATAAAAATAGATGAAAAAAATACCCACACTGCATAATGATTAATATTCTAAAGGAATAATAAAATACAGTAGAACAAAAATAATCTAAACAAACATTGTTTTAATGAATTGGGAATAATTGAGATATAATGGGATATGAGTTTATTTGGGACATATAAAAAATAAAACTCATTACCAACAATGATTAGTTCTATAATACCCTAACATATACAACTAAAAAATAATTTAAAATTACATAAAGGTATAGAAATCAGTAACTGTGATTAAAAAAATAAAAGGACTACAATAAAATTTAATACGCACTACATAAAAGATACTCTATTGTGATATTGGTTTGATGAATTAGTATGAATAAAAATATAACACTATCTTGGATTCCATATGATTAGATGAAAAAAAAATTCCTAACATTAGAGATGATCGGCACAAAACTAAAATATTTTATGTTGAAGAAGATTTGAGAGATCAATTTTAATAGTTGAGTGGAAATTCATGCTTCAATCAATAGAGATTAAGGTGAGGCTAAAACTTGAAAAGAAGATATATTTGGGATATGGTTATATTGGTTGAGCTATGATAAGTTAGGAGGTAGGGGTGGAGGTACTATAAATACCCCAACCCTAGTATCATAGAGCCGATGATTACGTTACTATTTTGTCATAAGATATAAGTGATAACATCTCAAAGTACCAAATAGTTTAATAGTCTTAGAAAACTAGATACATTCTTGAATCTAAAATTGTATTTGAAAAAAAAATTGAACATAGTGTAAGTAAATATTCTACTTCTTTGAAATTATTCAAATATTCCTTATTCATATCCTGAGAAAAGGGAAAATAATGGGTGGGATCAATTTTACAATAAGGGTTACATAAAACAGAATCTAACATGAGTAAATAAGGAATAATCAATATTAAAAGGTATATAACTAAAAATACATGTCATTTATTCAATAAATTGATCATAATGAATAATATGGTTCTAATAAATGGTTATTAAATAATTACATATATCCAATCACATGATATTTAATGTTATCTAGGGATTTCAAAACTATTCTGATAATCAAATGGGAATCAATAACTAATCTCATTATTATGGAATGAAAAATGTTGGACATTATTAACAAACTATCAAGGCCTTGTGTTGGGACATCATACATATATAGGGAAGGCCTCAACTAAATACCAAAACTAGTTTGTCTCATGAGACCTACCAAAGAATTTTGGGGTATAAAGGGACCTCTCATCGCCTACTATGTCCAACAAATTCAACATATGAATAAATAATTAAACTTAATCAAAATTCAGTAATAATAAAAATCATTCCATGTTAGAAGAACTAGAATATTTAATGCCAATACCTTCCACACAAAAATCTTGATATATCTAGTGAAAAACTGAGGATTCCATCATTACTAAATATCCCTAGTGGAGAGTATGTAAAATAAATAATTATTCCCACTAACAAATAGAAATACCATAAAAAGTAAGTTATTAACATTGTTGAGAAAAATACCCTTTTATCTTTGAAATGGAATATTAAAAAATAAAAATTTGTTTAAAATTAGGAAAAATATTTTCATTAAATAGAATCATTGAAACATGTAAAGAAAGATTCAAATAATCAGTGTTCATGATGGTGGAGAATACCATTCATTTCAAATATATTAAAACAAAAAATTCCCTTTACACTTTTATAAAAAATGGAAAAAATTATCTCATTCAAAAAATGATAAAAAAATTTTAATCCATTTTGTAAAAGTAAAGAATTGGTAAACAATTCTTAAATAAATCATGGTAAAATGGTGAAAATAATATTTAAAATATTAATGAAAAAATTTATTTGTAAGAAAAATATTCCCAACCAAGTATAAAAAAAATTTGGTTTTCCAGAAAAAACATGATTTTAGTATGTAGAGTATTTAAGGAGTGGAAGATGAATGGAAATCTATAATTCAAAAAAATACCTAGAAGATAATTAAATAAATTTGGTTTTATATAAAAATATAATATAGTTCTTCCATCAGTTAATTAAACATTATCAATCTCAAATAATGATGATATTGTGAGATAAACCCTTGACACTTTTGTAACTTTTGTATCATAAAGCACATGAAAGAGATATCTATAAATAATACATTAAATACGATAAATATAAATATATTCATGATATAAAATATATATGGGGTAATATATACAACTCATAAAAATAAATATGTTAATAATAGGAAATATGTATCAATTGAGTAGAAATTAAGATGAAATATCTTACAAAGATCATACCATTGAAGTTTGAATTAATTAATGAATTGTTTATATTAATCTAATTTAAATCAATATAAAACAATTTGTAAAAAAATATAAAAAATCAAAATTAATTACCCACATAATCTTAGAATATCAAAGATGATGAATAAGTAATAAAACCCAATGAAAAAAATTTAGTTATGAAACACTTACCACTTGGTATAATTCAAGTAAAATATACTTGGAATATGTAAAATTAATTGTAACTTATAATACCCTAAATTATAAGGAATAATGATATATTACTAAAGATTAGTATTATATATACCATACAAAAAATAGTGCATAACATAAAATATACCTTAATGAATGGAAATTGACACAAAATACCATACATCTGGTCCATCAAAAACCGTATGTTTTTTCTATAAAGGTTGAGGCACATAAGACTCTATATTAAAACGAAAATTTTCAAAAAAAATTAGATAAGGAAATAATAGTGACTATGATCAATTCACTCTTGAGTGAGTGTTCATGTTATCATGCGAATAATGCCCACCCCTACCACGATGGTGTCTTCCTTGTCTCCAAGTTTTGTCCTACAACCATGGGTCACCACCAACATCAGGAGGTCCTACAACAACTGCCTTCATCATATCTTCCGTCCTGGTCCCATTATCATGACTTTTCTACCCTTCCTTGCTACTGCTAGATGCAAGAAGATCATATATTTTTGATGTCTTCGCACATAACACTATGTTAGTCTTGTTATTTAGAGAATGTTTATAATACATTGAGGAACATAGCATATTTGATTTTTATGCCTTAATATTCTTTTCCCCAACACCCATGTCTAGGCATGAGACCAAAGGATTAATGGTAAAAACTGGGCTTGAGGTTAGAGAAGCAGGTTTTTCAACCGTCGCATTGTTTAGAAACACAATAGGATCCAACAGTGTCTTTATACCAAGATTCCTATGCTCTGAATCATCTCTTACCTCATCATCCATTGAGGCCACTAAACTAGAAGCTTCCATCTCTTCCCTGTCAAGTTCATATTTAATAAATAGCAGAGTAACCTGGGAAACTGCATCAAACATACATGTGGAGGACATCTCATATTATAGACCATTTTAAAGTCCAACAAGAGATTTTCCCTCTATTACACATCTAGTGAGATCAGTAACATGATGAGTAAAAGA
The DNA here is from genome assembly GCA_963277665.1 of Viscum album. Taxonomy (NCBI): domain Eukaryota; kingdom Viridiplantae; phylum Streptophyta; class Magnoliopsida; order Santalales; family Viscaceae; genus Viscum; species Viscum album. The sequence continues at coordinate 1,414,997,936 of OY728142.1, forward strand.
AGATAGTGATTCTTTTTGAAAAATAATTCTATTTAAAGAGTCAAGGTGGGATTAAAACGGTTTTCATGAACTACATTTTCCAGGGGAAGTACGGTATTTACCATTTATTTCCATAGGGTAAATGTTAACATTTATATAGGAAAGAGTAACATGGTGTTTTTTTCTTGGAAGTAGTGGTGTCTATCCTAGAAATCCCATTACTATGTTTAGAGGAAGTCGTATTTTTATCTTTCCATAATGAATAGTCCACGTCTGTCTTTGGAGATTCTACCAAAGTAGCTTGGGTAACATCAGAATCATTAGCACCATGATAATATTTCATGTTTCTGATTAGGGTATCCTTAACAGAAAAAATAGTAGAAACTATATTATCCTCTACCAAATCATCCCATGACCTTATGGGATTATCAGTCTTTTTTAGGGTGGAAGCAACCACATTATCATAGAAAAGAGGATTAGCCATTAGAGTGTCATTTATGGGATGTTTTCTTAATAAAAAACAACCTCCATTAACTTTAGGACCAACCAAATCTAGAATATTCATTCCTTGGGAAGTACCCTCAACAATGGCATGAATCTGGTCAACATTGGGATTCACTATCCCAGATGTAATGATAGGTGGATTATCCATGGGAGGAATTTAGTTTGATTATAAGTGGTAAGGATATCTTTGTTACTACCCTTTCTCTGAATGTTTTTTTAATCATGTCCCTTCTGTTGAAATTTATTATAGTAGATTTCCTTCCTACAGTTAGACAGTGAGTGACCAATAATTTGAAAAGATCCACAAAACAAAGGAATTTCTTTGAACTCTACTCTGAGATTTATTTCGTACTAGGGTGTAGAAAGAAGAACTCTATCGATCAATGATAAAATTAAGCCCACATCAACTAGTACTCTTGAAAAGTGACCATAACAGACCATCTCGGTTGTAATGTCTATTATAATAGGGATTATAATTATAGAAGTGATATCAAATATTATCTTTGCATGCCATAAGACCCAAATTAAACTCTGGATTTTGACCCAAACACGTGCACATGTTTCTTTAAAGTCGTCGATGATGATGTTATGGTTTTATTCATGAAAAATTTATGTACCTAAACTTAGATTGATAAAACCCATGATACCACCAAGACCTTTCAGTTCAGTAGAAGGGAAAAGGAGATGAAAAAACCTCTTACTTGTGAGAAACATTTAAATATGGTAATCCCACAAGAGGAAGTTAATCATTCAACTTGATGAATAAAATTCAAAGGTTTCATAAAATTGGAGAGTGATATTTGAGCAACAAATAAAATATGGTTATAAAATTTAAACTACGTTACAATCATAGAGATGGTAAGCCATATACATGAGTGAGTAACATTTTCATTTTTAAATGATCATTAAGAAAATAAGGTAAGTATTATTTTACATTTAGATAATGATAGTTAAATAATAAATACCATATTAATTATTTCAAAATAATTATATATATTATCTATAAAATGTGGTGATAAAAGAAGAATAACAATGCTTCAAGGATGTGGTAAACCACACCTAAGAACGAACGTTGTTATCATTTTCAAATGAATGGAAACGTAATAAATTATATGATATATTATCATTCACTAATTTTAAATATTTCATGAACAAAATATATATGTGAAATACATCATTACAACCATCAATTATAGGTGGTGATGTAAAATGAATTAAATCGGTTTGTGAGGAGGTATTCCAGCATACACACGAACAACGATTTCATTTCTCATTTGATCAACGTTGGGATAGATATAGGGTATTACAATCAAATAAAAACATTTATATATATAGGAGATAAAGATGTTATTATATAATCTTGATAGAATAATATTTGTAGGAGGTGGAATGAGAATGAAAAATACACTTGATTAAGAACTATAACTATTCTACAAACATCCTCATTTGGATTGAAAAAAATCCTTCCTTTTAAGGTTTTATAATAAAACCAATGCCTTTAAGACATTTTAAGGGAATTAATAAATGGATTTTTCTTGTTATTAGACCGAAAATTTGAATTTTAATCGTGAAAAAATACAATAAAAGGAACCCTTTTATAAGAGAGGGGAGGGATACCCTTGTAATTTCATAAATTATTTAATTAATATAAATTAATTTTCATAAAAAATGATCCAAATTGATAATATTGGGTATAATATGAATTTGGGTCTAAGTACTCTCATAATATAAAAATTGGCCTTGTTTTGGTGATGTTTTACCCTTACCTTTTTTAAATATTTTTTACCCCTTTTGAAAATTAAAATGGAATATAAGTATTTATTCTCTAAGGGTTAGGAAAGATTATATAAAATGAAAAATTTCCCATTAATAGACTATGTTTGGTATTTTTAACCATTTACCATTACCATTGCGGAATTTATGATTTTTAGGATCTTTAAATCATTTAATATAACATTATTCATTATAAAACACCATTAATATCAATTTTGAAACTATTAATTTGTTTTCATTTTAAAAATAAATTAAAATATCGAATACGAATATATACTTTTAAATCATTATTAACATGTAATATTTATCTGTAAATTTATAAAACATAATTATTTATTCAATTCTTACTTTTAATATGAAGGTCATAATCACGAGTATATGAAAAAATAGAAATTTATGGAAATTAGATGATATAGGGCCAGAAAAATTCATCTAATAGAAATTATACATGTTTATAGTTCATTATAACCCTAATCTCTTTAGTTCAACCCCGGGTAAAATTGTTTTAACCTTAACCATTGTCAATGTTTATTTCTTTTGTTTTTATTATTCATTATGAAAAAAATTAAGTTTAACTTATTATATGAAATTAATTATTCTAATTCAAAGTATTAAATCCATTTTATAAAATTCAATTCAGCTATGTGGGATAATATAATTTAAAAAAACACGTAAGTATTATGAAAAACTGTCTTCCAAAAAATGAATTTTTATAAAAAAGAGGATTTTATATTAACACTACGACTATTAATATTGATCATATAAATTTAAATTAATATATATATAATATAAATTTCACATAAACAATTTCTAATTAGGGGTTAATTTGGTTAACTTAAAGGGAAAATCATTATTCACTTACAAATAGTTTTTAGAAAAATGCATTTTTAAGACTAAAAACAAACTTATGCAAAAAAATAGTATAATGATAATGAAAATGTATTTAATTGGATTAAATATAACTAAATAATAATTATTTTATATTAAAATTAAAATAAAAAAAATAAAACTTATAAATTACATAATTTATTCAAAATACATGATAGTTTTACAAAAATTGATTTTTTACTAATAACTAAAAATTCATTCATTTCAATCCCAAAATTTCACTATGAGATAATTTTGATATGATGATTTTAAGAAAGTAGTTATGTTAGAAAATAATATTACTAAAACTGGAATAAATTAATTATAACTCCCATTCAAGAAATTTAAAATAAAACCATTTTAAAGTACAAAATGAGTTTACAATAAATTAAGTGATTATTTACTAGACATTTATTAATAAATTTAAATTGAGTAAGCCCATTATATATATTTCATAAATAATTTATTGTTATTTATACCCACAAATTTAATTATTTGGTTATAATGGTCATATTTAAATAATAATATTTCATAATTTAAGCTTAATGTTGTGGGTTGTATACGATATCAAACATAACCTTATTTTAAAATATCAGGGTGTCACATTCTCCACTATTCAATGACTTTCATCGTCGAATATTTAAATTACATTAAACAATTTATGGGACGGGAGTTTGGAAAATCTATTTTGGAAAACCAACTATGTAAAAGTATTAATAAAAAACCTCATAAATGGATGGAAGTAGAAATATAATGGTTATTTAGAAAAACAAAAAAAATTATTTTTTAAATAATAGAAAATTAATGGGAACTAAAAATATAAAAATGGAAGTGAAAAATATTTCCAAAGGACTAATTTATAGTGATAGGTAACATGATCTAGAGAATGTTAATGACCAAAAAGAGAAAAATATATTGTGTGTTAATGACTGTCAATTCAATATAAATTACCTAATAAGATAAAATATTTGTTTCCAACTAATTTTCATAGATTTTGGGTACTATTTTACATTCAAGATATATAACGCTGGAAAATATACTTACTTGACATATTTTTATTTCATAAGATTAATTTCATCCTTTGGTTCTACTTAAATAAATTTCTACTTCATTTCTTACTCCAAGAAATGAATGTATAAGATTAATTTTTTATACTACAATATCTAAAATTAATTTTAATAAATCATAAGATACAGAAAATAATAATAATCTACTCCTCATGTCTTTAATAAAAAAAAAATGGTTAGAAATATGTAATATATTAATAAAAATTTATAAATATACATATAAGTAAATAATAAAATTTATGTTAAAATTTCTACCAAAAGTTTAACTTAGATTCCACCATAAATAAAAAACCCTACATCCCAATTCACCTCAATATTATCAAAATGAAATAATTGTTTCACATTAAAGGTGTTTCCTAACATTTAACATACATCCCCAAAGATTTAATTTAATTTTACTAAATAATCCTTTACGTGAAAACTAATAGATATATATATATATATATATATATATCTCAACCCAATAAAATGCCTCCGAAATTATCATTAATCATGTGAAAATAGAAAATATTTGATCCTATAATATGTCTTGAAAAATCAACTCAATATTTATCCATCAAATAATTTATGTTAAAAAATATCATACTAACTAAGCCATCATAGAGGCCATTGTTATGAAACAAATTCTTCTCACCCTTCAATTGCGGGTTCAAGACCCGAAGCCTTATCATATGCGACAGGTTACCACTCAACAGATGGGACGTCCTTTATATAAAAATATATTCATATAATTCTTATATTGTTAAAAGAATGTGTTGAAAATCCTCAAAAATAACATTAATCATTAAATTTTTTTTAGTGCCATCATTATCTATATGAAAAAACATATCTTCCGAAATTTTAAAAAGCCATAATTACCTCATCATCAGAGATCATTTAAACCCTAAATTTTTTAAATATATTTTAATTTATGTCCATAAAATAAAAACCATTATTCTCAAAATAACATTTTCACTAAGACATATACTAAACTAAAGGGTTGAATTCCAATAAATGTCTCTAAAAATATTCTTAACCATATTAAATTCCTATCACACGAAATCTTAAAAGGGGTATCTATGATGTTAAAGTTATATTCATCCTTATACTTATTAACCCATAATGGTACCTAAAAATATTAAACTATCCTCATCTAATTCATAATCTTATTATATTTGGGGAATCTCTACTGCGAAACGACCAATATACAGTGTTATACTTTATTTTCAACATTCATTCTGCTACATAGAAATATCATAATCCTACTGCAGGGAATAGCTCAGGAATACACTACACACACATATGTGGGTTCGGTCACAGTCACACATGGGCATTTGGCCCAAACTATGCTTCCCACAAGCCTTTGCTTACATTCATACAACCAGTTGGATTCTGTACATCTCGATCCATGCCCCATTTTTTTCATATTGTCCAATAAATGAAATAAAAGTAATAAAAACTCTAAAAAATTTGAAACAGTTAAAAAATTAAAAATAAAAATAGATAAATTTAAATAATATTCATATTTTAATTAATTAATTATTAGAAAACTTTAAAATATATAAATTGTAAATACTAATAAATCGTATATATCACAGATATATAAAAAGAATAAAATGAAATGATTAAACAAATAAAAATAAAAAAATGAGTAAATATAAACAGTATTATTTTTTAATTAGATAATTATTAATAACAAATGAAAAAATTTAGCATCCATATATATAAATTATAAATATTAATAAATAGTATATTTAAAAAATAGATATATAAAATGAAAAAATTATAATAATTTTAAAAATAAAAAATTAATAAATTATAAAAATTAATAAAGAGAATTAACCAATTACAAATTAATTTAAAACTTTATCAATGAAGTAAATATTAATAAAAATGAATAACTTTAATATATATATATATACATTAATTATTAATAGTAATTAATAATATATGTTAAATATAAATGTTGAAAATGAATAAAATGTTATAATTAAAAACATATTAATTTGTTTTTCATTTTTAATGGTTTTTACAAAATATTTATTCACTAATACATTTAATATAGAAATATATCCATATAAATATTTATATATATATATATATCATAATATATAATATTTCTTAAAATATGACTTATATAATGAAAAATATTAATTCTTACATTAAATAACTCTTATATTTAGCGAATAATGATTTGTAATTAGAAATTAATATTAATAAAAAATACTGACAAATTGTATCGAGTAGTGGACATTAATTGAATTTCACTATATTTTTCAATTTAACATATATCAAACATGTGTTACATTGATTTCACACATACATATACATAATTAATATATTTTTATATATGACACACACACAGAAAAATTTATGTAATTAATGTAATCTTATATAGAAGCACATACACCTAATATATATGAAATTTATTCATATTTTAATATTAATTTTAGTATTTCAATTCATAAAATTATATATTTAATATATTATGTCTGTAGTTAGTAAATTTTTTTAATTTTCTATATTATTATAGTTTGGTATTATTTATTCATATTTAATATTTTTAATATTTTATGGAATTTAATCATTTTCTAAATTATTATATATATCTTTAATATGTTTTATTTTTTTTCAATATGTGTTAATATTCACTTCTATATATATTCATAATTTTTAACAGTTTATATTTAATTAATAAAACATATCCATCTTTTCAATATCTTAAAAGTGTACTCATTTTTAGTTATTCAATTTCACTCTTTTTTAGTATGCATGCATTTAAGATTATATATTTATTAATAATGTTAAAAAAAATTTATAAATAACTTTTTATAAATAAATATATTTTTAAATGAATATTTAATATATTTATAAAATTATATAAATAATTATAAATAAATATGTATATATTTAAAAATTTATAAAATTATAATAAATACATTTAAATAATGAATTTATTTAATATATTTCTAGTTATATTTATTTATATTTAGTAACTATATATATATATAATTATATAAATAAATATAATGATATAAATAAATATAATGATATAAATATATAAATATTTTTTAAAAATTATTTATATATATATAAATAAATTATTATAAATTTATATAATTATATAATTATAATAAATATATTTATATATGTAATATATTTATTATATATATATATTAAATATATATAATTATGTAAATATATAATGAAATAAACATATTTATAATAATGAAATTATAAAAAAATATATTTAAATAATGAAAATATTTACTGTATTTATATTTATATTTAAATATATTTATTAATAATATATATATAACTATATAAATATATTTATTGATATTAATATGTTTATAGTTATAAATAAGTAATTATAAATATATTTCCAATTTTTTTATTTATATATATATTTAAAAATGTATATTTAATATATTTGTAAAATTATATATTTATAATTACAAATAGAAAAATATTAAAAAATTTCATATAATTATAAATAAATAAATATAAATATAAATAAATATAATTTTATAATTAATATTTTTAAATAATGAATTTATTTAATTTATTTATAATTATATATATTTATTAGAAATATAAATATAATTATAAAAATATATGTAAATATATGAATACATTTATAATTATTTACTAATATTTATAAATATATTTATTTATAATTGTAATTAAAAATCATTTACCAGCCCTAATGTTTTAGCATTGATAAAGAAAATATCTTTTTCATTGGTAAAACTTTACCATTCATAAAAATTGATTTTATCAGTGGTTATAATTTTAGTGTTAATAAATGGTATCTTTATCAGTTCTTTGTTAAAAGAGCTGATAAAACCCTCCTTGGTCTTTTTAATTGAACCCTAGATAAACCAATTTCGGTCATGCCTCTCAGGCTCTCATAAAACTCCACTACGACCATCTCTCCCACATGACCTTCCATTTGATGAATCAATCCTTAAAACTAAGGTATGATATTTTTTCCTCCCCTCTTATTTTTATTTGATAGGGTTCCATGGTGTGTGTCAGTGTGACATTTACTTCATTCAATGCTCTCACTGATTCAATGTTTAGGGTATCTACACCTTCTCATTCAAGTCTTATTGATTTTACAAGATTGGATGATCGAAACCTCACCCATTGAGTTCAATTAGCACCCTACAATTGGTTTGGGTTCCTTTATTTGGAATTTTTTGATTAGAATCATTTATTCCTCTTCTTTTTCATTCCCTTTTCTATGAGTCTTGAAATATTCACATCGAGTTAGTTGATTTAGGAATACACATTTACATAGTGTAAATTTTTGGACTATAATGCTATTAGTTTCATTGGGTAAATGATATGAATTATCCTAAGAAATAAATAATTATGACGATCAATTTAAAAGGTGAAGCCAACCTTATGAATTTATATATGTTTTCTATGAGACATTATGTGATAAATGGTTGTTGTTTTTGTACAACATAGAATCTTCTTACAGTTATGAAGTAATATTTTTCTAATTGGATTAATTTCTAAGAAAAGATTCTATAAAATGATATATATTTAAAGGTGGAAAAAACAAATTTGTAAAAATTTCGATTGTGAAAAGGTGTTATGGGGTCCCAGAATTAATTGTGTTCCAGACATGATTTAATGATGAATATTTATTGTGTTATATTGTTACTTTTTATACAATTATCTACCATTACTATGAATAAATTTTTAATTAATTTTTTAGGTTTAGTTGAGAATAGTTGTTTCTAGATTTGGGTGTAAAATGGTTAAGGTTTTTCTATTATTTATTTTAGAATTATATGTGTTTTGTGAGTAATAGTTAGTGTTATATGGAAACATATATGTCAATTTTGTAGTTTTGTTTATAAAGGGTGGTTTTTATATTCTATGGTAAAATGAAATTTAAATTTGGTGGTATGTTTTTTATATATCTAATTTAATGATTGAAGAGTTTCCTTTAGTGATTTTGTATTTTTGAAATAGGTTTAGTTTTGTCTGTTATTTAGTAAAATGTTTTGTGTAAAGGTTGACATGTGATTTAATTTTACATTTTGGTTATAAAAATAACCTAAAGATTTTAATTGATGAGTTTCCCTCTCCTGTTATCTATAATTTATTGCTTTAACCATTTATGTTATTTTGTTATGATAATTCACATGAGTTTTAATTGAATGATACATAATATGGTTTTAAAAAATATTATAGAAATCAAATTTAATTTAATTTTTCTAAAAAAAGGGGATTTCAAATTTTAATTCAAAATAAAATTTCCAATGGATCATTCGGTACTTAAAAGATCTAGTTATGAATTATATAATTTTAATTTTTTTAAACAGATCATTATCAAAAAAATAAATTTATATTTCTATTAATAGTTTTCTTATATATATATAAATTTTATGATTCCCAAGTATATTGAATTTGGAAAAATGTTAATTTTTAGTATAATGGACACTTATATTATTTATTAAATGATTTTTATTATGTAGTGAAATGTTTCAATGATAGAGTTGAAGTTTGTTGTTGGTTGATTTAAATTAAAAATTGGATTTTTAAAGTGAAGAAAAGTAAATATTATTTAATAGAGTTCATTTTTTATATAATAAAAATATTATTATTTTCATATTTACATAAATTTTTATCTAATAAGATATTTGAATTAGTTGTGTAGTGTTTATAAATTAAATTTATTACTGAATTTATTATTTTTTATGTTTTATTTGGAATAAAAAGGATTTATGTATTTTGGATATTGTAGGATATGTGAAATATATTTGTGTTGATAACTATTTTTTTTAAATAGCGGTTCATTACTGGGTTATTGTATAAATATTTTTTTTGGTATTCCAATAATACATGTTCTAGAATAATCTATAAAAAAAATTGTGTAATCTGGATTCCATATTCACTTATATAGTCAATAACAGTTTCATCCATTTGATTCATGCAATTCTATGCTCCTTGAACCTGTTTCAAAATCTGGTGATTACCTTACCTTGTATATTTTGAGGAAAGATAGTTTTAATCAAATTAAGAAATCCATGTCACAGTTAAAGGGAAATAGAGAATAAGAATTTCCATGGGAAGACTACCATCCAATAATAAATTAATTTTGTTTTCCAACATATTTATTTTTTATTATTAGATTAATATATGTCTACGAGTGATTCAATTGAACCAGAAATCCATTTTATTTACATTGTTAGTTAGATTTTTTATAATTATACATGAAATAATGCCTTTAAATATCTTGATTTATGAAATAAAGTGTATCAAAAATTGGTAAATATAAATATATCATATAGAAAACTTTTATCCTTGAATTGGATATCTATCATTGAAATGAGGTCCACGAATTACCATCATTTGTTCATGGTAAGCTAATCACTTTTGAAATTCAGTCCTCCAACCAACTAATTTTTTTTCATGGAGTAATTGAAGGATTTATTTTAATGCTAAAACTTCAACAAGTGTTTTAGAACGTCTGTGTATAATACTATCCAGTAGAGCCTTCTCATGGTCACACCAATCTAGGACCCCTTTATGATGATCAAACTGATCCACTTACCTTTTTTCACTTTCAGAAAAAACTAAGAAATCCAATGCTCTTTCAACTCCCAGCACGAGAACATTTTGATTTATGGATACAAATATAATCCTCATCATCTTCATTACCTAAATATTTTGTATTATATTTTTTTCTTGAGACACATCCCCCATCTCATCTAGATATGAAACTATGTTGCTCGAACTATACAAAGTTGTAGTCATCCCATATTGGGTACCAATGATTAGTTTTGATGTATTTAGAGTATAAAACCTACAATCAATGGATTAATTAATTTCATAAATTCAACTACCAATTTCAAATAAATAATTCAAAAATTATTTGAGACAATCAAATTTTGGGTTCCCATTCTTAGAATTATCTATAACATTTACCTTTGATTGTGAATATATTATGTGTATTTATATTTTTTCACTAAAAAATGAATATTTTATTAATTTAATATGATTGATATGAATCAAAAATGGATTAAAAATAATCATAAAAACAAAGAGTACAAATATGGAGTCAAGGATTTCATCATGTTTTCAATATAGAATCTATACAACCCTTCTCAATTCCCTTTTCTATTTTTACATTGTTGTTATTGAAGAAAAATTAGTCCGAAATAGTTGGAGAAAAATTTTATTTGTTACAAAATAGATCATAGTATTAAATGTTTTACTAAACATGGTTAAAAATAGAACGTTCACACTAATAGGGATGGCAATGCTGTTTATGGGTCGTTTGATAGGAATTTTAGGGTAAATGATAATGGAGATCATATGAAATAAATTACAATGGAAATTGAAGATGACCTTTGTCATTGTCTATAGTTAGTTGAAAAGTTAAATAGATATTCTAAGATACCATTGTATAATAGTTGTACTAAATAAATATCATTTCTAATTGTATTAATGTTATATTATTCGAATAATGGCATAAGATGGAGTGACACCCACATTACAAAACCACTTGGCCTCCTCTATGAAATTATACTAGAAGAAAACGAACTTCCTTGTCCAAAATATATTGCTATACAAATTCTATGTTCAATGAAAATGAAATTTTTAAAAATAAATTATTTCCCAAAAGATTGAATATTATTTCTCAAGGACCATGGATCACTCATAAAATTCCCTCAATGTGGTGTAGATCGATACAAGAAAGTTTAATCAATTCCATTGAAAGATTTAAGGTAATTTCTTATAATTCAAAAGTTTAGATGAATAAATAGATATTTGGAAACCATGAGAAAATTTTCATGGCATGTATAAACAAGAATTAAATAAACTATATTATCTATATTACTCTCTTTAGTGGAAGAAAATTGATTATGAGTATCCTAAATTTTGAAATGAGCCAAGAAACTTTCATCTTGCATTATCTTCAGATGGAATGAATCCCTTTTTTTTGTAAAGAGTATTACTCATTGTACATTTCCAATGATGTTCATTAATTATATCTCTCTATAATGGTTATGCATTAAGTATAAATACATTATGTTGGATCTGCTTATATCTTGTACAAAACAACCTGGCAATGATATTGATGTTTATTTGTATCCATTAATCGAATATTTGAAATTTATGTGTGATACAAGTATTACAACATATTATTCTCATAAAAGTGAATAATTTACATTGAGAGACATTAATTATGGTATAATAAATGAATTTTCTTCTTAATGATATTTATTATGGTATAACAATTATAGAGTATTTGGGTGTCCTTTTTTAATGAATGCACACACCCAGTTTAGTTGAAACATTCCTCAATGATTTGGTTTTTAGGACCTCATATTTTTTTTCCCTAAATAATATAACTAGTAATCCTAGATAAAAACATTCAATGAGATTACCATATTAGGTACATAACCATATCTATTAACTAGTTATCAAATTTTCAATCAAGTAAAAGATATTGAAACATTTTTTTATAAACAATTTTTGAAAAAACATATAAAATTATGTTGGAAAAAGAGATCAATTTTATTTGAATTACCGTATAGTAATTTTTTGTAGGTAATAAATTTTCTTAATGTCAGTCATATAGAAAAAAAGTATTTTAAATTAGTATTTCTATATAACTAAATATTCCTAGAAAGTTAATAGATGGAATCCAGGCTAGGTGGGACGTGATTGACATGGTGATAAGGAAATAGTTATCACTAGTGAAAGGTAATGGGTTAAATTTTCTTCCTCTATTATCTTACACTCTAATTATATTGGAAAAATTATAGTCTTATATTTTCCTTATTTTTGCGAAAGTTCTAGAGCTGTAATTATAAAATATATATTTTTTGTTTTATTGACTAATAAGAAGTTACATGGACCAAAATCAGAAACATTTCATGTTTTTAGGGATGATTTGATTCTTGTCACTTCATGTTTCATTCTACATAAAAATGTATGACACATATTAACAAGACTAGTATTTTTTTTCAAATCCATATGTTATAAATTTATATACCTGTAATGGTTTCCAATCATGAATAAGGAGGTTGAAGTCATAATATGTTAATTAGATATGTTCTTCTTGCCTTCAGTATTTTATGTAGTGGTCAACCAAATGTTTCCCTAATTTATAGAGAATAAACTATGTGGTCCTATCCAGTATAAAGTGATGTACCCCATTGAATGGTATATGAATATTTTCAAAGGGTATATAAATAATCAAATCCAACCATCTGTTTTTATTTTATAACATTATAATTTTTAATAATATATTGAATTATGTACTGATTACACATCATATGTTGACCAAATTGGTCCCCCAAATCTAGGTCATAGTGGACGTCTTATGGGAAAACGGATTTTGGGTAGATATGCTGTTACAATCAACATTACAGAGAGAGATAAATCAATTGTTTATAAGATGTATTTGAGATATTATTTATAATGAGCCATCTTAATATAAAAATTAGATTGTTAAATGAATTTGATGGCTATATAGGGGACCAAATAGAAATATTATATCAGAAAATGGTTTTGTAATCAATGTTAATAAATTCCATAAGAAAATAAATGATGACTGTAGTATGAAGCAAAATAGTGGATTTATGCTTATAGAAGTAGCAATACACATATCTTTTTGAAAGGATAGAAATCCAATTTATGTGAATTTGTTATTTTTTGGAATTATCAAACATATATAAGAGTTATATTATACAATATTTCATGTTCCAATATTTTGTTTCAAATGGGATGACACCAGGAGTTTAGTGAATATTGATGAAATGTTCTTAGTGAATGTGAATTTCATTATAGAAGGTGAAAATGAGAAATTTGTTCATAATAGAATCACTAGTGAATATATTTTATGTCTTAAATCCAAAAAAATAAATTCTACTACTAGAATCTAAAATAACTATAGGTTCTGTTGAAAATTCAATCAAGGATAACCCTTTCATTGAGAGATCAATGTCAGTTCATGGAAGTCCCAACACAAAAAATTTCTTGTATCTTAGAGGGGACCAAAAATATTGTATTTTTATTCTTGATAGAGAATCCAAATCCCTTAAACCATTTAATAAATAAAGGCCATTCAAGGATAATGTTAATGTGTTTTTAAAATACAATTATTTTTCTCATAATATTATGTATTCTTTTCAATATTAACATAATCTGAATTAAATTTTAGACTACCCATTCTAAAAATGTCTTCTACATATGATGATGTTACTAATCTCGAGGAAGAAAAAAAGTTGACAATGAAACCGAAAAACTATTAGGGGATCAATAGATTGTTAATAAATAAAAAAAAGAATGAAAAAACACAATATTGTGGAATAAAATTATCATGGTAATAAGTAAGGGTATAAAATTTGTGGTTGGTGATAGTGTTGTCAAGTGTGCCAAATTTTTTGTTTAATTTTGACTAGAATTTATGTAGTACAGAAGCAACCCTAGACCATGTATAAATGGAGCATTATATAATTAATCTAAAAAGAAGGGTTTGATTATGAAAATATAAATATAATGAAATTTTGTAAAACAGGGGGTTTGATGATTAAATATGATATTATAAAACGAAAGCGATAAAATAAATTATAGATGAACAATATTAATTAAATGTGATCAACCCATGAAATATAATGATGCCCATATTTCATTGCTTAAATAATAATGGAATATATGTTTTAATCCCTAGTTTATAAAAAAATAGTAACATATTGTTACTGAGTTTATTCTTTGATACCTCCTAGGATTCTTTCAGAAACAAATAATGATTCACCAGATACTGCTGATGATTTGGTGATTTGTGTTTTAATTCATAACCAAAACTCAACAAGGAAACACATGAAAAACTCAATGTAATGTCCAGGTTTGTATTTTATTTCCTTGAGATAAAATTACATAAATTTTCATGGCCTTTATAGTTTTTATGTGTGTTCAATTGACCAATATGAACCACACAAACACTGCAATTGAATGAGGGTGGAAAAAGAGATGAATGGTCTGTGAAACATCACATGAAAGGGTACCCAAAAACATGATCATTTGAGTTTATGTATAACATACCTGTATATAACTCAATTAAATTAAAAGAAAAGATAAATAAAAACAACATACAACCTGTAATTAAAAATGATCATTTAAAATAATAAAAACATGAAGCTAAAGATTACATCACGTTCCTCCCCCTGTGATCACAATGGGTTTAGAAATCCATTTTAGGGGAAAAAGAAGATGATGTTGAAGTATAATTTTGCCATAGCCACCAAATAATATAGGGATGATGAGAATACTCCTTTGGGACACCAAAATAGATGCACCTTTCCTCTTAGTCGAACTCCAAAATAGGGTTCCCAAGGTGCCAATTTATAGAAAAAGTCAGAAGTGGTTTGGGCACCCTGATTTCGAGAATCGGCATGGTCCATGGTTTGGGCCAGTCAAATTGTGCTAATTAAAATTTTGATAAATTATAGAGTGGTTTACCAACATCTTTTATACCTCAATGTCAAATGTCATAGCCATTTCTAGTATATAATAAGAGATATTTTCAAAATACAGAGGCAATATTTTGAACCCGTTCAGATTCATTTTGTTGGACATATCAGTTTGGATGGTCCAATTAATGGCCGATGTGGGCTTTGGTTCTTTAATATGAAATGTAGATCATTAAATTTTGGACCAAAACACATTGTTTTTTCCCATTTGGATTCACGATAGATTAGAAGTATGTATTTTAGTATACTGGTGTGCATGGATCTTGAGCAGATTGGACCATTTTTCTTGGACTTCATCATGGATCCTCCAAATCACCTTCACCTATAATATAATTATCATAACAAGTAACATTGACCTTTTTAAAAGTGTTAAAAACAAAATTATTGAATTAAAAATGGATTTAAATTTGTTATTATAATTTTAATTTTCAATACGAAACCAGTTTAATACATTGGTATATGGGTGAAATAAAATAATGAATCATTGTACAATCAGACCCTACACCTAAACATTTTCACTCCTAGGAAAATTATAATATTCTAATGATGTCCAATTCGTAAATCAATGGTGTAAAAACGAAACATAATCTTTTTAAATTAAATTCATCATTTCTCATTTATGAAATCAAATTTCCTTTCATATTTCTTTTCTCACATTCAAATTTGTTCAACCTCATTTTTTCATCTGTGAAGCATGTTGAAATTGACATCACAAAAATATTTTCCCTCTTTTTTCAAGGAACATATGAAATTGGATTTGTTCTCTTTTCCCAGAGTTACATGTTATCTTACTATATTCTTTCCAAGATTCTCATTTCTCTACTTAGAAAAACTAGTCTGTTACTCAAGAGGACATCTAACAGGTTGTTCTGAGGTTCAAGGGTTGGTGGGATTTAATGTTTAAAAATATGATGTAGAAGAAGTGTGTTTAACATCATATGTATAAAACAAGTCGAAATTCAGAAAGTGTTCACAATGAATGTACACACTCAACCCCCCACAAAGTGTATCACCTCTAACTCACTCACCCCATTTTCTATCATTATGTTTCACACCCAAGAAATAAATAATGATGAGTAAAAATACTATTTTCTCTATTTTTTTTATTTTTTTCTAATTTTTTAATTGTACAAAACTGATTTTTTATTGTATAATTTTTATTGTTGATAAAGAGGGAAACATGTGTAAAAATGATGTAGTATTGATTGTTAACCTATTTCCCATGGAAAATGTTGGTACCCTTTATATCAAACCATACCAATGATTCTCTCCCTAGAATTCACATCGAAACACCATCTCACCCACACCTGCTGAAAATATACAAGAATATACACAAGGTATGGGTAGGTAGGGATAAATTAGCTTGTAATGTGGATACCTAATCAGAATTTCAAGGTCTCTAAGGCTTAAGAAGGATAAAATGTAAAGGTAGATGAAAATAGAGGATAATTATACAAAGGGATTTTCAATGAACGATTTCCTCTATCATGAATGTATCATACTTGAATCTTATGGCTTTAAACATAATCGAGGAAAGTTCTAGTTTCTTTATATTACCCGAGACTCTCAATAAAGTGATTAAAATGAATAATATAAAATAAATATTTGATAATGTCTTTTGGGTAAGGGAATGAAATATTATTCAGTGTTAATGAGGCATGAGATTCAATAATCAATTGAACACCTAAGAATTATTCCAAAATAAAAATTATATAAAAGGATTCTAGATCAATATTCATTTGAATTTTTTTTTCAAAAATAATGGAATATTCATCATAGTCAACTAAATCATTAAAAATGATTTTTGATATTCTTTTTAAGATCAATTTTTATCTAAAAACACAAAATATGGAAATGAAAATAAAAATGAAAACACAATTTTTTTACGTTTTTTTGTTTTTTGTTATTTAATTTTTCTATTTTGATTAATCCAAAAAATGACATGTCACCCTCCCCCACACCTAAAAGTTACATTTTCCTCAATTAATGTATTTTATATAAATAGACAAGTAAATAAAGGTAGGGAGAAGGGATACCATGCTAAGTATTTTCATATGTCAAATCTATTAGTTTGATTTCCTCCATGAGAATCTTTGAAAATTTCTCATAGAAGTGTTTGAGCCTCTTCCCATTGACAGTAATCCTCTATTGACTCTTCTCATGAAAAACCTATTTAGCACCCAAAGGGTAAACATCAGTAACAGTATATGGACCGAATGATCGAGAACAAAGCTTAACTGGGAGGAACTTTAGCTGAGAACTATACATGAACACCTTCTCACCAATATGAAACATCCACTGATGAATCCTGATATCATGGATATCATTCGTCTTCTCTTTATTGATTTGGGAGTTCTCATATGCATCACGCCAAATTTCATCCAACTCTTGAATCTGCAGCTTCCTATGATCACATGCATCTGAAAGATTCATATTACATTATTTAACATCCCAATAAGCACGATGTTCTACCTTCACGGGTAGGTGACAAGCCTTTCCAAACAGAATCCTATATGGTGAAATTCTAATTGGGTTTTAAAAGCTATACGTTATTCCCATAGTGCAACATCCAATCACAAAATCCAATTATTCATGTTGGGTTGTACCGTTTTTCCATGATTCTCTTAACTTCTCAATTTGATATTTCTTCTTGTCTGTTATTTTGGGGGTGATATGATGTGGAGGATTTATGAAAAACCCCATACCTACAAAGAAAATTTTTCATGTTGTGATAGAAAAATGTGAAATCTGATCACTAATGATGAATGTAGGTAATCCAAATCTACTAAAAATTTTGGACCTTACAAAATCAACAAATACTCAAGAGTCATCGGTCCTGGTTTCCATTCCTTGAACCCATTTAGATACACAGTCAACAACCGATAATATGTAATCATAGAAAAATAAACTTGGAAAAGTCCCCATGAATTCAATGCCCCATGCGTCGTAAAACTCACAAAATAACATGGAATGTTGGGGAATTTCATTCTTCTTAGATATATTCCTTATGAATTGACATCTATTACAAGACTTACATAATTTATGGGAATATCTATACAATGTTGTCACATAAAGACCTATGTCAAGGACATTTTCAACCATGCGTTGAGAGAAAAAGTGACCCTCACAAGTGAAAGTGTGATAGAAGGTCAAAACAGAGGTGAAATCATGGTCAGAAATACCCCAATGAACAATATGGTCACTAAAAATTCACCACAAGTATGGGTCATCCCAAATGAAACCTCGAGAATCATTATTACACCTCTAGAATTACAAAGTTCTGAAATTAGTGGGGACCCTTGATGTTGCTAGAAAATTTAAAAAGTCTGCATACTAGGGGGTAAGGCGCACAATATCACAATGGTTCTTATAATGGAATAATTCTCCAATGGGAAGGGGTGAGTCAACATGATGTTCCAATGGAGTGGAAATCATACTAATGTCGCCAGCTACAACATTTTACACTCCTCTCTTATACTGAATCTCAAGGAAAAACTCTTGGAGGAGGATCATCCACCAAATGAGGCTGGGCTTAGCTTCATGTTTCTTTAGGAGGAAACAATAGGCAGCATGATCAGCAAAGAAAATGATTTTTTTACATGATAAGATATGAACAGAAGTTTTCCAAGGAAAATAAAGTAGAAATAAGTTCCTTTTCAGTGGTTGTGTTGTTTTACTAGGCTGGGTCAAGGGTATGTGAGGCATACATAATGACATGAAGAGCCTTCTCAACCCTTTGTGATAAAACTACCCAAAATGAAAATTTAGAGAAATCACACATAAGCTGAAATGGTAGATACCACCATGGTGTTTGGATGACGGGAGGTGACGTGAGACTCCTTTTTAGGGAATTGAATGCATCGTCACAATTTTTATCAAACACAAACTATGAATCTTTTTTAATAATCGGGACAAGGGATGTGTGATCTTACAAAAGTATTTAATAAATCAGTGGTAAAAATTAGCATGAACTAAGAATTGTCACTCCTCACGAATAAATTTTGGACATAGAATGGTTGAAATTAATTCAATTTTTTATTTATCGACTTGAATTACCACTTTTTAAATAAAACGCATAAGAACTATCTCTCATTCAACTGTGAAATAGAATTTCTTGTTATTAAAAAAAAGTAAATTTTCTATGCAATGACGGAGGATAGAGCCTAGGTCATTCAAACAGTCACCAAAGGAAGCTCTATATACCATGTAATCATCTATAAAAACTTTCACACAATACTCTAGGGATTTAGAAAAAATACTCAACATACATCACTAAAAAGTTCTAGGAGTATTAAATAGACCAAAAGGTATCCTTCTATATGAAACTGTACCAAATTGACTGGTAAATTTTGTATATTATTAATCCTCAGGGGATATATGGACTTGAAAATAACCTGAGTATCCATAAATGAAACAATAATGGAACTTAATATCAAATATTTCTGACATTTGTTTAATGAAATTTAGAGGAAAGTGGAACTTCTGCGGGGATTTATTCAATCGAAGGTAGTCAATATAGACTCACCAATTTTTTTTCACACATGATAGAACCAATTCATTCATTTCATTTGAATCACCTTTTATTCATAATTTTTAGGCAAAATTTTCACTGGGATAACCAATTTACTATCAGATATAGGATAACTAGTCCATGCAGCAAGTAATTTACTGACATCCAATTTCACCACTTCAAGGATAGTGGGATTCAACTTGTATTGATATTGTCTTATGGGCATAGACTCATCATACAAAAGTATATAGTGCATATAAATAGATGGTCTCATCCCAAGAATATCAGCCAATTTCAATCCTATTGCCTTTTTATACTATCTCAAAAGGTTGAGAAGTTTTGATTCTTTCAGTGGAGAGAGTTTATTTGCAATAATGATGAGAAATTGGTAAATACCCTCAATTTAAGATTATTTTAAATTATTAATTTTTTTTAATGTTCCCTCACCAGTGGTTTTTGGATTAAGGGATGGGGTTTAGGGGGAGTGAGGTCTATGAAACTATCTATCTACTCATGTTTATTCTATAAGTAAAGATAATCTATTGAAATGATATTTTCAGAATCATCGATGGTCATGGGTACCTCAGAATGAACACACTCATGAATTAAATCACAAAATTTACACTTTTCAGAACCCACACAACACTAAAAATATGAATCAAAACTCAAATAATCCAAGGGTGAAGAAGAGGAAAATGAATCAAAGTACGAGTTGAGGATATAATTATGTATGTTCATCATTTGAGAGAACTTCCATCTAATAGACAGGAGGAGTGGAGTTCTATTCAATGAGGTGTTTCATAGCATCAAGTTGTTAAAACATACCTTTTCTCCATCGAACTCCATAGATAACCTACCATTGTGAATGTTAATGATCATCTTTTCTATTTCGAGGAGTGGCCTCCCAAGTATGAGAGGGGTATGTCCTTGAGTTTGGGTATCCTCCATCTCAAGAATATAGATGTTGGTGGGAAATATGAGATTCTTCACTTTTACAAGGACATAAACGACCACTCCTGATGGGTGTGTTATTCTCCAGTTGGAAAGTTTCACTATGATTATTGTCATTTGAATCTCTCCAACCTATAAAGAAGTGTACATAGAGTGAGGTACTACAGTAGTTGAATAACCTAAATCTAGGATAACATCAAAAAATCATGTCTCCCCTATAGTGAAAGGTATTATGAAAGTTCTCATATCCTTTCACTTGGTTGGCGTTACTGGTTGAGTCCAGGGAGGTTAATGTCTTCCCAAATTGACTCTGTCATCCCCCTTTAGTATCCTTCTATGGTTACAAATCTCTATAAGAAATTTTGAATATCGAAATATTTGATTATCTACATGCAATAATGGAATATTAACTTGTACTTTTTTAAATTAATCCATTATTTATTTATCAATGTCATTATCAAAATTTATCTTATATTCAGAGATTATTTGGGGGAAAGGAAGAGGAATAGATTGTTCATGGGAATCCTCAATGATAATTGGTTTACCGTTTTGGTTTTTTTATTCACTGGACTCTTTTATGGGTGGATAAAGAGTGTTTTAAAGAGGGGACATACCTGTTGTGTAGAATCAGTGGAATGATAAAATTATTTACCACTACAAAGTGTAATTTCACATACATTACCTTGGTCCTTAGAATTAGAAATGGGTTGGGATGGTAGTTACCTAGAAAATTTCATCTTGATTTCATCGATATTGTTTTCCAATATTCCCACTTGAGTTTGCAGATCCTGAATAGCCAATTGTGCTGTCTGTTGGAACTGAAGGTTTTATAATGCCATTTTCTTCACCATTTCCTAAAGGATAGGTTAAAATGTTTGAGGAGGAGGAGGATTATTTTGAGAAGTTTAGGGATAATAAAATTGAATTCTTTGTCCTTGTGGATACCAATTTTTCTTAGGGTAGATCAATTTTACTTCTTACTGGTACTTTGGTTGTGCTTTCCACCCAGGGTTTGTATTTGGCCAAAATGATTCTTGCATGAAAGTTGGTGCTTGCTTAAAAGGATGACTTGGGAAGAATACTACCCAAGACTCATAAAAATCAGGAAGTAGGGGAACTAGTCAGAAAAATTTGTGTTATCAGATCAAATACCACAATGTAATGCAATAGAAGTAAACTATGAGTTACCTTGTGCTTGAGATAATTACCTTAGAAGGGTATTCATTTCATCAAGTTTATTATCTTTGTTTTGTTTTAGGGATGAATGAATTCCCTTGAAAACTCTTCAGGTTGGTGAAATTCCTTGTCTACCAAATTGTTGTGCATTTTGAGCTATGTTAGCTATTATGGAACAAGATATAGAAAACGTTTTATCAAAAAGGGCACCACAAGATGCAACATCTATCATTCCATGGTCTATGGGGACAAGTACCTCATATAATTATTGAATTATAAAATTTTCACTATTTTGGTGGTGGGGGATGCTTGACAAATGTCTTTTGAATATCTCCCAATATTCATGAAGGGTCTCTCCTTGTGATTTTCTAATTCCATAGATTTATTTCCTAATTAATGAAATTCAATATTTAGGGAAGAAATTTTCTAGAAATAGTAATTTAAGGTCATTCCAGCACCAATTGTGGTAGGAAGATAGTATATCCATTCATTGGATATACCATCAAAAGAGATGGGTCAGACCCTAAACATAATTAGGTCCTCATACCGATTTTGGGGTTTCATCTTGGCGAACACTATGTAAAACTCATTGAGATGTTTATGAGGTTCTTCACTTGAAATACCATGGTATTTGGTAAGTAGATGTATGAGGCATGATCATAGGTCAATTTTGTCTACTTACTCGTGATATTGGATGTACGCAGGTTGGTACTCCACATATGGGGTAGTCAGTTGTTGTAATGTTCGATTATTTACAACCATATTTTCTTGGGTTTGATTGGGTTCAATTACTTAGTGTTTTAGGACCAATTGAGGTTCCCAAAGAGGATCCTCAATGTTACTTGATTGACCTACACTAGATTACCTGATTTGTGAGTAAAGTGTCTCGTCAATTTTAGGGTCAAATTCAAGCAGTTTTTCTTTTTCTGATTCGGTCATACAAATATGTTATGAAGTTTTTTTTGTTTTTTTATGGTTCAGTATAGATAAAATAACATTATAAAGTTTAAAGGGGAATATAATGTTTTTCTACAGAATAATATAGTGATATATGGAGAAGAATAATAGAGAGGCAGAGAGAGGGAGAGGAGGAACACACAAAAACAAACAAAAATAGAAATAAAAAAAATCAAATAGGGGGATATTGAAAGGAGTTTTAATTAAGAAGTAAAATAAAGAAATTATAAGAAATAAAAATGAATAAAATGATCTTGTATCCCTAAAAATAAAGCCAAAATTTGATCGTGTTGTCGATCATGTCAATTTTTTTTAATTTTGAATAGAATTTCTACAGTATAACAGACACCCTATGTCATATCTCAACAGAGCCTTAGATAATTAATTTAAAAATAGGGGTTTTATTATGAAAATAAAACGAGAATTATATTTGGTAAAACAAGGGGTTTGATGATTAATTATGACAATAGAAAATGAAAGCGATAAAACAAATTTGAAATGAACAAGATTAATTAGACATGATCAACCTAGAGAAGTATCGTGAAGCTCATCATTCATCGCTTCTAGAGAAAGGATATCGATATTTTATTCCCTATTATGTAATAACATGTACAATATTTTTACTAATTTTATTTTAGGATACCTACTGGGGTTCAGTCTATAACACTTAATGATTTACCAGAAATGTTGATGATTGAGTGATTTATGTTCGACCTAATAACTGAAACTCACCAAGGAAACACATAAAGAACATAATGTGATATAAAATTTTTATGTTATTTCTATGTGATATCATGATATAAATTTAATGGCCTTGAAATGGCTTATTTGATTTCAATTGACCAATATGATCCACAAAAACATAGTAATTGAATGTGGGAAGAAAAAAAGCGATGAACGACGCGTGAAACATCACATGAAAGGGTACCCCCAAACATGATCATTTGAGATTGAGTATAAAATGATAGTATATAACTGAATTAAGTTAAAATATAGGATTAATAAAAACAACATACAACTTGGAATTAAAAAAATCATTCAAAATAATACAAGCATGAAGCTCAGATTACATCACGTTCCTCTCTGAGGTATCACAAGGGGTTTAGAATTCCACGGGCGGTGAGGAAGAAAATGATGTTGAAGTAGCACATAAAATAGCCTCAAGAACTTCTATGGATGACGGTAAGACTTTTTTGGGACTCCCAAATTTCAGAAACATTCCTCTTGGTCAAACACCAAAATAGGTTTGCCAATGTTCCCATTTATTCAAAAAGTTAGTAGTGGTTTTGGGAACCCTAATTTAGAGAATCCTCTTAGTACATGGTTTTGGCTAGTTAGACTGTCATTAATAACATTGAATAAAACTAACGAGTTGTTTATGGATAATCATTTTACCTCCATACCATATGCAGTAGCCAGATCCTGCATATATTAAGATATATTTTCAAAATACAGAGGCAATTTTTCCCTAGTGCAAATTTGTTGTGATGGATAGATTAGTGCGTATGGGACTCTTAAAGGATGGAGTGGGCTTCGTTTCCTTATGATAAAATATAGTCAAGTTAATTTTGGACCCTCAAAAAATTTCTCAGCCTAATTTAAATAACTTTTTAGTAGATCTATGCGTTTTAGTCCACTAGTGTTCTTGGATCCTGTGAAGATTGGTCCATTTTTCTTGGAAATAATCAGGGTCCTCCCAATCACCCCCACCTACAGTGTAATTATTAAAACAAGTAACATTTCATTTTTAACAGTGTTAAATGAAAAATAATTGAAATAAACATGGAGTTAAATTTGTTATTATACTTGCAATTTTCATGAAAAAACTAGTTTAATACATATATATAAGAGTGAAATAAAACTGTGAATCATGGTACGATCAGTTGGATGGAATCAACATGACTAACCTTTTGACCCCAAAGAGTAAATATTTATTAGGTATATTGGGGAAAAATGAGGATGAATGTGATTATTGATATATAGTGAACGTTCTATGTCTAGCCTATAATTAAGGTAACCCTTTGGGATGATATAAAGGCAATGTTATAATAACCTTTCCCTATTTTAGAAAAAAATATATAATGAAATGTTGATTTAACATTCATTATTCATTTCTCAGTTCATTTATATTATAATATCATTATAAGAAACATTTCATAATGTCCATATAAAAATACCATAGAGGATTTTGGAATATTCTTTCTATGTTTCATCTTAGGGGCACAGGGGGAAAGTAAAGCCTCACCAACTGGTTACTTATGCACACATTATAAAGTTATTGACATGGAATATTTCATCATTCATTGTGATGAGAAATAATTTCTGGTGCATTTTAGTTGATAATATATTATTTTACATTATTTATTTTATCCAATTTTATTCAAAATTGTTTATTTGTGAGACAACAAAGTATTTCTAAAAATAATGAACATGCATCAAAACAAATGTACCCCTATCACAAAGAAAGGATTGGGTATGCTTCACTAAAGGAGAAATTGGTATATATATTATCAATAATAAATTATTTATGTTATATGAAACAAAATGTGATCATTTCTTTATATGTGTATTGATTAATCAAAATTTGAATATACTTTCATCCCACATCATGTGCTATGTAAGGAGGCTTGCGTAAATAAGGAGGGTAAACTAGTTGATGAAAATACAGATGAAGTATGGAAAACATGTGTAAGTATGGAAAAATAGTAATATGTTATTATTTAAAATAGTAATATATAAAAATAACTATTTTATGTTCAGTTGTTTTTTGATAAAATTTAGACACAAGAGTTTGTAGTGACCGTACAGATGAATAAAAACTAGTTTCAATAGATTTAAAGCTACCAGATCAATATGGCCATGTTAGTGGTTTATGTTTGGGATATCTTCATGAAAATATTTTAGGTGAAAAAACAAAAATATTTTATTTATAATATGATGGAAGTATTTGGGGAAAAAATAGATTCTTTTCAAGATATTATTTTCTTGTTTAGTTCGGTTTACTAAAATATGTGAACGGATCAAAGTGGACTAACAGTGGAATAAAGATTAGCAGATGAACAACCCAATGAACCCATGAGAATTTATGATTTTCATCCCCCAACCATATACCTTACCAATGGAAATAAATTTTTTCATTAATATTTCTCATAAATGTGAATCAAACAACTTCCAATGACATTATATTACTAATATTTTATAGGGTTAAGTTGTATGTGATTTCAATCTATTAACACCCACACACCAACTTGTTGTGGTAGGTACAGTGTATAATATCATGGGAGACATGATAAAAAATAAAAAAAAATTCCAAAATATCACAATATAGTAGGGATTGAGGTAGATTAAGGGTCAAACCCAGAGTTTCCTTTTATAATTTATGATCCATATATTACAATAGTCAATGATTCTACTGAAACTTTTGTTGTATACCTGTCTAATATTATAAATATATATGAGTTATTTATAACAATTTTTTTCAAATTAAAAAACAATAATAGTAGATGAATTTTTTTTGATGTGATGTATGTTATTACATATGGAAAATGATATGGGGAAATAGAAGGTCTGATCAAGACAATCTAGTGAATCGACCAAGAAAAAATAATCTTTGATGAGTAACTTCTCCCTGGTAGTTCTACTAAATAATTTATTATCATTGCACCATGATGTGGAGACCACATTAAAATATGGAGATATGTCATATATTCCATGTGAATAATAAATATTTTTTACTATTACTATATACGTTGTTGGCCTTCAGAGTATAGAATAGATTCTTATGTTTTAATGGCTTGGAGTCTCAATTGTTAATACATACAAAAGTTTAGTTTTTATAATATTTTTGTTCAAAAAATTATATAATATGTTAATTAATGATATAAAATAAAAAAATTATCTATAGGTGTTTATATTACTACTACATTAAAGAAAACCCCTTTTAGTAATTATTTAGTAATTATTGTGCCAAATATCCATTACATAGAAGAAACTAAATCTGTGTCAAATGAAATTGATAAGAAAAACTAGGAGATAAATAAGTTGTTTTAGAAAAAAAATAACATATGAAAACTGTGTTTTATGCATAAAATACTAGTTTAAAACTCTATAATCTAATCATATAAAATACATTTTTAATTATCTGATTACTAATTTTTTTAGTAAACACTAGATGCTGATAGTAATGAATAATTATTCCCCAAATATTCATTTGTTGGATCCAATGAATGAATATCCATTAAAAATACCACACATGATCGTTATTGTGAAATTTTAATGCAATTCAATCAACTTTTTTTAGATAAATGTAAAATTATATGTATTAGTCTATGTTTGAAGCAAAATTTTTTTATGATAGGGACGTTTCTATATATAGGCTAACTCATGGTATGATGTTAGTGACTGAATTTGAGAACCATTTAGATTAATTAAAATACAATAGATTATGTTATATATAGAAATATTTGACTATGAAAACATATTTCAAAAAAATATACTTTTTTGGTTAAGGTTTCTTTATTTTCTAAAGAAAGCTAACGATAATGATTATGGATATTATATTTGAAATTTTATAAAAATATCATAAACCATAGATAGACCAGAATCCTGTGATAGGTAATTTAAAAAGTTAATTATAATTTCATTAAAAATATTTTTTAATAATTTTCATAAGTATATTATTTCCTCACTACTAAGATTTACTACAACATTCATGTTCAAAAAAAGAAGAATATTTTTAGAGATGAGTGAGAATCGTAGCTGGAGTCAGAATGTTTTTTGATATCAAATTTTTGGAATTACCAAAAATGTTTGTGATCTATTATGGGTTATGACCTTAGAAATAAATTTGTGGTGTGAATCATCCATATCAGAAGGATTATATATTATATTTCATTTTTTATCAGGGAGAAATATAATGGAGGAAATCAATTTGTCCAGAAATTAATGGGAAGAATATGTAGTACCAAAATGTATAAAAACATCATGAATATGTGTTCTTCTTACTTATTTAGTTAATTTTATCATCATTTTATCTATATTTTTTAGTTTCCTTATTTTTTTATTTTGTACATATATATATTTTTAAAAATTTACAAATTTTGTCAAAACAAACGTCCCATGCTAAAAACTATGAAAATGAGCTCAAAGTGTTTTTAAAAATTAGGTAAATGACCCATAAATCATTTTTTAAAAGTTTAAATAATGTTAATACTACACCAGATGTGGTCATTCTAAATATAATTTTGCGTTTTCAATACAAAAGTGTCATTTTAGTTTAAAACTTACATGAAATAGTTAGAACTAAGAAAACAATCTCTACTCATTTTCAAAATTTAGGAAAATGGTCCAAAATTAATTTTTTACATGTATGAATTTACCACATGTAAATCTAACACCCAATGTGGTGGATACGTCTTGAATTATGTGTTTTATATAAAAAGAGCAATTTTTTTAAAAAAAATACATCCAATAGTTAAAATCAAGAAAACAATCTTAGATTGTACATATAAATCATGAATTTGTGATTTCCTACTGCTAGTGTAGTTTATTTTATCCTAATTTTATCTAATTTTTAGTTAATTTCCTTGTTATTTTTATATGATACTTATTTAATTAATTTTCATAGAGATCATGCTGAACTGAATTATTTAAAAATGATGATTTCATCGTTTTCTATGATAATGAACTCAACATGGATGATCTACTCATGATGAAGCCAATTTATTTTTATTCTCTAATAAAATCAACATTTAGAGTCTTCGACCAACAATATTGTTAGATAACCAAGAATTCTGAATGCATTGTAGGATAAAAAATACATGGTGGAGTCAACCATACCTTAATTTGATGCACGGTGTACCTGATATGACTCAATTTTTTTGGATTATATTTAAAATTGAAATTGTATTAATGAATTGTTTCTTATTTATGCCTAATTTATTTCTATATTGTGTTAATAACGTAATAATTTTTTTCTTATATAGGTTGGTTCTTTTTATTGATTTGGGGCTATTTGGAAAAATATTTTCATGGTAATGAGATTTTAGACTTTGAAGAAGAAACTAATATAATGGGAACATATAAATTTATAAAGAATGTATAAAACCATCATGAAAATGTGAATTACTACTCCAAGTGTGTCTTTTTATATAAAATTGACATCAATTTTAGTAAAAAGGTAAAGTGACATAATTAAAAACAATAAAATGAATTCATATTGTTTTGATACATTATGAAAAGTATCCATAAGTAATGTATGATGTGTATTAATCTTCCACACCTCAATAAAATACACGGTGTTCCCGTTATGACTCAAAAAGTACATTATTAGTTTAAAATAGAAATTTTTGTTGAAAACATATGTCACTCTCTAAACACCAAGAAAACACACTCATAATATGTTTCTAATTTAAGACAACAATTCATATGTCATTTTTGATATGTATGAATTAGTCTCATGTCAAACCGACACATGATGTGACTGTTGTGACTGAAAGTGTTTGTTTCATGTTAAAAATGAAATTTTAGTTAAAAACACAAGTTATGTACTCAAAACTAAGAAAAAAATTTCAACTCATTTTGATATATTCAAAAAATTATCCATAAGTCATTTATGACGTGTAAGAATTAGCCTCACCTCAATCTGATGCACGGTATTACCAGTATGGATAAAAGTGTATATTTTTATTTAATGATGACATTAATTTTTGTGAAAAATAGGAGTGGCATATTTAAACCAAAGAAAATGAATTTATATTGTTTTGATAAATAAAACCATCAAAAATTAATTATTTATGATTATGAATAATCCACACTTCAGTCGGATACATGGTGTGTCCGGTGTGAGTCAAAGTGTTTGTTATTCATTTAAAATTTACCATTTAGTTCAAAATGTGTTTCATTCACTAAAAACTAGGAAAAATGATATGATTGTTTTGATAATTTAATATAATGGTTCATAATTCATTTTTGATTTGTATGAATTTATCTCACATCAAATCAACACATAATGTGGTCGATATGACTCAAAGTGTGTGTTTCAAGTTTAAAATGAAATTTTAAAAAACAATAATGTCATACTCAAAACTGACCAAACACATTCAAATAGCTTTTATAAATTTGAAAAAAGATATATAGGTTATTTTTAATTTTTAGGAACAAGACATACCAAAATTTGAAGCATGTTGTGACCAGTATTAATCTAAGTGTGTCTTTTTATTTACAATTGACATTAGTTTTTGTAAAAAAGAAAAGTGAAGTACTCAAAACTACAAAAACACATTCATACATGGTCTGAATCATAGTATCTCTTATTAGTTTAAAATTTACATTTTAGTTCAAAACATGTATCATTCATTTAAAATTGATAACTTACAACAGAATCATCTTAATAAGTTAGGAAAATAATTCCTAAGAAATTTGTGGTGTGAAAGAATCAGTCTCTCATAAAACTAACAGATGATGTGACTGATACGATTAAATGTTTGTGTATCCAGTTTAAAAAAGATATTTTAGTTAAAAACACAACTGACATACTCAAAACTATGAAAAAATTTCAAATTGTATTTATAATTTTGAAAAACAATCCATACAGAATTTTTTGATATGTATTAATTAGCCTCACCTCAGTTTGATGCATTGTGTGATTGGTATGTCTTAAAGTATGTATTTTTATTAAAAAAATGACATTAGTTTTAGTAAAAGAAGAAAGTGACATACTCAAAACTATGAAAACAAATTATAATTGATTTTATAATTTATTAAAATGATCTATAAGTTATTTTTGACAAGTAGTAATCATCTACACCTTAATTCGATACCAGGTTCTCCCAACATGACTTAAAGTCTCCCTTATGATTTTATAGCTTAAATTTAAGTACAAAATGTGTGTCACTCACTAAAAACTAATAAATGGTGATTAGTTTTCCTTTATGATTTATAAAAATGATTCATGAGTCATTTTTTATGATTATGAATCAATATCACGTGAAACCGACACACTATGTGACCTGTTTGGAATAAAGTGCATGTGTCCAGTTTAAAATGAAATTTTTGTAAAAAACACAAGTTGATAGTCAAAACAAAGAAAACATATTTAGATTTATTTTAAATTTTAAAAATTATCTATATTTCATTTTTCATGAGTAATAATCAACCACACCTTTAACTGAGGTATAGTGTGGTCGGTATGACTCCATGTGTGTCTTTTTATAAATTGGAATTAATTTTAGTAAAAAGTACATGTTACATAATCAAAACAAATAAAATCACTTTTTATTATTTTGATATTTTAAAAAATGATCCATACATCTTTTTTGATGTGTATAAATTAGTCTCACCTAAATCTGATACACAGTGTTCCTAGTATGACTCAAAGTGTCCATTATCAGTTTAAAAATTTAATCTTAGTTCAAATAGAGTTCCACTTAATAAAATCTAAGAAAAAACCCTAAAATAGTACTAATATTTATGAAAAATAATTCATAAGACATTTTGTATGTGTTTGAATCAGTCTCACATCAAAATGATCCATGATGTGACTAGTATGACTCAAAATGTGAGTTTCCAGTTTAAAATGGAATTTTAGTATAAAAATGAGTTACTTTCTAAAAATAATAAAACAAATTCATATTGGTTTAATACTTTAGGAAAATGATCCATAAGTCATTTCTTTTGTTTATGAAATAAATTAACTAGAATCTAACGCATAATGTAACGTTTAATTTTTATTTTCATTTAAAATTGACATTAATTTTATTAAAAAAGACACGTGACATACTCAAACCTGATAAAACACATTCGTATTGTTTTTATACATTTGGAAAATTTTATATATTTTATTTCTAACTCTAAGGAATCACCCACAACTCAATCAGATACACGATATGTCCAGTATTAAACAAACTATCCGTTATCAGTTTAAAATTGATATTTCAGTTCTAAACATGTGTTAATCACTGAAAATCAAGAAAAAATGATCTTATTTTATTGATATTTAATAAAAAAGAATCATATGTCATTTTTATTAGTTGGGATCAGTCTCACATAAAACTGACACATAATGTGACCGGTATTACTCAAGGTTTTTATATCTAGTTTAAAAAATTATTCTAGTAAAACATAGAATTGGGATACTCAAAAACAAGAAAACACATTCAAATTGTTTTAATACTTATAGAAAATTATCCATAATTGGTTTTTTTATGTGTAGGAATTAGTCTCACATAAATCTAATGTATTTTGTGACCATTTGACTCAAAGTGTGTCTTTTTATTTAAAATTGACATTATTTTTTGTAAAAATGAGAGGTGACATACTCAAAACTGATCAAATGCATTGACATTATTTTAAAAATTTAGGACAATTATCCATATGTCATTTTGATGTGTATAAATCATAGACACCTAAATCCAATACATGGTGTTCTTGGTATGATTAAAATTTACATTTCGATGTTTAAATCGATAATTTAGTTAAAAATGAGTATCATTTACTAAAAACTGAGCAAATGCACTTAGATTGTCTTGATAATTTAGGATGACCCATTTATATTTTGTAGCAAATATAAATTGAACACACATAAATCTGACACATGATGTGGTCAGTAGGACTTAAAGTGCGTGTTTTCAATATATATGCTCCATTTTATATTTATATGAGTATCACATCACTAAAACCGAGTAAATGAGTTCATATTTTTTATCACCATTTTATATGATATTAGTTAATTAATTTCCATTTCATTTTTATTTTATAATGATGCATTTAATTTTCATAGAGATAATTCTTGAAGATGAACAAGAAATGGCATAACTGTTGAAGGGTTGTTCTAAAAAATAATTTCCTATTGAATTGACTATCATCCTTCGTGATTTTTTATCCCCATAGATGAGATCCAATTAAATAGCATATAATGTTGGGAACAATAAGTGTAACAACCAGAGATTTTATAAAAAAATATTCTTTTTAATTTCATTAATGTCTTGTGTTGTACGCTACACCAAAAGGAGCTTGCTCAAAACGCATCCTTGACTTGCCTTGCATTACACGCAATCACGACCTTCCTCGATAGCGTGTGTAGTACGCAATACCGAGTTTCACTAAACAACGATATGCTATTAAAATATTATTAAAACTAGCCATTATGAATAGTAATAACCACCTTTTAAAATTTTAGAAATTTTATCTCTCAAAATGGGCTTGATTTTTAGATTCAGAGTATCAAATTTAGCCTAAGGTAAAATTTTGGAACTTTTCGGATAACTTTCATATTCTGATGAATAGTGAAAATTACTAAATTATAATTAAAAAAAACTTTTTTAATTGAAATAATTAATAGTGATAAATTATTAATTTTAGTGGTTTTAAAGTATATTTAGATTATATATTTACAATTTAATACAATGTTGGTCATTGGATGTAATTTCACATTTAAACTAGTCATAAACACGTGTCAATCTTTTGATAGTTATTATCTCTTAAGAACACGCTATTTGTTTTCACGACGGGAATTAATTATTAAATTAATTAATGCAACTGATATGTTTTGAATTTGATAAAATATACATCATTTTTGAATTCATAATATCAAATATATCTTAGATCTAATTTTTGGTTTTTTTCTGAAAACTTTCATTTTTTGATGAATAGTGAAACCACTAAGTGGTAGTTAAAATACTGAATTTTTCATAAAACTTAATTTTACCGCTTCGGTGAGTTGAATTTCAAAAATCTGAGAGACACGGTTGATGTCAGTATGTAAAATGTGGTTCAATGAGATGAAAATAATTTTTTTGGTGAATAGTAACTTTTTACTTTTTTTACCACAGTTAAAAGTAAATAGGGTAATTAAGGGTAAAAATGATATTATTATTACCCTAAAACATGTCCTAATTCTATTGGACAAGTGTAATTCGACCAAAAACAACCTTAGGATAAAATATGACCATTTAGGCCCACTTGGTTTAGATTAGGACATTTATTATTAATTTATTTAAAGAAGGGTTAAAATAGTTAAAATCAACGTTTAATAAGTAATCATTTTTAATATGGGGTTATACATAAGATAAATTCGACTATAAATATTCATTAGAAAGCTAAAACGATTACCTACATAATGGTATTTTATTTGTAATTTTTAAACATTTAATAATTTAATTAATTTATGACACAACGATGATGCAGTAATTATCTTATTAATGAAATATTGACATAATTGATGTTATAAATACCCAAATAAATATAATTTGAGACTTTTTATGAACTAAAGTAATTCTATAGGTTAATATGACAAGTTAGGATTGATTTAATTAACTTTGGTCGAAGTAATCATTCTGTTATGAGTTTCAAAAAAAGCAACTATTGAATAGTTTCAAAATTGACATAAAATAGTTTTTAAAACAAATATTATATTATTAATTGTTATTTTATTACTAAAAAACTAAGGTTCGGCCTAATGACATAGATAAGGTTATATATATTAGTAAAACACAACTTGGGGGTCTCTTGGATGTATATGGTATGTTTATTAACTATATAACATAAAAATACAAAGTGACATGGTAAATGTCAATCTAATTAACTAAGAGTTAAACATAAAAGATAAGGTTAATATAATGACCTAAACTTGTGTAAATTCTATTTGATGAGATTATTGCGACCCGTCCCCACCTTATTTTCTAAATAACTCAATTTAGAGCTATTTAAAACCGAACATGACTTTATAATAAAAAAATATTTTTAGTTATTCCAAAGGTGCCCCTCTCCTCCCTTATAAAAGGGCACCTCCTCCCTCTCTTCCACACACCACTTTGAGCCTTCAATCTCGTCCAAACTCTTCCAAAATCTCTTCTCCACTTCCCTAGAAACATCCTAGAGGTTCTGGTCTTATTCAAAGACCAATTTTATTGCCCTAAAAGGAGGTCTCAAAGAAGCACTTCAAAGAAGAGGTAATGTCCGTTACCGATTCTTTCGTCTTTATTTCTTCTTCCACTTCTTCTTCTTTAGTTGTTTCAATAAGAAGTAATAACATCAGTATCACTAATATACTGATATGTTATTATAAGTATGAAACAACCCTATTTCACCATCTATCCATCCTACGGAAAAAAAATCACCGCACATGCGTACTTACGGAATACCGTCTCCACGCCGTGGTGTAATCTATTTTCCACCACCACCTTACTTGGATGGGTATAATGGTGTAAATAATGACTATATATGACTATTATAAAGTTACATTGATTCTGAAATAGTATACATACATTCCAATACAATTCCACGATCATAGGAACGATATCATCACTCGTGCGTACGTACGGAATACCGTCTCCACGATGTGATGCCACTCGTTCTACATGATCTTCATTTAATAATGATTATATAAATGAATTGAATGAATTAATATGATATAGATTACACTAATACCATTCTGGAAATGAGGTATCTATAACCTAAAGAGAAGAATAAGAATTTATTCGACAAAACACGTTTAAGAACAAAAAGTAATAAACACCCGAATAACAAGTAGTAATGAAATATTACTAATAATAAGATACGAATATGACCATATATGATATCATAAAAATAATTATAATTATGTAATAAGTCAATAAAATTATTTAAATCATTATACAGGAAGTTTGGACATGTACAAAGCATATCAGACCAAAGGTAAGAAAAATATCACAATCTCATTTTTATCCGAGATTGTTTATACTTTGAAATTTACTGGGGTGTATTTTATCATCCACATACATGTTTCCTCAATATGTAATATTTATATTCTTATACAATAGTTTATATCCAATTTTACCCTTCGGCGAGTTTTTAGTAAAAGATATGAAAGGAATCTTTTGTCGTTTTTCGTACGAGGTACTTTTTGACTTTTCTGACAAAAGTACGAAGAATGTTTTTTTACTTATATGGCAAGAATGGATTTTTTAAACATTATTTCCAAGAAGATTCCTTTACAAGTTTTCAAGTTTATTTTTAATCAACTTCTTTTAGTTTAGAATTGTATGACAAATTAAGAATGGAAAAGTGTTTTTGAAGTAGAAAGGATATTTTCTTCAAGAATGGAGTTCTAGTGTTTTATAAAAATTATTTTCCATCTAAGATAATAAAAGGGTTCTGTTTATATCCCTATTATTACATTGATTTTATTATGTTGTGATGGAATTATTTTTATTAATTCCTTTATCTTATATTAATTTTTTGATGATTTCACGATGTTTAAGATTCCCCTTTTTACTACATGGGTTATGCAATGATGTATGATTTATGATTTTGTGGCACACATAAGAATGGTATCATTATGAGTTGGGTGGGACCTATATCTCCCTCCAATGCATTGGTTAATGATTTTGTATCTCCTGATATAGACATGGCTGGAATGGTAGGATATACCGGTTTAGTGAAATAGGACTGAAACGAGGGTGACTCGTTCAGAAATGGACTTTGTCCACTAAGATAGTCTTGGCAATGAGTCTTGACTAATAAGATATGATTCTCTATGATTATGTGTGTATGCCACAAAGATTCATGTTTTAATTTATGAATATTTGGATTTCATTTCACTACTATGATTTATCCCATGTTATGAAATTATGCTCTCTTTTGCAGGTTAAGATTTCCAAAATGTTATGTTCTTATGAAAATGATGTGATTGATATTTCTTTTGTTTACCATTACTGAGAATTTGAGTTCACCCTTTTATGTTTTCTTTTCCCCAGGATATAAATAAAGGTTTTAGGTAAAAAATAAGATCTTTATGGGAGATGTTGAAGATATTTCACCATGATTAGAAGATTATATTCCGAGTTTCCAAAGACACTAAACTATTACGATCCTTGTGTGTGTGTTTTTGTTGTGTACTAAGTATTCCGCAAAAGTAATGTAATGTCCATGTACGTCAAGCTTCGGGTCTCTACAATAAGAAAATCTTTTATTTTTCATGAATCAAACTTTTCTCAATCCAATACACGATCTTCCTAATATTACTCATAATAAGTGTCTGTAGTTTAAAATTTACATTTTTTAATTTTATGTTTACAATGTTACTTACATAAGATTTTTTTTTCTTATATAGGTGAATTATTTTTCTCTAGTTGGGATGGTTTCATCATCAATTGTGTTATAGGGGCGAGGGACCAGAGACAAAGGAATATTGTTAGTTTTGAGTGGTAGTGAGAATATATAATAACTCATGTTTTTGTAAAAACCAATGTTTGAAATGTATTTAATATAGATCTTTTTTCTTGTATTTGTGTTGTAAATTTTATTCATTTAAATTATGTATTTGAAAACTATATTTTATGTTTTGGGATACTATATTGTGCTGCAATATTAATAGAACACTGTTGTAGTATTCCCCTTTATAAGTGATATTAACAGTGCAGATAATAGGACCCTTTATTAGTGATTTTGCTAGTGCTGATAAGAAGATCCTTTATTTGTAAGTTGACTAGAAATGATAAAGGACTCCCTTTTATTAGTATTTTTCATATCACTTGTAATGTTTTACTTTATCAGTGATTTTCAAGATCTGATAAAACCCTATGAATTTTAATCTTTCTCTGGTGTTCAGTTCTTTCTTGGCTCTGACAATGGATAGTTTTTGCATTGATAAAGGCCGTATTTTTAGTAGTCAACATCCTCAAAGCTTTTCACACAGTTATGTTCTATAATATATGTTTTTTAAAAATTTCTTATGGATTCTGATAAACTTTCTCAGAGACCAACTACAAAGACCCCAAAACTAGTAGCCCAGAGCTAGAGGTTAATTAATTAAAATATCATAAGATATAGGTGATCACATCCCAAAGAACCACATATTTTAGTAGTATTGGAAACTAGATACATTCTGGAATATCATAATAAATTTAAAAATATAAAAATAGATTATAGTGTTTGTAAATATTATTTATCCTAAACTCATTAAATGATTCCTTTAAGTGTTATGTAAATTTGAATCTATCATGATTAAATAAAGTCATAATAAATGTTCCTTTGTAAGTAACTGAAAAAACATTCCATTTAATCAATAACTTGATCATGAAGAATAATATGGTAGGAATAAATGATAATAAAATTATTCCATATAACTAATCATGTTGTATTGAATCATATCCATGGATATCATAACTACTCAAATAATCACATGGACATAAACAACTAATCTCATAGTAATGAACTATATAATGTCGAACATCATAAAATAACCGCCATGTTCTTCTTCAATGACTTCATAGATAAACAGCTTATGCCTCATCCAAATACCAAATCTAATTTGTCTCTTGAGGTCATCACTTGTCATATTTTGAGTCCAATTCATTCATCACATTAATAAAAAATTAATCATAATCACCATTCCTTAATAGTTAAAAAATCCATATTAGAAGAACTAATATTCAAAAAGTGAATACTTTCCACAAACTATTGATAGACCATCTTGATAAATAAGGAAGATTGTATCATTAAAATATATTCTCAATTAATAATATAAAAAATAAAGGGGTTTCTCATTGTGTAAAATAAATACCTAAAATAGATAATTAAAATCATTCGTAAAAGAAATACCATCTTCACTTTGAAAACCAGTTTTAAAAACTACAAATTTCAAGATTATGAGGCTAAATATATTTTTTTCAAATTAATAATGAAAACATGTAAAGGAATCTTCAATGAATTATAGTTTATGATATTCAGAAATATTATTCATTCCAAATAAGTAAGAAAACAT
Source organism: Viscum album (assembly GCA_963277665.1). Lineage (NCBI taxonomy): Eukaryota > Viridiplantae > Streptophyta > Magnoliopsida > Santalales > Viscaceae > Viscum > Viscum album. The sequence continues at coordinate 1,415,036,948 of OY728142.1, forward strand.
TATATTGAAACTTTTATAAAAAAGTAGAAAAAAATAAAACATTAGGAAAATTTATGAATGGTTACTTTTAATCCAATTTATAGAATTAAAATGTTGTTAAATGCATATTTTATTAATTATTTGAGAATTTTAAACATATTATTTAAAAAATTATATGGAAAATATCGATATGGAATAAAAATATTCCTATTCGAGTAGAAAAACAATATTGATTTTATATAAAAACATGATTTAAGAATTGTGAGTATTTAAGGAGGGTTAAATGAAATGAAAAAAACAATTTCTATAAATAACTTTAGGGTATGAAAATATAATTCGTTTAAGATAAAAATATTATATAATTCCCACAATTAAAACTTATTCATAAACAATATTAAATAATGATGAGATTGTAGGATAAACACTTATAACTTTGGAAAATTTTGAATCATAACCCCCATGAAAGAAATAACATAAAATGATATTTTAAATAAAATAAATATAAATGTATTTATTAAATAAAATATCAAATGGGTAGTAGATAGACCTCATAAATATTAATAGGTTTGTAATAACAAATATTTCCGAATTAAGTGGATATTGTGCTGAAATCTCATACTAAGATCATACCTTTGAAGTGAGAATTTATCAATGAATTGATTATTTGCATAAAATATAAATAAAAATAAAACAATTGGAAAAAAATAATAAATTATTAAAGAGTGATTAGAAAAATAATCATATAATATCAAATATAAGTAATAAGAAATATAACCCATAAAATAAATTGAGTTCTGAAACACTTACATCATGGTTACTTTCTAGTTAATTCCCCTTAGTTGATCTGAAATGAAATTTATCTTAAAATTCCATGAATTATTATTTATTCATAATATAATAAGTAAAAGGGTAGTAATATAAACTATATAAATTAAATTTGATTCATAACATAAAATATTCTGTAGTGAAGGAAAATTTCAATGAAATGACACACCTAATGCCTGACTTATCACATACATTATTTATCATCCTGGAAAATAAAATTATGCTAATTATATACATATTTTTTTTTTATGTTTGTTATTCCTTTTATTTTGTTTAATACTGTTTTATATTTAATTACAAAATCATGGAAGTTAATGTGTGCCGTTTTAAGGATATTTTATTTCTATGCGCCAAATGACATTAGTGGTTTAACTATGGAAAATGAGGTCATTATTTAATCATATAAAGAATAATTATAATTTAATAATTATAATTTTGATAAATCAATTATAATTTAAAACTAACCATGAAATATGGTTATGTAAAATGATCTACATTACATTCATGGTGACAGTAATCCATATATACACACGAGTACCACTTTCATTTTTCAACGGTCATTATGGAATGAAAGTATTGTTTTATATTTAATTAATGATAATTATATCTAAAATACAATATAATTTATCTTAATATAATTATATATATCATCCATGATATGTGGTTATGAAAAAAAATCACATCACTTTGTGGAGGTGGTTATCTTCATGTACGCATAAACTATATTATCAATTTTAAATGAATGGAAAGGTAAAAAATTATATGATATATTACATTTTCATAATGATACATATGTCATGAATATAACATCAATACATTAAATTATCATTAAAACCATTCAAATTTATAGGTGATAAAAAATAATTACATCAGTTTGTGCGGCGGTAGTCCGCCGTAGACAGAAATGTTGGTTTTGTTTTCATTTTACTGGATGATGAGATGGATATATTGTATTAAATTAGCATAAAAAATATCAATATATGGGGGATAATTATGTTATTATATCCTCATTTTTTAGAAATATTTTACTGTGGTATAAAAATAAAGAAAACAAAAACTCTTGATAATGAACTATACCACTTCTTTGGAAAACATCTTTAGGATCACACCAAAACTCTTCCTAGGAGGGTTTTATAATCCAACAAAGGAATCTAGAAAATGGTTAATAAATTAAGGAATATATTTGGGTAGGGATTTTTTGAAACAAAGTGACTATGAAGTGTGAATAAAAGAGGAGAGAAGTTTCCCATTTAAAAAACGAGGAGAGGGGCACTCTTGGAATTTTTTTATTTTATTAAATTAATAATAATTACATTCATAAAACAATCTCTCCAAATTGATATTATTTTAGGATAAGATGATTTTGGGTATAAATCCACACATATAATAAAAATTTTACAAGTTTATGTGATTTACCCCTTATATTTTTCTTTTAACCCAATTTACTATCTTTTGATAATTACCACAATATTTATGTTTTTCACTCATCAAGGGTCAAGAAAGTCCATATAAAAATAAAAACAACCAAAAAATGGACCATTTTTTATATTTTCAAAAAATTTCCATTCACTTGGTTTAATATAATATTTTTAGGATTTTTAAATCATATAATAAGAATTTATTTATTATGAAATATCATTCATGTCAATTTAGACACTATTCATTTAATTTGGTTTAAAATCCCCAAGAAAAGGTTGGAATTAAAATATATTACTTAAAAAATACCTAAAATTATTTGTTTATTTAATTTTATTAACATAATAATATAGTCAAATTTAATTACTTTTAATATTTTAAAAATCATTTATTTTATTTTATTTTAATTAAATAATAGCGGTTTCAGCATTACGTAAGCATTAAATGTAATTATTTTATATATAAGAAAATAATTAAATTACAATGCTAATGAAAAATTATATATCATTAAAAATATTTTGTATAACTGTACAAACAACTTTTTTTATCATTATTTGAACTCATATTATATTTTTAAATGTAAGAGAGTTACATTTTTTCCTTTTCTTTACATAGATTATTATAAAGGTCATAATCATGTACATGTTAAAATAAATTAAAAAATTATTAAAATTATATGATATAGAGTCGAAATATTTCCATAACATTGTATTTAGACAAGTTTTTAAGTCATTATAACACTCATCTCTTTATTTTAACCACCAATAAACCCATTTCACCCTTAACTGTGGTATTTTTTTTAATGTTTTTACTCTTCATTGTGACCAAAAATAATGTTAAAATTTTTCTGAATTATAAATTATTGTGATGAAAAATATATAATTTATTTTATAAAATTAAAATCATACATTTGGCTGAATTTAGTTTAATATACAACCCCTCATGCAAGACGACATGGGGTTTTCTGAAAAATGCATTTTTCAAGAAAATATGATGTTATTTTAAATCTTTAAATAATGATATTAATTATATGATTTTAAATTAAATAGATATATATATTCGATATATATTATGTAAATAATTCCTCATTATGGGATATTTTAATTAATTAAAACGGTAAACAATTTTCACTTAAAATGGCTTTTTTAAAAATTGTGTTTTAAAGATTAAAAATAATTATATAATAAAATATATAATTACATGATTCAAACGTAATTAATTGGAATAAATTTAACTTAATAGTACTTATATTAATTTTAAATCAAATTAAATTTATAATGAGACTTTTATATTATTTAATTTATTTAAAAGAAACTAATATTTTACAGAAAACAAAACTTTTCTTTATTCACTAAAAAATCACTATATTTAAAACAATCTCAACAATTCACCCTATGAGAATTTTTAAATAAATATTTAAATTTTTTATTATATTTATATAATATAATTTATAATTTCTTTAATAAATTATTTATAACACTTGTAAACAAAATGAAAAAAAACATTTTTGAAGAGAAAATATTTTTGATGTATGGAATAATTTTAATAAAAAATGAGTGATTAATTACATAGAATTTATCACAATATATATATATATATATATTCTGTAGGGATTATATATATATATATATATATATATCTTCAATTAGTTTATTATTATTAATACCCACTAATATAATGGCTAGGTTATAAAATGCATATTTAAATAATAATATTTTTTGACTCACTTAAGCTCAGTTTTTCATGTTGTATAGGATATCATATAAAATTACTTGGTGCAATTGAAAACCTATATGAATGGTTTTAAAAAAATTATAGGGGTAATCTGTGATAATTTTTATTGAATCATTGGTATAACTATTTTATTGTCACTACATACCAACTATTTTTTGTAAATCTTAGGTAAAAGGACCCCAAGGGAAAACTGTTATCTAAAGAATTTTTATTGAAGTGTGGATTTATCCATGATGTGTTTATGTTAGTGTGGTTTATTTAAAACTTGTCTACCATAGTACTTTTCAACCGTTATAATCGTCACTAATCACCACACAAGAAATCTCAATCTACATTAGTCAATAATCCATCTTAAACACTCTGTGTTATACTTTCAAATGAAACTTATATATATGATGCTAACTCAAACACTTAAAATGAATATTGAATAAAATAATTCCAAATTAATCATTGATAGGACTTTTAGACATTACAAAATTTCAATCACCTCACGTACATTATTTTTCATTGAGATTTCCATCAAAAATATAAAAATTGAATTCTTCCCACTTGAGAAGCCAACACAAAATCAATAGAAAATGCCATATGGATACATTAATGAACTTTTTAATCCCCAAAATACAATAAACTAATCCATTTCTAGTATTATAGTTATTAATTCCTTATAAATTTAAAGGAAAAATAAAAGTACATCTATTATGATCTATGATATTGTATTTTCCTACTAAAAATGAATCACAAGAGGTCCAACCCATGAAACCACTAATTTATATATCCAATTTCCCTATCCTTACACTGAACACCTTACAATTAATCGTCAAACACATCTATCACTCCAATAATTCTCATCATACATTCCAAATACTTAATCTAAAATAACTTGGTATCTTTTTTTCCAACTTTTAATAAACATGGATAACTATCTATACACAATTGGTTGCTTATTAAAAACATAAAAAAGTTATTTTATAATAAAAAAAATCATTCAATTCTCCTTAAAAATTTCCTTCATATTTAAGGGTTACTATAAAAACCATAAACCCTTAAAATAAACCATAGTTCCAATAATTTCGAAAAACATTTATTATGTTTCAAAACATCCTTCAAGAACAAATTTAAAATTTTCATTTCTTAACTTACTCAAGATACCGAATATCCTGAATTACCAAAATTTTCAATTAATTTATTTAAAAGATAAATTATTAATGCCTAATTCCATTATTTGAGTTTTATTCTAAAATATGGTTACCTACAAAATAATTAAAACCCCTAAAAACCTATCCATATAGTGTACTAATAAGAACAATCAGTAATATCACAAAAAAGAACCTCTAATCCATATATATCTAATCACTATATATAAATTATTTGAGAACATAAAATGTATAATAAAATATTATTAAATTAATAATGGACACGAATATGGTTTTATATGTCAATCAATACTACTTATACGGATGGGTATCATACCCTTGTAGGAAACTAACATGATGCATAGACAATGTAGTTAGCTCATAGCTAATACCTATAGATCATACAAAGTAATATACATCCCATAATGATATTCTTGGTCAATTTCTATATTTCACTATATTACTTGATCTCAAACAATGAACATACCCTAGAAAATTTTGTCTTTTTGGAAACCATAATTTTTAAAATATTCTTAGTATACTGACTGTGTAATAACATCTTATCTTCTACTCCAATCGATATAGTTCCATCCATACATATGAATTTATATCACTTTCTAACAACCTGTCTTGGCCTTCATGAATAATCACTGATCTTCTGGATCCACATTACCTTATGATTATGTTATAGAGGATGTCAAATATTGAAGACATCTAAATACAGTCATCTGGAGGCATTCCCTTCAATTTAAATCTTAGTGGTTATGCCCGAATCTACTGAAAGTTCCTAAATAGACATATTAATAAAATGTAGGCGTACAAGAAGGATCTAAGAGGAAATAGTATAGTCCAAAATAAAAAATTAAACAATAGTGCGCAAGGTACCTCAAAACATAAAATAGAAATAAACACACGCACACACACCCATATATATATATATAAAATGAATAGAAAATAATTAAATAGTATCCCTCTCAACTGATTCATACTCAGTAAAAAACAAGATGTGAATACAATGGCATGTAACCTAATTTACTTGTAAAATCCTTCTAAATCATTAAAATTGAATGTAATACTGGTCCTGATCCATACATCAATCTCAATATAAATACATTTACCAAAAATAAAACATGATTTTTACACATGTACAATAAACCCCATGCTATGTATGCCAATAATTTGTGAGTCTAATCATCTAGTATATTTCCTGTCACTATCCACCACACACTACGGTCCAGTGATCATGTGGGTGTGTAAGAAAATATTATAAGAGTTAAATTGTGACAAGTGAGACTCTCCCAAATAAAACATAATCCATGAATGCTCATACAAGTCATACATACATGCCATCATGTACAAAAGATTCATGTTCCCAGAAGACTCATATTGGTTCCACTGAACTCAAGACACGACCCATCTTCATATAATAAATGACTAATATAACCATATAAACCAATTGGTTATACATATACTCACTCTTACCTAATAAATATAAAATCTTGAAGAAACGTTACCATATCCAAGATATATTTATCAATAAAGTCTCTCCAACCCCATTGGTCATCCTACTTCCCATCAATAATAAAATTAAATTATAATAGTAAAAAATCTTGTCATAAAAAAATATAAAATGGGAAATCAAAAATATATCAACCATCTGTACAACTCAAAAATGATAAAATAATTAAAAAGGTAATTCAATGTGTGAATAAATAAGAAAATAAAATCTAACAAACAATCCCATTATAAAATAAATGGAAAAAATAATGAATTGTTTTAAGATATAATAAGTATTAATCCCAATACCCATTAGGTGACTTGTGTTATCTCACCAATATTTATTGGAGCTATCTAATAATCTATTTATAATGAACATTTAGATCCATTATATCAACTTGAAATCACAATAGGGCAATCCTCCCACTACTGGATCAGAAGACATGGGGATAAAAATTGATACATATGATTATTCATCAGAACTATCAAACTAATAATGTGTCTTACATGGGCATGATCTTACATTATGGGGAAGTTTAGTGGGACTTAGGTCAAATATAATCTACACAACCAGTAATTACATAATAATATTATCCCACTATTCATATATAATATCACCAGCCATTATTGCACATCTAGACTGTCATTGGGAGGATCATATCAAGAGTGAGTCCTATCTCAATTGAGTAAATCATTCGTGCACATGAATTCATAAGTCAATGTGATCATACTCTTCGATAAGAATATAAACCTTGTGGTTATCCTAGGAATCACATATATAGGGGTTGAATCTTTATCAAAAGGTATGTCATGTATATATCATTTACTATTAGGCAATACGGCCTACCATTATATCTCGAATGCTATAAGTGATCATAAATAATGATGGAATGTAAAATAATCCAATAAAAACTAATTAATATATATAAACTCATCCTTTAATATCATACTTTGATGCATACCAATAATTCAACACCCAAAGCTTCCACAATACATTTTCTTTGAATATGCAATAGATTACGTTGTACGCAACATTGAGTTCTACCACCCCATGACCAATCAAACAAGCCATTATGAATAGTAATACCCACTTTTTGAAATTTTATAAATTTTATTTATGAAAATGGAATTCATTTTTGGATTAAGAATATCAAAATTATCTTAAGAGGAATTTTGGGTATTTTTTTCTGAATAATTTCATTTTTTTGAATAATAGTGAAAAACAATGCGTTATTATTTAAAACCGAATTATTATTTAAATAATTAGTTATTTTATTTAAATTTATTTAAGGTAAAAATATAAAAAAAATACCTTTATATGTCCAATGTAATTAATTGTACTCATTTTATAGTAAGATTAGATATATAAAATTTTATTGAACATTTAACGTCTTTTACCCACCTTCTAAACACATTTGAAAATTTTCATAAAACGTAATTTTAATGCATCTGTGAATTGAATTTCCAAAATTTGAGAGACATGGTTTAAATTAGTAATTAAAATGTGGTTCAATAGGATGAAAATATTTTTGGTGAATAGTAAATTTTGAATTTTATTTACCACAATTAAAAGGTAATAGGGTAATTAAAGTTAAAAATGATATTATAGTTACCCTAAACCATGTCCTAATTATATTGGAAAAGTTTATTCGGACCAAAATAATCCTTATGAGTAAAATATGATCATTTTGACCCACATGGATTAGATTAGGACATTTATTATTATTTTATTTAAAGAATAGTTAAAATGTTAAATTCATATTTTAATAACTAAAACATTTTTAATACAGGGGTATAAAAAAGATAAATTCATCAATAAATATTCCATATAAATATAAAAATATTTCTCACATATTGGTATTATATTTATAAATTTTAGACATTAAAAAAGTAAATTTAATTATGACACAATGATGATTCATTAATAACCTTATTTTTGAAAGACTAAAATAATTGATAATATAAATTTTCAAATAATTGTAAATTGAGACTTTTTATGTATTTCATGAATTTTATAGGTTAATATGACATGTTAGGGTTGATTAAATAATTTTTTTTGAAATTATAAAGTTTTTATGACTTTCAAATAAAAGAAATACTAAATAGTGTCAAAATTGACAGGAATGAGTTTTCAAAACAAATACTATATTATTAATTGATATGATATTCCTAAAAATCTAATTTTTGGACGAAGGAATTAGATTAGGTTATATATATCAATAATGAACCACTTTGGGTTCTCGTCACTTTTTATAGTATGTTTACTAACCATTTATTATAATAATACAAGAATACGTTTTAAAAGTCAAACTATTTAACTAAGAGTTAAATCTGTAAGATAAGGATACTATGGTGACCTAAACCTATCTAAAGCCTATTGGTTATGATCCCCCCCCAAACCACCTTTTTCTTAAAATAAATCCATTTTTAACCACTATACACCGAATATTATTGTATAATAAAATAATATTTCAAGATTTTCCAAAAGTTACCCTCAGCTCTCTTATAAAAGGGTACTTCCCCATCTCTCGAAATCACACATCCAAGCCATTTGGCTTGGCCAAAACCTGCTCAAATATCCTCCCAAATACCCTAACATAAACTTTTATTACTTACTTTGATCATGATCAAACCTAAGGAACCCTTTTGATCAAATAAAATGAATCAACCGAAGAAGAGGTAATAATTTCACTACCCTTTTCAAAGTTATTTTCTTATTGAACTTCCTCTTTATTTGTTGTTTCCATACCAAAATAATAAATTCAGTAACTTATACATACATTGATGTTATTATATGTATGTTACCACTATATTCATTATTCTATCCACCCTGTAATGACAAGTCACCATACGTGGGTACGTACGACTTACAGTCTCCAAATCATGGTGTAGTTTGTTAATTAAACACTTCATTTTTTGGATGGTTATAATAGTGAGTATGACTAATGTAAATAATAAATATAACATATTATTTTATCTATATATATGATACCATCCAATTACATATGATTTCACCATCAATAGAATGACATTTTCGCTTGTGCGTACATACGGATCACCGTCTCCACGAACGTGATGAGATTCATTCCCTATCATAAGAATTTAAGAATAATATTCATTTTATTATTAAGAATAATGTTTCGGAACATAATATCATTTTTGATATGAATAAAATACATCCTATCAATAAGAAATCACTTATTTAAAAAAACATATAAAATAAAATGAATCAGTTAACACCTGAAACAATTATAATACTAAAATTTTATTAACATAGCAATGTTAAGATCATATATGATATCATATTTATATATATGGTTCATTAATAATTTAATAACAATGTTTTAACTATTATACATAAGGTTAACATACCCATGAACAAGGGAAAGTACAAGGTAAGGTTTAATTCTAAAATCTCTTCATTATCCGAGGTTGTTTATAAATGAGTATCTACCGGGACATCTTTTTAATCAATATCTGTGTTTCTTCAAAAGGTATTTGAAAACATTTTTTCTAATTACTAGACTATGGGTTAATGTAATTTATACACTTTTTTTAATTTTTATAAATGTTTTTTCAAGTAATACTTCTATTTTTTTCAAACAAGGTACTTTATTAACTTTTCAACAAATTAAGGTAAGCATGTTTTTAACATATACGACGGGTGCGGCTATTTTCTGTATCTATAACACATTTTAATCTTCTCTTAAATGATTATAAAAATATTTTAAAAATAAATTTTTTCTTTTATAATTATGTGACTCTTAAATGATTTCAAAATAGAAATATATATTTCTCTTAAATAGTTTTGATTTCATCTATGTCAACATACTTTGATAAAATTTACACTTATTTGATGTTGACTTATTAAGATACAATCTTCCATATTGTATTGAATTTTTTATGATATTTTTGACTTTGGAAGTGTTATTTTTAAACCATTCATGGGTTATAGTTAATGTATTAACATTTCGTATACTAGTTTTAATATGAATATTTTTATTATGTTTCATCCTTTTCATATGAGGAATGAATTGGACATACTAAGTGACGAGTGGATCCCGTTATAGCTCCTCAATGCATCATTAGGTTTAATGAGACAAAATAGAGTCTTGGAATAACACATTGACAAAATATTGTTTGTTGTCTTGGTACGAGGCCTTGACTATGTGGTTATGATGTTCAACATTATGCATTCTATCATTATGAAATTGGCTATTGATATTGCATGTGATTATTTGACTAGTATAATATCCATGTGAATACGTAAATGGAATTATTTGATTTATATTTTACTTATTATACTGATGTTTATTTTTAAAAAGATTGTGTTTTAGTCATAAACATTTCATTAAATGTTTATTCTTATTTATGAATGTTTCCGCTATATTGTGATCCTTACTGAGCATCTGAGCTCACCCCTTTCCTAGGTTTTTTTTCCCAGATGTGAATAAGAATATTATGATTAACCTATGGGAATATGACAAGGATATGAGTGTCTTAAAAAGGGGACACAATATTGTTTTTTATTTCATTATGTAATGTAAAACTTATGTATGTATTTAGAACTTCCAAGAATACTAAACTGATTGGTTTTTCGGGATTTAATCCCTGGTGATCATGCCAACGTTATGTAATAATGCACTAACTTTGGGTAACTGTGGTCAGGGCATTATAGTTGTTATTAAAGGAAGTTTAGTACCGACCTTGGAATCTATATTTAGAAAAAATATCATTAGTTAACATTACCCTAAGATAGACTTTGGGGATTAGTATAGAAGAACTTCCTATAATTTTGGTAATGTAGATATTTAGTTTATTTTACAAGAAATACATCTCTGTCTAGATATGAGGAGGTTGAGGCAGCTCTGGCACATATGAACATAGGAATAAAAACTCAGACAAGGAGTTTCGGGCTTGACCCAGGGTATCCTGGTAAACGACAACCAGCCCTGTTTCACTCTAGGTTATGACACTCCTGGTGGATATGATTAGGATAATTAATATTTTATTTGCTAAACATTATAAATTATTTATGAGTAAATACTTTCTAAAATAATTTTTTCATGATTATAGATTATAAGCCAAAACTGTTCAATTTTTGTTAGGTATTTTAATAGTTTGGAATTATGTATTTTGATTCATAAACTTATCTAGTGTATGCCATTGTTTTTAAATAGCGCCTAGTGGAAGGAAAGGAAATTGTATCAACGTACGTAATCCCTGTAGATATTTCTGTCCTACTCAAGATAATTATAGTGGATCTCATGATGCAACTGGTTTTGAACAACTTCTAACCATACTGGGACAACAACTCGGGTTATGAATAATAACCTTACCCGTATGGAGCACCCTGATCCAAAATGTGGAAGATCAATGTTAGACCGATTCATGAGGCAACAAAACACCAACATTCAATGAGACTACAAATCCACTTGTACATGAGCAATTGATAAATTACTTAGAGAAAATATTTGATGCTTTGGGAAGTAGCGAAATGGAAAAGTTGTTATTGCAGTTTATCACCTCATATGAGATGCCGATAAATGGTGGTCATTAATTCAAAATAAAAAGGAGGATGAAGAAGTATCAAATATAGAATGGAGGGATTTTAATGAACTTTTATTTTGAAAAATAATTTCCTCTTGACCTACGAGCAGATATGGAAAGACAATTTCTGAGTCTGAGGTGAAAGGAGGATGAGAATGTTGAAAAGTATGAGGCTAACTTTATAAGGATAACAAGGAATGTAGTAGATTATATTTTTAATCCAAGGAGTAATATTGATTGATTATTTGATTGGTTAAAACCATTTCTCCATATAACATTATTCTCACAATTTTTCTGATTGTATGAAGATGTCCTATCATGTGCTCTCAAGACAGAAAACGAATTCTCTAAGTCTTATGAATTTAAATCAAAGTAAGAGAAGAAGAGATCTATTGAACACTTTATAAATAGAAATAACTGGATGAAGGGAAAAGTTAAATTTCCATCAGGTAGTAAAGGTTGGAAGAAACACCTCGATACTTTCCTAAAGAGAATGGGAGTCTGTTACTAGTGTGTTGAAAAAGCCCACCAAGATCATGATTGTAAGGGAAAGAAAGTGATTGTCAATGTTAAATGCTACCATCATAGGGAAATGGGAAATTATGCAAATTATTGTCCTAAAATCCAAGGAAACTTACCTCTTAAATGTCCATGGGATAAATTCCAAGCATATGTGATCACTACTATTGAGGTTGAAGCTCTGAATACTATGGTGGGAGGTAATTCAATGGTTTACTAGAATTTAGCCACTGCTTTATTTGATTCTGGATCCCCACATTCTTCATATATTTCCATTTTTCTATGAAAATTAGATATATCCAATTTTATTTAAAAAGGGAGTTTTCAGTCAACAATCCTAAGGGAAGTATCATTAAAACAATGTTTTATGAATCAAATCCCATCAGGGCATATAAATATACTTTATCTACTGATCTCATCATCATAACCATGATCTAATATTATATAATCCCTGGTATAGATTGGATTTTGGATGATGATGCAAAAATTTATTGTAAGAAGAAGGATTTTACAAATTTGGATGATGATAAGGAGTACCCTATCTTTAGATCAAAAACATCACAATTTGATTCTTATCTGAATACACCCCCAATAGCTGAACTAAATTCAATTATTGGGGAGTAAGAGAATGAAATAACTATAGGTGGAGAAAGTAATGTTCAAATTGAGGATGTACCTATTGTGAAAAAATATGTTGATGTGTTTCTAGAGGATTGACCTAGACATCCTCCATAATAAAAAATTGAGTTTTCCATTGACTTAATTCCTAGTTCAAGGCCTATATCGGAGACCACTTATAGAATCACCACTATGTAATTAGTGGAACTAAAGAAACAACTATAGGAATTGAGAAATAAGGGATTTATTCTTTTTAGTGTTTCATTATGGGGAGACCCTATTCTTTTTGTTAAGAATAAATATGGATCTATGAGGTTATGCATTCACTACATGGAGAAAATTCTATAAAAATAATTAACAAGTGTTACCTACCTCACATTAATGATTTATTCGATCAAATTCATGGTGATCAATATTTTTCGAAGATTTTCCTTCAATCTGGATATCATCAATTGTGGGTAAATAAGGAAGGCATTCCTAAAACAACATTTCGAACCAGGTACGGGCATTAAGAGTTTATAGTAATGCCTTTTGGATTGAATAATGAAGCCTATGCCTTCATGGATCTAATGAATAGAGTTTTACATGAATGTATTGATGAATATTTAGTGGTTTTTATTGATGATATCTTAGTATACTCCAAAATATTCTATGATCATGAAAATAACTTGCACACTATTCTAAAGACTCTTAGAAAAAAAATGATTTATATGGGAAGTTTAGAAAGAGGGAATTTTATATTTAGGATATTTCTTTACATGGCCATATTTTCTCTAAGGATAGAATCTCTATTGATTATTCTAAGATCAGAGCAATACAAGAATGGCAGACATCGATGAGTATAACTGAGGTATGTAGTTTTATTGGTTTAGCATGTTATTATCAACATTTCAATTAAGTTGTTTTCTGATTGGAAAACCTATTAACCAAGATCACATTTAAGTGGTTAAATTTGATTGGAAAAAAGAGTTTGAAGAATGTTTTGTAGAACTGAAGAGAATATTAGTACATTATAATATATTTACTCAACTATCAAGGAATGATGGGTTTGTTTTTTATAATGATGCATTAAAGAAATGACTCAGTGGTTTCCATATGAAAAATGATATATTTATTACCTATGTATCAAGACAGATAAAAATTCATGAACAAAACTATCCCACTCATGATCTTGAGTTAGCAGGTGTAATCTTTTCATTGATGATATTGAGGCACTATCTCTATGGTGAAAAATGTGAGATATATACTGATCATAAGAGTTTGAAGTATATTTTCTCACTGAAAGAACACAACATGAGGCCATGGAGATGGATTGAACTACTCAAGTATTAAGATTACACAATACACTACCACCCCGGAAAGGCATGTAAGGTGGCAGATGCTTTGAGAATAAAGTATCATGGAGTTTTGAACAAGATGAGAGTTGAAAGGGATCCTATTTTCATGGATCTAGTAAATATGGATGTGGGAATAATCGTGGAATGTGAAACATCAATACTTTGTCGAATTTTTTCCAAAAGAACTTTACTATAATGGATTAAAAGTTCTCAGACTAATGATGAGATGTTTCAAAAAAAGTAAAAGCTGTGAATGATGGGAAATTTATTGACTTCTTATATGAAGATGGAATTTTGAAATTTCGGAAGAGACTTGGTGTTCCTAACATACCTGATCTAAAAAGGGAATTGTTGGATGATTATCATAGCTCCAATTTCAATATACACCCTAGTAGCACTAAGATGTATAGAGATTTGAAGGAACATTTTTGGTGGGACAATATAAAGAGGGATATTGCTGATTATGTGTCCAGATGTATGGTTTTTCAATAGGAGAAGGCATGAAGACAACATCCTAGAGGATGGATGTAACCTCTTCCCGTACCTGAGTTGAAATGGGATGATATTTCGATTGACATTGTTATGAGGCTAACAAAGATGCCTAGAAGGAATGATGCAATATGGGTCACTGTTTATCGTCTTACCATGTATGCACATTTCCTTTCTATAAGAGAAGATTTACCACTTGAACGTCTAGAAAGACTATATGTTAATGAAGTTGAAAGACCTCATAGATTACCTCTATCAATTGTTTCTGATCATGATCCTTATTTTATATCAAGATTCTAGAAAATTATTCAGAAATCCCTAGATACTGAACATCATTTGAGCACTACCTACCACCCTCAAACTGATGGACATTTAGAATGGACTATTCATACCTTAGAATACATGTTGAGATTTTACATACATGACTTTCAAGGTCTTTGGTATCAATATTTACCTCTGGTATAATTTTCCAACAATAACTGCTTCCATTCAAGAATCCAGATGACACCATTTGAAGCGTTATATGGAAAGTGATGTCGCACCAAAAACTGTTGGGATGATGTTGGTGAAAGAAAAATTGTAGGCCTAGAATTTTGTTAGGAAAAAATGGAATTAGTTAATATTATCTAAACCCACATCAAAGAATCTCAAAGTAGGAGAAAGAGCTATGCCAATAACCGAAGGAAAGATTTGGTATTTCATGTAGGAGGTCATTTTTTCTTGAAGGCATCTCTATGTAAAGGTGTTATATGATTCAGTAAGAAGGGTAAATTATATTCCATGTTCATCGGGCCTTTTGAAATTCTAGAATGGATTGGAGTTGTAGATTACCATTTGGAAATGCCGCCAAGTCTCTCCAATGTTCATGATGTGATCCATGTATCACTATTGAGAAAATACATGCCTGACCGAACACATGTACTCACCTATGAAGAAATTGATCTGGAACCAGATCTGTCTTATTGTCAAGAGCCTATCAGAATTCTTTATACTAGATAACAAGTATTGAGAAACCGGACGGCTCGTCAGGTGAATGTTCTATGGAGAAACCATAATATAGAAGAGGCAATGTGGGAACCCAAGGAACTTATGAAGGATAATCACCCGAATATTTTTACGCACTACTATTCTAGAACTTTCGAGGATGATATTATTTGATGGAGGGAATAATGTAACACACCAATCTACCATTGTACATTTCTCTTTAAATAATGCAATAGCTTGCGTGGTATGCAACTTTGAGTTCTAGCACACCACGACCAATCAAACTAGCCATTATGAATAGTAATATCCAATTTTGGAAACTTAATAAATTTTAATTTTCACAATGTACTTCATTTTGGATTCAGAATATCAAGATTAGCTTAGGATGAATTTTTGGTATATTTCTAAAAACAATCATTTTATGATGAATAGTGAAAAACACTATGTTATTGTTTAAAGCCGAATTTTTATTTAAATAATTTGTTATTTTATTTAAATTTATTTTAGGTAAGAATAGATACAAAATACTTATATATGTTTAATTGAATTCATTGGATTTATTTTATAATAAGATTTGATACATAAAATTTTATTGAACTTTTAATATCGTTTACCCACATTCTAGGCACAAAGACAAATTTGCATAAATTTCTTTTACCACTTCTATGAACTTAAATTCATAAATATGATTGACATGTTTGACATCTGTGAGTAATATGTGGTTCAATAAGATGAAAATAATTTTTGGTGAATAATAACTTTTGAGTTTTTTCTACCACGATTAAATGAAAATAAGGCAATTAAATGTAAAAAATTTATTATAATTACACTAAAACATGTCCTAATTCTTTTGGTTAAGATTATTTCATCCAAAAAAACCTTATAAATAAAATATGATTGTTTTGGTCGTCATGGATTAGATTAGAACATTTTTTTATTTTATTTAAAGAAAAATTAAAAGCATTAAATTCAAATTTTAATTAAAAAACATTTTAAATATAAGATAATACATAATATTAATTAGACTATAAATTTTTATTAGAAATATAAAAATATTTCCTAAATATTTGTTTCTTATTTATAATTTTTAGACATGAAATAATTAAATTTAATTATGACACATTGATGATGCATTAATAACCATATTATTGAATGCCTAAAATAATTGATATTATAAATATTAAAATAAATGTAAATTGAGATTTTTTATGTATTACACTAATTTTATAGGTTAATATGACATGTTATGGTTGATTAAATAAGTTTTTTTCTAAATGATAAAATTGTTACGACTCTCACAAAAAACAAATGCTAAATAGTGTCAAAATTGACATCAATGATTTTTTAAATAAAATTCCATGTTATTAATACATATGATTTTCCTAAAAATCTAATTTTCTGAAAAGGGGATTAGATAAAGTTCTATATATCAATAATGAACCCATTTTGGATTTATTCACTTTTTATAGTAATTTTATTAACCATTTATTATAATAATACAAAAATACGTTGTAAAAGTTAAACTATTTATCTAAGAGTTAAATCTATAGGATAAGGATACTATGGTGACCTAAACCTATCTAATGCCTATTGGTTGAGAGTTTCTCAATCTAAAACCACATTATCCCTGAAATAAATCCTTTTTAACCATTATACACTGAATATGATTGAATAATAAAACAATACTTCAAGATTTTCCTAAAGTGACCCTCACCTCTCTTATAAAAGGGTACTTATCCATCTATAAAAATCACAACTCCAAATCCATTTTATAGGAAAAACTCATATAAAATATCCTCCCAACTACCCTAATGTCATCCTAGAGGCCTTACTTTGATCTGGAGCCATCCTAAGGAGCACTTTTGGTCAAATTAAAAAGAAGCACCCAAAGAAGAGGTAATAATTTCACCTCCTCTTTCAAAGTACTTTTCTTCTTCCACTTACAATTTCTTTGTTGTTCACATAAAAAAATACTAACTCTAGAACCTTATACCTAATATGATGGTATTATAAATATGGTACAACCATAATCATTATTTTATATATCTTATGAATTACAAGTCACCATACAAGCGTACGTACGACTTACCCTCTCATCGTCATGGTGTTGTTTGTTAATCAAACACTTCATTATTTCGATTGGTATAATAACGAGTATAACTAGTGTAAATAATAAATATAACATGTTAATTATTATATATATATGATACCATCCAATTACATACTATTACACCATCAATAGAATGATATTGTCACTCGTGCATACGTACGAATTACCGTCTCCACGAACGCGATGAGATTCCTTCCCCACCATAACAATTCCAGAATAATTTTCATTTTATTATAAAAAATATTTTTTAAAAACATAATATCATTCTGTATATTAATAAAATACATCTCATCCATAACAAACATGACATACGTAACAAAACATATAAAAGAAAACAAATCAGTTAACTCCCAAAACAATGATACTACTAAAATATTATTAACAAAGCTATATTAATATCATATATGATTTCATATTTATGTATGTGGTTCTTTTATAATTTTATAACAATTATTTAACTATTATAAAAAAGGTTAAAATACCCATAAACATGAAAAAGTATAAGTTAAGGGTTAATTCTACTATCTCTTCATTATCCAATGTTGTTTATACTTGAGTATATACTGGGACCTATTTATCATCCACATCAATGTTTCTAAAAAAGGTATTTCAATTTTTTTACTAATTATTCGACTATAGGTTAAAGTCATATATAACCTTGTTGGACTATTTATAAATGTTTTTAATCGAATTATTCCATCATTTTTCAAATAAGGTACTTTATGACCTTTTCAAAAAAAATAATTAAAAAATGATTTTTTAACTTATATGGTGGGTGAAATTATTTTCCTCCATTATAAAACATTCAAAGATTCCCTATCAAGATTATAATAATATTTCTAAAATAAATGTTTTCTTTTATAATTACATGGATTTTAAATGATTTAAAAATATAAAGAGATATTTCTCTCAATTTCTTTTGATTTTATCTATGTAAGCATCCTTTGATTGATTTTACACATGTTTGATGTTGATTTATTACGATATAATATTCCATATTGTATAGAATTTATTTTGATATGTTTGACTGTGGATGTGTTATTTTTATACCATTAATGGGTTATGGTAAAATTATTAACATTTTGTATGTTATTTTTAATATGAATGTTTATGTTATGTTTTAACCTTTTAATACGAGGAATTAATTGGACTTAGTAAGTGATGGGTGGAGCCCGCTATTCACCTAGATGCATCAGTAGGTCTCTTAACACAAAATAGTGTTTTGGCACAAGGCGTTGACAGAATCTTATTTGTATTCATAGAAAGAGTCCTTGACTATATGGTCATGATGTTCGAAATTATGCATTCCATCATTGGGAAATTGGGTATTGATATTGAATTTGATTATTCGACTAGTAGAATATCCATGTGAATAAGTAAATGACATTATTTGATTTATCTTTTCCTTATTATGTTGAATTTAATGATTAAAATGATTTTGTTTTAGTATTATACATTTATTTAAATGTTTATTCCTATTTATTAATGTTTCTACTATATTTTTATCCTTACATACCATCTGAGATCACCCATTACATATGTCTTCTTTTTCCTAGGATGTGAAGAAGTATATTATGATTAAACAGTAGGGAAAGTCCAAGGATATGAGTGTGTTAAAAGGGGAACACAATGTTTTTTTTTCATGATTTAATGTAAAAAATATGTATGTATCTAGCACATTCATAGCTACTAAACTGATCGGACCTTCAAGATTTGATCCATTGTGATCATGCCAATGTTATGTAATAATGCATCGAATCTAGGTAACTGGGGTCGGGGAATTACAAATTATCTTTAAAACACTAGATATAAATGTCATAAAACAATCCTTAATAGTAAATCAAAATTTTTTAAACCATATCCTAACTCAACATATGAGGTATAACTAAAAGGGATCTTCTAAAAAAACTCTATTGGAATAATTGTAATCAAGAACATAAATAATTTCCCAAACCCCAACCCCAAGGGTCACCCTGAACCTTTTCCAAAAATAACTTTTCATTAGTATAACAAGAAATAACTAAAACACATGTATGACTCTAAGCTATCAGGGTAATCATTGTTACAATGTTTAAATAAATCTCAATATTTCTTCCTTAGGTTCTATGGTCCTTTCCAATTAGTAAGCCAGATATGTATCTCAACTCACTCTACCAAATCCATCCCCCTGTAGAAGGTTTCACATATATTTCCTATGATATCATACAAAAAAATTCAATATAAGATAACTTATAAGGAAACCATAAACATGATTTACATATAATAACATAAGATTTGGAATATAGGTAATTTAATTTATGTGGTTATATGGAAGAAAAATCTTATCAAAAAAATCTTCATGGATTTTCTTTATATAAGTAAAAGACACTTTGAAAAACATATATTTTATTTTAAAACTCCCTTAAAAACAAACCCTTTAAATTAATGTTTTTTTATTTTGAAACCCAGAAAAAATTAAATAACTTGATAATATCTATTTAAATCTATCACACCCATTTAATTTAAAATTAAAATTCTCAAAACCTTTTTTTTAAAAACTGAACTATTACCCAAATCCATTTTTTAAAAACATTTAGAAAGGAAGAAATCTTTTATTTTTTAAAATATAGTTCATTCCACAAAATAAGCCTATAAAACGGGATACTATAACTTGTTTTTCCAAGGTGCCAACAAAAAACCATTTAGAAAACTATTCTTCCCATTTTGTCTATTAGGCAGTTTCCAACTCATTCCATTTGTGTAGTGATGCCACAAAATTTCATGAAATTATGAAAATAATAACAATATTAATAATACACAGTCATATTATTAATAAATTATTAACATAATCAATATAGAAATCAATTTAGCCTTTCTCACAATCAAATTTAATAATATAAACTTTTACAGGACGTACACTAAATTTCAAGAACATGTCTCTCCACTAAACACTCATAAATCAATGATAATTCCTTAAAAAATATATTTACATAATCAATATAAAATAATTAGGTATAATAATGGGAAAAAAAATTTAGTGAATGGGTATAGTCCAATATTTACAGAGACCTAAACTGTTTACATAGAGAAGCTGCAATTTATCTACCTACTTCTATAATTAATTTCAAAAAATATTTAAAAATCCTTAAATAAATTGATCTGGTGAAATATCTAAATATAATTTCGTAATGGTAGAGATAATCCTTGATTTCTATCACACCATTGTAAATAAAAAAAATCAAGTCATATGTTTCTATCATGAACTACTGGAATCAACATTGAAATCCCTATGTGGAATCACCAAAATCAAAATAAATAGAGAATAAAGAATATAGAATGAGGCGGGGAAATTATTTACCTTGGATTGGTAAAATAAAATTCAATGATTTTCCATCTATTGATGGAGGGGAAGGTAGAGTAAAGGGAGATAAAAATAGAGTCACTCCCCCTTATATGTAGTATTTCAAAAAAAACCCTTAGCGGTATAAAAGATGAAGAAATGGAAACCCACCCTTATCCCATATTTGGGATTGGAGATTACTACCAACCCATTTACTGACTAAGTACCCAGTGAAATACCACTAACAAATATATTTTAAAATTATTGAGACTAAACCAATGGTTGTTTGACTGAGTAAGCTTTAACATAGGATCGATTACACAGTGTCAAGTTTTAGTCACCATCCCCTTGTCATTTGATTACGAGATACTCAAGTTTTTTGTTTAGGTATTTATATCTATCTATAAACCTCTATAATAATACCTTTTTAACATAAAACTTACTTAAAACTTCCCTCATTTGATCAAAATCAAAAAAATAGATTCACCCATCTAATAAACTTATGGATGTATGGACATCCATTTCGTTCACTAACACTTGAAATTGTAGGTCCCTATAATTTTAAATCATTTCTAAATTTTTGTCTATAGGATGTCAAGATTTATAAACAAAATTATATGCACAAATATAAAAATATTCCCAAGTGTCAACTAAGCACTCAAGTGGTCCATATATATTAATAACATAAATGTTTTCAATAACATCCCAATCTAAGATCTAAAGAATAATATTCCAACCAGAAATAATGTTTTCTTCACTATATTTCACCACTAGGTTAACCTAGATTGGAGCATTAGGTACTTGTTTGAATATGGTAATCTTTTTAGGGAAATTGTTATCTTAATGCCCAATATGTACACAATTCCAACATGTTATTTTCATTTAGTATCTTGTACATACCATTAGCCTTATTTTTATCTTTAATTAGAGTTTACATTATGCAATTTCCAGCTGAATTTATTATTACTCCTTGATATGATATTATTCCCTTGTTAAACTAGTACCATATTGTTTTCATTATTATTCTACTTTTCATTGAAATTTTAATTTTAGCATCTTAAAGAGATAATTTCCTTTCTAATTATTTAGAGTCATAACAAAACCCTACCATATATGGGGATATTTCTAAATAATTATAATAACATGAAAATTTTCAAAATAATTCATTTCTACAATAGATAGTTGATATATGATATTTTTAATTTTATGTATTTTTCTAGTCATTTATTTCACTTGAACTATTCAGAATTTGATTTTTGTGATACAGATACATTTCCAGAACTAAGTCATCAGTATAAGATTGTTGCTGAAGGATTGAACATCATACACAATGTTTCCAAATATATATAAAATAACCCCTATGCATAACAGATCAATTTAATTTGATATATAAATTTTATCATGTATGTGATCATACATTGTTGGTTTATGTTTTTTAGACAAAATTCAACTAACCAAACAATTTACTTTGAACTAGATCGTCATATGTTATTTTCATCCTTTAAAACTGTTGAAATTATACTTTTTAGGTTTATGGAGATATCTAGTTTATTAATAGTACCAATTCTAGTATCAGATGATGTATTTTTTAAAATAATAGGTTATCATTGAATAATTCTCAATATCTTCTTTACGAAAAATGGGAAAAAAAGACCATAAAATTATTTTAATATGCTTACTAGTCTAATTTGTTAGATTAATGTGTATATGATAGTGGGTGATCCACATAATGAATGCAAACTGATAGAGAATATTAAAATAGCCAACATATGGATTTTAGAATTCATATTGAATAAAATTATTGACCAATAATTGAGTAATTTTATATTACCTTGATGAAGATTTCACCCTACTTATCTTGTTATGGGTTTCAATAACTCATGTTTCCTAATAATATTGTATAGATTTGAAGCATTACAATATGTAGAATATTTCTTCAAAATACCCTTTAATTTTATAAAATTAAAAGGAAAAGTTCTTTATTTTTTTCTCAAGGGAATATGAGGTAATCCCTCTATATATCCCAACTAGATAATATAAATTTAATTAATCATTATGAGAGTAAATGGGTCGAATTTAGTTATTTATTATGAAAATTAATGGATCAATTATAATCATTATAAATCAATATAATAACAATTTATTAAATCATGGTCATTTATTTATGGATAGAAATGAAATCAACTATTACTTTCCAATAGATAAATTTCAGAAATAAATATCACCATTAACTTTAATTTCATTGAGAAATAATTAAATTAATTTTTTATTAATATAAAAATTGATTGATTCCAAATTAATATGATAATTAGTTAATTTCTATTTAATATTGTAATTGGTCAACTACAAAATTAATAACATAATATTTAATATATGTTTAAACATTGAAAAAATTGGTAGATAACCACATATCACAACTAAATATAAAATATATGTCATTTAGATCAAACCGCATAAGAAAATATTTCTTATCTTTTAAAGGAAAATTATTGACTCATATGAAATAATTTATATATATATATATATTATGATAAAAAAATTATATAACATACTAATATATATAGAAAATAATGATATAAAATATAAAATATTATAAGGTAACATACAAACAAACCAAACACATATACCATAAAATATATTTCAATAAAAACACCTAGAATGTCATGAATAACTTATAAAGGTTCTGTTTTTTAGTTATATTTATTATGTTTAATATTTTATAAATATTTGTAATGTTTTTGATATGTCAAACATATTCTATTAAAAATATAAAATCCCTTGTTTGGAGAGAACTATACATGTGTCTCGCAGAGAGACTCCATGTGACCTCAGAAACACCTCCTTATATACGAGAGAAATTGTAGAAAGGGTATAATATGAAATAGTGGAGTGAATATAACCTCATATCAGAGTTGGAAAACAGTATAAATAAATAGAACATCACCGATCACAAATAAATAGAGTATATTGAAATAGTAGTTCACAACCACTAATAGTAAATGAATTCGAAAGCACAGTTTCATACTAACACATAGTCATTCGAGCATAAAATGTATAATCAACTATTGGGATGATAAAATATATTGGTCAAATAAAATATTAAAATACTAGTGGCTATACTATCATTACCTTGAATCAACTCTTCAGCATCCAAAACAAATTTGATATGACCCCTTGATCATGGTACAACTGGACTCAACCCCCTCTAAACATGTGATCAATGAAGTCCTCTTAAATATCCAAATGCCACAATCACCCATGAAGGGTGTGAGTACAATTTATTAGGATGAAAAAATGGTCCTATATACAACTAGTAAATATAGAGTATGCACATGTGATATGATCAATATGAATAATTTAATATAAGAGTGTTAATAAATACACACCTTAAATCATTGTTTTCTAACATTCTGCCCAAGTAAGAATATACCTTCTTCAGAAAATGTTTGAGTGACTTTTGGAATATGGAATATCATTCCAATGAAAACAGAATTAATAACCATATAATAAGAGGTGAAACCACCGATTTCCTTAAGATAATCCTAGAATATCCAATAGTATCTGGATAGATGACAAGATCCTAGGTAGATTCCTAGGCATACCTATACATGAGGCATAATTTCTTGATATAAGGTATTATCTTCGGATTCACATTATAATGAGGCATATTATTCAAATCCATTGAAGTGTCCTTGGAATTCCACACATATCAAGTGAATACACTAGATCAAAGGGAGTATTAAGTTGTCTCATTACATCATTCCTTAATCCAGGTTCCAAGGGAATATCATTGAAATACACTATATGAATCCCCAAAATTCCTGGAAGTATCCTTGGAATTACAAAATACAAATAAAAGTTAAATTTTAGTTATTATTTTAGTAATTCCTCTTATAAGGGGAGTCCACCGGATCCTTGGATGTATTTTGGGAATCATGCATATCAAGATAATGAACGAGTCCTAAGAATTATATCAAGTATGCAATGAAAAAATAATTCATTCTTAGGGACGTTCATCCCCTTATAGAACATCAAATATAAACTAATAAGGCTTTGGAATCTTCCCAAACCCATGAAATATAACTAACATTATCCCCTCATGTTCATTCCCCATCCCTTGTCAATTTATCCTTCACACGATGACATAATTGATTTGGGTTATTTGGTTACTCTAGAAATCATAACTACCCATTCCAACACTATCTCTCCTAAGTGTTACATTATACAGGGGAACTCATTTTGGTCCTATAGGTCCCAAAAAATCACAATATCTATTTCCTCTATTTGCATCTCAACTATTAGTATAATCCCATAAATCGAAGGGAATAACATTACTAAACATCATCATAATTAGATTTTGGAAATAATTCCCTCAAAGTTTTATCTCTAGTGGCACTACTAAAGGAAGATGCCATAAAATACATCTTAAATTCTATGTTCATCCTATGCAGGTCCACTCATCATACTCAACATCAATCTCCCCATGGTATAAAAACACGGGCACTCACATGGTAGTGGGGGAGGACAATCCCACACTCTCTAATTAGTTATCCCAATGACTTTAAGGATCCCCATAGTTATACCATGGTGTAATTGGGCATTTTATTCCAATTTTTTACTCTTCATAATCAAGGAAACAATGGGAACTGATCCATGTTTTCAAAAACCACTTAAGTCATTTAAATATCACCCATTAGGATCTGTATACCTCATGGACTACATTCACCATTATCTTCTTGATCATCGGCACCCTGAGACATCAATTTTTGTCCAACGATCCATCATTACCCTTAATTATTGTATTAATAAAAACTTATTCCTATTAAATTAATTTATTTAATAGAATCGTTGGTCACCCGTTGGTGTCGATACAACATATAACATGACATATATAAAACATGCATTAATTTTAAGTGAGTTGTTCAAGATAACACCCACATTAAATAGATCCTTTTTCTTAACAGTAGCTATGTTTTCCTCTCCCAAGATCATTAAAGCTCAACAATCCATCACACCCAGAAACAAGGCCCCAGATCCGGAAAACACATCCAATAAATATTTATAAAATTTATAAATAATAAAAAATTATTATTACATTTTTAATTAATTTTCCCAAAAAAATCAATTAGGAATAATTCTTAAAACATAGCTAGAAACATCATTACATTAAAATAGTTAAAACCATATGAAGAAGGTTTTTAGTGTACTCCTAGAATCATCCACTCGCCATCTTTGGATTTATACTAGACAATCCATGTGAATTTCATAGAGTAATGGGATGATTCCAGCACATTGTAGTATAATTATAGGGTAAAGAAGGGGAACATTAATGGTAGGATAAGAGAGATTAACATACCTAAAATCCCTAATGAATTATTATAAAAACACCCAAACCCAAGGAGGAAGGAAGAAGAGACCATTCTATAATTTCGGAATGAGATAGGAGAAGAAGAGTGGGGGTGAGACCTAAAATAGAAAAGGGGGAAATGATCGTTCCCCCACTTTTATGAGTTATTGAAAGTATCACTCTTTAGCCACAGGGTTTTTCAAATCAGGTGCCAATTCACTAGCGCTCACTATTGAAGGTAGCACACCTCACACATTTTGACTACATGATTTTAAAAACCAAGAAAATCCCCATTAAAACAATTTTCTATGTTCTTAATTATTTCTCCACAACCATGAACTAGACCTAAAGACACAACCATCCTGCATAATTTCCTTCGATTTACTCCCCAAACTATATTCCAAACATGCATAGAGAGAAATAATTTCAAAATTTCAAAAATTGAACTGTAATTTATTGAAAATCAGTTGTGGACCTTAGTCATCTCTTGGTTCTCCTTCCATATCTAAACATATATTTTGATGTTTAAACTCTTATAATTTAAACTCACATCTCAATCTAAAAATAACCCATGCTTTAAAAAAAAAATCAAAATTAACATATTATTAATAATTCATAGAAGAGGGAGATTCTAAAATATCTTCACAATAACACTTCCCACCCTTTGAATCATCTATAGTATATTATTCATTGATGTTATCCTATCCCAATCAACAATTCATAATAAAATCACTATGCACCATTTATGAATGTCGAATGAGGCTCTATTCTATTTCTATAAAAACGAGATAAAAATATTCATCATACCCTATCCACCCCTCCCCACCATCACCAAATCCTAGAGAAAATACATACCCATTCTCATATACTCTGTGAACTAATGATTTCACCCACTAGTTCATCATCAGGATTAGAGTTATATACACTATAAGTCTCACCTGATAAGGGTTGATTCTAATCAGTTGTGTTCCCCACCCATGGAAGAACATACTGAAATGTATTCTCTGTGGTCCAACAACCCTCTTTGTGTAGTTTCCATATCACTATTCATAACTCATAAACAATACCCTATATGGTTGTACTATAGATAACCATTCCATAAAACACTCAGTTACACTGGCCAATGTGCTATCACACCATCTGATCATGATTCCAAAATCCTTAGAGGCATCACTTGATCATCCAAACACCCACATCAAATTAAATGATGAAATGAATGTTATTCCTTAGTTGGATCACCAACTAACTCAAATATGTATCATTATATCACCCAAGAAGTATTTTATCTTATTATAACTCTCCCAAAAATTACATCCAACTCATCTTGATTCCAATTCCAATTCATAGACTCCTTTTGATACCATTTTTGAATATCAAATATGACATTAATCAAGGGATAAATTAAACCCAATCCATATATTTTTCAACATAAAAGTGAATACTTGATCATACAATGTTTGGAATCTTGTATATATCACAAAACTGATGCCATGGTTGTAATTTGAAAACCCACACTTTTTCCATCACCGTATTTAATGACTGGAGTGACTATCCTATGAATACCCAATCACTATCATGAAAAAAAATATTTCCATTCCGAAAAGACAAATAATTTCTTCCTCATCACTAGTTTAAATGATTCATAATGATTATCAATCCACAAATATGTAATGGTGAGCTCCCCAGTATAAAAATTTCCTTATACCACTACTCTAGAACAACCCCTATTAGTTATATTATCATACATGCATTTATTTTTTTGAGCCACATTCATCTGTACCATCCAACCATGACACCATCCATCCATGGAATCATAATCCTCTCACATAAACATTTATCATCTCATCCAAACCCATATGAAACCATTAGAAAAATAATTGCATTGAATCCATCTATCAGCAGCTCACACAAGGCCACTTACTAATCCATAACTGAAAAGGGTACCACACAAAACTGTCCATACCACCTCTATCTCATCAAAATCCAATAGGTATATGCTCTCATATCACCTAATCGCATTACTAAAATCATTCACCCATGAGTCATACATCATCAATCCTTTACTCATGCACCTAAATGAACAAATATTCATCACAAATTAAACTCATTTAATTTTAACCACCTCATTTCTTCCTCTCAAACAACTCAATGCGTCTCAATCAGCTATATCAATTTCTCAATAGCACCTCACATGCATCAATCTCATAATACAAAGTATCTAATCATGATTACCATCTATAAGAGAACTCATAAGCCTAATATAATCACTTAATATGTTTATAATCACATATATCGATTAATCACTAGGATAGTAGAAAAAAATTCTTCTTCCCAACCATAGCACTAAACCCACCAATATCCCAATCCACATACCAAGGCCCATGTTTTCCCACTTATAGTATATACACCATATATCATAAGGGTAAAATATCATGGCTATATCTTTAATACCATATCAAATATCACATGGAAACTCACATGCCAAGACACTAACTTTTGTGTCCTTATATACATATATTTATCAAGCATCACATTTTAAGCCATCGACTTTCTAGGTCACTAATACTCACGGTGAATCAGAATACGATACTACCCCCTTTAGGACCCTGATATTATCTAAAAAAATATAATAATATCATCCAACATAAACCATACTAAGTTAAAGTATAATCACAGGCCTTGGTTAAGTATAATTCTAAAAATTAGTTATATGAGAAAACATTATATTTGTTGTTGAAATATTTAGTAACCAATCTTGTTTAATCTATCTATAACTAGTATCATAATTAACCATAAGGTGTTGATCATGAAGTAATGGAGTACTTTTACCAACCTAATAAGGGGTATTATACATCCCTTACAAGATGTACTATACAATAATCATTAAGGAGAATCCATCTATAAGATCAACATGATCTAAAAACATGAAAAAAATATTGTGCCACAACTAAAAATAATTCCACGAAAATGATAAATGGTAAAATTCCATATAAGTTATTTTTTAAACTTAAAATAGTGAAACCCTTTCCATGATTGATATCAACAACAAATGATCACATAAACATTATATGTGCCTTATATGAAAAATATGATGCTTTTAAATTAGATAGTTGAAAATAGTACAGTTGAAAAAAACCTATAAATCACAAATCCAAAACTCAAGTGTGTCACACATGGTTAAATCAAAGAACTATAAAAGAAGAAACCATGAAAATTTCGATAATATATAATTTTGTCATTATTATTATAGACTATCAATGTTTAGAATTTATTTACATCCAAACTACACTGACCAAAAAATTATTTATTAATGGAATGTGTGAGGTTGATACCATGAAGAAAATTCTTAAAGGATCAATAGAATCAAATTTTTCATTATTATAAAAAATAAAAATAAACTAGGATATAATAGATTTTAATTAATACTCGATATACGTAATGACGAAAGGATAAACTAGATATATGAATGGATTTTTGATAATAACATTTAATTCAATATAATATATAAAAATAATAGATTTATTAGACATCCGACTCATTAGATATTTCTATTCAGGCCTCTCAATATAAAATAACACCATCTAAGCCCACATGTCCCATTGGTCAACGTGTATGTTTAATATTTGAGGAATTAATCTCAATGTTAAAGTGGAAGGATAAGTTATGACTGGATATCACTCTCCACTCCCCTTAATTAAATTGTATATCTTCCACTATACATCAATACTCTCTCTAGGATCTTTGGAATAATTTATGAAATTAGTCAAAAAGTAATTCTCAATAAACATGAATTAATAAAAAGTAAAATAGAATATATCAATAGGAACACACCTCATTCCTAAAACTCACCCCTCACAAAAATATAAGATACTTAAAATCAATCTCACAAAAATTAAATAATTAATAATCCGGGAAGGGAGAATAGAAGTGATAGTTCAAGAATAATGGTTCCAAGAAAAATTAAACAATAAATAATTTTTTTTATAATAAAAGAATAATTTTAGAGTAAAAAAAATAAAACTAAAGTGAAAATAAATCCTAACTATGTAACATCATAGTTGAAGATGACCCTACTCATCCACTATAACTTAAGATGTCATATAGAGATCATAAAATTTACCATCTACTTCATCATTCAAATCTAGCATACAAACTCCCCCTCTGGAAGAGAATGTCCCTTATGGACAACTACCACATCCTATATTTATAGCAAGAATTATATAAATATGTTTAATTTAAAATCTCATCAATGTTCTATTATATATTTCGTATATTTAATCGACTAACGGCTCAATGATTGATCCTCTATTTTATCCCAAAATATAAACTATTTATTATTTGAGGGAGGGGGGATACTTAAGCCATCATTGAATCAACTCATTTTTTTATATTATTCTTTAAATATTTCTAATTTAAATCTCATATCTGATAAATCTAATTATTTGTAATGTGTTTGAACTCCTTGTATGAAGCCCGAATCATTTTTTTCATGGAAACACCAAAATATTATAAAATATAACATCGGAATGTTCATGTTGATAGATAATTTTGGAATCTTTTTTTACATCACACACACACACAGATATATATATATATATTTGTGGTGCGGAAAATACCTCTTTATGTGTCCCACTTCAAGAATTTTTCTTTCACATCCGACTGCCACACCCTAGATTATCCATGCCATACACGTACCATGATATCATCTCAAATATTCCCTAATTATTAAATTAGAACCCTTTAATGACATAGGATTTAACTCACAATGTATAGAACCACCCCTATAGAGATTATCATTTTCCTCATTCTTCACATTGGTACAATAGGGAAATCTTGATACCATCCCCTAGAGTCATCTATGACTCAATGTAAATCTTATGGGGTAATGATTCTTTATTCTTTAGTTTCTCCTAATAATTAATTGATCATCCATGATGGTTATACGATGCAGTGGTAGTGGTGACGATGTAATGGGTTTGAGAGGAAGACTTTGTGAATGTATTGGATAGGAGAAATATATTCTCTTTATGTTCATAGCACATGGAAAATAGACTCAACTCCATTAATTTAGAATCAAAATCAAATGGGTACTAAAAGAATCTTAACACCACCATCTTTTAACCCACACCGATGAAGATCTCCTCCCATTGACATAAGGATCTAACCCTTGGGTTCTAGTATAGATACTGTACTCTTATTGTGTGACCTATGAATCCCCCAGGCCATATGCAACCCAACTCTCCCTCTAAGATACTTGGTCAGTTTTCCATCAAGGTTAGGATATGCTTCTTTCTCCCTTGGTTGAGTGATGAACCATGTTGGCATATTTTTTCTTCTATTTCATCCTAGACAGCATAAAAGATCCATCATTAAAATGATTTAAATTTTATTCATTTTCTTCAAAATAAATCATAAAAATTGTATTAAACATAAATATAATATCTATAAATTAAAATTCATATCAAAATTAATTAATCTCTAAAAATAATGAAATTAATCTAAAAAATGTATATATTTAACAAACATACCAAGTCCCGCACACTTAGAAAAATATTTCCCACAAGAAAATATCTCTAATAAGAATTAAATGGACATCCCATACTACAAATATTAAAAATTAAAAATCAATAATTCAAAAAAAAAATTCCATATGGAATATTAAAACTTTAATGAGAAATATTTAGCTATTTTATTAAATCCTCACTATCTAAATAAACATTTCAATTATGCTTTTTAATTTTTCCTAATAAATTTATGGGGCTTATCATTACTTATATTCACGACTCGTAATCCCCTATTAATATAGAGGCCAATCATGATCATTCATTCCATTTTTTATCCACCATTCTCTAAAGCTAAAAACATATATGATTTTTTTTATCATAACTTGTGTGCATGTCATGAACTATGAACATTTACAAGGCATAACTTCTCTATATGTAAGGAAAAAATTCAATAAAAATTCTAAGGGATTTGTATATTTGGATCAATTAATGTTGATGCTAATGGTTAGGTTGGTATTGATGTATAAAACAAATTAGGTTCAAAAGGAGGTTTGGCTCTATGCAAAATTCATGATAATAAAATTAAATTATAATGAAACTATCCTCTTAAAAATTACATCTTCCCCACATCTCAATCATGATGTAGAAGTCATGAAATAATGATATTTAATGGAATACTTACACACTCTTCATTTTTGATACATTTTTCTATTTTTTTATTTCTTTTTCCAAAATATTTTTTAATATTTTTTTTTTCAAAAGTTGAGATAGGATAAGTCTTACATCTACAACAAAAAACCAAATTATAAAATTATTGGTTAAACAATGGTGATTTTTGAACCCACCAATTAAAACCCAATTTGTTTCCTAGTTATTGAATTTTTTCTTTATAGTGGGGTAGTAACATATATAATAGAAATCAACATGATCTTTTTCAAAAAACCCAAAGAAAAAACAAAAAAAATGTCCTCATAATAAATTAAATTTATTTCACCATGGAAAACCTCTCTCCCTATACTTTAAATTTTGATATTATACCAAATAATAGAGTAAGGGTAGCGATGGATAATAATTTCTTGTAATGTGGATAATTTCTATTGAATTTCATTAATGGTCTCTAAGGTATAAACATTGGATCAGTGAGTAAGGTGGGTCTCATGGATAATGGTTAAAAATAAAAATCCCAAAATCAATTAAAAATTTAATTTTTACAATAATAGATTTATAAAGATCATATTTTGGTAAAAAAATGTATCATGTCCCGAGATTTCACTCAATAAATACACATAGAATGAATAGGAAAAATTATCTTATAATACTCTATGGAATGGAAAAATATAATGAAGTTTCAATAAATTATGGAATGGATAAAAGTGGAAAACCAATAAAAATGATCTTCATAAATTCAAAGAATGAAAAAATTTAGGAAAATTTCTTCTACATAATCAACTAGCCTCCTCAAATCACGACTCATCAAATTTATATTACACTACTTAAATCAACTTATTTAATTACCCTATCTTATTTATTCAATTTCATAATTGACTTACAATTTTTTTTTATTAAGGAAACACTTTTGTGGAGAATGTGAGAAACAAAACGGTCCAACAAGAAATCCTAACAAACCCAAACAAAAACTGGAAAGAGCAGGAACTACCACATACATGCAACAACAACAACCACCATCCCTGAGCTGGACACTCGGCAATCCCATTCAAGCATGGTCCCTCCCGATGTTGTCATCCCTCAAAATCAGCCATATCCCTAATGACTTGCAAAGGAAACGGTAGAGTGCTCTAGCCCAATGAGGAAGTCCAGACTTCACTTCCCAAATCAGACCAGGGGCAAAGCCTCATAAGAAAAAGAAATGTTACCAAAACACAGTCTTAACCTATTGTTTCTTTCTTCCCCGTAGAGATTCCAATGCATTAGCCATACCTTAGACTCAAGATCTTCTCCAATAACGTCTTCCAAATGGTTCACCATTTCGTCCCAAGTGCGGATATATTCCTCTTTGTTAATTTTCTTGTCGTTGAAGCCTCTCATTAAGATCATATCCTACTTGTCAATCCACTTTTCTTGTTTGTGGTTGACCTCCACTCTTACAGCTCTTCCCATCATATCCGCCTCTTCCTGTGGAATGTCAACATACAGAAATTCCTCGACCATATCCTCCTCGGAACAAAGGATAGGTTCCTTTCTAGTGGTTAACATATGAGTAGAACAACCCATTTCATTGACATTTTCCTTGGTTAACGCCTTTTGATCCTCTTTCACTGCGTTGGGCAGGGACACCAGTAGTTTCTTCCCAGAGCGGGTCTCCAAAGGAGGGGGAATCAAAGAGTAATCTTTTTTGCCCTTCCTCTTTTTACAAATCACACTTTTCTTCTGAGTTGGAACCTCCTCAGTCACCTGATCCAATGAAACCATGTTAACCCCCTCCGGGTCCACCTCACCACCACCCAGCTGTCCAACAATCATTCTATGGGAATAACCACAGTTTGGAAGATCACCTTCATTATGTTGATGGAAAGTGGTTTGTTCATCTTCCCACACCTGGGACACTCTTCCATTTGAACTTTCCAGTACAACAAATCGGTTTGGGGAAAATGGTATAGCATCATCCATTCTAACCTCAATCAGACTGGTTGGAGTATTCTGGACTGCAATCACTGGTTCACCAATGTCCTGCTGGTGATCAAGTCCCCTGCCCATATACTGGTGATTATAGGCCCCATCCTTGTCCCGATCATAGCTATTTATTGCAGCATCAAGGATCAGGCCTTTCGATTAACCATTCTCCCAGTTGGCCATTTCATAATCCTCTGGAGGGGTAGCCACCAAAGTTCCAGACATGTTTTCCTTCCTCCTAACCTCATTCACTGCCACCAGTACTCCTAAGTCTGTACACAGCTTGATAGAATTCTTTCTCTTGTCTTCCAGATCAGTAGTTGACAAAGGATCATCTACCTCCCCTAAAGGAAACCCCTGAACCAACAGATCATTGTCCCCAACTGATTTGGAGGGAGCATGACAATCTTGAGGCAGGCTTGCAGGCGAATCGCTGTCTTGTTCAGCACTAATGGTGACCACACCTCCTCTCGGGGGAACATCTGCTGGAACAGCTGGCATATCAGAGCCTTGGCCACCCCTAGACCTCCTTCGGCAACCATGTTCATCATGACCCTACCTGTGACACAATGAACAGAATGGAGTCCATGATTTGTAGACTATCGATTGAGCATACTTGTACTCTTATTAAACTACAATACAGACAAGCTCCGGCGGCAATCTTGAGAGATCCATTTCCACACAAACTCTCACCAAGAACGGATGAGACAGAGAAGCTATTCTTTGATCACTTCATATAAAGCGCCCTATCGAGTTTCTGATTGACCTTAGCAACCCAATATTCAGAAATGACAAAGAAAGTCTAGGCAATTGAATCCAAAAATCCATGAAAGGACAGTCACGGTTCATGTGCGCCTCAAAAGACCAGCGATGTAAGTGGAATGGCAGGCCACAGAAGGGTTTCCTCTTCCTAGACCAAGCCCTACCCAAATCTTCTTCATCGGCAAACAAAATTAGTAATTGGCGCGGACCCAGTATACTTACAAGCGCACGGTTCTTCAAACCCCAATCTATATTGACAGCTTTGTCGAAGTGCTCCACAAGAGGTCACCGCCTCGTAAACCTCACGATCAGCGCCGAGGAGAGTAACGCTGAAGCTTCATAGAATTCCTTCACAGAAACCAGGACAATAGGTTGACCTGAAATGGAACTAGGTACCTTCGGAGAAACTTCAATTTCGGGGAGGAAGAAACCCACATCCAGCGAGGATCCAAAGCAATCCCTGGCTCTCAGTTCCGCATCTCCTGAATCATGAGTTGGGGGCGAAGACCCCTCCCCCCTGACGGGGGAAGGGGTCACGGAGAACGCCATCGCCATAGGGTTAGCGCAGCATCGCCCTCGCTACGGTCGCCCTCGCTACGGTCACCGATTCTTATTCAATTTCATAACATTTAAATTAAAATATGGTTCTATTGGGTTCATAATATATCTAGGGTAATTGATTAAAATCAAATAAAAATATATATCTGTGGTTATAAAATTTTCATTAAAATCAATAACAATTTTGAAGAAAATTGGGGAGAATATGTAATAATGAATTTAAAAGAATCCTACCCTTTAAAATGGATATATTTTTCCATTATATTACCTAATTTATGATTCATGTATATAAAAAATAAATAAAAATATTTAAATAACCTGGTCAATGATATTAATATTCATATAAATAGTGGTGGAGAGGTTAGACTATATTCGAAGATATAATTCTTAAAATAATTCATGATTATTATGTCCCAAGAATAAAAATAAATAAAAGCTAATATTTTATCCAGTAAGGTTCTTTTATTAAGGTTATAATGCATAAAATCACCTATTAGATCATGAAATATTAGTAGGTTATATAACCAACCCTCTCATGTTGAAAAAATTAAGTCTTAGATGTCTATTAGGTGTAGCTCTTCAACTTTTCCTCGTCATTTGAAGCTCATTTGAATTTTGTTTGAGGATGGTACTGAGTAGTGTACAACCCCATGCTTTGGTATAGGATATGATATGATATAAAACCTCTATTTCAATCCTCTATTTCCTCCAGTGGTTGGTTTTCTCATACAAATTCCACAATTAACATTTTATACTCAGTTTCAACTCTTTCTTCTTTAACTTTTGAATATTTTGGGGGTAAATAATATTTGGATAATAGTAAAGATATATTGAATAATTCTAAGTATATAAATACTAGGTAACCCTATTATTCTTATTTTTACTCTTTGGGATTCTCGATATCAGATTCTCGAATGTGTGATTCAATAGCCTTTTATGTATTTTTTCCATTATTAGTGTAGAACAACACTGCAAAAAGGTGGATAACCTCATTCCAATGGTTTGCATCCAATATATTTCTCTCTTATTTTTTTCTTAAAAAATATTGTGTTATTCTTTTTTACTTCAAATTTATGGTCACTTTTCTCCATGTAATGTAAAAAATAAGCCTATGGATAAGATCATACCTTGTATTGGGCCTCATTATAAGCTATTCATCCATATAGATATAAAATTGCTTTATTAATTCCAATCTCATCCACGGTTCCTTATGTAAATTCATTAGATTCCTTATTTATGTTCCCTAGGATTTTCATTCCATAATAGATTACGTTCCTTGGATTGATTCCCTTAGACTCATGTGTGTTTCTGGTACTTATGGTTGGAATTTTTTCTCTCATCCCAAACATCATACCCCATGTGTATCTCAATTTTTTGTTATAATTTTTAAAGTTAAATCACTAATTGGATTTGTGTCTTCTTTATTTTATATTTCTAATATCATAAACTAAAAACAACCAACATGTAAAATATAAAAAAAATAACAAATAACTTAATATAAAATCATAAAACAAGAGAGAGATAGAGTAACCTATTTATCAAACTGTTCAATTAATAAGAAACTTATCATAGAAAATGGATCCAAAAAACATGATAGGATCTAACGGTGCCATTATTTCCATAAACTAACAATGTTTTGAATTTATTTAAACTGAATCTACACTAACCACAATTACATAGAATGGTGAAAAGTGAATGCTCAACCATTTGAGGTAAAATCTTAAAAGATTATCTAGTTTCTACCTTTTAATGACTAACTAAAACTAAAACTAATCTATAAAGTAACATATTTTAATTTTAGTCGATAGAAAGGATGAATATAAATGAAACTGGTTCTGAGGATGTATGTTTGAGAATACTATTTAATTCAATATCAATTTTAAAAATAATCAATTCATTAGCTATGACCCTCTTTATGGATATATTACCTAACCACTCAATATCGCGCCAAACTACATAATCCCACAAGTCCCTTTACTCAAGGTATCCTAAAAAACATTTATATATTATGTTTAATCTCAAAGAGGAAGGTGAAGTTAAGGATAACTCTTACTCCCCACTCCCCTTATATAAAATGTGTATCCTCCCCTAGATATCCTCACCCTCACTAGAGTCATGGAAATAATGTATAAAAAAACTCACAAATTAATGATCAATGAATATCAATGAAAAAAATTAAAATGTAATCAAGAATTAGGTACACACCCCATTCCTCGATATCACTTGTCCCTTAACTTCATAACACAAATAATCACTCTAATTAAAATGAAATAATTATATATAAGGTAAGGGGTAATAGAAATTTAATAACTAAAATAAAAGTGTTGAGAGAAATAGAAAAACATACTTTTATTACTTCTTTATATTAGAGAACAATTGTAAAATTTCACAACTAGAAACAAAAGATAAAAGAAATCCTTCCTATTAGGAATCATGGATGAAGACAAACATCATCCAAAAATCTAACTTATGATTTCTTATCAAGATCATTCACTATTCTTCTGACATCAGAATCCTAAACTACCAAATGAAACTACTTCTTTGGGATAAAAATTCCCTTATTCACAATAACATCCTCCTATATTTATAGTTAGAATACATTTCACATATCTATTTTCAGACGTCCTAAATCTTATCATATATATTATGTATATTTTATATTGTATCTTGAATATTCCAAAAAAACTTGTTTGATCCTCTATTTATATCCCAATATATATAATTTATTATCCAAGAGAGAGTGACTTTGACCAACTTTGAATTACCTAATATCGATTTATCTTCATTAAATCATACCACTTTAAATATCATCTCTCTAATATATCATATCGTTTGTTAAATTTTAGAACTCTTTAATGTACCCTCAATAATTACATGCATGGAAACTATAAAATCCCATAAAATATAACCCCATCACATGTTTGGATAGAAATAATCCAGGACTTTATGTTTTCAGTATGTATAAATCTATGTGGCATAGAAAACAACTCTATGGAATATCCTCCTTCATGTATTTTTCTAGTCCTTCCGACCACAACACCATAGATCATCTGGGTCATGGTTTTATCATGATATTATATCCAATATTTTTATATGGTGTAGAATATTTCTCTTACATCATAGTCTATAGGTAGTCAACTGATTTACGATGCAATGATGAACATGACACCATAGTATTCACTCCATCACCCTTTGAGCTATATCTTTCTATTAGAAACATTCCCTACTATAGGGGTTAGGAAATGGTGTATAGAACCTCAAACATAAAAATTATCATTTATTCATTCACCATGATGACGTAGTAGAAACCCTTACAACTTTCTTTATTTTGACTTTAATTTATTTATGTTGAAAAGTTCCAAACCAAGATACAAGTTGATTATCATACTATCATATAATGTTAACTATGATGAAAAGTCAAGCCAATGGAATATGTTTTCTTGATTCTCAACTATTTTATGTGCTTTAGTTTAACATATTTGGATGTTTTATAGCGGAGGGGATGCGGTAATGTCACAAAAATTGTGCGAGGAAGAAGACACACAAATATAGTCTAGGAGAAAACATTTAACCTCAACTGTATAGTACCGGGAAAATAATGTGTCCCATATTAGAATTCAGGATGTGTGATAGATAAATAATAAGAGACTATACTCCATGTCTCACCCCACACCAGTGAATATAAACTTCAACAACTATTTTTCTCTACACACTAGTGATGCTCTCCTCCTAATGTTGCATATAACTAACCCCAATTCACTAGTGGGGATATAATGTGCCATGTGGTGAAACCTATGTCTCTCCTATTCAATATGTGAGTTAACTCTCCCTCTCAGCCACATGGATGGATACCACTAAAGGGGTAGTTTTATGGCTCTCTCACATGGTTGAGGGATGTCCCATTTTGGACTATTTTTTTCTACCATTTTAGATTACACAACAGCAAAAGTTAATTATAAAAATGATATTGTTTTTATTATTTTTTTTATTTTTTTAAATCAATTATAAAATATTTTTTACCCAAAAATAGAAGCTAAGAGAATGGAAAATATTCAATCATATTCAATTAATCACAAAGAATAATTAAATTAGTATATAAAAATGTATACATTTAATGAACTCATGAGTAATCCAATAACATTGATAACATTGAATATCCATCAAATAGGTTATTCATGATTTCCCAGTCTGAGGTCCATCAAAATATCTGAAACATCCCTAATACCTATTTTCCTTATTTTAAAATAGCACAATAGAAAAATATAATATGATACCACTTTGTAATATTTCCCGATTGGAGAACAGTTGACATATGTCCAAGAAAGTTTCTTCACATGACCTTAGCCATGCCTCCACATATGCCAGAGGATACTGACTAGTAGCATGGGTCTAAATTGTTATCATGGGTAGATTTTTTCTTAATATTAGTATTTGATAAAATTTGAAAATAAAAAAAATCATCAAATATAAATAAATAGATTATACATAAGAAATTGAGTAGAACCAAAAATAATAAATGAATGTTTAATCATATAGTCATTCAAACACCAGGTCGTGATAGAATAAAATAGTTTATCTATCACTGTGTTGATCACTTATATATGATAAATAAAATTATAATGTATAGAAGGGTCTACTACCAACCTTGTGCCTCACCTCATCCGGCCTCCAAATCATGTCTGAGCTACTCTAATTGATTATGTTACACTGGGAATATCCAAAATAGACCTATTATCAGTGATTTTTTCTCAGGTATCAAATTTTTATTACATCCCGAGTAGGATATGAGTACAAATCAGGAGGGAACCACCAACAGGGTCTCTTATATATCCTATAAATATTGTATACGTACATGGGATATGCTGAGAATGTATAAATAACAATATTATCAAAAATAAATAAACAATTTTGATCCTTGGGTTCTAACACGATATCGTACATTAACTATACATTTTTTTCAATGCTCGAGTGTCCTTGAGCATATAGAATAATCGTGGAAATCATAACAGGATCAATGAGCATAAATTATCATGTTAATGACTGATTCTGTGGAAGTAATACTATGTAATCCAATGTTATAAATCTCATAATTCTTATCCAGGGAAGTATCCCAAGCTTCCTATTTACATAAGGCATACTCACTAGATTTGAGGTAATATCTTGATCATCCCATTTTAATCAGGAACAATAATCACACCCAAGGTTTTATCCTATGAATTTCATATATATTAGGTGATTCCTCCGGATTTTAGGGAGTATCCTTGGTATCTCATGATTTCATGTCTGAAAGAAAGGTTCGAAATAATATACTAGTTATACCATATAGTAAACCACTAAATTTTATGAATTATCATGATAATTACCAAACAGGCATAAAATTTCAACCCTAGGTATCAACCGTCACATTCCAAATATGAGGTTCATCTTTTAGATCATTGGATGTATCCCCAGAATCTTATATATTAGTATCAAAGCATGAGTATTGGAGAGTATCCCGAGAATCCCATAAAATAATTATTCATTTTTTAGGCTAGTATCGACCTAATAACATCTTATATAAAGTGCATAAAATATCATTTCCACTGTATAACTAACATGATGACACAATTAATTCATGTTTTATTATGAAACAAAAAATCATGATTACCCATTCCCACACTTACCTTCTCAAGTGTTATATAACACTTGGGCACCCACGAGGTTCCCCCAGGGGACTACATCATATAAAAACCCTACATGATTTTGTTGGTATCTATAATAAATATCAATCCAATCCTATCACTTAGAGTGAATAACATCCCTTGACATCATCATAAACATATTTAAGCCTCACATGCCTCATAAGGTAAGCCCAAAAAAATCTCAAGGATGATTTTATATAGACCATATTATCACCCTAGTGCATCCTAGGATGGTTCAATCGCCCATCATATCATCAATTTTACTAGGGTCTACTCAGCAAGGCACTCACATGAAAAAGGGGGAGGAAACTCTTCTACTATTTATTCAGTTTTCTCAATAACTCTAATGCATTTTATAGTCACATCAGGGCCTACTCGGTCTTGTAATTAAAATTTGTCACTTTTTATACTCAAGGGAGATAAAGGCATCTATATAGATCTACTATGATCAATAACCCTATTTGAACCTCACCCCTAATGATTAATATACCTCAAGGATTACATTTATCATATTGTTCTTAGAAATTCTTGGTCAATACATCAATAAGGTTCTAAATTTTCATCATGGACATTGATATTGGTATTAATACACATATATTTTATTTTTATTGAATCAATTTTTTTTAATTTAGATGTTGATAGCCAATCAATCTCAAGTTCACATGTAGCATTCTATATAAAATAGACACAAACATCATGGTAGATATTCAATGTACCAACTACCTTAAATAAATCTATTCCCTTTAAAGCTGTTAAATTATACATTCCTAATCTCATCAATACTGAATTTAACCTCACCAACCCACATGATGCCTTAACTCATGAAAATATTTCCAGTAATTAATTACAAAATTTAATAATTAATAATTCAATTTAATATAAATAATTATAATTAATTTCTAAATTTAATTTAATTTTCCATAATGGAAAAAAAATTCTTGGTAAATACATTAGATAAAAAACCAACCACTCACATAGGGTTCACTTCATACATGAAACAACATGATAATAAAAATACCTATCAATAAAAATAGGGTAAAAAGATTGTATAAATTAATATAAGAAGAAAAATATAACAAAAAATAATCAATAAATATTTATTAATAAAAATGGAATGCGACGATGTCTACTAATCCTCTCGATGTATCCTATCATTAAACCACTTGAATGACACATCATATAGGGTGGTTTCCACTGTAATTTGGGATAATAACCTCAATAACCCTAACTAACACACCCTAGAATTAAGAGTATAAAAAGGGGAATATAATTTAGTAAGATGTAACACCATGAAAATCAATTTAGAAGAATAATCTAGATAGTTTATTTAACATGAAACCACGAGCTTTAACTAAATTGTTATATACTATAGAAATATTATTATTGAAATGTGATTATCAGAACCTAGATATTAAATTTTTGGGTATGAATATGAGTAACCACATTATGAAATATATGTATAATGGTAATACTCAATATAAATATATTTACTAATGCTTATAAATGACCTCTGAATTGTTAGTTATGTCATTTTATGCTTCAATAATAAATTTCTATAAAAATTGTTTTTATGTGTGATTATTATAATTAGTTTCTATAAATTTTGGAATTTTATTTGAATTAATTTACATAATGTTTTAAATAATCATTTCAATATTATCTTACGGTGATTTTTTTTGATTTTTCTTAAAAAATTATTTTTCAGTAAATAGGAAAAATAAATATTTTTGAAAAAATCATCATTTATTTCTATGTAAAAGTCAAATAATGTTTTTTATTTTATATAAAATTAATTAAATACCCATTTTATTGTAAATAATTTA
Source organism: Viscum album (assembly GCA_963277665.1). Classification (NCBI taxonomy): domain Eukaryota; kingdom Viridiplantae; phylum Streptophyta; class Magnoliopsida; order Santalales; family Viscaceae; genus Viscum; species Viscum album. Next base: position 1,415,080,764 of record OY728142.1, read on the forward strand.
ACTCAATACATTGGAATCATCATTATACATAATTTTTATATAAGTTCATTTTTGGCCTTCAAACACATTTTACTCAGACTATGTATTTTAAACATAATAAATTTAATGAAGTTATATTTATTAATTATTTTTATGAAATATATTGATTATATATTTATCAAAAAAATTTAAACTTTATTTTATGGTTTTTACAGAGAAAATAATTGAAGTAAATTTTGTTTTATAGTTAAAAATTCATTTTTTTCTAAAATGAGTCTTTAATGTATTTTCAAACATATTTAAAATTAAATTATATCTCATAAAATAAGTTAATATCATAAAATGGATTCTATATTTTTAATAATAATAATTGATATTATTTAATAAGTCTAACTTAATTTTTTATCCTAATTGGTAGTAAAAATAGAAATATTTTTCACTACTATGTTTGGGTAAATCAGGTAAATATAGGTTAAAATTAAGTGACAAAGCCCCAGTTTGCCTCATATTAATTATCATTGGATGGAGGTATTTTTGAAAATTATCACCATAATCTAGAAATTTACTTTTAAAGGGTATTTTTCCAAGAAAATTATTTAATAATTTTTTTATCCTTTAATAAATTCAAGGTGGGTCTCTCCCCCAACTATTAAAAGAAAATAGATAGTCTCTTTTCATTAAACTATATTGAGGCACATAGATCAACCAAACCCTGATTCTAAAAATCCCAATTCATGAATTAGATGTTTTAGTATTTTTAAAAGACAATCAGAAGGGTCTTTATGTAAAGGAGTTATAGCAAAGAAAAAGAAATTATCTTACCAGAATTATTTTCATTTTTTTACTCTTCTACCTCATTTAAATATATGGTATCCATCATATTATAATTACAATATTATACTTATTATAAAAAAATGGTATTATGATTATGGAACCACCATTATTCACAAACCTTTCCATAAAATGGGAAATGAAATTATCAATTGTTCGTATGTGTGGACCACTGCCACCACATGGTGATATTATTCATTTCTATCACAATAATTATTTATTGGTTATAATGATGAATTTAATCTTTATATATTATATTTAAGTGATAATTATTCTACAATAATTATAATATATTATCTACCTTTTCATTGTTTTCTAAAGTGATAATGTCGAATGTTCATACATGTAGACTACAACCTCAATGAAGCGATGCGATTGTATTTAAATTTAAGATTTACATGGATTATAATAAAGATAAATATAATGAATCAATATGAAATTTCAGATATATTAATTATCATGGAATACAACCATAAAAAAGTGGAAACATCACCCGTACAAGCATATGAATTACCATCTTCATGGAATGAGGTAATTCATTTTTCATCACCACATTATATAAATAATTATAAAAGTGTATATAATGAGGGAATATGATACTTATGTTATTATTAATAGTCTATATTTGATGAATTCATAACCAAGGTTCATGTATTAGAACCCTAAAACTTAAACATTCATTGAAAAAAGAACAGTTTTCACCAGAATGTTCATTTTAATTGGGAAATTGTTAAGAAGAGGATAATCAGAAATTATAAAGGAATGACTCATTGTGATTTATATATGAATATTCTTTTAATATATATATATATATTATACATGGTATTGAAAAACACATAAAGAAATATTAGACTTATAGTAATGGTATTTGTCTCACATTTCCTCTCTATTTGATATATATAATATTCATCATTTATTTCTTTCATGTGATTTATATACTTATCCATGGATGGGTTATGCCATAAATATATTTAATTTAATTTAATTTAAATTTTCAACTAAATATAATTTTTATGGGGTTAGGATTCAAAATTTACCAAAGTTCGTAGAGTTTTACATTACCTTATCATTTTTATAGGTATAGTTTATGCTTAATTTTATGTTGATGAAATTATATAATATTTTTCTAAAAAATATTATGTAATATATTATTATATTAATATTTATGGATATTAAATTTTTTAATTACATTTTAAAATATTTGGTACTAAAGATACCCAAAAAATATGATTAAGGATAACTAAATTTATTTTACTATTTGGTCGAAAATCATTTTTTTTATTTTTAATATTTTCTTTAAAAAAAATTAAAAAAACTTCTTATATTATCATATTTTATTTTAAATTTATTTTTAGATATATTTTATCCTATGTAAATTTTAGTTAAAGGAATATTCTTGTAATTATCCTAATGAGGTGATTTTGAATTTTAACATAAAATGTTAAAGGAATCATTGTTTTAACATACACAACATTAATAATATTTCCCAGCATCATGAATTATCATTACTTTAAAACATACTATGAAAATTTTCATGGTTCTTTTCAAAGAAAACATTTTCATTAATATATTGTAAACATATTTATTTTAAATAATTCATTTCAAAATTATAAGGTTGTTTTATTGAAGAAATATTCCAATGATCATTTTAGTGAATTTTTTATCTATGATAATATCCTTTGATGTTAGATATGAATTTTGACAGTATGATACAATGATTCCATAAATATTCTTTCTATATATGGTTCTTGATTATGGTGATGAGTTTTGCATGAAACTTATTTCCTTTACATGAGTTATGAAATAATGATATGATGAAAGTTTTATGATATTGGGACACATGTGTATATGTTTTTAATTATGTGATGTGTGGGAAAAAACTTTTATTACCCTATAATGAATTGTGTAATGATTGATATCTCATGAGATAATAAGAACTAGAATTGGGATTGAGACCAGTTTAGTAGTAGAATCTATCAAATATGTTAGTCTTAGGAGTGAACCTTGACTAAGGATATAATGGAATGGAGTGTGTAACCAATCCACTATGATAGTTTTGTAATTGATCATTGACTAAGAATATTATTTTTTATTCTTATGTGTATTCTAAAAAACATATAACTTATTCTTAGGATATGTTCTCGTGGCTTATGAAATGTTATTGATGATTTGAAACACTTCTGACTTATATAATTTATTATTAAAAATTATATTCCCTGACACATGATTAATTATATTTTACTGATTTGGTATGATTATTGTATGTTGTGATCATGTTTTTATACCCATATGATTATTCTATGCCCAATTATGATCATTTATTGATATCTAATAAGTTTACCCTTGTAGAGTATTTGATCTCACCCATTCTTCCCTAGGTTATAAGGATTGGTTTTAGGTAGGGTATTTCTATGAATTGTACTATGTGAGAAAACCATTGTGAGAGATGATGAAAATATTTCATGAAATATTATATGTATCTAGTCTCTAAAGGTATACAACCATTATAGTTCTGGTGTATATCATAATGTTTTGTAATGAATATTCTTCTAAAATGATTCAGTCTCTATATATATTTTTGTAGGGTTTCCTCTATTGTTCTTAGAGTATATTTTATTTATTAATAGTTATTATGACTGTATAAACATGGTTAAAACCATAGGGATAATCCTATGTATAGGATACCATCCTATTTTTTTTTAGAAAATTAGAGATCATGTGAGTTTCCAAGAAATGCATTCCCTATGGTATATTACAAATCCAAATGGTTTTAATATAGATATACCTAGATATATTTACCTTGCAAAGATTTTTTTTAATATATGTTGACCATAATTATGGTGCACAGTGAATGGTCTCTTTCTGTGAACCTTGTGTTTCACTCTTAGGGGATATTCTTGGTTTAGTTACCATTTTCATTATTAACCTATATAAATGAGTTTATTATAATATAAACATGGATGAAATGGGTTAAACATAGAGTGTTATTGATAGAAAATAAGGTTTCATAATTCAGACATCCTATAAATGATTTTCCAATATTAAATGTTTTTTAATATGATTATTGACCTTCAGACTATATTTTTTTTGGTTTTAGTAAATAACTAGAAATAGAATAATTCATGTTAATACAGAATGTCATGCATAATGAAAATATTATCCTCACAAGAAACCCAATGAAATGAGAGTTTGAATAAAAGGCCTTGTGATTATTAATAATCATTTTTTTGTAATTTTATTAAAAAACACAACTTGGGAGAGTTTACAATCACACATATTAGGGGAAAAATAGAGTTTCATGGGAGTTTAGTTGATGAATACCATAGAAGGAAGAAGATTCCGCTTCTTATATGTCATCCATGTTCGAATAATCACATAGGGTAATATATCTAAAAAATGTGATGATTTTTTGGTTTTATAAAAGAAGGACATGAACAGGTAACTGAAGAGGAAAGTTGAAGAGTTTTATGGAAGAAAATGGTTTTAATACGAATGTTCTATTTATAGATAAAAGTATTATTTTTTAGGAACTTTGGGAATTATCTAATTTAATGCCTTAATCCAAGAGTTAAATCATACACCAAGGAAGGTCATATGTTATGTCGATTATTGTAGTTTAATGTCTAAAGTGTTCATATATTTATATTAAATAATTATGTAATATAAGTGTTTTATTAATGATATTATAGTAAAAATAATCTATAAATATATTAGGATTATTTTATTGAATTTTTTCTTTAAATATTTTTAGGAATATATTTAATGGTATTGATAAGAAAGAAAAGTTATTTAGTGGTAAGGGGATATTTTAAAGAAAACAGGTGATTGAAAAAAAAAAATAATATTTTTGAGATGTTGAGATAATATTTTTTTATTTGAGATTAATATATTATTTAAATTTATAATGTAAATGGGATACTATTGGTGACTATGTAATTTATACATAATTTTATGATAATGTGTTTTATGTTATCTTTGATCATGTTTACTATATTTTGGATTTATGTGATATATTTTATTGTATGTAATTTTATTTGAGGAAAAAGAATTAAATTAATTATTTGAAGAATTCATGTCCACATTGAGTTTTCATGGTGATTCAGGGTATTAGAATATTTTAGGATAATATGTGGTCAAGGTATTCAAAAACTTGTTATATGACATTAAGAGATACTTTATGTTGTTTTGGGGGTTAAAGTTAAGTTGATTTTCAAAATTTAGTGACTTTATTTATAAATTTTTGAGTTTTAGATTTGGTCAAGAATATATCGGAGGAGCATTACAATTAACTACTTATAGAATTATTTAAATTGAAAATTGGGTTTTATTGTTATAGTTTTAAGTATTAATGTGTTATCTCAATATATGAAGACTTATCCATATTGGGTAACATGTACTAATAATTTTTATTTTGGTACATATATGGATATGTGAGGAATTTATTATCATTATTTTATAGTTATTATGAAATATTAAAAGTAAATTTTAGTTCTCTGAGCAAGAAGAATTCTTTTTGAATATTTATATCATTGAGCATAAGATGAAGTTGAAATTGGTCGAAGCACATCCAACAGAAGAAATTGTGATTATAAAATGGAAATAAATTAATTCAGTATATTTTCTATTGTTCTATATCTTGATAGTAAAAGAATATTCCAAATTTAGTAAAACTATATAAAAATAAAATTTATATCATTTTACCTTCATTTCTGAGGAGCTGATGGTCTTTTAACCCCACAATATTTTTTGGTTTTGTGTTAAATATTTTTTCTTATCCATGTTAAGTATCAATATCTATTATTAATTGGATGTTAATTTTTCTCTTATTTGTGTATATTTTAACTTCTATCTTATTTAATCCTTTTCTGTGAACCTGAATATATGTTATTTAAGGTAACCTTTAAATTTCCTACTCCCCTTTTCTAAAAGAGGTTTTATTATCTCTTTGTAAGATGTGGGTTTCCAAAAATTTATTTTAAAACATTGATCCTTTGATGATCAAGATAATATTTCAAGAATTAATTTCTATACAAGTGAGGGCTTCTCAAATCAATATTTTTGTTTAATTTAATAATGAGTTCAATAGATTATTTAATAGGAAACATTGAGTTTTATGTGAGTTTTGATATGATATATAAATATTATAATTTAAATGTGAATTATCTGCCATATCGATTTAATTTTTTGGAATGAATATGAGATGCCAAATTATGAAATATTCTTATAATGGTCTTAGTGAATAAAAAATTATTGATTAATTCTTATAAATAAGAACTCAAGTTTTTCAGTTAAGTCATTTTATGAATCCAATTTTTTTCTCCAAGATGGTTTTTATTACATCATTTTTATGGGAATTATAATTAATTTTTAAATATCTATAATATATAATTCATTTAATTGACTTAATTTTTTACCTCATCATATACATGTTATCAAATAGTGAATTTTAAACATTTTTCTAAAAATAATTATTTTTCAGTGAATAATGAAAAATATAGATTTTTGTAAAAAATGCCCTTTATTTTCAATTAAAAGACACTTTATAATTTTAAATTTGATATTAAATTATTAAAATAATCCTCTAACTGTGAATTATATAATTTATTATATAAGAATCATCATAATTATTTATTTTAGTATAAATTTATTTTTCGGCTTAAAATTGATTTTTATAATTATTTGTATGTACACAATGTGTTTTAATCAAAAAATATTAAATCAATAACTATTGAGAAATGTTTGTAATAAAATGGAATGATTTTATATTCATGAAAATATTTTAACATTAATTTTATGGATGTTACAGGGAATGGAAAGGAAATAAATTATGTTTTAGGAATAAAAATGATTTTTTCTAAAATGGGTTATTATTATGTTTAGAAAAATTATTTAAAATTAAATTATAAGAATTTTAAAATTGAATAATATAAAATAGATTAAAATTTCTTATTTAGTGTAATTTTTATAATTTAATTATTACAACTCAATTTTTGGTCATATAGAATAGTAACAATAGAAAAAATTTGTCACCACGATGAAAGGTTGAACTATGTTAACCTAGGTTGAAAATGAGTAACAAGGGCACCATTTTTTATATTAATTTTAATTAATTTTTTTTATTAATGACCATGTCACCTTATTCAGTCAATATAAATGATTATGATACATATTTCAGTGACATGAATCAATAATATTTTAATCCTTTAATATATTCCTGGTGTGTCCCTAGACATACATACAAAATAACACCCCACCTCTATTTAACTTAATATTTATTGAGCCACATATATAAAAAAACCCAGACAATTCTCTTATTAACATAAATTGAAAATATTTATATTTTTTTCTTTCTAAAATACCATTACAAGGGTCTTTAAGATGGGATCTAAAGGAAATCTACTGAAGAAGGTGTAATCATTTTACCCGACCCTTTTAATTTATATCTTCTTATATCACCTTTAAATATAAGTTATTAATAACAAAACATTAATTTTAATATCCTAAATATACTGAAATTTTATTATTATTATGAAACCGCCATTATTGAATATTTTTCCATTAAATAAGAAATAAAATCATCGCTCGTGTGTATGTATATATTATCATCTCCACATAATGATATGATTCATTTTCCATCACCATAATTAATTATTGCTTATTATGATGAATTAAATGATCATAATTTATATTCATGAGTTAATTATGTTATTTAATTATAAAATATTACCTAAATTATTATTTTTTTCAATCTGTTTGAATGCTATAAATTCACTTATGTATACGTGTGGACTACCACATTCAGGAAGCGATTTGATTCCTCTTTCATTTTCAAGTTACATCCATGGTAATAAGGAAATATTTAATAAATATATTTGAAACTTAGGATACAATAATTATTATATAAAGGTGAATTATTATTTACATTTATTTCGTGCCAAGCATCGAAAGGTAGAAACATCACATATGTGTACATAAAGATTACCATCTTAACAAAGTGACGTAATCCATTTTTCACGAACTATTCATATGAATATTTATAAAATTATATATGATTAATAAATAAGATACTTTTTTTATGATAAATATTATTTAGATTATGAAACCATGTCCAAGGTACAAGTACCATAACTATCAAATCAAAACATGGATGGAAAACAAAGCAGTTTTCACAAAATGATCATTTTAATGAAAATATTGTTAATTAAGGCTAATTTGGAATTATAAATAAATTATACATAGTATTTTATTTATTAGTATTCTAATTTGATATATGTATAATAGATATATATTTATTATATATTATATTTTAATGTGTATGAATTAGGAAAATACTTGAGGTAAGGGTATCTCATCTTACTTTTTTCCCATGAGACATATGTCATATTCACCACCTGTTTCATTCATATGCTGTATATAATTCTACTTTATTAGTTTATGTCATAAATTTATTTATATTATAATTATTTGATAATTCATTATAATTTATTTAATTCTTTGGGGTTATTATTCAAAATTTACCATCTTGGTAAGGGTTTTACATTTTAGTCTCTTTCTACCCAGATTATTTATGCTTAAATTTCATATGATGGAATTATATCATATGTATCTCAAAAATATGTTTTATTTTACTATCTTGTATTTATTTATATATATTAATTTATTCCTTTTGTTTTCTTCTCTCATGTATTCAATACACCCAAATAATGTTTTTAAGGGAAACTAGAGTTGTTTTACTCTTAGGTTGAAAATAATTTTTTTCCATTATATTATTATATTTTAAAAAAATAATTAATATTTTTACCACTATGTAGGATGTTAAATTCATTTTTACAAATGTTTTATTTTCTATGAAAATTTTTATAATGACTATTTTTTTTGAATGATATACTTTTTACATTTTTTAAAAATGTGAAGGGAATGTTTGTTTTAATTTACACCGTATGAATGAAATTTGTCACCATCATGAACAGAAATTGATTCAAAGATTGATTTTCAATTTTAGATGATTCATTAGAAAAAAATTGTTTCTTTAATATTTTGAAATTTTTTATATTTTAATGATGTTATGTCAAAATAAAAAGGATGTTTTTCTCTAGAAATATCCCAATGACCTTTTAAAGGGATTTTTTATATATGAAAACATACTTTGATGTTACATATGATTTAATTGAAATTTTATCCAATGATTAAATCCAAATTATTTCTATGGATAGTTTACGATTAGAATGATGTTATTTTTATCAAACTTGTTTCCTTTCATGGGGGTATGAAATAATGATATGATGGATGTTTTATGATCATGTGCACACATATGTATAGACCTAATTTCGTGATGGGTGAACCTATAATTATAAAACCATTAGATTCATCTGTTAATGAGGTATATATCTTGAGATGATAAGAAATGAAATAGGGAGTGAAACTAGTTCAGTAAGGGACTTTGTCCAATATGATAGTTTTTCACGTTAACCTTGAGTAAGGATATGATTGAATGGGGATTGAACACTCTCCAACATGAAAGTGTTGATAGAGAGATATGAAAATTGAAATTATTTTATATTATTATGTGTATGCCATAACCTTATTCCTTAATCTTATGATATATTCTCATGGCTCATGATTGATTTTTGATGTTTCTTCACACTTATGAATTATATCTTTTGTTATAAAAAATCCTTACTCAATGATTTATGATTAATGATCAATGACTAATTGGGTATTATTATTATAATTTATGATCATATTCTCCTACCCTTTTCCTCATATTATGCTCACTTATGACTATTTATTTGTATGTCTTATGTTTAAACTTTTTTCCATCTAATATTAACACTTATAATGTTTCCATTCCCTAGGTTATTAGGAAATATTTTTCATAGGTTATGTTTAAGAAGTGTAATATTTGATAATATATTTGAGGGAGATTTTAACTATCATTAATGAAATCAGATAACTATGCATCTAGTACCAAAACACACATATAATTTATGGTTTTGACAAGTATTGGAATCTAATTTAATGAATATTAATATAAAATGATGTAATATCTATGTATCTTTTTCTAGGGACACCATAAAAGAAGAGGAAATAACAAACCTCTAATCATCAAAGAATAACACAAAAAAATCACAATTCCAATAGGGACCAAATGAGGAAGGAATGAGATACCTTTCCCAGAAACATGCATGAGTGAATGTTGGAAAGTGGGATACTAAAAAAAAAATAATTAAAAATATAGTTTCCCCATTTTAAATAATTTTGGAAGGTTTAATATCTTGGATGAACTATTTTCCAAACAAAAAACCCATTATCAAATCATAACATTCACGGAAACACATAATAAATGGTTTAGCTATAGAATATTACAAATTGTGTGCCAACCTTGAAGAATATCCCAAAAGAAATGTCTTATTTTTCAAACATTTTCTCTATAATGGTACAACAACCATACATCGAGCCCCAATCCCCATGCCAAAACCAACCCACCCGGCTGCCTCACATGGATTCACCTAACCATGGAAAATCCATGCCTAGGGAGGAATTCGTTAAAAATTTCCAAAATTCAACACGAATACCTTATGACACTTCTAAAAACCTGATACATATCTTTGATATCAATACATATCTAAAAACATCCACTCAATATGATCAAACTGTCAAAATTCATTCCTTTATATCAATATTCATAATGACACCTACACTACTGTTAAAAAAATTAAAACTTCCTATTAGATTCATAACTCATAAAGGAGTGGGGTATTACAATAAATATTTTCAAGTTCTGTGAAATTATAATTTTTTATTTATTATACAAATGATATTTTAAATTATTTATGGAATATATTTTATATATGACTGGAGCAATATAGGTGTAAATGGTTTGTACACTAATGTTTTTTGAACTCTAAATAATCTCCATTTGTAAAATATATAATAAATTTCCTATTTATCTAATATATTATAAATGTTATATATGATTATTATATAATATAATTTTATATTGATGATGGTTTTAAAAAATTCCTAAAATTTTATATTTAGTAGTGGCTTCAAATGTTTAGTGAATGATTCATGCATTTTTTATTAGAAATTTAAGTACATTATAATATAAATTTCACTAGTGAATACAAAATATCTAGGAAATGTTGTTAAATAATTATTTCTAATAGAGGATATAGGATAAATTCAATTGATAAGAAATATTTTACTACCCAAGTATATCAACAGTTTTGAGAACCATCATGGATCATTTAACAGTTGTTTAAACTGTCACCAATTTCAAAAAAAAAATCCATTAAATTGGGGTTTTATATAGTTACATGGATGAAAATTTTATTAATAATAATAATTAGTTTATTAAAAATTAACTTCTTGGTCACAAAAAAATATAACAAAATAAATATAAAAAATATCATCACCAAAAAGTGAAAATAACTATTTTTTATTATATTATAATATATATTAAATAAATAAATTACCACCAAAGAATTTATGCACATCTGACTAATTAAATTGGAGGATAATTTATAGGGGGAGATACAATCATGTTATTATGATTAATTAATAATGGATACCTAGCTGTAGATAACTCTATCCCTAATCAACATTAAAAATACACACCATCTATATAAAATGCTAATTTTCATTCAACTCGCCATGCATATTAAATTAGTTCATCTTTAAACACTCATTAGAATTATTGATCATATCAATCACCTCCTCCTAAAATCTCAACTTATCACTATTATTCAAAGGATATTTGGATTTTTATCCTTCTTTAAAAGGTTTTGGAAGGAACAATGATGTTATTATTAAACTATTATAAACACAGATTGATGTAAATGATGAACCAATATTTATCAAATAGCCCTTCCTATTACTAGTAATATTTTTATTGGTTTTATTATTTTTAGTTCGAGTTGATTGTGTTTTGATCCTCAGTAAGACATATTAAACCATTTATCATATCCAATATCACCCGCATGTAAGAAATGTATACCTCATATGGCCATAAATTTTGTTAATAATATGTAAAATATAAAAAACTATTTTATCATTATACAAGATGTGAATTTAATTTATATATATGCCCACACACACACAAACACCTAAAGCATAATCATATTCTTTAAATCAGAATTGATTTATGGACCTATAATAAATACATAGATTTTTTTCCTAAACTAAACTAGTATGGGAATTTATAAAACTGTAAGTATATAGGATTGGAAATTCCAAATAAAATTATAGTAATTTCACAAAAAAAGAATTTTTTTTATTTTAACTACATAAATAGATTTGAATAAAATTTTAATGGTTTCTTTGATTTTAAAATATGATTCTAATCTCATTATGAACGTTTGTCTTGTATTTGAGGAGTTGTTTTAAGTGAAATTAATAAATTTAATTATTTAGATTTTAAATTGGAATATATGTTTGATAAAAAACTACAATACCATAAAAAAGAATGTATTTATTATTTTTTTGCATAGAAAAATTTATGACGTAATGTTTCATTTAACATCAAAATAATTTATTATCACGTTTTGGTCATTATAATGACCAGTTGATTCAAGTGTCAGTGGAATATGAGTAAGATCAAATTTTAATGGACTTTAGGACCCGTTTTTTTAGAAGGTATAGAAGGTGAGGCTGTTTATATTTTATCCAAGAGTCTAAATTGTTGTTTTAGGATTTTTCACAGTTCACATAGACATCTGACGAAGGGTATTCATTTAAAATTGGGGTAACCATGACATAGTGGGTTGATCTGATCAAAGTAGTTGTGATAACTATTGTTCAAAAAATGTATTATATATTTTAAATATTTTGATTTTGGTAGATATTTTTTGGAACTATATGATTAGAAAAAATAACTAGTTATGTTTTAAAGAGGCAACTGATGTGAATGTTAAAGTTGTACCATTTATTAATAATAATGAAAAATAAATATGGATGATTAATGTGTGAAAGAATTAGATGGGTCATACAAAATTAAATATGATTGTATATATAAAAATTACATAAATAATTTAATTGGGTCCCAAATATTATTAAAAAGATAGTGTAAAAGTAAACTAGATTTTTTACACTATTAATTAGGGAAGTAAAGTTTAGGTGGTGTGGTTTACTTTGGTTTTGATTTAGATATGGTTTTTCTACAATGATATGAAATAATTGAAATAAAATTTTAAAAAATAAAATTATCTATAAATAGAATAAAATGATTTCTCGTTAACCTATCAAGTAATCAGGTAATTTTTTTAAAAATTTATAAAATCATTAGTGTTTCTCCCATGGAGTAGGTATATGTCTGAATCAAATTAAAACTTCTTTTCTATGTTGGAATGAGTTTTTTTTTCATAAATTTGTGTGCATCTTTATGAAGACCAATCAAAATCATGTTTCTTCATTATGATATTTTGGATTGTAGTTCCCACATTCAAACATTTACATTAGGTTCTTTCAATTTTTATATGTCTAAAAATTATTCTACAAGTGAAGTTTCATATGGTGTGTTCCAAAATATGGGGATTCTAGACACCATGTTGCATCATATATTTCTAGTATACTTATAGAGTACTTCTTTTACATATCGAATTTTTTATTTTATTATTAGTTTATATATTTTTATGTAATGTAATTTAAAAAATTAAATTGTGGATTAATTTTTTAGAAATTATAGAATATGATTTTTGAAGGATATTGATTTATTATTATCTATATCAGAAAGATATTGATTATCCACTGATAGGGTGAAAACCATGATTTATGAAAAAATAGAAACTGTAAAGTAATGATCAAAATTATCTCCCTATAGGTCATATAATGCTTCTTGAAATATAGTATTTTACATTTTGGAGATAAAAATAACCCCGACACTAATGCCTATAATCACAAACTTACATAAAATACTACCATTGGGATTAGGGTGATGATGATGTGGGGACCATTTGAAATGAATATGATGAAAGGAAACTCAATGGTGGATTATGTTAACAACATAAATATAAGATCGAGTCCAGAAATATAATTTTTAGTTATGATGATGATGTAGTGTGGGCATTGATACTTCATTCAAAGATTCTATAATCCTTGGATGTGATGGTTTATATTATATGTAATTATAGTTGTAAGAGTTACTTGGTGTTCGAGGTAATTTGAGATCTAGTCTTGAATGATTAGACTTGATAGATTTTAGTCTATTTTGCAACCATAAGAGTTCTCATCATTGAAGGTAGGGGCACTATTCTCCAAAGTAAAGCCAATGTTAGAACAATGGGAATGATAAAAGAGAAGATATTCAAGGGAAATTGACCTGGCCAAGACCTATATGCTGGAATTATGATAAAAATTGGAATATAAATAATGATTTTATATATTAAAGGTTAAATTATTTAAGGTTCACTTCTAGAATTTCATGCAAAAATATACTAACTGATGAATAATTATCATTATTATTGATTTCCTATTAGTATACTGGAGACATGAATCATTGATTTTGGGGCATAAATTCCCTCAATTACATAGAGGGGGAGTATAGAAAATTGTCCTTAAAAGATTCAGTATTGTACATATTAAAAATTAAGAAACTTATGAGATGATTTGAAAATCTGATGTGAACATACAACTAAGGAGAAAACACTTGTTAAAGTCTCATAGGCTGCGGCACATAGTAGTGTTAAGGAAGAATTTGACTTTGGTATGTTAAAAAAATTATGTGGGTTTCAGTACATTTTTTGGAAGGAGAATAAAGAAATCATGTAGTTATACGGAAGTGGATAATGTATAAATTTCAAAAAAAATTATCTTACTGAGAGTTCTAAGGATAAAAAACATAATAGAACAATAAACTTCCAATATGTAATGTTGTGGAGTGATCATTTAGGTTATATTGGTGTGATTGGGATGAATTTACTTCCATAAATGAGTAATAAAACTTTATCAGTTGAATTATAGAACATCTAAATAGTGTTTCCTTGGGAATTAATGAAATGTATCCTTCAATAAAAAATTAATTCACCATATAATAAAATGGTAAAGATTTTACATTTTAATGTATGTGGGACATCTCTAGTTTGGTCCCACATATGTTCAATGAACTCTTTAATACTAATGTATGATATGAAGTAGAAGGTGTTACTGTGTTTTCTCAATAGAAGTTCTAATTGTTTTTACCTTCTTTCTATAGAGATCCATGGTAGAAAGAGAAGCTAGTTTAAACCTTAAGTGATTTAGGAGGAAAATGTTAGGAAATATAAAAGTATTTTGATGTCATGATTTTACTCGAATAAATGAATTTTTTTAAAATAATGGTTTCTAAATGATAATAATAAACTGGTGTGGTGGAGCAGATTAATAAGATCTTACTTTAGAGATTTATAGGAATGAGATTACATTTCATGTTCCCCAAGGATAATTGAGTATAAGTTGTGAATTTTGTATCATACACCATGTATATATTTTATTTCACAGAATTGGGGATGGATATTCTAGAAGAGATTTTCATAAGAAAAATTTCTAATGTATCCCACCCTAAGGTCTTCAGATTGATCTCTAATATCCATGTTGACACTAGGGAAAGAAAATTATTAGAAGAAAATTCAAGATCATGTTTAATTATTGGTTATTATAATGAGAAAATATAATCTTGAATATTGGATAAAGAAATTAGAAAGGTTTTTAAATGAAGAAATATCCCCTTCAATGAAGGAATCCTATAGAAGGATCAAAACATAGTGGAAAATGAAATTTATAATAAATAATTAATATATCATTCAATGGTTAATGTTTTCATGAAATGTTACAAGATAGGGATTGTTCCAGGTCTCCCCCAAGCCCACCTTCATAGGATAACAATGGATAAAATCATCAATGAAATATCTAACAAAGGTGTGGATTTTCATAAATACATGTATAAACTCACAAAACAATCTCGATGTAGAAGTGCATATGGAAAGAGTAGAAGATGAAAAATATATAGAATGGAAACCATGCATGCCAAACCTGTACTAGATTATGATAGAGAAAATTGATATTAAAATGGGAAAATAAACACCTAGCTAGAAATATATACCATCCTGAAAAAACTATAAATTTAAAATGCTAAGAGATCCCAACTCTTTCTCTCCAAGTTATGACCACCATACATGTTTCAAAGTACCAAGTCTCCCTAAATGCCTATGATGTCACCAAAGACCTATCTATCAAATGCATAAGATATAAAACATACAAGAAAATCACATGCATGGGTGAGTATATAAATACCTAGTAGGATTCCCTGAACGATGAAGGGAGAGTAGTAAGAGATTCAATATTTATAGAAAGACAGTAGATGAAAGATGATATCAATGAGGACAACTCAACCCCAACCAAGAGAGAGTAAAATCATCAAAAAATAATGGGATCGACATTGTGTGTAGATAAACTACACGTTAATTCATTGTCACATATTGTAGGAGAGTATACTCATCTAACCATGATAAGATAAATATAAAAAGTACATGACATACCACATGAATCGTTGCATCTCATGAAAAGAGAGTAACCAAATCAAAAGGTATGGATATATATGAATATATATATATATATGATTAGATAAGAATAGCACAAATGAGTGAGTAAGGGGACCTCTAACTCACAGCTCACCCCAAGAAGAAGAGTTAACAACATTTCCAAAATTCCATCAACAATGCCTCGGATCTCACACATCTTCTAATAAGTAACTATGCAAGGAAAGATATGCCTCGTCTCTATGTCATATAGTCGATGGGCCCCAAACTCCATGTTGAGGACCTATACCCTAGTGTGTTGGGGGGGGGGGGGTTGCACTCTGTAAATATACGTAGAGGACCCACACCCTTACTATGGGGGGTTATACTATGGTGTCCCAAGGACCTACTCCCTATACTTATAGGGGGTTTTACTTAGTAGTTAGCAGATCCATGATGATTATAATGGGGGTTCCACTCTATAGGTCGAGTACACTATCCCTAGTGTGATAGGGGTTCCACCCTAGCCATGAAGGACCCATACCCTATCCAATAGGGGGTTCCACTCGGACATCGAGGAATCGGGCCTCGCTACCATAGGGGGGTTCAACTTTATTAATCGAGGACTGATGCCCTAGGGTATTAGGGGGTTCCACAATTAATGTAGTTGTAGACGTCTCATACTCATACTGATGGGGTGGGGTGGGGGGGTTCCATTCTAGTAATGGAGGACCCATGCCTTAGTGTGATATGGGGTTCTACTCTAATCATTGAGGACCCACACCCTATCTGATATAGAGGATCCAATTAGAAAAAACCTTGGAGGTCCTTCCTAATCCCACATATCATTGGGCGTTGCCTCAAAAAGCATCATGCTTGAAACATTTGACGATGTATCTTGAAATCCCCAATGGAGGGCTCCATCACATTATACATTTGAAACCATTCAGGATATGCTACTTACATGACATAATTATTGTTCATACAATGGTGGAACAATAAATTCAAACTTCCTAAAATTTAACCAAGGGGTACACAACATGTGAGGGGTCCCACACTGTGTGTTTTCTTTCTCCACCACCTAATCATGTACATGGAAAGAATATGGATCCCATTCTAGGAAGTAGTACACATCGTGAAAGTGTACTACATGGTGTCTCCTAGCTAATTTTTTTAGGGATGTGTCCTTTTGTCCATGTCCATGTATATGTCCTCGTGTCTGTATACTTTAATACACGACCTTATTTCTGGCCATGTACTCTCACACAGTGTCCTGACTATGTGATCTATCAAAAATTTCATCCACCCAGTAATGAGGTACATTACCTTTAGGTGAGAATGATTTCATGCTATCTTAATAAACTCTGAAACCCTAACCACTACATCCTAGGTGATACACACATAGTGTTAACCCTTATAAATGATGTGTAGTCATGCTTTACAAAGATCTTCATATATATAATCTATGCCTTTTATCCAGCCCCACCACTCTGATTTTAGCCCCAATATCCACCTGACATTAGTGGATATACCCGTCGATCATGGTTTCCTTCCATTGCTTGCTGGAAATCAATTTTTTTTTCTTGTTGGTGGTTTATCACACGTCCTATATGCCTCTGAATCCTTCCACCTTTGATTTGTTGATCTGAAATCATCAAAAAATCATCTATATCTCATAATAATCACATATCTAACTAATTCAAATGATTTGATCCTTGATCGTTGTTTCTCCACAACTACATGGGTTTGGTAATGATTGGTACCCCTATAACATTGAACCATGACCCTGGGGTACATCTAATTAAGAACACAAAGTACAAAAGGGATAAATAAATAAGAATATAATTGTATGGATATATTCTAATCATTATTGTCTGAAAAACATGAATAAGAAAACTATGGTTGGAAACCAATTAAATAATCTAGTTAATTTGGTATATAAGAGAATGATAAGGCATAAATTGGTGAAGATGAATAGAAGAGATAGATCTGATCAATTAATAAAATCCAAAGTGGAATAAATAATATAAAATCCCATCTTGGACATTGGATTATTCAGTGTCAAATAACACACATGCTAAATATTTTATAACATTGTATTATTCTCTACAGTTCTATATTCTCTAATCCAGAATTTCATAATCTTCCAAGGTGATTCACTAATAAAGAAGGAAGGATAAGATTTGGAATTCTCCCAAGTTTTATGTGGCTACCCCTAGATAATTATCCATGGTAGTGTTTTATAGTAAATTTTTAGGTTAAATAAATTAATTAATTAATTAATTAATCCACTGAGTGTACCACCAATTGGTGTGGTATTCGAATACCCCACATCGACCCATTTTAGGTCACTCCTAGAGTAAGAACTATATTGTAGATGAAACATTGGTCTCAAAAAAATTTATTTGAGCTTAGGTTTAAGAGTTACCCCATTTTTTTTAAGAACTGTTAGTGCGTAATATAAAATATATTTAATTTTTTTTATAAAATTACTTCTAGGCACACAGGGGCTCAGAATTTCACACCATCTTTTATCCTAGCTATGGAAATATACATAATAATTATTTCAATGTTTTATAAGAAATAAAATAAGTCTCTAAAGATCAAAACCAAAGTCCTATAAGTATGAAAATTTGAAGAATACCTCAATTTAAGAAGGAAACTAATAGTTTAGAAGTTTTATTTTAGGATGGAGGATAGATTATAGAGTTTCATACAAGCCATGATGTACCTAAAACCCTTTGGATGATGATTGCTCGAGGAAGATTTTTGTATGAAGTAGTGGAATAAGTAGGGAAACCTCAGGATTTGTGTTTTTCTACCAGATAAAGAAGACTATTGAAAAGGACATGATCTAACAAAAGTTATCTACTTCATATAAATGGTGGAGAACCGAGAATCCCAAAATATGTTTAAATTATAAGTGATGAAAAATATTGGGAGTTAGTAATGAAGGAGTAGATGTATTCCATATATCATTCACAAACATGGGAGCTTTTGGATGTTTCACTAGGAAAGAATGAATTATAGGTTAAATGGTACCATATGTTAACGTAATAAGTATATGGTATGATTTTTTATAGTAAATTTTCTATTGTGAAATTATTTCATCAAATAGAAAGAGTAAATTTTGCTGAAATATTTTATTTATTTTTTAATAACTCACTAATTTGAATGGTTCGTTGAATAGTTGAAGAAAAATTTATAAAACATGAAAAATTATATTCCAAGATATAAATTCCTTATGAATATTTGGAGAAATTGTTATATTGAAACTGTAAGGATTCAAAGAATATTGATTCAACATAGGTTGGAAGCTCAAATGACATTTTTATGGGACGAATTATGCACCTACATAGTAGAACCAGAAGTCTTATGCCTTTCAAGAATAATAAGATCATATTTGATGTAATGAAAATATCTACTGGTTCTTATCAATGTTTAATTTTTGGACATGTATTATACTTCTCTTTTTCCGGGATCATATTCTCCTAGTAGGTCTAAATAAGAATATAATTGAAGATCATAAAGATGATTTATCTAGAAGGCTGTAAAGGATGGATTTTAGGGATAGAAAATGAATTTTTTGGATGAAAATATACAAGGATATTTACTAGGAATAATTGATGTTTTCAGAGTCAAGATACATGTAGAATATAGTTGAAATGTATATAATATATTGATACAATTCTATCACTACCCTATTACCTAGAAATTTTAAAGTTTCCCTAGAGAAGGAACAATGAATTGATGATAAGGATAAGTACATAGAAAAGTTTCCTTATACATAAATGGTTGAAATTTTATTTATTTTAAGACTTTTTTTACTGAGGGAAATTTCCCATGTAGTGGGAGTAGTTTGTAGGTTCATGAAAAATTCAAAAAGGATCACTAGGAAGTGGAAATGTGGAAAAAATTTAACTCAATGTTTTAGAAGGTCTTACCATATGTTTTGGAATAGATAATACATTATAAGGGTATATTGAATAAAAATTTATAAAGATATAGACACCTGAATAAGTTCCATATGATTTATGTTTACTTATATATAATGTTTAATAAGTTTGTTTTAAATACTAAAATTAGAAGTTTAATAATTTTCCACAACGCTAAAGTATATTGTGATAAACAATTTAGAGAATATGATGATATGTTTAAATTTTTGAGAGGATATATTATGGAATAAATGGGAAATTTATTTATATGATTCTAAGAGTGTGATCCTTCTCAGAAAATAATTTTTTATTTCACCCAATAAAAAATTCATTTAAACTATAAAATCATCTATAAGCTTTTGTGTGATAGACTGCTAGAGTTATATAAGTTATGTGGGATTTAGAATCTATCTGATATACTAAGTAAGGTTATAGTTAAATAAATTAGGTGTTATAACAATTACATAGTGGGAATTTCATGGATCAAAATGAAATGAAGGGAGAATCACTTTCTATTGTAGTGGGATATGGAAAGGTTATGTGATCCAATAAACATTGTGGTCTAGATAAGAAACCAATAACCTTATTAGAGATTATTTAGATAATCTATGATATTTTAAAAAATGAATTATGGATTATGGATTATTTCATTCTAGTTGATATGATCATGACCAAAATGATTACACTATATTAAAACTATGGAATTATGGAAGAAGAAGATGAAGTGTTGGAGTGATTGGTAAAACTAGTGGCCAGTAACTCTGGATGATGAATATCAAGTAGAAGAAAATCACATGTAACACATAGAGATTTTACATTATATTTTCCTTTGAAACCTAACATGTTTTAGAACTTGTTTCACACACAACACAAGACCATAAAGAATTACATTATAATATATAACCATTAAAATATATCCATAAAATCAGTGGGTAAAAATAATGGAAAATTAATCATGATATATGTGTAGAAATAATGATAAATTTCATTATTAACACTAAGGTATTGTTAAAGTTTAATTTGTATAACTATTTAACTAACAATAATACTTTATGATTTCTAATGTAACCCTTCTGTAATGGGTTTGTACACTTTATTTTAAGATACTATATAAATTTTGGTTAACAGAGGATATTAATATGAATGATATGTTAACACCAAATTTTATTAGTAATTGGAAAGAAATAAGAATAAAAATAGTTTTTATTTTTAAAATAAACTTTCCTATGGAAACCACTTTCATTTTTTTATTTATAAGTTAAATTCCCGTATTTAATATTTTTAAATTGAAAATTTTGACTACATATTTTTTAAGTGTAAATATATTAGCATATGATTACATTTTTTTGGATTTTTATTAAATAATAGATTTTTAAGTGAACAGTGAAATATAATGATTTTTCTAAACTCATTGAATTTATTGATACACGAAAAAGTAAGTATTACATTAATACTAATAAAAAAACTCTAATGATAAAACATATGTTTTCAGAGTAAAATTATTCATTTTAAAATACTATTATTGTGAATACTTGTTATTTTAAATCCATTAAAATAAAAAATATGATCTATAAATTATGTCACATGTTATGCCCAATGTAAAAAATAATGAAACAATAAGAATACAATTGTAATAAAACTGTAAAAAATGGAATCTATGTAAAACATTAATTGTTATTTCCTATATATGGTAATTAATTGATTTGAGTGAATTTTGAAAAGGCTATTTTATATGAAATTCATTTTATTTATGTTATAATTTTTTTAATAAAATAAATTTTATAAAATTAAAATTAAAATTTGAAAAATTAATATTTTTTTTGTATTTCTTCTAACAAAACTAGATTTTGAGGTACTTTTTATATTTTTTCGTAAACAAGAATTTTTTATATGACAAGGGAAAAAATATTGATTTTTCTAATAAATTCACTTTTATATGAATTAGAAGCTTTTAAATCCTTTTTGATACAATATATATATATATATATATATATATATATATATTAATATATAATAATGTAATGTTCCAAAATTAATAAGTAGGAAATTTCTATTAGATAACATATATGTCACACAACACCATTATTATAAGAAACTATAACATCCCAAGACACTATGACATATTTATTTTTAAATAAATTCAATCTCTTCAATAGCCTGTGGTATGCACAACATCAATCTTAGAAGAAACTATAACTCCCTGAGACCTTACAATATATATATTTTAAATAATTTCAATCTCTCTAAAAGCTTTCATAAAATGAAACACTAATCATATCTTAGGTTACACATAACTAGGAGTTTCTATGATAGCTTGCATTACATGCAAGACTGAGTTTTACCGAGCAACAATATACAATTAATATTATTATATTATATAAAAGTTATAACCTAGAAATTAAAATTGTATTAATGAATAAAATTAACTAATATATGAAATTATATATTTTACATACATTAACTAGTTAACTATTTCAAATAATTTAATGTTCATTTAAAAGAAAAATATTGTTTTTGGAAAAACACAATTTTTTTAATAGACAGTTTAATCATGCTTTTCAAACATAATTTAAAATTAATTTTTTTAAAATTTTATATAAATTAGTTCAATAAAAAAAATATTTTTTAAAACATAATATAAGAGTAATCTTGGTGTGAAATTTTATGATTTTTCTAAAATATTTCATTTCTCAATGAATAATGAATAATACATCATTTTAATTTAAAAATGTTTTTTGTTTAAATAATTTATAATGTAAAAATATATTTTGATTTGGTTTTAAAGTAAAATTATTACAATTTTATATGTGTTCATCCAATTTATTTCATTTAATAATTTTCATACTGAATTTTGATATAAAAACTTTCAAAACTTTTGAACAATTTCTCTTTAAAAACACCTTTCTCAGCACATATATATGATTAATTTTAAATTAAAATCATCCACTTATGTGAATAGAATTTAAAAAAAATAATTCCATATTTTTAATCATAATAATTTATAATTGAAAGTATAGTAAAATTTATTATTTACCATAATGAATATAGAAACTAGTAATAATTAATTACCATAGTTATTGTAGAAATGGATTTTCCTTGGGGTTAAACTAAGAATACATGTGTTAAAAATGACATAAAAACTTATAAAGCATCCTTTTTATAACATTATATTCACCTAATTTCTTCTATTATTAATAATTACTAATTTTTTGTATATTTTTTGATGATAATAACGTTGTTATGAATGAATATTTTCAAAAAATTAGTAACGAGACACTCTCCTAACTTTTAAAACACTACCACCACTGCTCTATTATTCTCATGAGAAAATGCCTATGGTATGGGTAATAATAGAAAAAATCACTTTTATAAATCCCTTCTCATATTATAGAAGCCTTATTTTTAGAATAAATCCAACCTATGTAGGGTTTGGTACACACCTAAGTAGGATAGTAATAGAAGAGGCAACATTCTTCAACAAACGTTTTTTATTTTGTTTCTTTCACCACCTCCTTCAAATATTATTAAAAAATGATGATATAATTACCTCTATATCTTATAAACAATAGTATATTGTTATTATATACGAATTAACTAAAACCATATCCACTTCCAATAAATTGGTTATGAAATCATTATTAGTGTGTACGACGGACTACAACCTCGTGAACAGATGTCATTCATTCTTCCATTACCACCTTTCACAGTTGGATATAATGATGGATATGAGTTATATATATATATATGATATTTATAAAATATTTACAAATATAGGTTAATTATATAATATCTATTAATTTTTACTTTCCATACAGTAGGGGATATGATAACGTCACTCCAGTGTACGGTGGACTACCGCCTTGTGAAATTATGTGATTGATCTATCACTAACACATTACATGGAATGTAATATGATTAAATTTAATAAGTAAACCTGATTTAATTACATAATTTTTATATTCATTAAATATTTTTAATTATGTAAATATAATATATCATTTTACTTTTTCACTCACATAAAGATGATAACATCGTATTTGTACATATTGACTACTAGATTCATGAAGCGATGTGACTCTATTTTCATCACCAAAACACATAAATGATATATATAAGTATATTATAGAAATATTTTTGAATATATGATATTATTATCATTATTTAATTACAAAATATTAATTAACTTCATTCCATATTGATCATTGAAAAAAGTAAATATTACTCATGCGTACATATGACCTACATTCTCCATGATCGCAACACACTTAATTTTTTATACCCATATTTCAGAATTGGTTTTTAATGTATAAATGATAAAAAATATTTATTATTTCATTATTATTAATCTATAGATGATTGAACTATATAATATCTACAATAAACTGATCTTTAATGAAGAAACTCGTATGGGGAAACAAAGAAATTAACATCCAGAACAATGAAAATAATGAAATATTATTAATGAATGGGAAATAAGATGTTATAAAAGGATAATAAATGATACTATAAAAATTAATATGGTTCTGCAAATGTTAATAACTTGTTTAAAACAAATATACATGAGGCTAAAATGCATTCAACTAAGGGGAAGCATGATGTAAGAGATTTCATCTCAATTTTATTTCATTGAGAGATATTGTGATGTTACACACTTAGTTTCTATTATATGGTGTATATACTAACCCATTGACAATTATTACCATAAAATTTCAATAATTCATTTTATTTTATGTTCCATAACTCAATTTATTTTTATTGGGTTATATTACTTCTTTACCTTCATTTATTTTCTAATATTATTACTATAATGAATTATTTATTATATTATTATATATTTAAACTTGTTTAATATTGAATTATAGTTTACACACATAATTTATTAATTGATTAAATCTCACTTCAACTTTTTGATAGTTGTAATGGTTTATTCCATAATATCATTATAATCGATATTGTTTATTCCTAAATTTTAGTAGAATGATTTTTTTATTATCTAAATAAAACAATATTATATTATAATACTATGTTTATTCATGGTATTTTAAACCATTTTCAATTAAATTGGCATAGAAAAGTATTGAATAAATTTTGTTAAGAAAATAAGAATTTATTTTCCTCTTCCCATGAAAATATATTTTCATGGAAAACTATGTTTTCTAGAAAAATTTATTTTTAACCATATCAAAATGATATATCAGAGAAAGTTTTTACCCACTTTGTATTTTTAAAAAATTATTCTAAATGAAACTTCTTATCATTTTCCAAAAAAAAGGAACCTTTTTAATCTTTTTACAGTGTAAAAGGACTGTTCTTTTTAACTTGTACCACTTGCAAACTATTTCAACCGTCTTGGATGTATTTAACTTGATGTTATTTTGAAATATTACAAGGTTAATTTTAAATATATTTTTATTGGATTCTAAATGTTCTTAATTTATTAATTTTATTATCAAATAAATGTATTTCTAAATTGGTTTCTGTTTTAAAAAAAGCGACTTTCTAATGGAAAAGTATATATATTCCTTATGAATTTTTTCAAGATAATTTATTATATTTATATTCACTAATGACACCAACCATTCATTTTAAATATTATAAACTAGGGACATGTTGTATTGATACAATCTAAATTATTCCTCTTAATTGTTTATGTTTAATTTTAAAAGGAAAGTATGTACATTTACTTTCTTGATTTTTTTGGTAGTTATTAACTCCCCCTAGAAATATTAACTTTCCAAATATCATTGAACATTAAACTTACCCTAATCATCAATATTAGTTATCATGTATATTTTTATTTCTTAAAATGTATATCATTTTTACATATGTTGTTCTATATTGATATTTATTTGTATATTTGTGGAAATATTGATAAATTTATATTCTTTACTCAAAAAAAATATTTCATTATAAAGAACAGTATTCATTAAATTAAATAAATTATTTGATACATGATGAATCATTTGGAAATGAAATACCAGTGTAGGACCTGGTTAATGTTATCCCCTTGTTGTGTCTATAGTCTCATATGGTAAATTTGTAAGCTATACTTACATGGTTTTTTACCTATTGTTTTATACCATCTTGTGAAATATTTTTTTGATAGACTTATAATGTGTCTGAGGCATGAAATCCAAGAATTATACATTTCTATCACTATTAATTCATTTATTATTGTCCATGATGTTTTCATAATGTCATTATTTATGAATTCATTTCATTCTCAAGTTATTGATCAAATGGAATGTGTTTTTTATTATTTACCATACCTTGTTGATTATGGACTATCTAGTTATGATAGTCACGTTTTTAATTAATTGGAATGTGTTTTCAGTTATTTTCCTTACCATATTAATTATAATAAAATATATTTTTGAAATTAAATTATCTCTGGATTCAATTAATTTTTTGTTTATTTATTTCGTGGGATGTATGTTTAGTTATTTATATTTCTAGATTTTTTAGGATTATTACTTCATGAAAGAATCTGATGTACTTTACCCTTACTAAACAATTGAGATTACCCTTATTTTTTTCATTTCATATAAATCTAATAAGATTAATATAATTTATATACATGTACATGCTAGATGGAATAAAGTTATTCTTAAAAAAATTATGTTGTAATTTCTGTTTTCAAATATCATGAAAGTCTAAATCTTGTATCAAGTTTACCAAGACTAATAAACTATTTGGTAATTTGTAAAGTAATTCCTTATATCTTATTATAATTTAATAATGCAGAAATCATCTCTAGGATACTTAGGTTGATGTCTTTACAGTTGTCATCAAAGAAATTTTAATATAAATCTTGGAAACTAGATTTAAGAAAATGTTGTTTAAGGAAAATAACCCTATGATAAAATTTAAAGATAAGAATATAAGAACATCATAATGTTTTGGTAAGGATGATATTGCATGGTTTTACTATAAATACATCCCTCACTAGATACTAAATGTGGGAATGGTTCTTCTATAGATGTACCTAGAGGAAATAACTCTAAAATTGGAACATTGGGCATGACATGATCACTATATGGTTAATAAAAATAGACCTTATTTTGCATAGGTTTTGACTCTCCTAGGGTACATTCTTAGGAGACCTAACATTTCCCTTACAAAATGGTGATGACCAAATTTACCTTGATGGTATAACTGTTTATTGTAGTAATATGTTGGATCAAATCTATAGGGACCGAAGTACTACCATTGAGACACTCACATCTACTAGAATGTTTGGCTATAAAGTGGCCAAATTATGAGTTTATTTTAATTTAATAACATCATATTTAATTTAAAGAACCAAAAAACACAAAATGGATTAAATTAAGAAAATATATTTTGATGGGTTTATCTTAGGTTGTTATTAGGGATAGAATGGATGTAATTGTTTTCCTATTAATTTTGAGTTTTCTAGTTCAATAACGATACATTAAATGGGATAAGTAACTAATATCAACAATTTATTTAATTCATAAAAAAATTATAATCACTAATTAACTTATTGGTTCACATTAATAAACACTCCATATAATTGGAACGTACTAGTAGTCAGAATGTGTGGTCATTAATGTTGGTAAAAAGGAAGAATAAAATAATTCAAAGAATGGAACTCTACTAAAATAGAACTAATTAATGATTTTAATAAAATAAAATAACATCAAATAAATCCCTAAGAAACTATATTAATTCAAAAAAACTTTTATACTACTATAGATTCAAATCTCTTAATGGAAGGTTGAAGTTGACTTATAAAGATGGAATTGAAGAAGTGAAAAATAATGAATTAATGAACACTCCACTATTGTTTGATAATTTTATCATTTTTTAAAATAAATTCAAACAATTATTCATAGGAATAAATTTGTTAATAAAAATATATAAAAATTTAAGAATAAAATTCTTTATTAAGAAACTAAATTGATTTGAAAAACATTCATGAGAAAAAATGAATAGGTGATTAAATAATGAAAGAAAAAAATTACAATTAAAATAATAAAACACCCACCCCAATTGATTCACCAAATCACATTAAATAGTAATTTTAGTGTCTTTGGATCAATCTACGATCATTAAATGTCGTCCCATTTAATTATTATATTCAAATTTGGGTGGGAAAATGGACTATAAATTTTATAATATTGATAAGAAAATTCGATCATGATTCTTCTCCCATGTGGACCTAAAAAGTACACATTGAATAAGGCCTAATTTGGAGGTGTCATAGAGGAGAAATAAATTTTTTATAGTCTCCTATAGTAGCTATAATAATTTGATTCCAATTGGTTCCTCCATTCAGACATTATGCTCGATATGGTGGGATGAATTTACGAGCCTTCAAATATTGAGAATAAATTAAGCTTCAATAGGGGCTCCCAAGATCCACTTTAAAAATTCTTAATTACCTATATTAACATTATAAATAATTGTGACACATAATTTTCAATATCTCCATGTAAAATTTCAGCTTCATGGTGCTTGAATTGTGGGATCCACTTTTATTTGATGGTTCGAAGGCCAATTATTCTTTGATAGGAAATTTATGCATATATAGAGAAAATTTACATCTTCCCTTATGATTATTCAATTGGTAATAAAATAAAAAATGTTCCAAATAAAGTTATAAAATATATCACAAAATATAAATTTCAAATAATCAAACTAATTAATTCCATAAGCTAATGATTAATTAGGCTCAAATTTGATATATTTTAAACATTAATTTCACAATTATGTGAAATGAAGTCCAATTTATATAATTCACTAAAACAAGGGTTTATAAACATTGAAAATCATGAATATTAAAATATAAATAATTAATATTATCCTATTCTAGTTTCTAATCACACTCCAAAAATTGAGCTTGTCTTGTCCCAATAAAAATGTATCTAATAAATATAAAAATTGAATCCCCATTTTCACAAACATTTTATCATAAAACGCTCAAAAAATAAAAAATAAACAACAATCATGAAACCTATAAAAATAAATTAAAAAAAAGACAGGTTCACAAGTATATCCCAATACAAAAACCATTCCTCTATTCAAATTCATCACCACATTTCATCGAATTTCAATTAAGCATGATTTTGTGTAGTTCATCACAAAATTCATGGAATCCTTTTTCATTTTCAGGGGAAAAAATGGAATATCTAGGTGGGAATTACATTAGAATTTATGTTGATTATCCATTTTTATATATTTTTCATTTATTATATTATATTTTATATTTTATTCTTTTTAACCCTAATAGAGAAGAAAATCCCAAATCTAGGGAAGAAAACTTTGGAGTCACGATCTCCTAGTGTTGAACATGACAAATTTTTTCAATTCCATTATTTCCAATAGATATACAAAGTCTAAATCTAGGAAATAAAACCATGTCATCACATTCTATATGTTTTTTAATCCATACATTAGGAAAAATAATTTCTCTAGGCCATCAGAAATGCTTTTCAATTTCTTTTTTGTATTCTCAATTTATACAAAAATTGACCCCAATCCATATTCTATGATGAAAGGGACCCATGAAAACCATCATACACCCAAAATATTATGGAAAATCATTGTGATATTTTCATTAAATGGATGAAAATATTATTTGCAGAAAATCACATTTGACAACCGCACTTTCCAAAAACTATTCTCATGAACCTAAATATGAAATTAAATCACAATCAAGGCATAAAAAATTATATGATATTTATATTTCATGTTTTACAATGTACATTAATGCCTTAAAGGATAATTAATTGAATTTTTTCAAAAAAGAAGATTTTAAAAATAATTCTATTCTGACTCCCCCAACATAGAATGACACTACTCTCAATGTTTATAGAGAAGATAAAAGTGCTCATTATTAGGAAAATAGGGGATAATGTCATTTAAAATGAAGTAATTGAAAAAAATCTCTTGATTTGTAGTATGTGACCCATTACTAAAAAATTTATCACTTGGATTAATGTCTCAAGTTAACTTCTTAAAGATGATTGAGGGTTTGATTTAAATATTTGATAAAAGGTGTTTCATTTGAAAATACTAAACCAATTTAATAGTTAAAAATCACAGATAAAAAAACTCTATAACTCTTGAAAACCTAAGGAGATTATTTAAATAAAAAACACAAAAAACTAAACAAACTAAAAAAACAATTTAATATGTCAGGTGGCCTATATGGATGTTCTTAGTTTAATGTTCTTATCTCAACTTTGTCGCCTTATCTAATTCCAACATTTGACATTTTTAGGACAACCATTTTTAAAAAATCATTTATGTTTTTATTGAATCTCGCATGAGTTTAGAATGAATGTTTTTAAATTTAATCATAAAAAATTATATTGGTTATACTAAATGGGATAATCCCATGAATATTCAAAAGACACCATCCAATTTATTTCTTAAAATTTCATATAAAATCAATGAGATATATTTTTCATTTAATTTTAGAGAGGTTAAAATTAAAATTGAAAGGTTTTTGTTATAAAATATGATGGAAGAATTATGAGGGGATGTATGGTCTTTGAATTTGATCTCTTTTCGGTTATAAATTTTAGACATTGTTCAGGACACTGAATCAAATTTAGTTCCTTTTTCTAAATTTATCTATTATAATGGTTCCTTTTGAATAGAAGTTTCAACAAATAAATTTTACTGATGGGTATTATGGATGGGTATAGACTCAATGAGTGAGATTTCTATAAATGGTTTAGTTATTAGTGCTCCTAAAAATCATCAATAGAGAAATAATCAGGACACTCAATCCATGATGTCAAAATACCTTCTTATGAAAACATAAAATAAATTTACTCCTGATTTTAAGACCGTTCAACAATTCCATGATTCATTTTAGTTATCCTAGATCTAAAATTTTCTTCTTTATTAAATTCATGAGAGGATTTTGTTAAATTAGCCACTCCAAATATGGTTATGGAAGGTCAAGTCTGTTTAATGATGTGTTCCTCATAATATTCCTTGATTTTTAGTTCTAATATCAATTATGAAATCTCTAAATTCAATTTATCAATTTTGACAAACAACATTTCAATAAGTTTCTATTTATTAGGAAGGATATGATGTTGGACATCATTGAATTCCATAATATTGATCTCTTCAATTATCCTTGAGAGGTATGGAAATTTATCATCAAAACATTCATTATACCAATGATTGTACATCTCATCAGGTGTGTGGTAATAATTTAATAGTCGATCAAAGAAATTCTCTAAATTAGAGGATTCCCAATATAGATTTCCCATTTAATTCTTATCTTAAGATTATGATGGGTTAATTTTTATGATTCTCTATTTGAGTAAAACGAAATTATGATTTAGAGTAATGAAAAGGGAAATTGGGTTGAGGAAAGGGAATATGTGGTCTGAAAAGATAAGTGGGGTGGGAAAAGGATTATAAGTTAAAAGATAACATACATAGTCCCCTCAAAATGGTGCCAAAATTTTTTTATTAGAAAATATACCTAACTGGTAGAAGTAGACATTAGAGTAAATGAAGGGATAAAATTCCAATTTACAAAATAATTAATATTGAGACACTTGTATTTTTTGGGAGGTTTTTCTACAAAGTGGAAAACTTTTAGGTTTGTTTTAATTGATGAACTAGTTATTTAATTTAATAAAAAAACATAATAACATGCTCTAAAATAATTATTATTGATTAGTTTATTCTAGGTTTTTTGGGGGATAGAATTTATGTAATTATTATATTATGAATTTTGAGTTCACTAGTTCAGGAAGTATCCATACAATGTGATAAGTATCCAACATTATTAACTAATTTAATCTGTTGAATTTTCCATTTATAATAAAAAATTAAATCAATGGATTACATTAATGATACAATCTTGGAATGGGATCATAGAAACACTTAAAATGTGTAATCCTTAATGACGGTGATGATAAATAAGAAACTAAGCCTATGAAAGGAACTCACAAACAATAAAACTAATTTAAGAATTTAATGACAAAAAATAAAATAATACCTTTCCCCAAGACACACTATATAATAAAACCACAAAAACCTTATCCTTATATTGATTCAAATCTCTCAATGGAAGGTGAAAGTTTACTAATAAAGAAGGAATTGAAATGTAAAAAAAATTAATGAACGAACACTCCATCATGGTGTGAAGAGTTGCTTAATTTTTTGTTTGAATAAATTCACAACTTCCATAAATGGTATCAACATGGTAATAAAAAATAATAAAAAATGAAAAATAATAATTTTTTTTAATAAAAAAAAGTGATTCAACAAACATACATTACAAAAATTTAACATTTGAGTACAAAATGAGAGCTTACAATTATAATTGAAAGAATAAAACATACACCCTAATTTTTTTCACCACCACCTGCATAAATATAAAATTTTTGGACCTAGGGTTGATAAAAAATCATTATATTTCATCATATTTAATTATTATTTTAAATTGTGGGTGAGATAAAAGGTAAAATAAACTCTTTAATGTTGACTATATAATTCAGATCGAGATTCTTCTCCAATGTTGACATGAAAACTACACATTGAATATGAATGAATTTAGAGTGTTCATAGATTATAAATATTTTATTGTAGTAATACTCTAATTTTTTAAGGAATATAATTGTAATTATATCATATATTAAGTTCTCATTCTAAAGATCGTGTGTTGACATTACTGGCCATCAAATCTGGCATAAAAAAATCAACTTTGGATCCCTGGATGACCTTGAAAATTTTAAAATTATCTGTTTTCACAATTTGATAAAATATTTCCAATAAATATATCTATCACAATTTAAAATTTAATATTCATTTGGATTGAATTTTTGGAAGCACATTTGTTTTATGGGCTAAGCCTCATAATTCATTGATCATAAATTTACGCTTCTATAGCCAAAATGTCCATATTTCGTTAGGAATATTCCATTGGTCTTGAAGGAAAACAATTTACAAGAAAAGTGATCAATCATATCTAAAAATATAAAAAATAATAATAAAAACCATGAATTCCAAAATATGCTGATTAATTTGGTCAAAATTGACACTCATTAAACATGATTTTCTAAATGATGTGAAATGAAGTAATATTTATAAAGTTAAGTGAAACCAATATTAATGTAAATTGAAGCAAATAAATATAAAAATATAAATACTAAATAATAGCCTCTTTTAGTTGATAATATAAAAACCATTATGGTGTATTTTAATAGCTAATAATAATAGATGACCTACATTAATCCTAATGTTTCTTTATTAAAAATAATGTGTCATAATACAAACATCATATAAATGATTATATTGTTTTTCCAATATGATTATTATTTATCACTCTATGATATTTTTTGGTTTTATTAGATTTTTATAACCCAAAGGAATCACATTTACATATTATATGATGGATACTGTGGTGAATATGAGAAAATAAATGGGACAATGATAAGGGTGAATGATACCATGATTATGTCTCATTAGTTATTCCAAAATATGATTAAAAACCAATTCTTTAATCTAACTCTTGTAATCACCACAGAAGATAAAGATGGAGTTATCTAATAGATCAAGTGGAAGAGAAAATAGAGAAAAGAGTGACCAAATTCATTCTTGTCATAAATGTGGAAGGATAAAACTATAAAAGTGTCACAATAAAACATGAAAATGCTTTATATGTGGAAATAATGGATTGAAGTAATTAATTTCAATGAAAAAATAAATAATTTGATAGAAGGAAATAAATATTATTCTATGGATCCATTAATAGTTCATTGTTTTTAATGTGGAGACCTTGGGAATTATCATAGTCAATGCACACTTCTAAATGATAACCCCTAGAACAAGGAAGGGACAATTTTGATGTAAAAAAGATTAAGTATTTACTTATTTGGATTTGAATAATTAAATTGATGAAGTATTTTGAAAAATTTGTTTTGGTTATAAGAGTCCTAAATCATCTAAGGTTTGTTTGAAATTTTAGAATAATATCTGTTTTTATTGAATTAAGAGTTATGGATACCATCATGGATTTATGAGTTTAATATTGATCATATGTTCAAACTCTTAAACACTATGTTTTCAATTTTATGTGATGAGAGTATATCAAAATTAAGGATATATTGGGTGAAATTTATTGAAATTATATGTTTTAGTAGAAAATTTAATTAGGGAATAATTCCTTTAAATTTCATAGAAATAATTATTGATAATAATTAGGGTTAATATGATCATTAATGCCATTATTATAATATTCATATATTATTATTAGACATTGTGAAAAAACGGTTGTATTGAAAACCTTATTAAAAATTTTATTTAATGATTATATTTATTTCATGTATATCAATTATAATTTTTTGGGAAAATTATAGAAATTTTAAAAATATTGTTTATAAAAAGGATAAACCCTATACTGGGTGAAAATCTGTCATATCTAGAAAGTCCACAGGGCTTGAACCCATGATTGAAAAATAATATGGGTTGAGCACCTACTCTTGGCCTACATGATGTCATGGATAACATATCATTTTTTGAGTTAAATTATATCGAGGAATAAATATTAATGATGAGATGATGGTGTTACCATTATGATTTAAATATTAATGTTTTATAACTTGTGTTAACCATATTAGATTTAGAAAATTGTTAGATATTTAAGGAAAGACCTTTCACTCTTTCATAGATCTTATGAAAAGATAAAAGTTAATTTTAGTTCATTTGGAAAAATAATTGATTTTGGATATTAATTTCTGGGAGTAAAGTGTGCATTTGAAATTGATCAACAGACAACCAAAGGATGAATTTGTGTTTATGGTATATAAATGATTCAATTAAGTATATTTCATTATATATTAAGATACTAAAATAATTACTCAAATTTTGGAAAATGACATTGAAATAAAAATATTATCCTACTACATTCATACCAATGAATCATATGGTCTTTTAAATAATTATTGTTTTATGGGTTTGAGGCCCTTAAGTTTTTATTGAAAATTCACTTTCTTGTGATCAATGACCACTATCACTCTGATTAATTATTTAATATTTTCTTCCCTGACCATATCATCACTTTTCACAAATTTTATCCTACATGGAGACCTAGTTTTGTGTTATTATATATGAAATTTTTTACTTAGATTTATCTATTATTAAAAGGATATTTTTTAAACCGTTTATGATTATGGTTTTTTACCAATTTTATTTCCAAATGTCAAACCCTTGAGTTTTGAGATCAAGTTTAAATTACGAGGACACCATTTATTTAAATTTGGGATAATTTATCACCCCTAAATTATAAGATAATAATATTTTATTCAATAGATTATATAAAACAAAATTACAATATTAATAGAGACTATAACATCCAGATACCTTAGGAAAAATTAATTAATTAATTAAGTCTATCTTTTCAATAGCCTACAATACAAACAACACCCACTTTAGATGAAACTATAACACCCCAAGACCTCATGACATATATTGTTTTATGTAAATTAAATATATTTATTAGATTTAGATACATGAAACACTATGAATAACTAGTGTTACATGCAATAATGAGTATCTTTGATTGCTTGGGTTACATGCAAGACCAAGTTTTATCAAACAACAATATACCATTAATAATATTATTTATTATGAAAGTTATCACCTAAAAGTTTTAATGGTGGGTAGGAATATAATTAACTAAATTATGAAATTATATAGTTTAAACAGATTTTTCCGTTATATATTAGAACTAAAATAAGGATCATCTAAAGGAAAAATAAATGTTTTCTAAAACTTTATTTTTTCTAGAATTTAGTTTAATCACACTTTTTGAACATAATTGGAAATTAAATTTTTACAACTTCATGAAAATACATTTTTAAAAAAAATAATGTTTAAAAATAAAAATATAGAAATTATATTATGGTAAATTTTTGGTATTTTTTTGAAATATTTCATCTTTGGATGAATGGTAAAAATTTCTGAATGTTAATAAAAAACAACATTTTTGTTAAAATAATTTATAATTTTAAATTAAAATAGGATTTTATTTTAAAGTATAATTAGTTTATTTAATATCTGTGGGATTAATTTTAAATTTTTCTAGTTATGTGAATTTAATTTTAAATAATTTATTATATATTTTTATTATTCATAATTTATGAATTATAATAATTTTAAATTAATTTTTTACAAAAAATAATTTTGAAAGAAGTAAAATATAATTATTGTGACTATGGTAAAAATAGATATACCTTGGGGTTAAACTAAATGATAAGGGTTAAAATGACCTACAAACTTATCCAAAACCCATTGGATCGAAAATTTTCCATGTTATATATTATATGTTCTATAATGTACAAATTTTGAATCTATTGGCATGATAAAAATGGGGGTAGTATTGAATATCTTTAGAAAATTGTAAGTGATCACTCACCTAACTTATAAAATGTCACCCCCAATCGTCTCTTCTTACACCTTAAAAAATATTTGGTTTTGTCTATATCTACAAAAAAGACATCCCAAATTCCATGACATCATTCTATAATGATTATTTTTTTCATAAATACAACCTATGAATTCTTTTTTACAACCATAATGATGATACCAGAAGGAGAGTTAACATTCTACAATGAGCATTTTTAGTTTATTTCTCTCTAAACCTCCTTAAATTATTATTAAACTAGGATAATATAATAAAATCTATATGATCCATATAATGGTATATTTTATAATAATTTCATGACATACAACCATCTACACTTCCATAAAATGGGTTACAAAATCATCCTTAATTTATACCATGAAATATAGCCTATCAAACTAGTGTCATCCATTCTTCCAATACCACCATTAATGGTTGGGAAGGATGTTGTATATGAAGTATGTATCTGATATTTATAACAAATTTACACCATTGGAGTAATTATATCATATATATATATATATATGTACACAGACTTTCCATTCCATTGGAGATATGATAATGTTTATCATGAATACGGTGGACTAACACCTTGCAAAGCGATGTGGTTTTTTCTCAATAACACATTCCAAGGAATATAATAAGGTTAGAGTAAAATAAATATTTTTTATAAATGAAAAAATATTATATTCATGGCATATTTATCATTAATAAAAGATAATATATCATTTTATATTTTAACTCACTTAATGATTATAACATCATTCTTATACATGTGCACTAATGACTTCATGTAGTGATGTAACTCTTTTTTTATACCACACCACATGGATGATACGTATATATATATAAGTAAATTTAAAAAAAATAATATGGTATATATGACATTATTATCATTCTAGAAATAAAAAATATTACTTATCTCTTTTCCATAATGGTCAAGGAAAATAGAAAGGTTACT
The DNA here is from genome assembly GCA_963277665.1 of Viscum album. Lineage (NCBI taxonomy): Eukaryota > Viridiplantae > Streptophyta > Magnoliopsida > Santalales > Viscaceae > Viscum > Viscum album. The sequence continues at coordinate 1,415,118,363 of OY728142.1, forward strand.
AATACGTACATACATCATACCATATCCATGATCATGACATACATTATTTTTCATAACCATCATTGAAGATTAGTTTTAAAAGTATAATTGACTAAAAATATGATAATTATTTCGTTATTATATTTATATATATTATATAACTATATAATATGTGCAATAACTGGATATTTCATGAAGAAAGGAGAATAAGAAAATAAGGCAGTTATCACACGAAACCATTAAAATAATAAATGATTATTAAAGAATAGGTGATAAAAAGTTATAAAAGGATGATATATGAAATTATAAATAGTAATATATATATTAATTAATTTAATAACATGTCTAACTCCACCATATAATAGGATAAAAAACATTCTACAAAAAGTAAGTGTGAGGTAATGCATTTTATCTCAATTTCATTTCATTGAGAAATATTTTATTTTTATAGACATAGTTTAATGTATATGGTGTATATAATTATCCTTTTACATGTAATATTATGAATACATCATTATTCACAATATTTTATGTCTTAATTTAAATTATTTCATTTAATTATATTTGAATTGGAAATTACCATATGGTAAATTATTTCATAACTCAATTTCTTCTCATTGGGTTATATTAGTTTTTCATTCTTGTTGATATTATTTGATTATGTGTATAATGATTTTTTATTATCTTATTTTTTATTTCCAAATTTTTTATGTGTATTTACATTTCATAAACATAATTTATTCATATATTAATTCTCACTTCAACATTATGATTATTTTAAGGGTTTATTCCACAATCTCATTCTAATCAGGATTGTTTATTCTTGAATTTCAATTGATGGAAGTTATTTGATCATTATCGGAATAAAACCATTTAATTTACTTCTCATATGTATATTAATGACATTTTCAAGTTATAGTACAATTTTTACACTCTTCGGTACAAAAAATAATTTTTGAAATGTTTTTTGTAAAATATGACTTTATTTTTCTCTTTGGTGGGAAGTATATTTTCTTCGAAAACCATGTCTTCTACAAATGTGTTCAAAAATATTTTTAACCTTTCACAAATTTATTTATTAATGAAAATTTTTACCGATTTCTTCTTTTTATTTTTTTTTCCAGGGAATATTCTTGTTGTTTTGGAAACGAGGCACTTTTCTAAAATTTGTACTATGAAAAAGGAATGTTCTTTTTAATTTTTATGAAAAGTACAAAATTACCCACACACATGAAAGTCATCTCTTTTAATCATACTTTGAAAATTTATAAGGTTATTTCTAAATAATTTTCTAATTAATATTCTATGAATTATTTGTTTTTAAATGTGATTTTCAATGAAAAATTTTCAAAATCGTTTATTTTTCTAAAATGTTATTTTCAAAATGAAAATGGAAAATTTTTAAACAAAATTGTTTATGATATTTTTGTTGAATTATTATTCACCAATGCTAAAAACCCATTATTCTAGGTATATCCAAAAGCCATATCCAAGAACACTTGGACCGCAAATTTATTAATAAAAAGAAAAGTGCAGAAACAAACAAGGAAAAGAGGGCGAGGTAACATGTCAGAATAGTCATAAGCATCACATTCGTACCTGGTCATATCATCTGCATCGGATGACTCCCATTCTGATTGGGGCTCATATTTTTTGAGAAACTTGATATACTTCTTCCTTCACTCCAATTGCTCCGTAGATAGATTCTCCTTAGCCTTCATGGAGGATGACCTGGTGGTCACCGTCCTCGGAACTGTAGAGTAATCCTTCCTTGGTTTCCTTTTAACTGTGGTAGGCAATACAGCCTCACCACAAGTCAGAATTTCCTTACCACTCATGACCACATCCTTGAAAGATGCACACACACCACTGTCCAAAGCCTGAGTAGGGGTACCTTGCTCCCCTTCAACATCAGAAGAACTCCCCCATTTCTTAGACAATTCAGAAGAATAAAAGAGCTTCTGAATTTCCTGATGATAGTCAACACCTTGGTGTGCATCAGCCTGGTCAGAGACATTACCCTACCAACCAGGTTTTTTAATGAGATTAAATAGTTTTCATGGTAAATATTTTGTCTCCAAGGTAAGATGACAAGGCGGGATGCACGTACGACTTCCAGCGGCTGCGATGGCGTTTAGGGTTTCTTCATGGCTCTTCCGCACTTTTTCGGCTTCAAGCTTCTCCTCCCCGGTGGGTCTGCGTCGGTGTCTTCACCTGCTCGCGATCCTTGGAATCCCGCTGGTTCTTGCAACCCGACAGATGTGCTAGTGACCCGCGGTTTGGATTTGTCTCGGCTTTCCTCAGACTTCCGTAGATCTGTGGATGTGGCGCCTGAATCGCGGTTCGCTGCTGACTCTCGCATGCGGTCGGTGACAGAAATACCTTCCCGATCTAATGATGTGTGGCACATCTGCCCTCAGCCAAATAAATATCTATTTGCTAGATTTGAAAATTTGCATCGGCCTGCGGATGGAGTGAAGGTAAGCCGTGGTGAGGCGCGAATGGCGCCTGATTTGAATGGGAAGCCGGATAGGTTGGCTTCTCTACCGGGTGGTAATTACCCTCATTCTTATGCTGATGTTTTAAGGAATTTAGCTTCAAATCCGATGTTGGATGGTTTTAATTCCCTGGGTATGTTTAAAGACTCATTTCATGGTAGGATCCTCCGTAAAGGCGCCACTGCTCATGTTGAAGCTGACCTCATAGCGCTTTCTGAGCGGTTGGAAATTGGAAAACACTCTTTGATTGCACACATTTCTCTACCTAAAGGTCAAAAACCATGGAGGATTCAGGATTTGAGTAACGAAATTTCAATTTTATGGGGGTTCTCCTATTGGAAATGTATTTCTCTTGGTCGGGGTTTTTTCCATTGCCTGTTTCCTTCGGATGATTTGAAACTTCATTCTTGGAGTATTGGAACCCTACTTTTAAAACCTGGTTGGCTTTACATACATGAATGGTCCTTGGATTCTAATGTTTCACGTGCAAGAAATTCCTTTTCTACATATAATATACAAGGGATATGTTGTATTTATAGAATAATTATTCTTCCTCTGGATTGTTTATGATGATTTTTTCCTAGGATAGTATTCCCAATTACTTCCTTAATTAACTTTTGTAGTCGTTAACTTTTCATTGAAATATTCAATTTATAGTGATTATTGAACACCAAATTTTCGCTAATCATCAATATCATTTATAACTGATATGTTTATTTAATAAAATATATATCATTTTTTCACACGGTGTTCTATATTGAATTTTATTTTTATACTTGGGGAAATATTGATAAATTTATATTCTTTACTCACTACAGCCATTTCAAGATAAATTAAGTTGTTCAATAAATTAAATTACGTATTCAATATATGAGGAATTATTTGGACATGAAACACATGGGTGGGTCAAAATTAAATTCAACCCCTTTATGAATTTTCATCTCCCATGATATCTATAATTTAACATGAGTTTTCTTATTGTTTAAAACCGTCTTGTGAAATGTCTTGATGGTAGAGGTATAATGTGTGTGTGACATGAAGTATAGAAATTAAAAATTACCATTATTAAAAATTCTATTTTTATTATACATGATATTTTTATGACTGATATTATCTTTAGATTCATTTTATTAATAGTTTTTGATTAAAAGGTATTTGTTTTCATTTATTTAACTTTCAATGTTGATTATTCCTTATACAATTATGATAGTCACAATATTGATTAAATGGAAAACATTTTTAGTTATTTAACTCACAATATTGATTATTATACATGATATATTTTTAATGGGATTATCTCTAGATTCAATTACTTCTTAATTTATTTATTACAAGGAATGTTTGTTCGGTTATTTAAATTTCCATATTGTTTGTACTTCTTGATTCATGATATCTTCTGTTGTACATATCGCTTACTGAATATTTTAGATAACCCTTATTTATTTTCTTTACAAAGAATCTATGAAACTTACAATGGATTATATACAAGGATATTATATACATAGTAAATTTATTCTAAATAAATATGTTGTAATTTTTTTTCAAATATAATAAATGTATAAAGTATGTATCTTTTTTATCAAAACTATTAAACTATTCATTCCTTCAGGATGTTGTTTCTTATTTATTTTTACAATGGAATAAATATTTATCCCACTCCATGATAATAGGGTTTGTGTAACAAAAAATAATTCGTTTTAAAATACTATAGTTAATTTATAAACTCATGCTCGATATTTTTAAAATATATATTGTGTTTTAACAAAAATTGTTTATGAACTTTTTTTCATAACTAATTATAACTTGATGAAAAGAGGTTTCCGAATGATTTTTTTTAAGAAAATAATATTTTAATGATAATAATTATTTTAAATTCATTTTAATTAAATGAATTTATAATTATTTTTTAATCATAAATGTTTTTTCTCAAAAATAATCTAAAAAACCATGTTTTCATATGTTACATGTCATAACATAATGATTAATTTACCTACACATATAATGTAATTTGGAAAACATGATTATTATATTTGAGAAAATAATTTTAATATTATTTAATATGGACAATTAAAATTTATTTTCTAAAATTTAGATTATTAGGACTAATTCTAATCACAAGGATAATGATGAAATAACTATTGTGAAATTATTATTTTTATTAATATCAGGGTATTAATATAGAATAAAATAAATTTATTGACTTTAAAAATTGATATAGTATGATTTATAAACCCATTAATAAATTTATTAACAATAATTTAAATTTTAATGAATACCAAATAAGATTAATAAACCACAATGGTAAAAATGTCATTTTTTTACTACAACTATTTTTTGACACATTTTATGATTTAATTTGAGAGTATATATCATAATATTTATAAATGTAATTGGATTAAAAATATTTTAATTTAGCACCATCACAGCAAAATTTAGTTATAATGGTTAATTTATATGGTTAATACAATATAAAAAATTTAGTTAAAAATGTTCTATTCTGTTTATTAGCAAATGAGTAAAATGTAATACAATAATGATAAAACCCATATAAAATGATTAAAACATGAATGTAAAGCCATTTTTGATTCTTTCTAAACAAAATGACAAAAAATATAAATTTCAAAACCTTTGACCCATTGAACATGGATTAGTGTCATGAATTTATAAAAATATAAGGTGTATTTCGAAAAGATCGATTTCCATGTTATATAATGGGGGATCAATAAAGCCCTTAAAACCTAAATTTATAATACCTACTATAAACTATTATCTTTAAATATCACTAGAACCCTCTCCAACAAGACACTCATCATTATCCTAATACCTCCAATTTGATGGGAACTTCTATGAAAAATGAAGCCTTCTTAGTAATTATTGTCTCTTGTTTAAGATTTTTTCTTAACATAACTCTTCCAAATATCTTATAAAAATAATAGTATTAGCAATTATCTAACATTATAATACTTCTATTTATTTTTATTAAGGGAATAACCCCTATTTATTCAATTACATCAACTTATAAAAATGAAACAACATCGTTAGCGCATTTCAGGAATTATTGCCTCGATGAAGAGATGCCATTTTTTTGTTATTAATTTTAAGGGATAGCCTTAAGAGTTGCAATTATTAATTAATATTATATATATATATATATATATATATAAATATTTTTAATCCTATATATAAATTTAATATCCAAATTCACCACCTCTCATGCATTGTAAAATGAGAATGCTAAATGTGTGTCCGTACGGATTGCCACCACCATGATAAAATACTATCAGTTTTCATCTAAATTTTCCAAAATTTAATAAAAATAATAAAATATGGTTCAAAATAATAAATAATTGAATTAATATCATTAAAAAAATTATAATGATATTATGTCAAAAAAATCCTAGTTAACCACACTCACCCATCGAGTTAATGGGTGTTTGAGTTTGGGTCTCTTTAACAACCTACATGAAAAATTCTATAAAGAGGACTATTGATGAATATTATAAAATGAAAATAATAATAACATTATATTATATTAAGAAAATAATTATTGTTATATATTTATATAAATATTATATTAAATATTTTACCTTTTATTAAAGTAGTTTTTTTGTTCTAAAAATGACTAAAAAAGCTGTTATCATTTTGGTTTTAACATAACACACACAAAACCATGGAATAAAATAAGAAATTTCTAAATAAATATACATTATATACTACATAATATTAAATGATATAACACTAGTGATATTGGTATTGAATAATGCCAACTGATATTAAAACTATTAAGCCATCAAAAAACAATTAGACTTACTAACACCCGATGGTCATAATACACTATAACTAATTAATATAGACATGATATAAAATTATAAAAGGGATTATTAAATGTTAATATTAATGATTAAGGATATTAATAATATATTATGTTTAATATGTATGTTTTATAGGAGGTTATATTGTCATCAACCAACGAATGCATTAAAGTAATGATTTTTTCTCTCAACTTCTCTTCATTAAGATAACCTTTTTTGTTATGCCCCAATTTCATATTTATATAATACATATTCTTACAAAAATTTAATTGTTCATAGTAAATTTTTTAATTCATGGGACTTATAGAACCATATTTTTTTCAATCTTCCAATTACTTTGGTTTTAAAAATTACTAAATTAGTAAGGGGTTTCTGTGAACCAAATATTTTATTTTGGTCATAATCACTAATATTTGATTTTTATTTATATATAATTATTTATTCTATCATATTAGTGGGTTTTTTTTCAACCTTATTTTCTAGGGAAAATCTGGTTTCAATCAAAATTATTTCTCTTTTTAGATTCTATCATTTCTTTAAAATGTATTTTTTTGAGAATCATTTCCATTTATTTTAATGATTTTATCTCCCACGTCCATGTTTTTACATACAAATAATTTTATAATTTACCTAAGGAAAACCAAACTAAATTTATCTCCAATTATCCTTTTTCTTATTTTTTTCAAATTTTTTATAAAGTGTAATTCATCTTTTAGAAAATGAAGATTTTCAAAAAGTTTATTTCAAAATGATCAAAAAAAATTTCCACCATTTCTAAATAAAAGTTTTATGTTACACTCAACATATTCTATTGATAAATTTTATTTATATTTCAAGGTTTTATTATTAAATATTATTTTTAAAATAAAATATTTTCAAAGTATTTCTACTTTCCTTTTTGAAAATATTTCTCATTTTTAAATGTCTCTTATTTATGATACTTTTATAAATAAATGTTTTAATGTTTTTTCAATCCACATTTTGAAACATTTTTTTATTTTCAAAGATATTTTATTTGAAAATATACATAATATTTTTTTAAAAAAATTATTCCATTTCCCTTCTCAATTTTTTTATAAAAAATAATTTATGCTTTAACTAATAAAGCAATGTCAGAAATGTTTTATCAAAACCTTAAATTTTTTATTATATTTTTACTCAAAGGTTTAACTCTCATGAAGTTATTTTTGGTTCATACTTTATTTTTTAATATTATGTTATTTATTTTTTAAAATGAGTGTTATGATATTATATTATTTCTTATGTTCATGTTATGTTATGTTTTTAAATGCTTTTAAATCAAATTCTTTTTTCCATGGGTTCTTTATGAGGTGATGAATGTTTTATTTTTATGTGTCACACAAATATATTGATTTTGAGAAAAGGTTTGAACTGAGAATAACTCTAATTAATTTGGAAAATTTTTATATCTCATTCTTCAAGAAGGTTATGTAAACATGTTAGTAAGTTGGTAGGTTTACAAATGGTGGGTATGACCACATTAAGATCTACTCATAGTTCTACATCTAATAATATAGAATGTTTCTAGTTTCAAAAATGCTGATTTTTAAGGGGTTAATATTGTTTAAAAAAATGTGTGTGAATAGGTTAGAATGTTTCTAGGTTCACAAATAATGAGTTTTATGGCATTAAACTCTACTCCAAATTTTACATGTGAAGTGGTTAGAAGGAAATGTGGTTTACAAAGGTTGAGTGTGAATGTATTAATCTCTACTCAAAATTTTACATGTGAATAGGTTGGTGAGTATCTAGGTTCTAAAGGATAGGAAATACTATATTTTTATTGTGATGCTTTTTCAATTTTGGATCACCTTTATCTATATTTTCATGATTATGCCTTATTTGTAAATTATATCACACTTTTATATCATGGTAACCTGTTTTATCATTATTGATATTATTTTTAAGCAAGATCATTTTGTTTATGGTCATGTAATTATAATCTTATAATCTTATGCCACTATATCAATTTTTATCAATATTATCCATGTTATTTTTATACATTATTATGTTATTTATATATCTCATACTCACCTTTAGGATTATAATCTAATACTTTAGAAGTGACTTTTCACTAACATAGAATTTGAGCACAAAAATTTATTTTGTTTACCATCCCTAGGTTGTGAAGATTATTAAATCATGTGATATTTCAAGAAAATAAATTTAGGAGAATAATTATTGATAAATGTTTAAAAGTATTGTAAAATAAGTTATTTATGCAGCTAATATCGAAGTAACTAAAACCTTATGTCTTTGTGATATGAGAATTTCATTTGAGATGAACTATTTAAATCATTAGAATAATATATTATTGATATCATGTTTATGTTGGGTCACATTAGTTGGTATCATAGAATAGTTTAGTTATTTTAGACATTAGATTAGTCATTTTATGTTATTAGTTATGTAACCATTAGTGTTTGGGTTAAATAACATTAATGAAAACCGTATAGTTGAGTATATGTATAGGATGATATCCTAAAATATTGGTAAATTATCGTGTAAGTGGTTTTACTACAAATGTATTCCTGTATGGATAACGGAAAGCGGATGAAGTTGTAGAATAGATTGAACTATGATTAATCACTACAAAAAGGGATGGTTGAGAATTGATTTGATCGTCATTATATTTCACATTGTGTGTGACCTTACTATATGTCTTGATTCATATTTATCAGGTATATCCTTTGGTTGATTTCAAACTCTTTATGAGATATAATGGATAATATATTCTATATTTAAATTTATGTATTAGGTTAAGAAGTATGATATAACACAATATAATGTTACCTAGCTAGAACTAAGAAAGTTATTGGATAGTCCAATTATGAAAAAATTTAAATGGAAGTATAATAAGTTGAAATGAAGGTATTAATAGAGAAAAAATATTAAGGTTTTAATTTTCATATTCATACATTTTGTTTTTTTGATACTATCATGGGAGTTTTTTGGTTTTAGTATTTGGTGAATAAAGACCATTTAAATGAAGTCGTGAAAGGTATCTCCAAAATAACTCTTAAGAAGATTATTTGGGAATAGTATTTTCCTAATATTTCCAAGGATAATGAGTTGTGTATCATAGTTGAAGATATATATTGAGTTTCTCATGGATATTTTATCTACTTACTGTAGTAAATGATAATTTAATTATGAGGAACCAGTTTAGTTAATGGTGGTAGAATGTAACAACCTGAGATTTTTAATTCTTTTAAATACATAATATATTTTATAAATTGTGACACATGTTACACTCAATATAAAAAAACCATAAAACATATAGAAGATATTATTAATAAAACTATAAAAAAAATTGAAATAGTATACCATTAATAATTATTATCTTAACATGGTAAATAATTGATACGAGTTAACATTGAAATGGTTATTTTATATTAAATCAATTTAATTTATGTTATATATTTCAATATTAAAATATAAATTTCTAAAAAAATAATTTCAATTTAAAATTTTAATATTAATTATTTAATTCTCCACAAATAATCTAGATTAGGATGTAATTTTGAGATTTTTCCTAAAGTAAGCTATTTTTAGGTGAATAGTAAAACATTTTTTGTTTTTCTAATACTATAAAGTTAATATGATTTAATAGTTTTTGAAATAATTTAGATACACATAATATATATTATATTGTTTAATAAAAAATTTTGAAATACTATTTTGAATTTATAAACCCATGCTCAGCATATTAAAATTTATGTAGTGTTTTAATGAAAACTATTTTTCAACAATTTTTGTCTAATTTATTATAACATGATGAAGTTAACATTTTTATTTCTTGTATTGTTAGATAAAAAATATTTGAAATAAAATATTTATTTAAAATTCACTTTGATCATTAAAATTTTAAATTCTTTAATAATCATAAATATTTTTTTCTTAAAAGTAAGTATTTTAAAAAAATGGTTTTTCTAAATTACATGCTTTAACGTTACGATTAATTTAGGAAAAAATATAAATTTAGTTTGAAAAAATTATTAATTTAATTGATATAATAATTTTTTTATTATTTAATATTTATAATTTAATTTTTAGTTATAAAATTTAGACTATTAGGATTAATCCTAATTACAATAATAATAATGAAACAATAATTTTAAAATTGTTGTGTTAATAATATCAAGGAGTTTTTATTGAATAACTGAAATTGGAAAAAAAAAATTATCAAATAGGATGTATAAAACAATACATAAAGATATTCACACGCACATAATTTTTATAAATAATAAATAATATTAAGAATCCTTAATAGTTAAAATGTTATTTTTCTACTAAAAATATTTTTCTACACGTTGTCTGTTGTATTTTAAATGCTATATTTTTAATATTTTAAAACTATATTTAATTAAATAAATGTTTTATTTAGTTCTATAACACTGAAATTCTGGTATATTATTTATATTATATTTTATGTATACATAAAATTATATAAAGAAAAACCAATTATATAGTTTATAAGTAAAAGTGTAAAATTTATAAACATAGAGGTAAAATCAATATAAAAAGTTTAAAATAAGTTTGGAAAGATTTTTTTTGAGTTGTTAAAGACATAAATGGACCCCACACTCAATAATTAGGAAACATTTGGGATATTGACTTTGGGATCATGTCATAGAAATATAAAAATATAAGGGATGTTTTGAAAAGTTCCATTTTCCACCATTATAAAATGGGATTACATACACATTTTAAAAAACACACATAAAATTATAATTTATCTTTGTAACTCTTCTATTCTACCATCCCAATAAACCTATCCAAAAAAAACAAGTCACCGGTCACTCATAATTTCCCTAATACATTCAATTGTAATGGAACATTCAATGATAAACAAAGTCTCCAACGTATGTGTCATCTCATTCTGATGATTTTTATTAATATTAGTACAAAAATTATTTTATAACCATAATAACATGAAGACTTAAGTTTCATTATTATAATTATATGTTGTTATATTAATGATATAATGTAATAACCCTGACCCCAGTAGCCTAGAGCCGATGTATTACTTTATTATATTGGAATAAGATATATGAAATCGCATCTCAAAGGAAAAAACAGTTTATTAGTGTCAGTAAACTTGATAAATACATGAAATCCACATTACTTTTTAAATCATAAAATAAAAAATAGATATTCATTGTTTAAGCCTTTATTCCCCCCTTTGTGAAACACTCTATATCAGTCATATAATAAATCTTGGAAGCCTTGGTAATATTAAAACATATGAAATGGGTGAGAAAAATTTATTAGAACTGGTAAGAGTACAATAGAATATTTGAGTAAATATGGAATAAAAATAATGGAAAAGAAAAATAACTGAAACACATTCCATTTTAATAATAACATGATCTAGTAAACCAAACCATGGATATTCTACCAGTCGAATAATCACATGGAATATACTAAAATAAACTCACAATAATGGAATTCATAATGCCGAACATCTAAAACATATTTTTGAGTATCAACCCAGACATATTACAAAATATTGTTAAGGCCTCATCCAAATACACATCTAAAAATAAACATTCAAGGCCTTGAAAAATTCCATTTCTAGTATGTATCATGAGACCAACCGAAGCAATGAGGGGATATACTGGGCCCCTCACTTCACTTAATACATACAATTAATTCTTCACATGAATTGGTTGAAACATAAACAACATATATATATATGGAATAAAAAAATGTTACCAAATCAGTAAACATAATCACAAACAATTCTATGTAATATAGTGAATTGTATCAATATAGCATATCCACAGTCAAACAGATTATAAACCATGTATTAAAATATATTAAATGATATCATAGTAGATCAACCTCAATGAATCATAAAATTAAACAATGGATGATTACATATATGAAAATAATCTCATACATTGAGACATATACCCCCTTTTTACAATACAATCCTTTAAATAGAAGATCATGAAAATTTTTGTCGATAAATTCACAAAGTACCTCGTTTAGAAAATGAAAAATATATTACTTTAAAAAACCATTAATAAAATTTAGTACATTGGTAAAAATTCTTTAGAATTTTATTTTATAATAGTAAAAAAAATTTGGAAATTTTTTTTATAAAACACTAACATATAATAGAAATATTCCATATTGGAGACTTAAATAAAAAACCCTTAATAACGATGAGAGTTTGAAATAACCCCTACCACATTATAATTAGTATAATTATATTCTCGATGAATGAAATAAAATTATACAGATATTAATATTCCATAATATTCTAGATAATACTCATTAAATACATTTCTAGGGGGTATATAGACATCCCAAAATAAAAAAGTAGTGTATAAGGAATGTGTCCCACAAAAATGAAATTGAGAAAAAAAATCCATTACCCTATGTCTTGAGTCTTATCACACTCCTTACAACTATAGTATAATAAATATTGGTTAATTATAATATATAATAAAACTAAATTAGTTTCGATAATAACATATATAATTTAATTATGACATTATATTACCCATTTGTTAAGAATTCCATTTAAATGTTATGTTTCTAGTAATAACCTCTTTTTTCACACGTGTTTTTATTTGTTCTATTTTTTAAACTCTTACTTATATCATTATATAATAATACACATAATGATAATAATGATATAAATATCATATATTTTCAATATTTATGTATTTATAATAATCTATAAAATATTGAAATATAAAATGAAATATGTCATTCATATAGATGGTAGGAAGTACGTATGCATGAGCGTTGTTTCTATTTTCTTAAAATATTTAAAAAATATATATAAATAATATAATTACAGTAGAACTATTATTCTATATATATCATATACATTCACTGATACATCCTTAATACATTTCATGTAATGTTTGAACAAATTAGATCATTTTGATGAGATTGTACTGCACACGTCCACAAAGGAAGTTATCTTATTTACAAAAAAGTAAATGAATGAATTAATGTGTTATATATTAGTTTTAGAAACATAAATACATCATAAATATCATATATATCATGTAAAAATATAAATTACATCACTATTCCAAACAATGAAATGTGGATATTAAAGAATGAACAACATGGATTCATGAGGTGATAGTCTGTTGTACACACGATCGAGGATTGTGTATCTCATTTGATGGAAGTGTGAGGGGGTGTAGGTTGAATAATTAAAATAACAACATATTATTAAGGCTTCTAGGATAAATTAAAGGATTTTTATATGAAAAATAGGTAGGGTTTGGTAAACATATAAGGATCAATGTGGTGTGAATAAGTGAGTGAGAAGGTGCCCTTTTATAATTGAGGTGAAGAGCACTTTTGTAAACACAAAAAATAATAAATTAATATAAATTAATTTTAATTATGAAATAGACAAAAAGTTTGTTATTTAAAATCTATAAAGGGGAACGGTTGATATCATCTCAACCAATAATTTTTATACAAGTTCATTTCATATTATTACCCTTATCTTTTAGCTTTAATTCTCAGTTAAACCCTTTTTCTCTAATGGTTGAAACTTGGATTATTTTATTCTTTATTGGTTAATATAGATACTATAAAATATTAAAAAATATAAATGAGTCCTTGATGACATGTTAGCCTTATAAAATCATTTTTATGAATTTTATATTTTGTAGATCCTTATATAAAATATTATTTATTTTAAAATATAATTAATGTCAATTTTGACATTATTAATTAGTTTGACTCTTAAAAAAAATCATTACAAAAGATAAATTCTAAAAAAAATTAATGCATTCATAATATGTGATGGAAATCCATAAAATTTGTTTATGAACTTAATTATGTAAAATAATATTTTTTAATAATTTAAATATAATTTATTTGATATTTCAATTAATGAAAAAGTTATTGCGTCATCATTGTGTAAGCCATCTTATTAACTATTTATTTTATAAAAATAAATAATAAATTACCATGATTAAGATAAAAAGTTATATTTCCAAATTCTATTTATATTGTAATATACCATCATGATAACACCATGTAATAAATGCTATAATTATTAAAAACATGAATATATAATATTTGACTTTCCGTTGAATTAAATTTTATTACAGTTACATTCTTATACAATTGGCCATAAATGGCCACATAATAGAAAATTTAATTCTTATTGATGAAAAATACTAATATATTAAAATTGGGCCACACATTAGGGTCACTTTATATTATTTTAACAATATTTTTACCCTTAATTACCGGATTTACCTTTAACTATAGTAACAAAAATATATTTAAAGTTACAATTCATATTATAAAAAAGGGGAATATTTTCTAAATTTCGAAATTATTATTCAAAATATAGAATCCATTTTTAAAAATTAAAAAAACATAATTTGGTAAAATTAATTTAAAATTAATCCCACTAACAGAATGAGAAAACTAGCTTTTAAAATGAAAATATTCAATATATTGAAAAGTATTTATATAAAAATTTTATATGAAGATGATAATAATGACATAAATTATATTAAATGATAAAAAATTTATATAATTATTCTTTATAATAAATTAAATAAATAATTTAACACTATAATTTATTTAAATGAAAATTTTGTTTTCAAGAAAAATGTAATATTTTATCACTATTCATAAAAAATGAACCTTATGAAAAAATTACCAAAAATTAAATAAAAGTAAATTTTTATATTTCTATTTAAAATTGGAGTTTTATTTTTTCAAATAGTGTTTATAAAATGGTAAAAATTTAGTTTTAAAACTAGTGCTACATCATAAGGCACCAAAAGTACCTTTAGAAAAATATTGATTTTAATGCGTTAAAGTGGATTGATTTTTATCTAATGTCCAAAAAATACATAACATGAATTTAAATAATTATATTGAACATATAATATATAAATTTCCAAAAGTGGTAAATACTATTCATTCCTCCCAATGTAATGGCTAGGTTATAAAAGTTGTGTTAAAATAATGATATTTAGTTTTATATCATTGTTCATTTAAACATATTGTAGTGTCAAAAGTAATATATTAAAGAGATTAAATTTAAAAATATAGATAGAATAAAATTTTGGGGTGTTACATTCTCCCCTACTTTAATAAATTTCATCCACAATTTGAAATTTTACTTTAAAAATCAAAGGTTAATACTTTAAAATTCCTCTCTGGCAAACCCACATTAGAAATATGGTTAATAAAACATAATCTAAATAAGTGGTAAAATTAAATGTTAAGGTCACAAAAAACGAGGCTTCAAAATAGGATAACATTAGTGGAATGAGAAAACACAGACATAGAAGAGAAATCTAACTATCATGTTCTGATGTTGAGTGACATAGAACATAGTCATTGGAATGTTAACCATCAAACAACTGAATATATTATGATCAGTTAAAAGGCCATTAATTTATTTTTAATATATGTAAGTAGCTAACATTTTTGTTTCATAATAATTTTCTTAAAGTGGAGGTATTGTTTTACTATCTAGATAAATCACTCAAGAGAACATAATTTATTTCTTTCCATGTCATAATGTTATCCTTTCATTCTGTTTCAATCTATTTTAACTTCATTTCGTACAAATAGATATGGATATATAGGTTGAATTTTTCACACATGACAGACTTTTATGAATCATAAAATCCATGATTAATTCCATCGACCATTAAATATTTACTGAAACTAAAATGGTTATAAAATATTATCCAATAAATTAGACTTTTAACTCATAAAATCATATCCCATGTTAAACATAATCCATTCCAACCTTAAGACTCATCCAAAGTAAATATGTCCAAATATATAGTCCAAAAAATTAAATTGTCAAAATATTTCCAAAATTAACATAACATCATCTTATCCTAAAATATTATGTAGATATTTTTTCACATGAAAAATATATTAATACTATTATCCCCTTTAAAACCATTATAAAAACATGAATTCTTCTAAATCCTTATTAAAAGAATACTTTAATACAATATTTATATACTTCATCATTCTTATCTCAAAATAACCATTGATGAAATAATACTCAAATGCAGAAAAGAAGAGACTTAATAATTCTACTACATTCTTCAACCGTTAACTATGATTCATCATATTATTCATTAATACCTCCTTCATTTCATTTTCCTTTTGTAGTATCCCAATCATTAGAAGTGTATCAATTTCTTGTATATTCATTCTTATTATAACCATTGAAAAAAACCCCCATCACAATGTGAGAAACACAAACCATAGTGATAGAGTCATGAAGAATCATTTATAGGATGTCTAAATCTTGAAATATTCCTCTCAATAAATTAGTGCATAATCTTCACCCAATTTTTCCATTTTATTAACAAATATATAGAATAATATCCAATACTTATCTTCAATGGAATTCATAAGGTTATATTATATATTATATGTTTTCCCAAAGCTAGTTCACAATGTTTCTACTAAACTTTCTTTGATATCAACTATAATGACTTTGACTATAGCAGAATAGATCTAGTGCCTTACTTTATTACATTCAAACAAGATACTATTAATCAAAATCCAAATGATGAAATAGTTTATTTGTATTTTTAATCTAGATACATACATGAAATCTATAATACATTTAAAATATAAAATATAAAAAATAGTTTCATTTAGTCTTCCATTATTCCACCCTTTGTTTAACCATACAAATCTTTGATAATATACTTCTTGGAATCCGTGTAAAAATTGAAAAATTAGAAAGGGATGAGATCAAATGCTCTGTAAGCGTAATCATACATCATAATCTATTAGTAAATATTCCATACACAATACTATAAGGTAAATAACTATTACAACCTGACCCTACTAGTCTGAAGCCGCAACTACACTGAGCCTGCCTTCATAGGCTAGGGGCTTGCGTCAAGCGCCGAAGGAATAACAATCTCGGGGAGGCCTTTGCCTAAGTACTCGTACACACACACACAACTGACTCAATGCAGAAGTGCAGAGTAACAAGGAAACCAAAGTACAACCAACTATAACCCATCCACAGTCATGCATCAACTTCTAAATAGAACAAATAAAGTTCTGAAAAGTACTAACAAGATAACTGAACAGAAAAATGACAAAACATGCGCCCAACCTGAAAGGTACCTCAACCCGACAATAGGTAAAAAAAATTAAATAGCTGGTGAGTCTCACACCTGAAAGTCCTACTACAACCACTAAACGTAGCCCAAGCTCATGTGTCCTTTGCACTCCTCCATAGTCTCGATCAACCTATTCGTCATCTACAAGGGCACAACAAGTGCGGGCAATGACCAATCAAGGTTGAGTATAAAGATACTAAGTAGGATTCCCCGAAATCTCGAGGGAGATACAATGGAGGTACTAAAATAGTGAGAATTAGATAGAACAAAGGATAGTGTAAGAGTACAATAGAGAGAGTGCAGATCAACCCAACAAAAGAAAGAAAGTAGACTTGTCCCAACGAAGAGGAGGTAGACACGGAAAGCATGTGGCATACCCCACGTGTCTTCGCCCCACCTAAAAGGAGAGTAAATGAACCTAAGGATTGAGAACAAAAGTATGGTATATATATATGTTCTCAACAAGAAACTTGAACAAGTGTGTAAGAGTATCTCTATCTCCATGATCAGCCCATGAAATGCCGCCAACAGTTCTAAGGATATCCATCACTGATGCCCAAATGTCACGCATGTCAAAGCTATCCCATCACGGTATTGCGCAACCAAGGATCCCGCTGTGGTAACCACATAGAATAGTCACTGACTAGCCACATAGAAAGGGATGAGTCTGAAAGAATTAGTCAGGTAACCCACTGCCCAGCCCAGCTGGAGGGAAAACTCTAAGAGGTCATCGGGTAACCCACTGCCCATCCCCACTAAAGGGTAAACCCTAAAGTCAATGGGTAACCCACAACCCATCCCCATTGGATGGTACACCCTAAGGTCAACAGGTAACCCACTACCCAATCCTACTAGAGGGTAAACCCAAAGGTCAATTGGTAACCCACTTCCTAGCCCCGCTAGAGGGTAACCCCTGATACGTCGGTGGGTAACCCACTGCCCAGCCCGACTGGAGGGTAAACTCGGAACTGGTCTGATAACTTTGCACTTCATGTGCCATTACTTGGTGTCACTAATCATCGCTATGATGCGTTGGTTCAGAGTGCGTCAAAGGAACCACCGACCAACTCCCTTTCATGTTTCCACATTTAATGCTATCTCTAAAGAGGCTCTGTATGCCCAAACCAATTACACAGTTGCAATCCTCACAGAAAATCACGCGAGAAAGACTATTTCCTTTCTTGAAATGGGCTCCCAAAAAAAAAGTTATTTAACACTACTTTATGCCCAGATGATGTCTTGTGGGGCCCACACCTCAGTCCAAAAAGAGGTCGGGAAAACTGTTTAGTTAGGATGATCTCATAAAAACACGCTGAAAAAACTACTCATTCACCCCGAACAGATGTCTGATGAAAAAGTCGCAAAACACTACTCACAGCTTAAAAGATGGACTATGGGTCCCACACCTCAACTCTAAATTCAATGCCTAAAACTACCTTGGACATCTTTGTCTCAACACCAGGGTCACAACGCCGCTGATAACGCCTTAAACAGACTCTGGATGTGTTCGTGCCATCTGAAAGAAGAATCCGGATGAGGTACTTAACGAGCGTGTCATGCCACCGAGCTCTCGTACTATTAATTAAAAATCCACAAGACCATCCCAAAAACTTTGTCTCGATCTGAGGATCATGTATCTATAGAAAAAACATGAATATGATGCTCGGTTTGTGAGTTATTTCGTTTTTAACGTCATCGGATTGAGACGGGGTGGGCCTGGTCCGACCCACCCCTTAAGACCGGCGGTCCGCGGCTGGGCTACCAGGACCGCCCGGTCCACCGTGGCTCGTGGTTCACCACGGGGGTCACCCCACGTCATCTGAACTAGCTCAGCTAGTCTGGAGTTTTCTCCACGAGACCCGTGAAGTGCAGGACCCTGTTGGTAGGCAGGGGTCACGACGACCCCGGTTTCTCACGCCTCCCGCTGCCGGTGAAGCCGGCTAGCGTGGCCCCCCATGTATGCCACCGTCCCGGACCGCCTGAAGACTTCCGCCGTAGCCTGGGAGCCCATTTCTCCTGCCTGGGATTCCGACGTCACTGGCCACCTGCCCAGACTGCCTGATGCTCGCCGGCAACCCATGGAACCACTGGAAATTGGGAAAAATGGTAAGAAAACATCCCAGGGCCACCCTGGGTGCCCCAGGACTCGAATTTTTGATCTGAGAAGAGCGTCAAAAAAATTGAATCAAATCTTACACAACTATGGGCTTCAGTAGATATAAAAATATCATTTAGACACAATGAATTTAATTGAAGGAAGATGCAGAAATTAAAAACAACAAAAAACATGAGCCTACCTCGCAGGGCATAGCCAGTCACTTTGGTGACAATCTGCCGGAGCCGCTGCACCTTGGAGAGGTGGGGAGAAGGGATTAAATGTTTTTGAGAGGGATTATACCAAGGTGAATCAAGGTTTAAGAAGGAGGAGGGGTGGTAGAAGTGTTGAAGTAGAGAAACACAAACACCCACCAGTAGGCTTCGTACCCGAACTTTAGGTGGGGCCAGGGTTAAGCCGCCTCTAGGGTAAAATCCACATCCTGAGCGCAATGAAGGTTAAATATTTTTAGTCCAAGACTCCATCCAGAAGTTATAAAGTTCATGCATGATGCCTCTAAATTACAAAGACACCCCTAGTGGTGTTTTCCACAGAAGGATCACGCCTGCGAAAGTTACACCCCCTAGGGTAAACGACATGCTCTAGACACAACAATGCCCTCAATTTTCCCATCCAATCAATCTTTTAGTAGTTATTCTGTTTATTTGGTGTTTCCAGTGTGAACACAATTAGAATTTAATTCTGGCCATACTGGGGCTCGGAATCACACACCTTCTGAACTCCCTACTCAAGAATAACATCAAAAAAATTTCAAAGTCTTAGAGGCTCAAAAGTTGGGTTCTTACATCATTCCCTCCTTCATGTTTTTTTCCCCGAAAAAGAAAACTAAAAAACCAACTTAGGATACTGAGCCCGCATCTAGCTCTCCCATTCCCAGGTGCTCTTCTGCACCCTCTCGTGCTGCCACAACACTTGAACCAAAGGAATGGTCCATCCATATAGGGTCCACTCTTGCCGGTCCTCAATCGCCACCAGGTGTTCTGAAAAGGTGGATCCATCTTAAATGTCTAGCACTCCCTAGTCGATGATGTGTGTAGGGTCGTGCACGTATTCCTTAGCTACGACACGTGGAAGAAGTCTTGCCCCCTCTCCAGATGTGGGGGTAGAGCAAGACAGTAGGAAACCTCACCAACCCTGTGCACGATCTCAAAGGGCCCAATGAACGTTAGGGACATCATGCCTCCCTGGACGAACCTCGGTGTTCCCCGCCATGGAGAGACCCTAAAAAAGAAGTGGTCCCCCTACTTAAACTCAAAAATCCTGTGACGATGGTCTATATAGGACTTATGTCTACTCTGAGACATCCTCATTCGCTCACGAATGACCTGCACCTTCTCTGTCATTGTCCGCACCAACTCTGGGCCCATGAGGGAGGTCTCCCCAACCTTCGTCTAGCACAACAGTGACCTACAGGGTCTCCTGTAGAGGGCCTCAAAAGGTTACATACTGATATTAGAGTGGTAACAGTTGTTATACATGAACTAGACCAACGGAAGGTGATACTCCCAGCTTAGGCCAAAGTCTAACACGCACGCCATAAGCATATCCTCCAACACCGGGATAGTGCGCTCGGTCTGCCCATCCGTCTGGGGGTGAAAAGCTACTCGTCTTCAGCCGAGTCCCGAATGCCTCCTTCAGTCCTCACCACAATCGCGATGTAAATCGTGTGTCATGATCGGAGATGATCGTTGATGGTACTCCATTAAGGAGGATGATCTCCCGAACGTACAACTACCCTAAACTCTCCACCAAGCTCTGCTCCCTAATAGTAAAGAAGTGCACCGACTTTTTGAGTTGGTACATTATCACTCAAATGGAATTGTGTCCCTTAATTGTGTGTTGGAGTCCTTTGATGAAGTACATAGATTTAACATCCCACTTCCACTCTGGGATATCCAGTGGCTGCAATAACCCTGCCGAAACCTGATGGTCCTAATTCACCTACTGACAGGTAAGACACCGAGAAATAGACCCAGCTACGCTCCGCTTCATGCCGAACCAAAAAAACGGCTGCTAAAGGTCTCTATACATCTTCCCCACACCGATATATATAGACAAGGGAGAAGTGTGGAACTCTCTCATCACCTCTTCCCGCATCTCCACTGGTACTACATCTCGCCCCTAGAATAGGATCTCATGATTCCCTCCTTCAGAATACCCATCGGGTGCATCACCCATGGATATATGATCACGCAGTACCTCACTATCGACATAACCTAGTTGTGAATCTCTCACATGCTCAGCGAGGGAAGGAGCCAACACCATCGACTACAGAAAAGTCATACCCTCCTGCTCCACAAAGGTCAGCAGTTAGGAATCCAACTGATCTGAATCTTCCTGCACTAAATGAGCCTGGAGCTTCTTGCTAAGGGATTCTGCTACTACATTTCCCTTCCATGTAGTGTTGACTATCTTAAGTCATAGTCCTACAAAACCTCCAACCAGCGCCTCTACCTCAGATTCAAATTCCTCTGAGTGATGATGTACTTGAGGCTCTGGTGGTCTGAGTAGACCACAAAACGCTCACCCAAAAGGTAGTATCTCCATAAACTCAAGGTGAAGACCACCGCTTCCAGCTCCAAATTGTTAGTCGCATAATTCTTCTCATTGTGCCTCCACTACCTCAAACCATATGCAATCACTTCTAGACGCTACATCAGCATGCACCTGATCCCAGCTCCTGAAGCATCATAGTACACCAGGAACTTCACGCCCTCCTCTAGCAGCCTCAACACTAGAGCACTAGTCAACCTCTGTCTTAACTCCTCGATGGCCTTCTGGAAGTGATCTGTCCAGGTGAACAGTCATCCCTTCTGCGTCAATGTGGACAAAGGGGCAGTAATTCTATAGAAATATTCCACAAACCTCTGGTAGCACCCTACCAAACCAAGGAAGCTCCGCACCTCTGATGCATTCATGGGTGGATCTAAAGAAAGAACTGCCTATATCTTTGTGAGATCTATAGCCAAACCCTGTTACAAAATAACAAGACTTAGAAGGTGATTCTCAGGAATCCACAAATGACACTTCGAGAGCTTCCCATACATCTGGTGCTCTTGTAGTAAGTCCAGGACCATCCTCAAATGCTCCGTGTGCTCCTCTTCCATCACAGATTAGATGAGTATGTCGTCAATAAAGACAACCACAAACCAGTATATGTATGGCTGGAAGATATGGTTCATCAAATCCCTAAAAATTGAGGGGGCATTTTATCACGACAAAGGGAATCACTGGAAACATGTAATGCCCATAACAACAATGGAAAGCCAGCTTCGGGATGTCACCCTCACGAACCCACAACTGGTGGTAGCCGAATCAAAGTTCAATATTTGAGAAACACTTCGCACCTCTCATCTGGTCAGAGAGGTCATAAATTATTGGAATATTGTACTTTTTATTTATCATGGCCTGATTCAGGCGATGATAATCCACAAAAAGCCACATACTCCCATATGGCATTTTCACAAACAAAACTGAAGCTCCCTAGGGGGACCCACTAGGCCTAATGAATCCCTTCTCACGAAGGTCCTCCAATTGAAGTCTTAATTCCCAATGCATTGTGGGTGCCATCCGATATGCTGATAATGATATAGGGGCAGTCCCCGGTTACAAGTCAATGCAGAACTCCATATCTCGCATCAGAGGTAGCCCCGGGTCATCCTCGTAAAAGACGTCCATGTAGTCCTCTACAATGGTAGGGATACAAGTGCCTATAGTATCTGCTTCTCTGAGATCCATGATCACTAACTGGTGAGAAAAAGGTCGTTGTCTTCTTCTCAGAGTACCTGCCTGCTCCGCCCTGAGGTCTCATTCATCAAGGATGTCGAACCTCGTCCCATCAAAATCGATGCATCTGACTAGTCTGGGCCGGCAGTCAATCTTGGTCTGAATCATGGAAAGCCAATACATTCCCAAGATGACATTATAAGGTTCTATCATGATGGAAAGTAGGTCCCACATGTAACTCTCTCCTAAAAACGACAGTTTTCACTATCTGTAGATAAAGGTCACCAACGAGGCACTTCCCATAGGAAGCTTGAGGCTAAGAGCATGTGTCAGAGCTTCTACTGGAAGCTCCAACTCCCATACCAAAAGAATTGATTTAAACGAGTAGTTGGAGCCTATGTCTACTAGTATAGAAGTAAGTGTATAGTGAACACAAAGTGTACCATAGACCATCTCCTGTGTTGGGTGGTCACAAACACCCATATCATGAAGCTGTCTGCGGCCCTTACCTCCAGCTCCCTGATCCTGGCATGGGCCACCCGGTGGTGGCGGTGGAAGGACCTCAAAATGTTTTCCCCCACATCTAGTTCATGCTTCTCTGCCTTCTCCGCCTCCTTAAAGTACACCCTGTCCTCCCCTGGGAGATCCCTTGTCATGACACTGCCTCTGCCGCTGCGGTGCGCCCACTTCCTGCCACGACTGTTAGGTACGCCTGGTCGGGTAGCCTCATGCTAGGTGACCCTGTCCATCACAAGAATAGCACTAGATCTCTCTGTACCACCCCATTGCTCTATATCGCCACGGCGATGTACGACCCTACCCCTGAGTCTGCTCATGGAAGGGTCTCCTCGATTGAGGCTCTGCTCTCTGCCACCTACCTGCTATCAAAGACACTACTGTGAAGTGTCCACTAATAGGCCCTATCAGCTGGCGTCCATCATCTAGGAAGCTCTCTATCATGAGCTCCTGATCTAGAACCTCAACATAAGTAGGGATTCACATGGGTACTACACTATCATGGATCTCCCTGTGAAGACCCTGCTCAAACATCCTCACCCGGAAGTAACTATCGCGGACCATATACTGTGAGTAGCATGTCAGATCGGTAAACTGGGCCAAGTACTATTCCATGGTCATCCCACTACTTTATCTCTATAAGCTCTTGAATATAAACGAAGTGTAAAAAATAGGGGGAGTACTCCTCCCTGAAGAGCTACTGGAAGCTATTCCTCGTGAGAGAGGACTCGTCATGGGTCTGCATAACCAACCCCCAGCAATGCCCAGCCATCCCGAGGAAAAGGCTGTCACCTAGGGCCACCATCTGGTCCGCTGGTGTCTATACTGGCCTAAAATGTTGGTCCGTGGACACTATCCAATCTTCCGCTGCCTAGGGATCCGGGTCTCCGCAGAACTTCTACGGTTGCTGACACTGGAAGTCTCAGAGTGCACTTAGCCTGCGCTCGACCTCGGCCTGTGTTGTTGGTTGTAACTATCGTTGTCCAGGTGGAGGGGCTACTACTGAATCACTAGGTGGAAGGGGATCATGTGAGGGTCCCTAAACTGACGCCTCATTGCTCGCCAGGTCATTGTCTCGAACTGGAGAGGGTAACCTAGATGGCTATTGTCGTGGGGGCATCCTGACAATTATCATGGATTACTATGATCAGATGAGCACATATATATAAATCAGTAATAACAAAGGGAAGATAACTCAAAAAGGATAGTCAAAGACTCAATTCTACTGGATGCATGTTTCAAAGTTCCCTACAACAAGTATCTCAGCGTGAGAATTCGACAAGCGGGTTATCAATGTCCTGGTGAATGGATACGTCGATCACCCGTACTATCACTAGACTCCCTGGGCTGAGAGCTGCTCTCGAGACACGTCGACATTATTTCCCTAAATCTCAACCAATTCCTTTTTAGAGGCATCCGAACAACACCCCAAGGAATGGACCACCTTTGATACAACTTTGTCACAACGCTCCCCAACTAGTCTCGAGCCATAACTACCCCAAGCCCGCCTCCATAGGCCAAGAGCTGGTGACAAGCGCTGAAGGCATAAAAATCTCAGGGAGGACTTTTCCTAAGTACTTGTACACACACATAGCCCACTCAATGCAGAAGTGCAGAGGTACAAGGAACCCAAAGTACAACCAACTATAACCCAACCACATTCATGCATCAACTTCTAAATAGAACAAGTAAAGTACTGAAAACTACTGACAAGATAACTGAATAGAAAAAGGAAAAAACACGCGCCCAACCTGAGAGGTTCCACAACGCAGCAACAGGTATAAAAAATTAAACAACCGGTGAGTCTCACAACTGAATGTTCTACTACGACCACTGAACACATTCCAAGCTCCTATGTCCTCTACGCTCCTCCATAGCCTCGATCAACCTGTTTGTCGTCTGTAAGGGCACACTATGTGAGGGAAAATCCCAAGCAGGGGTGAGTTTTAAGATACTCAGTAGGATGCCCCAAAAGCTCTAGGGAGCAACAATGGAGGTACTAAAATTATGAGCATTATATAGAACAAAGAACAGTGTAAGTGTAAAATAGAGAGAGTGCTGGTCAACCCCATAAAAGAAAGGATGTGGACTCGTCCCAACCAAGGGGAGCTTGACATGGAAAGCATGTGGCATACCCCACGTGTATTCGCCACTCCTAGAAGGATAGTAGCTGAAACCAAGGTGTGGGAAAAAAATTAGGGTGTGTATATATATATGCTCAACAAGAAACATGAAAGGGTGTGTAAGGGGATCTCTATCTCCAAAATCATCCCAGGAAAAGGCACCAGTAGTTCTAAGGATATCCATTACTAATGCCCAAACGTCCCGCACATCAAAGCTGTCTCATCACTGAATCATGCAACCAAGGATCCTACTATAGTAACCGTAGAGAAAATTCATTGAATAGAAACATTGAAATGGATGAGTATGAATGAATTTTTCAGGTAATCCAATGCACAACCCAGCTGGAGGGTAAACTCTAAGGGGTCATTGGGTAACCCACTGCCCAGCCTCGCTGGAGGGTAAACCCTAATGTCAATAGACAACCCACTCCCCAGCCCCACTAAAGGGTAAACCCTAAAGTCAATAGGTATACCACTACCCAGCCCCACTAGAGGGTAAACCCTAAGGTCAACAGGTAACCCACTACCCTGCCCCACTGGAGGGTAAACCCTGATATGACGGTGGGTAACCCACTTCCCTGCCCCATTGGAGGGTAAACCCGGAACTAGTTTGATAACTCAACACTTCTGATGCCATCACTAGGTGTCACTAATCATCGCTACCTTTCGTTGGTTCGGATTACATCAAAGGAACCTCCTACCAATGCCCTTTCAGAGTTCCAAATTTAATGAGATCTTGAATGACGCTTCGCATGCCCAAACCTATTACATCATTGCAATCCTCACGGAAAAACACGTGAGATTGGCTATTTACTTTCTTGAAATGGACTTCCGATGAAAAAGTTATTCAACACCTCTTTACGCCCATACGATGTCTCGTGGGGCCCACACCTCGGTCCCGAAAGAGGTCGGGCGAACTGTACCATCACGATGCACTCAGAAAAATACACCGAAATGATTACTCATTCACTCTGAGAAAACGTATGATGAAAAAGTCACAAAACGCTGCTCATAGCTTAGAAGACGGCCTGGTGGGACATCACCACCAATCCGGCTTCAATGGTTGAAACTTGCCCTAGAAAACTTTATCTCGACACCAGGGTCAAAACTCCGCTGATGGTGACTCAAATAGACTCTGGACGTGTTCGCGCCATCTGAAAGAAGAATCCCAGTGAGGTACTTAAAGAGTGTGTTGTGCCACTATGCTGTTGTACCGGGAATTAAAAAATACCCAGAACCATCCCAAAACCTTCTCCTTGATCCAAGGATCACGTCGCCCTAGATGGAACAAGATTCCGACTCTCGGATTGTGAGTTATGGCGTTTTTAACGTCATCGTATGGAGACTGGGTGGCCCTGGGCCGACCCACCCTTTAAGACCTGTGGTCTGCGGCTGGGATGCCCGGACCGTCTGGTCCAACGTGGCACGTGGTTCACTATGTGGTCGACCCCACGTCACCCAGACTAGTTCAGCTGGTCTGGCGCATTCTCCATGAGATCCGTGAAGTGTGGGTCTTTATTGGACGACTGGGGTTACGACAACCCCGGTTTCTCGCGCCTCCCGTTGACCGGTGAAGACGGCTAGGATGGAACCCCCGCATACGCCACCATCCCGGACCACCTGAAGCCCTCAGCCGCCACTTGAGTTCCCGCTGCCGCCACCTGGGATCCTGCTGTTGTCATCCCCCTTCCCGGACCACCTGAAGCCCTTTGGAAACCCCTAGATCCACTGGAAAACAGGGAAAAATGGCCGGAAAACTTCCCGTGGCCACCTCGGGTGCCCCGGGACTCGGATTTTTGATACAAGAAGGGAGTTAGAAATCTTGGATCGAATCCTACGTAACTAATGGATTCACTCTAGAGGAAAACAAAAATTTCAATGTAATGAATTTAATTCTAGGAAGATGCAGAAATTAAAAATGAAAAAAACACGTGCCTACCTCGACGGGCGTAGCCCGTTGCTTTGCCGACGTTCTTCTGGAGCCGTCGTGCCTTGGAGAGGTGGGGATATGGGATTGAAGTGTTTTGAGAGGGATTATTCCAGGTAGAACCAAGGGGGAACATGGAGGAGGGGTGTATAAGTGTTTATGTAAAGAAACACAAGAACCCACCAGTGGGCTCCATACTGAAACTTTTGGCAGGGTCGGGGTTAAGCCGCCTCTAGGGTAAAATCAACATCCTGAGCGCAACGTCTGTCTCGAAATTTTAATCTGAGCCTCCATCCAGAAGTTAAAAAGTTTATACCCGAGGCTTCCAAATTAAAAAAACACCCCTGGTG
Organism: Viscum album; assembly: GCA_963277665.1. NCBI lineage: Eukaryota > Viridiplantae > Streptophyta > Magnoliopsida > Santalales > Viscaceae > Viscum > Viscum album. Next base: position 1,415,146,551 of record OY728142.1, read on the forward strand.
GCGTTTTCCATAGAAGGTCTCGTGCCTGCGAAAGTTACACCCCCTAGGGTAAAACGACATGCTCCAGACTCAATGGTTCCCTCGATTTTACCATCCGAGAAACCTTTTAGGATTTATTTTGTTTATTTGGTGTGTCCAATGTAAACACACATAAAATTTAATTCCGGCCACACCAGGGCTCAGAATCACATGCCATCTAAATGCCCTTCTCTGTAATAACATCATGAAAATTTCAATGTCTTAGAGTCTCATAACCCGAGTTCATACAATAACTGAACCATATTCCACTTAAATAATCACATGAGCTAGGAAACATAGCCATGGATATTCTAATAGTTTAATAATCTCATGTAATGTTGATAAATAATCCCATAATGATGGAATTAATAATTCTTGACATCTGAAACATACCATCAGGGCCTCTTTCAAGAAATTTAAAAATAAATGGTTAATGCCTCAGCCAAATCCATATCTAAAAATAACTGTTCAAGGCCTCAGCTGAGTCTATATCTACTTTGTCCCATGAGATCAACAGATTAATCGAGGGGCTATAGTGTGACCTGACCATAACTTAAAAAGTCTAATTCATTACTCATATGAATGGGGTGAAACATAAAAAATATATACATAATAAATTTAAATAACATAAACTAATTAGTGAACATAACCACAAAACATTCAATGAATTTAAATGTAAATTATCAATATATAACATCTAGAATCAAAAGTTTAATAAGAAATTTCAAAAAATATGGTAATTGTTACATTAATAGATCGAACTCAATAAATCCTAAAATAAAAAAAATGATGTGGAAATATATAACTATAATTTAATAAAGTTATTGGAAACTTTTCTTCTGTATTTTTATCGAAAAATTCATAAGGTACCGTATTTGGAAATTGATAAAAGGATTCATTTAAAATAATTTTATAAAAACGAAAACATGGGTAAAAATACTTTAAAATTTTTTAGGACAATAGTAAAAACCATTTTGAAAAAAAATTTATAAAACACTATCACTAAAAATAATTTTTCCCCAGTGGAGAGTTAAACCAAAACAATCCCAAATAACAACGAGATTGTGAAATAACCACTTACCACATTATTATGAGTAGAATCATATTCCCCAAAAAGAAATAAAATTATATGGATATTTAATTGAATAACATTCTTGATAATACTCATAAAATACATTCTTGGGTAGTATGTACACTAAAAAAATAAATGATTAGTGTATAAAGAATGTGTTCCACATAAATAAAAGTGAGACAATAATCACTTAACTTATGTGTTGAATCTCATCATACTAGCTCCAAATAGTTAAATTATAAATATATGTTCATTATACATATATAAATGATCCATATTCATTTCTTTAATACCATAAATAATTTAGTCATGAATTTTTAATACCTATTTATTTAGAATTACTTGTTAATGTCTTGTTTCAGTTAATAACCGCTTTGATATTTGCATGTGTTTTTATTATATATGTTTCTGACCCTCTTACTTATATCTTTATTTAATAATATTCATAATGATAACATGACACAAATTTCATATATATCCAGTATATATATATATATAAACTTCTATAAAATATTGAAATAGAAAATGAAATACACCATTTATGGAGAAGGTAAGTCGTACGTACACATGAACCATGTTTCCATTATATAGAAATATTAAAAGAAACAAAGTAAATAATATAATTAAAGTATAACTATAATTTCATATATATTATATAAATTTAGTAACCCATCCTTAATACATTCAATGTAAAGTGTGAATGAATCACATCTGTTTGAGGAGTCAGTGGTCTACGCGTACACAAATGGAGTTATCAGATTCACACACAATAGAAATCATGAATGTATGTGTTATATAATAATTTTAAAAGAATGGAGACATCATAAATATAATATATATATAATATAAAACTATAAATTCTCAACAATTAAAGTTGGTAATGTAAGAAAAAAGTAAATTGGTTCATGTGGTGATAGTCCTCCGTACACACGAATGATTATTTCATATCCCATTTTATTGAAGTGAATGTGAGTGTGGGTCTAACTCTTAAAATAAAAATAAATTGGTGTATTTTTTGTAATTATTATCTTAAATGATCGTGAAATAAGAATAATTTTAGAGTCTTAAAGAAAAAATAAAACAAAAATTTTCATTGGTGAGTGTTACCTCTTCTCTTGTTATCTCCTATTGATTTGAACAAAAGGACTTATTTGGTTGGATTTGTTGCCAAATTAAGGCCTCCAGGATAATGGGAGGGGATTTTAGAGGAGAAATAGAAAGTTTTTGGTTAATATATAAGTCTCAATTTTTTGTGAATAAGTGAGGGAGGAGGTGCCCTATTATAATTGATGTAAGGGATACTTTTGGATACTCTCAAAATATTAAATTATTATATATTAATTTTAAATTAAAAATGGATGAAAAGTAATTTATTTAGAAGCTAATATGATTATGGGTCTAAATAAACATAGAAAATAATTTTTATACATGTTTAGGTCACATTATTATCCTTATATTTTGGCTTTAACCCTTAGTTAAACCCCTCAACTACCACCGTAACAACTAGGCTTTTTTACTATTTGTGGGATAATATAGTTAATATGAAATGCCAAAAGGTATCTAAATGAGTCATTGATGTCATTTTAAACATTATCAAAATAAGAGTTCTTAATTTTAGATTTTTATTAGCTTTACATTATTTAGTAATAAATGATTTATTTTAGAATATCATTAATTTCAATTTTGAAACTATTCATTATTTCAACATTTTAAAAATATCAATACAAAAAGATAACTTCTAAAAAACCATTAGTAAATCCATAATACATCATTTTAATCCATAAAATTCTTGGATATATTTATTTTTGTCTAATAATATGACGTTCAATATTTTTAATATCATTTATTTTATATTTCCATTAATTGATAAATTACTGCATCATAATTGTGCATGCATTTATTTTAATTATTTATTACCTAAAAATTAAAAATAATCTTCCATGATTGATATATGCATTTTATATTTAAAAATACTATTTATATTTTAAGATACATTTAGGATAACACCATTTTATAAATGGTATACTTATTAATAACAAGAGTACGACATATTTGAATTTCCTTTGAATTAAATTTTATAAAGGTTATATTTACAAACAAATGGCCATGATTAGTCACATAACTGATGATTTAATTCATAGGTATCAAAAATATGAATCAAATAAAATTTGGTTAAATGTTAGGGTAATATTCTAATATTTATTATATTAATTGTACCTTTAATTACCTGATGCACCCTTAACTACGATAATTAGAATATTACTAAAGTTACTATTCAAAATATATGAAAATAAATGGGAACCATTTACTAAATTATGATATTATTTTTCAAAATATAGAATTAGTTTTTTAAAATTCAAATTATAGAATAAACAATAATTAATTTAAAACTAATCATGTTTACAGAACTAGAGAACGATGTTTTTAAGTGAAAATGTTCTGTGGATTGAAATTTTTTTATATCAAAATTTAATGTGAAATTGATTAAAATGAACTAAATTTTATTAAATTATAAAAATATATTTAATTATACTTTTAAATCAATTAAATACACAATTGAACCCTGTAAATTATTTAGAAGAAAAAGACTTTTTCAATAAAAATGTAATATTTTATCAATATTTATCCATAAATGATACTTATAATAAAAATAAGAAAGTTCAACCAAAGTGAAAATTTTAAATATAATTTAAAATAATGAGTTTATTTTTTCAAATAAAGTTTATAAAATTGATAAAAGTTAGTTATAAAACAAGTGCACTATCAATAGGTGGCAAAACACCCTTATGAAAAATATATATTTTTATGCATAAGAGAGGATTAATTTTTATATAATTTCCAGGAAACACCTAATATGAATGTAAATTATTATATTGAGAGTGTAATATATGAATTCCATAATGTTTTTAATAATATTAATTCATGTCAATTTAACGACAAGGTTATAACAGCCGTGTTAGATTAATGATATTTAATTATATATCATTGTTCATTTAAACATGGTGTTTTGTGAAACATAAGCTATTGAAGATAAAAATTAAAAAACAATAATATCATAAAATATTTGGTTGTTACATATAAAACAAATCTTTTATTACAATCCTCTTATAAAAACAAAAGAACATTGATAGTGTGTTGCACGAACTCCAACCTTCAGAAAGTGATGTCATTTGTTTTTCATTACCTATTTTAATGGATGGTATTAATGGAGGTGAGGAAAAATTAAAATGATATATATCATAAATATATTATTCTTAATAATTAATTTAATATCCACCTTCAACACTTCTCACATGTTAGAAATGAAAATGGTAATCGTGCGTACGTGTGGCTTACCGCATCCATGACAAAATGTTTTTTTCTTTCATCTAGAGTTTCATAAATTATAAATAAATATTTGAATATTATTCACCATATAGAAAAATAAAAACATATATCATTATTATTATGTTATATTTATTTTATTTCAAAAGTAACACCTCCCTAACCACACATTCCAATAGAGTTAAAGCATGTTAATGTTTGGGTCTCTTTAACCTCGTATGATAACAATTCCTTAAAAAAAATTAATGACTATGGTTACATGAAAAATAATAATATTATAATATATTATCTAAATAATTATTTTTATACAGTTCTATAAATTTTACATTAATTTTATAATTTATTATTAAAGTTTCATTTTCATTCTCTAAAGTTACTTAATTATGTCATTATCAATTCAATTTTCCTATAATATAACCACAACACTTATAGAATGATATACTAATATTTAAAATTAATATATTTTATATATCAAAAGATATTAAATTATTTATCAATGGTGATCTAGTTATTAATTTATGGGTTATGATACACGATTAATTAACATGCACAAAATAGTTGAAGCCACTAAAACATGCTGGACAAAATACACTACAAATAATTAAATTATTCATGATAATGAATTATAATAAGCATAATAAAAGGGTAATATTAATGATTAAGGTTAAAAAATAATATATTAATTTTTATTTTTATTTTTTCTTGGAGGTTATTGGGTCATCAACTATATAAAACAATAAGGTAAGAGTTTTTATCTCAAATTATCTTCATTGAGACATGTTCAGTTTTTATGCATCAAATTCTTATTTTTATGGTGAATATTTTTCCCAAGAATGTATATTTTGATATTAAATTATTCAATTCATGGGTTTTACATAACCACATGACTTTAAAGATTCAAATGAATTTTGATTAAAAAATTAGTTGAGTTGTAAATGGGTTTTCATGAGTCCAAAAAAATTTTGGGCCATAATCACTATTAATTGAAAATTATCATTCAAGTAAAATGTATTTTAAAATATGAAAATGTTATTTTACATTTAAAAATTATTTTCTAGTCAAAATATTATTTCTAATAAAATTATTACTCATTGGTGATTGTATTATTTTTTTTGAATTTTATTTTTAAATAATAATTACCACATTTTTTATGCAATTTTTTATTCATATCCAGGATTTTAATTCCCACAAATGTTATTAATTACCTAGTGTAAAAAAAATTAGTTTTATCATACGTTATTATTTTACCCCCTTTATTAATTTTAAAAAATTTGTTTCATTATCTTTTTAATGGTGTGGGTTTTCAACAAGGTTACATCAAAATGTTCAATTTGTTTTTCCATCACTTCTAAATAGATTTTTTATTATACCCTCCACATATTCATTTGATAAATGTTTTTACTTTTTCAAGGAATCAATTTTAGTTATTGATTTTAAAATTATTTGTTTTAATTTATTTTATCTTACCTTTGTATAAACATTATGAATTCTTTAAGTATCCATTATTAATGTTTCTATCAAAAGTTAATGTTTCCAAAGTATTTTCAATCATAAATTTTAAAAAATTATATATTTTATAGGTTATATAAATTAGAACTCATTATAATATGGTTTTCATGAATTATTATCTTAAAATATCTTAATGATTCAAAATTAACTTACACATTAACTACCATGACAAATGGTTTTGTGAAAAAATTTTCATTTCCACACTTATTTTTTCTCAAAGTGTTATCTCTCATGATATTCTATTTTGGTTATAATTTATATGGTATTATGTTTTTATTTCATTTTAAATATTATCTTTTTTGTATTCTTTGATTTCTTATGTTCTTTATATGTGATGTTTTTGAATGTTTTATGAAATACAATTTTTACGATGGTTTTATTTTGAGATGATGAATGATTAATTTTGAAGTGGAAAAAAATTAATGGGTTTTGAAAAGGGTGGTAACTAAATACCTCTCCAATTATTTGTTTAAGGGGTCATATCATATAAGTTAATATTTACATTTTAATAGGTTATAAAGTATCTAGGTTCACAAAGGTTGTGTGTGATGGAATTAAGCTCTACCAAAAAAAATTATCTGAAGGGGTTAAAAGTTTCTAGTTTAACAGAGTGTGAGTGTGATAGAATTAAGATCTAATCAAAATTTTATGCATCAGTAGGTTGTTGTGTTTCAATTTTTAAAAAGGTTTAGTGTGATATAGATAGGATATACTCGCAATTCTAAATGTGAATAAGTTCATTGGTATCTAGGTTTACAAGGGGTGAGTGTGAATGTGTTTAGATCTACTCAGAATTTTACATGTAACCAAGCTGGTGAGTATCCAGGTTTACAATGCCAAGAAATACTACATTTATGGTTGTTCCACCTTTTCATGTAGTTTATCATGTTATTCAATGTTATCATGATTATTTCTTATTTTTTATGTATTCCACAATATGAAATCATGATCACATTTTTTGTAATTATTGATATTTTTAAACAAATTCCCAAATTTTATGGTACCTTAAATGTTTTCTTATGATATTATGTTTCTCCATCATGTTTTATGATTATTATCAATGTTATTTTGAGCATTTATTATTTTATTTATATCCTCATATTATCCCTCATGCTTATGATCAAATATTTTATGATATTTCATTTACCTTATTGAGAATTTGATCTCATCACTTTCTTATGTTTACAATCCATAAGTTATAAAGATGACCATATCATGTGTTAATTATATAAAGGGTTTACATGGGAACTATTATCGATAAAAGTGTGAAAGTGTTGAAAAATAAGTTATTTATGTATTTAGTCACCAAGACCCTGAATCTTTTAGTCTTCTAGAAGAGTGAATATGATTTGAGATTTATTATTTAAAAATGTGATTAGTTTGATACCTATGTAATGTTTAGCCCAGGCCGCTTAAATTAATATTTAGAAAACAATTTTTTAAAAAATATCAAATATATGTAATATTTCCAAGTAAATATAAATGTTTTTAGTATTTTATTTTAATTTAATATTATTATGGGAAAATATTGTCATGTATTTATTTGAGAGGCACATAAATTTTATTTTTTAATAACTTAATTTATATTATAAAAAAATAAAACATAGATTATTTTATCCTACATATAAATTTTAGGATTAATAAAAAATGATTCTTAAAATGGGAATTTATACATAAATTGTGAAAATGTGAAATTTAATTATTATTATATATAGAAATTTTATTTGATAAAATTAATCTCATGTTTATAGTTAGGATATTATTTTTTAATATTTCCCACTTCTGTTTTTTGGAATAATAATAAATTACTTAATTAGAATTTAATTATCATAGGAAAAAATGGTAAAATTAAATAAATAAGATGAAAATATGTGAAAACATGTCATAGTGGATTTATTGTCCTTATCCCACCCCAAACTCCCTAATGTTTTTCTTTAGGATCCTCATATAATTGAATAGTGTAATGTCATTATTGAAATGTAATGGATTCTTCCAATATTACCCCACTCTTTCCTTATAAAAAGGATGACTTACACCTCTTCATTACATTTCAACTACATTTCATTTACATGTAATACTCCTTCATTTTACCCTCATATATTCATATAAGAAATTAATAATACTATGGTCTAAATTTGATAACCTAAGGAATCTATATCTTAGGATATCTCTAAGGGTAGTCTTATGTTCCCAACCTGAGTATAACTTAATCCTTAGGCTTTTGTTTTAATCATTATCTTCAAAAAATCTTCTATAAACCATAATATAATTAAGATTGTATCATTAATATATTATAATGATACTATATTAATTAATAATACATTATTCAATCCTTTACATCCACTAAAATATAAAATTAACATCGATCATGCGTATATACAGACTTTCACCTCTATGAATCTTTGTGGTTCATTTTTTGTCAACTCCCCTCATGGATAGTGAAAATGATGGATTTTATGAATTAATATATTTCATATTTAATAATAATAATTCTAAAATTGTAACAACATACCTTAATTTTTACCTATTTATTAAGAAACATCATCGTTAATTGTACGTACGTGCATACTCTATCCTCTACGGGCAATGAATTTTTCGTCACCCTTCCTGGATTATTCTAAGAATGAGTTTAATGAGGTTAAATTATATTTATTACAAGTTTAGAATTAATGAAAAAATTATTGACATTTTATAAAAACATTTCCATGTAAAATCATTATAACATGCACTTCTTCGAATAAGTTTCACTATCTAAGTTAATAATTATATAATGTTTATATAATCAATCATTATTAACTTTTATAGATATATTAATATCATATAATAAGAATATATTTAATATATATTTACTATTTTTTTAATATTTTTGAATTTTTTTCTATATTCAATATATTTATTAATATATCGCCCTTCGATAGTTGAATAGGCTAAAACTTGGTCTTCACAATTTCCATTTCCAAAAACCATACATTTATAATTCACAAAAAGGATTATGGGATACAATGAATAAATGAAACAATATGATTATAATGATCTTGGATAATCTTTTAATGATTAAATTCTGGTTAATAAATAAGAATAAGAAACTCTATTAGAAAACTAGTACGGAATAAGAAATCAGAGTTTGTATTATCTGATGCTGATAATAAACCATAATAAACTAATATAGTTGTAATAAATTGTTTTAAATGTAGTGTATAATTGAAAAAATATATGAATAATGTTATTTAATAAGTGATTAATATAGTAATTTATATTATAATATAGGATATATCATGTTTGAGTAAGCTTGAATATAAGGTAGTGGTGTTTTGTTTCAAATTTCAACTCCTTGAGGAATGTTTATATTATAGAATATGTTTTATATTTATTGGTGTACTTAATTACACATTTTTATGCCATATCATGAATACATATTTATTCATGGTATGTGAATTTCCATTTCATATTCTATTATTCAATGGGGTCTGATTTAAAATTTCTAATTTCAGATGTGTATTTTTTATCTAATTTAATTCCAGGAGATTTGGTTGATATTTCAGAAGATATTTTATATTATATGGTGCATTAAAAAATTTATTTCCTTAAATTATAATTAATATATTTCATTTCATTATATATTAATTTCATAATATCCCTCTCATTTTTTTCATTCTTACAAAACCATTACCATAACAACATTTTCATCTCAGTTTTTCTTCATTGAGATATAAAACATATTCACAACATGCTTCTTTTAAATGGATTATTTATAATTCATAGATTAATTTATAAATCACCTCATAATATTTTAATTTTAAAAAATAAAATCTACAAAATCCATTAATTCCTTTTTCTTACTAAATCATACATTATTATTGACATTATTTTTCTTCTAATTTCTTTCCTATGTAAATATCCTATTTTTCCTTACATTATTCGAATGGAATTACCCTTAATTTCCATTCCTAGATTCATTGAGAAAATTATTTACATAAAAATAAACCATTACTATATATGGTTTTAATTTAATGAGGATTACGTAGAAATATGTGCCACTTATTGATTGGAGAAATATTGACAATTTGTATGCTTTTTATTCTCATATAGACATTTATCAACTACTGAGGAAAGATGATTATATACTATTCATTTATAAATATTCATTCCCTATAGAGATTATGTTTATTTATTTACTAGAAGATTTTTTACATTCCACACATATATATTTATAAATATATATGTTTATAGATTATTATGAAAAACTGATAATGTTTGGTATTGATATTCATATCTCTTATATGGTGAGTGCAAGTGAATTAATGAAGTGATAGGTGGGACATAATATTTTTATAAGTACCTAATTATTTTGAAAATGTATATGCTCCTTGCCTTTCATCAAATCTCAGTTTAATTACAAAAATATGGCCTATCTTGAAATCTTATTGAGGTCATAGAGGTATGGGGGTGTATGGGGTTGGTTTAGAGCCCAATAACCGAGTGTTGGGGTTATTTTGGAATGGTGTGGTATTAGTAAAAAATGTGCAAGGTAGGCCACACGGTTTATAAAAACCATGTGATACTAGATAGCAGGTGTCTACAAGATTCTAGGATTGAGTAAACTGTGCGAAAGGAGACACACAACTATGCAACCAGGTCTTTATTTTTTTGTAGAACATGATAGTGGATTTTCACAAAATTTTCACATGGTTAGGAAATTGTGTGGGTAAACCATGTGCAATTACCAAGGATATAAGAAGTTGTGCACTATTGGCACATGGTATTATAAACCATGGTACCCTTCTGTTATTTAAAATTTTATAATTATAAATTGAGTTTAAAATCTAAACTAACTAAAAATAATGTTTCTATCTCATGAACAGAAAGTTAAATCATTGAGAGATCCTCTTTAGTGTCTAAGAATGTAATTGAGGTATGTTCATAGTGTTATCTCTGATTCATGTGTGTTTTTCTCATCAAATCCACAATGTTAAGAACTCGATTCCTTTTTTACTTTTCTCCATTCTTCATGTAATGGACTATTATATTTGAATTCAAACTAATATGCCCCAATTTTTTGTTCATCATCAGTTCTTTTGTTTTCTTCTGATATGGGTCAAACAAGATCCTTATACTATATGAGATATCAAGAAAGAACCTAAGGAATATTATCTCATTCCTTTCACTTAATGTTAGGGCTTGTATATATGTCTTCGTATTGCAAGACCAATTTTTTGGTGTTGCATGAAATGAAATTAAATTCATATAATTGATAACAATATTTTATGTTATTATAGATCCTTGTTTATATATGTAATAGGTTTAATACCATGAATTTAAATCAACACTTGTGTGTTGTTTGATAAATAGTCTTTTGATGGATTTTGGATTTAGACGGCCTTAGTGTTCCATTTCCCCCTTTTTTATGGGATGTTACATGTGAAATATATAAAGAATTGAATTGAAACAAGACTAAATTGTAATTAAATGGATTATTGGTAACAGAAATATGACTTTACGCTTTTCTTTGTTATGCAATTTTTGTTTTAGATTGAATTAATTCTTAAATGTAAATATTCCATGTCTATTATAGGGACCATGTTATGTAATGGATTGATTAAGATTGAGAATCTTGTAATCATGTTATTCCCATGATATTCAATTGAAATATATTCCATGTATTGGTTTATTATTCATGTGATTCTTATTATATTGAAATTTCACATGTTAGTAATTGAAAGGCCAAGCCTTATAAGGTTGACATGTGCTTGTGACACCACTTGAGGTGAGATACACTTGGATGTAATTGGTTATAACATTGGATGCTCCATTATTTTATTAAATGGTTCTAAATTTTTTTTATATGTGGATTCATATTATAATTCAATAGATAGATTAAATTTCTTTAAACCATGCTTAATACCTAGGTGATACATGGATCGAAATAAAGGATTCCATGGAAGAACTCATTATGTATTGACTAATATACTGAGTGATACGTGGATTCTTATGAGAATGTCATGGGTGAATTCTGAATTGTGTTTTACTATTCATTATTTTATTGATACATGGGATCCATTAGTGGATCAATAAGGACATACTCGATTGGAAATGATGTTATACGACACCTAGAGAGATACCGAGTTCATGGGAGATTCTCCATGGATGGACTTTTTGGGTGTTTGTTGATATTACACCTACATTGATACTTGAATTCCAAATTTGGAATGTAAATGAAAATCTTAGGTTTTACATTGAATTATGAACGAACTGAATGTTGATGTGTCTACTAAGACAAAGAACAATCTCGGATTCGATCATGAATTGTACCTTTTAGATGGCGTATTAAAGCATCTGGTGTGTATATAGACTATATGGGGGATTTCGGGATCATGTTAGATCTCAAGGATTATAAATTCAATGAATTTGAATTCTTAAATGGATTAAATTAAATTAAAGGGATATGAAATGAGTTCCTTCACGTTATGGATATTACCATTATAGTTTTTTCTGGATTACTTGTTTACTCCCTACACACTGTCTATCATATATATTTTATGGCTAATTAGCTCTAGGAATTAAGTGGTTTTCTACTAGGATTATATCTGAAACCCTATTTGGGTATCCTTTTTGGACCCAAATAGACTATATACATTTTTTAATAATATGGAAAAGAACCATGGTACATGTACTTTATTTTTATCAAAAGAGTTAGAGAGGATGGGAGGAAGATGATGATTATAATGTTATAGGGATACTTTTGGATTCTTTTATACTTTTTAATATGTATTGTATATCTACCTTGTATTCCATTTTTGGTTTCTTTTTAGAAACACATGACATGTAACATATATTTTAATATGATATTTTTTCTGGGATTGTTTATTTATATCAGTATTTTGTTGTTTACTTCAGTTTTATTTTAGTTCTTGCGCTACATGTTTGATATTTCCATTGTGCTACACTATGTTATTAATAGAATAGTATCTCCATAGACTCACCTAGTCCCTCACTACTTGTTGGAAGCCTCAGGCATTTGGGGAGATGTGTTTGAGGCCATGTGTCCAACCTGGCTCAGATCACTATTGAGTGGAATCCGTGTTCAGGATGTCACAAAGTGGTATCAGAGAGCTTTTTCTAGTTTGTATTATTATTTTTTGATAAGAGAAATGCGTAGGAAGGAACTGGTGTTTGGTACTGAGTTGTACCCCAATGTATCGAACCCACTTATATAGAAAATACAAACTACCTTGAATTTAATTGTTATTTTCTAGATTTTGTATATTACTGTTTATTTGATTCCACCATTGGGTGTTTCACTTGGCGTTTCTTGTTATTATTGATATGATAATGGGTTCTACTCCCTTGAAACCCAATGAGAGTAGATTTTGCCATTTCATTAGTCATATTAGGTAGTTTCTAGAACACACATTCTATTTATTTTTCCATTCCATCTAGGGTAAACTTCCTAATTCTGGGTATTGTTATATGTTTTTTGTAAGATATTCATGTTGTCATGATAGGTATATCATGATATGATATGGTATGGAATGGTTGGATGCCAATATTTGGTCCTTGGGGAGAATGGGCCCTTATGTATCATAATTTAGTGGACCACAATGCAACATTTAAGTTAACAATGATACACATGTGAAATGGGATTGAATTCAAGTGTTTAATGAACATTATGAATTTAAGTAAAATAAAATGAAACTTGAGTTTCTTATAGAGATAACATGACTATACCTAGCCTTTGTATTGGAATTTTCATAGTGTCTCTAGTTTTTTTGAATAGTACATCACCCAGAATGGACCCACTAAATATGAAGAGTAGTGTGCGTTCATACAGAGGATGGATTTTACTATTCATACTTAAATATTTGTTCCTTAAGCTGTAAAATTTGATAATTATCATGAACTGAGGTGTGTGTTTGGAATAGTAGATCCATTCCACTACAACAACCTCAAGTTATATTCTAGGTGGTCGGTGATGATCATACTCTAATTGTGGTAGGCCATAGGCTACTAGTGGATCATCTAGTCGTGCCAACTACTGCCCTAGGAGTTGTACCAAACACAAGTGTTAAGGCCTAGTACCATGATGTGTCCTTGCTTTTTATGCAGACCATTCAGGGAGAACCAAAACCTAAACCAACAATGGTGAGTTGATTCATGAGTTTTAATAGAAACATCCCCCCACATTTTTGGGGGATGGCCGGCCACATGTTGTAGAGTCATGGCTAGAGGCCATACATTCCCTCTTTTCTCACTTAGAGATGAGTCATGGGAGGTTGTAAAAAACTCACTAAATATATGTTTCATGATTCTACTAAGATATGGTGGTATAATATCACTCATATAGATCATTATTCGAAGATGTCCTCATGATATTTTCACCAGGCCTTTGATAATTATTTATATCATGTGACATTTAGGGTCAATATATCTTTGTAGTTCATACAAATATAGTAGGTTGTGTTTTCAGTGATGGATTATTTTTCTCATTATACTGATATCTTTTGATTCACACCTATTTTTATGGGTAAAAACCTCTTGATGTTAAAGAGATTTGCGGATGGTCTTTGGTACAACTTCTAATTGTAGGTAAATGTATTTCAGATGACTATTGTATTTGGGATAGTGAATTAAGAATTGATAATAAATTTTATCTTAATGGAATTTGGATGATTGATCAAGGGATGTTCAACACCTTGGTTTTGTACTGCCTTGACTGGTAGTAGGAAGTTTCATTTGGAACTTCCATGCAGAGATATTAACATCCAAAACATATCCTCGGGAAGCTATGTGAGTTTCTACATGTGTAGTAGGGTGGTAAATATGGGGCTAAAATATAAGAGGGACCCAGTCAAATGATGATCTTGTAAAAAAATGTTCCATCTATATCACTACTACAGAAACTTTCCCTGATAATTCAGTGAGAGAGGGTCTTCATTGACTCATCATTCCTGAGTTGGGTCAATAGATTTTCACCAGGAAAGGAGCTGGGGTACAACATTCAAATCCGGCAGAGGTGGTGGTCGTGGCCATATTTTTTATACCACAGATATACATCGACAACAGGCTTGATCTACTCAGGGTAGATTAGAATTATCAAAGGTCATGGTTCATGTTAGATGTATATAGTGCAACAAACACAATAAGAGTAGGATCCCAGACCTTCTATTGTTAGTGTTACTATTCTAGCAGCCTCCATTTTAGCTGCAAATTTTATTGATATTGGTGCTTCATTTAGTTTTATAAGTATGCCCATTATGTAGATCCTTGGGCTCTATGTTTATGCTTTTGGTGGAATTATGATTCTAGACACTCCATTGGGGATCAGAATGTACGGTGTGCATCAATGCATGGAGTTCCTCCTTGAGGTTGGTGGGTGTCCCTTCATATGGAAACATTACATCATCAAGATGATAGGCTTTGATATCATTATCAGGATGGACTAATTGGTTCCTTTTCATGATTTCATTGATTTATATCAGCATAGGGTTAAAATAAAATGCCTAGAGGGGGATGGTTCATTCAAAAGGTTGAATGGGAAGTCCAGGTAAGCTGAGTTGGACCTGAGCATAATGGGATGGGAGATATGATATAACAGATTATGATTTTTTTTCTAGATGATCTATTAATGTTTCATATTTATTTCTCTCAAGTGGATGTTTTTTTAGGTGAGTCTAATTTGACTACATTTTATATTTTCCACTAGTGAGAAAGGAACATTTCTCTATTAAGAATGTTAAAGGATCTGTACAAGTATCAATTCTTTAGTAAATGATGGATATGATTGAGTTGCAATAACTCAAGAAGTAAATAAAGGATTTAGAGGCAAAGGGTCTCATATTATCCAATATTTTATTATGGGGTTCACCTGTTATTTTTGTTAAAAATGTGGACAAAACCCTCAGGATTATCAAGGATTACAAAAAAATAAACCAACTGATGGTTAAGAACATGTATCCCTTACTATTGATAGAGGATATATTTGAATAGATCATGGAGCTTGGGACCTCTAGAAGATTGATTCAAGATTCAGTTATCATTAGTTTTGTGTTAGACCACCATACATACCTCATACATCCTTTTATAGTAGGTATGGTCTGTATGATTATTTGGTTATGTCGTTTTGTCTCACAAACACACCAGCAGTCATCATGGAACTGAGTAACCGAGTATTCCATCCTTATCATGATTCATTTTTGTTGGCTTTTGTGGTTGATATCGTGGTGTATTCTCAAAATAAATACGACCATGCCAAAAATATTGAGATCATTTTCAATATACTGAGATATCATTAGTTGTATGATAAGATAAAAAAGTACCACATTTGGATGGATTAGATTCACTTTCAAATTCACATTATCTCAGATACATGAGTATCAATAGTCCTATAAAAGAAGAGAGTAGTATTTTCCTAGGAGAGTCCCAAGAACATCTTTGGGTGATGATTTTATTAGGGTTTGATGGTTACTACAAGAATTTCATATAAGACTTCTCACATTTACCAGTTCCATTTATATACTTGACTATGAAGGGTGTGATGTTTTTATGGATAGATTCCTATGAGAAAACATTCTAAGGGTAGAATGGGAGATTGAATTCTTTGAAAACAATGGTTTTTTCAAATCCCTGAAAGAGTTAAATGTGAAATATAATTGTTCAGGTATCATTATAAAATAATTTATTATATATTTTGGTAGATTCATGGCCCACGGGTATCAATATTTGAGTCCATATGATAGGATATACCCAACACATGATCTCCATTTTTTCTACAATTGTTCACACATTCCATTGTTAGAGACATTATCAAATGGGAGAGTATTTTGTGGTGTTCATGGACCCCAAAATCCTCAAGTACATAATTACATATTGTGATCATAATTTTAGGCTATAGAGGAGTGTGGGAATACCTTTAGTCGTTCGATTTGAGCTTGCCTATATGCCCGGTAAAGGAAATGTAGTGGATGAAGCACTAACCATGAGGACTGAAATATAGGTAGTGCAGTTGGGCAATAGTGAGTAGTGGCTTGTGGAGTTGTTATCTAGGATGCACATGGAGGTGTAAGATAGTTAAGGGAATATGTACCTTTCATCTTTAGTTATTACATCTACACCTCTGGATAGATTAATGATGAGATAGCTATCAAACTCAAGAAGGACAAGTTCTGCAGGAGAGTGTGGAAGGTGGGGATCCTCCTCCTTGATGGATTATAGGAAATGATGAGATCCAGTTTTTACATGGTCACATATGGGATTCAAAATACATACATGAGGATCTAATTTAGGATTTTCATTTTTTATCTTGGCCAGTGAAGCTTGGTATGACCATATTTTATTAAAATTTACATTGGCAATAATTGTGGGAAGGAATGAGAAGAGGTATAGATGGTTTTTTATGAGTTGTTCCACCTTTCAGCAAGTGAAGGTGGAACACTAGAGACCAACCATAGTTTTTCAGTAGTTGCCTATTCCCACGTGTAAATCTATTAACATTGCGATGGATTGTGTTATAGGTTTCCTGAGTTCACCTCGGGGTAATGTTGTTTTATGGGTTGTCGTTGAAATTATGACGAAGGTTTCTCATTTTGTACCAATCAAGGATACCTTTTTTATGATCTTGGGAGATTATACACCCATAAGGTAGTATGATTCCATGGGATCATGTATATTATCATTTTAGATAAGAATGTCCAGTTTACTTCATGTTTCTAGAAATGGCTATTGAGGGATTTGGGAACTCATGTGCTTCTGATCACAAAGTACCACACCCAGATAGATGGCCGGTGAGAGCACATGATTCATGTGCTAGAGGATATCCTATAGCCACACGTCTAAAATTTTGGGGGATCCTGGGAGAGGAATATACCTCTAGTTTAATTTTAATTCAGCAATAGATTTCAAGATACTATTCATATTTTTCTATAGAAGGATTATTATAGTAGGAAGTATTTTGGGGGGGAAATCCCTTAAGGTGTCATTGAAGTGTTTTTGAGGTGATTGTGTTTGTTGAAAATGTGGGCATCCATGTTTTTTTGGTTGACAAAGAAAACCCTGACATTAAATTTGTTGAAAAATGAGATTTTTTATAGAGAGTTTTTGAATTCGAGAGATGTTGTCGACAATCCATGATTGAAAAAATAACCTCAACAATAGAATGGATGACCTGGAGACGGTAAAAAAATAGCAGATACAAGGTGGGGTCAGTGTCTTGGATGCTTGGAAAGTTGTTCGACATGTTTTTTTTGATGATTTGAACATAAAAATATGTCAACGGAAAGAGGTTCACCCATGTTTTGGTTTGGGCATGCAAGGTGACTAGGGTGACAGAGGCTCAGGCAGCTGAACAAGCGCGCCCAGAGGAGGCTTGGGCGTGGCTCTCAGGGTGCCCAAAATGCCTATAAATTGAGGGCTAACCATCCTCATTTTCAGAGAGCTCAACACATAGAGATAATTTGAAATCCAGTAGCAAAAGAATGTTTGGGCTCGCCAGTGGTGGTTTGGGTGCACAAGTATAAAGATATTATGAAGTTATACACCAGTTGAAATTTCCATGACAATATTGGTTTAAGCGTAAAAGGGTTTTAGTCACCCATGTTTTGTGTTGAAGAGTGGAGTGTCATGCAAGTGGTTTGGTGACACCTATGTTCCCATCATGGATAAGCACTCCAATCAATCTTGGGCTGCGTGGAAGTTGGAAAATTGTCTCACATGTCCAATGAAAAGTGAGATTCATCTGCGGGTGAAAGTTGGATTTCAACTGAGCATCTACTAACAAAGGAAGATGCATTCATTTGTGATAACTAAAGGACCCACATGTCTTTAACCAATTAGTTGATCTTCTGAAGAAGTTGGGAGCATAAATTAATTGAGAGAGTGTTGAGATTTTAAATTGTGTCTGGTTTTAAATCAGGAGGGATAGTGAGTCTCCTCTGAACCTTGTAAACAAAATTACGCTTTTAGTGGATTTGGTGGATCGGTATATCATCACTGTGTGATCTAAGGACATAGAACAGTAAGGGATAACCAAGTAAAATTATTGTGTCTTGTTCTTGCATTAATATTTGTTCATACTTTACAATGGGGAGGAGAGAGAAAAGAGTTTTTTCTAACAACGAAACTAGATCAATCAGGGCAGTTGTTTAAATCTATCATACCCTAACTCACCCTCCCTGTCATGTTATCAAACACAACGGACCTAATAAATGTTGATAAACCATATGTTGGTTATAGGTAAGATAGGAAGATATTTTTGGACCTTGTCTTCTTTAGGAGAGCACAGAGCATGTGGAGTTGATTCAAAAGCGAATGGCTACTATGCAGTATCATCAGAAATCTTACACCGATTGATGTAGATGAGCTATAGTGTTTGAGGATGAGGATTTGGTTTTTTATGTGTTTCACCAAGACTAGGACAAAAGAAGATCAAGAAAAAGTGTAAGCTTCCACTGAGATATGATAGGCCATTCGAGATTCTATAGACAGTCAGGTTGGTGTTTTATTGGTTGTAGTTGCCTCAGAGGTACCATGCCATGCTCAATGTCTTCCATATTTTTCATTTTTGACATTAATATTTGGACCAGTATCATGAATTTTATGGGATGTGATATTCATGGATCATCCTATACGTATTATGGATTTTAGCATGATGTTTATTCAATGCCATTACTTTCTTTTAATAAAGGTGTTATGACAGCACAACTGAGTACATGATGAGACCTATGAGAGGGATATCAATGTATGATTTTAGTGGCCAGAGTTATTCTCAAATCATACTTCACCAACCTTGGAAGTGAAATTTGGGGGCTAATTTCTTTAAGGTGGATGTTTTTAAGAACCCATTTTTAAGGTACTGATTATTTTCTCATCAATTCACAGTTAAATTGCTTAAATATGGTCTAATATGAATGCTTTTTGGGGCCATAGAGGCATTGGGGAAGTACATGGATGGTTCGAAGAAATGAACATGAGTGTTTGGGTGATTTTTTCATGGTTCACTTTTAATACACACCATGTGAGGTAGTCCACACGTTTTGTCCAACCCATGCGGGGGTGGACAGTAGGGGTCTAAGGGCCGTATGGCTATGCAGCTAGCTCTATAGTGTTTTTAGAACCTGGAAATGTTTTTTCACAAGGATTTATCATTGTTTGGTAAACTATGGAGGCAAACCATGTGATATGACACAAGGCTATGGGAAGGTGATAATGTTTGGTGCACATTTTTCTAAACCGTCCACCTAAACTATATGACCTTGCTCATTTTGGAATTTAATTATTTTAAATTGAGTTAAAAGTTTAATTTAACCTAAAATCCAATTTTTATCTCCCACACATCAAGATAAATCTTTGAGATCCCCTCTCTGGTGCTTGAGCTTAAATTTAGGTATGTTTATCATATGATCATCAATTTAAGCATAATTTGTCTCATCGATTCAGTAATGGTAAGACCATGATTCCTTCTTAAATTTTCTCCATTCTTCTGGATATTGGCTTAACTATTTGGATTTATGATCTTATTCTCTAATTCCACATTCATTATACATTATTCATTTTCTCTTGATCAAGGTCAAACAATACCCTAACACCAAACGAGTTATCACGAACGGACCTAAGGAAGGTGGTTCGGTACGTTTCACTCAAATTCATGCTCTTTATATATGTCGTCATGCTACACACCCATTTTTTAGGCATCTCATGTAATGAAATTAGATCACTAGAATTTCTAGGAATGTTCTAGGTTATTTAACATCATTGTTCATGTATTATATAGTTTCAATACCTTGTATTTGAATAACCCCTTGGGTGTTGTCTATTAAATAGGCCATTGATGGCTTTGGGCCTTATACAAACTTAGTGTGCCTTTTTCCTATTTTTCATAGTATTTTAAAACTAAAATTGATAATTAATGGAAATTAAATATAAACAAATTAGAATTAAATGGATTAATGGTAAGGGATAGATGACTTGTCCCTTGGCCATGTTCTTCAATTGATTTTTTTAGCTTGAATGTCTTCTAAAAAGTATGTTTCCCATGTGAGTTATAGAGACCATTCCATGTAATGGTTTGATTAATCAAGAGAATATTGTTATGAAGTTATAGAAATGAGAGTTAATTGATATATATTCGATGTATTATTTTTTTATTCATGTGAATATTTCTATTCTGAAAATTTCTATTTGAGTAACTTAAAATCCAATACTTATGAGGTTGGTTAATTATTAAAATTATTTTGAGGTGTGATACACATTGATGAGATTTTTTTTGAAATTGGAATGTTTAATGATTTTATTAATTTGTTTTGAGAATTGGGTGATACATTGATTCATCTTAGAATGCCACAGAAGGAATCAATTTCCTTGAACCTTGCTTAAGCTATGGGTGATACATGGATCCAGATAAAGGATTCCATGGATGTACTCATTGAGGATTGACTAATATGATGAGTGATAAATGGATTATTATGATAATGACATAGATGAAATCAAAATGTAATTTGATTTTTTTTTCATAGTGTCATACTTAGGATCCCTTATTGAACCGATTAGGATAGGTTTGATTGACAATGATGTTATACCACTCCATGAGTGATACCGGGTTCTGAAGAAGTTCCTCATGGATGGGCTTGTAGGGTGTTCGTTGATATTAAACAGAGATTGATACTAGAATTTCAACATACAAATGTCAGGGATAGAATCAGGTTTTAAATTTAATTAATAATGAAATGAATTGTGATTGGACTTCTAAGAGAATGAATAAGCTTGAATTCTGTCATGACATATACCTTTTTGATGGAATATCGAGGCATCTTCCATGATTATGACTATTTAGGGGATATCGGTGTCACTACAAATATCAAGAATTATAAATTCATTGAAGTTGAATTGTTAATTGAATTTAATGAAAAAAATGGATATGAAATGAGTACCATCATGAGAATGATGTTTACATTTTGAGTTTTCCATTGAATACTACATTACACATTTCACAGTATCTATAATATATATTCACAGGTTAATTGGAACCTAAAAATAGGTGGTTGCCTTCCATGATTATTTCTGACACCCTATTTGGGTCACTTTTTTTGACCCAAACAGACTATATGATTACAAGTATAGATAAAAGAGATATCCCTCCTATAATTACTTGATTTGATTCTTAGGATCATGAGAGCATGGTACCAAGATGAGGAATGCAATGATACTGGGATAATTTTGGATTCATTTTTTACATTTATTATCTTTATTGTATATCTAACTTATATAACAATCTTGGATTATTTATAGAAACTTATGATATGTAACGTCATTTTGTATATGATATGTCTTCTAGAATTGTTTATTTATACTATTCCTCCATAGTTTAACTTTGTTTTTCATTTAATCCTCTACTTTTATGAAATTTATGACATGTTACACACTAGTATTGAGGGAATAGTATCCCCAATGACTCACCTAGGCCCCCGTTGCTTGTTGGTAGCCTTTGGAATTTGGAGATATGTGCTTAAGGAGATGTGTCAAACTATGCTCAGAGCACATTTGAGTGGAATTTGGGACAGAGACATTAAAATTATATTTCTCCTCATTGCATTGGTTGGTCTCATGTGACCAAATGTTTAGGTATTTGGTGCACGTTTCAACAATGAAAGAATGATTTCATGTCAGATAACTTGATGACAATAATGATGTATAGTATTAGAATTTGATTTCTAAAAAATGTATTAGTTGATTACTTGACCGTAAAGGTCTAGATGTCTGACATTATTCATTCCATCACCATGAATTAAATTATTGATGTATGTGTATTCATTGATATTATTAACTATGATTTTTTTCTGAATCTCCTATGATCAATTATATGGAATTATTTGACCGTTAATTTCTTTTTCCATATTATTCATTCCATGTTTTCCACCTGATATAATATAATATATATTTTACTTGATGAAGCATTTGAGACCACTATTATTATATTTATATTTCCCTAGATTATGAATAAAATTATTAAACATTATTTTTCAAGTAGATTAGGATGTTTGGATAATTTTTTAGGAGATGTTGAATACACATTTTGAATAAAATCGTTTCTTATATAGTAAATAAAATATATATTTGTGAGAAATATTTTGTGTTTATAAATTATGTTTTTTATAAACTCTATAAAACTCTAAATCTAAATTGTACTTCAAATGTATATGACTCAATATTTTTTTGTGATATTTTAATTATATATGGTTAAAATTGGTTCATCACTATTTATTTAAAAAGAGAAATTGTAAAGAATGTTATTATATTCCCCAGATTCCAAGATCGTGGGTTGGAGACAACATATTTGGTATCAAAGGAGGTTTCAGATCACATTAAAAATTATTATGTTATCAAGTAAGGATAATTAAAAATTTATAAATTCCATTAAGTGTAATTAATTTTTGTTGGATCATAATTTTAATGGTATAGATTAGTCATTAGGACTGGTGGACCAAGTATTCGATAATTTATGTTGTTTGAGGATTTTCACTATAAAAGTTTAGCTAAAACCTTATAAATGTGTCTATTTATAACAAAATACCCTAAATTTGGGAATGATATCCATTCTATTGTATCTTAGAAATTGTATCCCAATCTTGACACTAAAAATTATATGCGGTTGTGGCATATATGAACCTATGAGTAACCACCTCAAAAAAGGTTGTTTGAGCATTGAAATGATATTTAATCAATAATGTTGAGTGGTTCAAAGACTAAATTCATGGCTAGGCACTCATGGCGGATACTCATTGGATGATTCACATACATCTTTTGAACCATTTGAGGAATTATATTGGCTAGAAAAAATAATATAAGAATTACCATAGATAGAATATATTTAAACATTGAGTACAATATGTTAAGATATATATTAATTGGTATGTGATTTAATGGTTAATGGGGGATTTTAATTTTATCTGTTAACAATTCAATTAATTTTCAGGGTAACAATATTGTAAAACAATTTACAGAAATTTGTGATTATTTTTTTGATGTATTAAGTGAATTAAAATAACAAACATAAAGAAACATAATTTGAACCAATAGAGATATAGTGTAAAATAAATGAATTGAAAATTACTGTTATGGTGTTATATTTCATTGACTCTTAAGGTTGAATTTTTCCTAATCATCTTATGATGATAATTTATCATCACTCAGATTAACAATTTTGGTTTTAGTATTTCACAAAGCTTGAAGAACGATGTTAACAACCGATGCCTTCGAAAATGTTGAAATTCTCCCACTGATCAATCCTCTATGATGAGATAAAGTGTCAGAAATCTTGTGTTTATACCTAATTAGATAGCACAAATTATGGAAATTAATGTGTACATAGTCAAGTTTTCAAACACACCAACAAAGATAAAGATAGTGTCTTCTGAAATTTCAGGTGAAGGAGGTGATGAATTAAATAATATCAATTTACTTCATGTGAAAAATGTGATAAAAATCACCAAGGGTAATGTTTCAATAGAAATAGAAGAGTCATTATGTGTGGAAAGGAAGAGAATATAGCTATAAGTTCTAAAGGGAATATGAAGTTATCAGTTTACATGATAAGTGGAAAATATTTTTTCCTATATGTAGTGAAGATATAAAGGTAAGGACCATAATTGATATGATATTTTTAATGGTGCCTATATTTTAGATACCCATATAAAATATTATTAGTAAGTGATAACTATAATTTCATGGATGAAATTATTTTTGTGGGTGGAGAATGTAAAATCCCATGATTTTTAGTTATATTTTTCTTTGAAATATAACGTTTTCAATAGTTTTCTTCAAACATAACACCAAACAACAATGAAATGTAGTATAGTTTGCAACCATTAAATTTTAGAAGTAATCATATTCATAAAAAAATATATTTAATCTAATTTTTATATGAATATATATAAATAAATATTACCTTCATTATTAATACTCAGGCATTGATAATATTTAATAGGTGAAGGTAATTAATTAATAAGTTTATTTATGCTTTAAAATGATTCCCTTTTTAAAATTATATTTTTGCATCATTTTTGAAGATAACAAAAAAATTATAGATAATAGATACTATTTATATGAATAATATGATATCACAAAATTATATTATTAATTGATAAGAAATTAGAATGATAATATTTAACATATTCAAAAGTTTTTTCCAATGAAGATGAGTTTCATTATATATTAAAGTTTATAATTAAAAGTTAAATAATAAAATGATAATTATTTAATTTTAATAAATTTAAATCATTTTTTGATTTATATTAACAATATTAGTTTAATTTTATTTTTTATATTTTTTTGAAGAAATGCTTTTTATGTAAGTTGTGAAAAATACAGTTTTTACTAATGTCTTAGTGTTTTTGGATATATCAAGAAGTATTTACAACTTAAATACATATAAAACATTTTCCATGACCAAATATTTATTTTTGGATAAAAATATACATTTCAAAATTTTATTATGATTTATAAAACAAATGTTAACATTTTATAAACAATTATAATATTTCCCAATAAAAAATATTTTTAAATATTTTATTTTAATTAAAAATTATTTTGGTAAAATTGAATTTTTCCTTATCATAAAGTACACATAATTTTTTATAATAAATCAATTTATATTATGAAAATATAATAAATTGATAATTTTATGAAACTCATAAATTTTAAGCCTTAAAATTCACCTTTTTTAAAAACTATTTTTACACATAAAATATACTAATGTTTAAATTAATTTTACTAAAACATGTAAATATTATTTGATAAAAGTGATATTATAATTATAATAATTATTCCTAAATTATTTACTATGGGAAAAAAATTTAGGCATTAATAGTTAATTACATAAGAAAAAATTAATTAATATGGTAAAATTAAAATTTGGAAAATTAAGAAAAATCTAAGTGTAAATTGATTTTGAGATTTTAAAAACATGTATAGAAATCATTTTTAGTGGATTTATATATCTTATATCACCAATATATATATATATATTAATTTACTACTTTTGAGGCATTAGGATTTGAATAGTGATATACTATTACTGAAATGTAATGGGTATTTCCAATATTACCTCTCTCTTCACTTATGAAAAAGGATCACTTCCACAATTTCATGATATAACTATTACATCTAATTACCCCAAATAGTAAAAAATTATTATATTAATATAATGCAATCTAAATTTCACAACCCAATGGTATCAATTATGTCTCCTAAGGCCCCCATTTCAATGAAGATTTCCAAGAGAAATTTTATGTCCTTAACGTGAGTATTTATTTCTCCTGAGACTATTATTCTTAATCATTATATTATAAAATTAATCACATCACACTGATATAATGACAAAAATATTATTAATATAATTTAATTTAATTATATTAATTGATAAATCATTATTCAATCCATTCAATAAACTAAGAAAAACAAAACAATGTTGATTGTGATTACATGCAGACTACTACCTCTATGAAATGTTGTGGTTTGTTTTACATTAACACCTATCACATATATTGAAAAAAATGTATATGGTGATTTCATATACATAATATGTCATAATTATAATTATTATAATTAAATTTATCATATACCTTAATTTTATAATATTTTTAAGAAATATAATAGTTAATAATTTGTACGCGCGAACTACCACCTCCATGAATGAAGAATGTCATTTTTATCACCGAAATTCATGGATAGTTATAATAATGAATTTAATGAATATAATTTATTTAATGAATTTAAATTATATTTATAAATTTTTTAATATTATATAAAAGATAAATTAAATTATATAAAACATTTTCTTTCATGTAAAATCATTATTACATGCGCCTATTTGGGTCAGTTTTACCATTAAAATGAATGATGTTTTAATTTTTATACAATTAAAGACTGTGGGAATTTATATTATGGTATTATTATTTAATAATAATTTACTTAATATTTTTTAATTATTATGTAAAATTGTTATTGGTTTTTAATATGTTTATTAACATATCACCCTTTGAACATTAAACACATCGAAACTAGTTCATTACAATTTCTATATTCACAACCCTTATCTTTAACATTCCCCAAAAAATGGAATATGATGAATAATTGAATTATATTTATTATATTAATAATGGATAATCTAATAATGATGTGATTTGTTTAATAAACATCAATCAACAACACCATTATAAGACTTATACGAAACAATTAGTCATAGTTTTCAACATTCAATGATGAAAATAAACCATAATCATCTGAAATTATTTTAATAAATGGTTATAAATTTTTATTATTAATCAGAAAGTATATGTATAAGTTTATATAATAAGTTATTAAGATATTTTTATTTATTATATAAGAGGTTATAGTGTGTTTGAGTAAGGTAGAATAGAATATATGGGTTCTTTGTCTCAAATTTCAATTCCATGAGACATATTTATATAATAAACCATGTTTTAAATTTTATGGGGTACATATTACCCCATTGAAATTTTAAATCCTGATTATATTTTTTTTAATGTTATTTAATGATCCATTTGAAAATTATATCCTTCCAAGGTATTTTATTTTAAAATTTAAATCTATAAGTGTTATTTTCCTTTATTTTCAATTCCATGTGACATGTTTTATATTTCCTAGCATCTTTTATTTTATATGGTGTATTAACATCCTCATTTCCTTTTATTATACATAATATATTTCATTTAATTAAATTTTAATTTTTATAGGATCCATCTTATGATTTTTTATTATTTCATTATTATTATTATAGGCGTGTTTCTATCTCCATTTTTCTTAATTGATATAAGATTCGTATTCAATGACTGATTCCTTTTGTGGTGTATATATTGGAGTGGATTAATTTTTAGATTTTATCATACTATTATGCTTTAGGGGATAAACTCAAAAAAATATTTCACTGACTTTTCCATTTTAAATCATCCCCTCGTATGGGAATCATTTTTCTTCCAATACATTCCCCCTATAAATACACTATTTTTCATTACATTTTCTAAAGGGAATTCACTTAGATAACCTTAAACAAATATATTGATAATATTATTAACATAATATTATACCATTAATCTATATATTATTAGTTTTTCAAGTATTAAATATTAATACATTCCACTTATTTACTGGATAAATATTGACAACCAATATACTTGTTTCTTTAATATTGATGTTTGTTGACTACTCATGCAATTTTACTATATATGGTTTAACAGTACACCTTCATTCCCCAGATGGATTATGTTCATGTTCTTAATCGAAATCTATTTTCATTCATCATGTTTGTATCTAAAAATAAATTTTTATGGATTAGTATGTTATGTTGATCATGAATTTTATTCATATTACTATCATTTATATGCTGAATAAAATTCACCTTGTGAAGTGATGAGAGGGACCCTGTTTTATATATCCCATCAATGCATTGATTGACCTAATGAGAAAATATTTTTTTGTATTTTGGGTATACCTACCCAATGAAATCATGATTTTTTTGTATTCATATGCCTTTTATACTTATTTATTACATCATTATTAATGATAAATATACATTAATAAAGCTCAAGGACTGTAAATTCCTAATCTCTTTTGAAAACTAGGTTCATATAATATAAAAATTAATTTAATACATGGAATAATTATTTTATCATTTATAGTGGGGTCATAAAATCCATTTTATATCCTCAAATAGTTTTGGATAACCTAGGGAATATATAATGGAAGGGGTGAGCTAAAACCCCATTAAGAGAATAAAAATTATAAGGAACCCTAACATGAGAGTCAAAGGTATAACATGATGACATAGAATAGATGGATCATGAAAAATTTAATAGAATCATATCATATATAACATGGTATTATAGGATCATGTAATTATAGGAAATTTTAGTACAATATATATCATGACATAAACACGAGTCACAACTAATTCCCTTAACACTATCACATGTTTGAAAAAGTACCATAATGTATTAGGTTTAGTACCTAATCTCATACATGTTTCCACATGATACTACAACATTAACCAAACAATTGGAGTGGTATATTGGTATACCAATCATAACATGGTCATGATCTATGAGTACCATATAAAAGAATCAATCAAAAAGCATAACATTAGAATTACCCATGAAAATAAAAAGGGTTTCATAATGCTACTTCATATCATAAATAAAAAAACATTTATTAATAAAAAAATTGATAAATTATTATAAAGAAGTTATTAATGTTACAACCATGGAAAAATAGAATAAAACACTATCATGATTTTATTCATTTTAAAAATATTAAGTAATTTTAAAATCAAAGTTTAAATAGTTTTACAAAAATTCTTTTCTTATTAGGTTTTTATTTAAAAAAATTTATTTATAAATTCTATCATTTTCTTTGGTAAAAATTAATATATTGATTTATATAATAATATCAAAATTAACTTAGGAGGAAATTTCTGGATTTTTCACAAAATATTGATTTTCGGTGAATAGTGAAAAATAAGATTTTTGTAAATAATAATTCATTGTCAATAATATAGGTAATTAAAATGTACCATTATGTTTTAAATATAATTTAAATTAAGATAAGTATTATTTATTTCTATTTAATCAACTAAATTACTTTTTATTTATCTTTATATTGAATTTTGTTATAAGTTTGTTTTTGTGTTTATGAAACTAGATTTTTCTTAAAACTCTTTAAAAGTGCACAATTTATCTCGATTTTAATTAGTTTTGATAGTAAATAATAATGAATGTTTTAAATGAAATATATAAATTATATATTGGTAAATAATACTTTATATTCCTGAAATTAATTTTATTAGTCATAGAGTTGATATAAAATCATCTTTTGCTCAAAAAATACTTTTCTTGAAAACCTTCTTTTTCATCACTTGGGTAGGTTTTTTTAAATAAAAAATTTCCAGTCACTGGAATTGAATTTGGTAAAACAGATTTCATATTTTGAATCTGAATTATTTTTATTACTTAATATGGTCAACTTAATTTATGACTGTAATTAATAGTAAAAATAGTAAAAAATAATTACTGTGGTTAAGTTTAAAATGGATTTACCATGAGTTAAACTAAAAATATAATGTTTAAAATGAGATGAAAACTTATATAAAATATATTTTATTACCATATTTAGACTTTATAATGTATAATTCATTAAATATCTCTATTTTTAACCATTACTTCTCAAACTCTGTGGTACGCATATCTCTTTTAAAAAAATTAAAAGTGTTTCACTCACCTCACTTATAAAAGTCCACCGAGTGTCCCTTATTCTAAACACATTAAAATATCTTTAGGTCAATCAATACCAACCAAAATATCTTAATTACTTCCCTAAACAAGACCTAGATCCCTTATTTTGAACATAAATCAATTTTAAGAAACCTTTGGTTGCAAATATATTGAGATTACCTAACGAAGATATAACATTCTTCAATGAGCACTTTTATTTTATTTCCTACTCCACCACATTCAATTATTATTTAACAATGATAATATATTATCTCTAGTATCTTCCATATACTTACCCTTTTTTATTTTAAGGTAATGAGCAATATTCAACTCCACTTCTATTAAATGAGAAACGATAACATCACATGTGTGTATAAAGGATAACCGCCTCACAAAATGATGTGACACATTTTTCATCAACACCTATCATGGTTGGTTATGATGATTGATATTAAGTATATCTATGAAATTTATTAGATAATTACCCCTACTAAGTAATTTTATCTTATAAAACCATTTAATCTAAAATCCTTATTGAATAAGATAATGTTTCTCATATATATGTTGGACTACCACATCCCAAACCGATGTGCTTTTTTTTACTATTACTATACATGGAAGGGTATTATGATATATCTAATGAATACATGTGATATATATGAAATAATTATTATAATAAAAAAATTATTTATCATTCAAATAAGATAATTTACAATTTTGTTTTTTTATCTTTTCACTAATACTATACATGGAAGGGTATTGTGGTATATCATTCTATAATGATATTTTAATATTCACCTTGTTTTCATAATGATAATTTAATGTTGAAATGTTACTAATGCATGCTTATGGCCTACCATCTTTATTATTGTAACATATTTTATATTCTATTACCACTATTAGTAATTAATTTTAAAATTATAATTGATATGTTAATTTTATAATTATTTTATGATTATTATTCTAGATATTTTTCAATAACAATCGCTTTGACCATAGTCAACATACCAATGTAATTTTGGACACCTAAGATGAATATGGTCAAAACATCCGACCTAAACTTAAGTGATTATGTAATAAAAAATGACATGGTATTCAGTGAAAAAAGTAATCATATACAAGAAAAGGTTCTTAATAAATTAAATAATTAACATAAGTTTATTATTCCTGAAAATAAACAATGTACGTGATAAGTCTGTCTCAAGGTAAGGAACTTCATCTCAATATACTTTTATTGAGGAATATATTGATGTTATGCATATATATTATTTTATGAACTTTATATATATACAATTTGAAATTTTATATCTTGAATTTATATATTAACATTATATTTAATGTTTTTTTATTGTTTTTTTTTTCATGGGGTTTATGTTTCAAATGTTAATAAATTGATAGTCCACTTTTATTTAAAAAATTATTTTAAAGGATTTCCTTATAACTCTTTTTTTCATTTATGTGCTAGTTCTCAAAATTTTTTTCTCTAAAAATGAGATTATTATAAAGATTATTTTTGACTTTTTTACTATTTTGAAAAAAATTGAATCTTTATACGGAATTGTTGACATTCCTTACAAACAAAGAAATATACGTTATATTTAAACATATACAATGGAAATGAATTTTTCTCTACCATAACCATTATTTTAAGTTTGTATTATTTAAAAAAATATTTATATTCATAAAAAAACCTCTTTACAATTTTTGGAAATTCTAGTATAGAAAAATGTTTTTAATTGATATAGATATTTTAACATATGAAAAAAGTTTCTTATTAGTGAAGAATATATTTTGTGACTCTGATGTTGAAAATTTTAGGAATTTATGTGTTATGATTATGTTATAGTTCACTATAATTATTTACCATTTAGGATGGTTAAATTATTAACTATGGATGGGTGTTTACGTTATAAACTATTGATGGGTGGTTATGTAATAAACCACATATGGTTGGTTACATTAAATCCAAGGAATGGTGGGTTTGTGATAACCCTCTAATTCCTTGGGTATAGAATTAAACCATATGGTTATTCCACTTGTAATAATGATATGGATAATCATGTCTCAAGATACATATATTATTTACCTATTACTTATATGGGATTAATTTAATTTCTTTTAGAAGAATGTGTGTGTGTTTTTCATGTGACAAGTTTCTATTTCATTCACTCCAAGAACATTGATATAATGGTAAAAATTTCATGGGATTTTATTTTTTAACTAGACTAATGGTTTTATTTATTTTTTATCCCTTAATGAGATTTTTTTCATTATACTTTTTAAAATGTTTTTATAAGGTTTGATAATTGGTATATGAAAGGAAGAACTTATGTAAAATGTTGTGATGATTTTTTAGGAAAATAAATCATATTTTTTTCTTAAAAGATTCACGTTGGGGAAAAATTGATACTAATAATAATTATCTACTTTCTATTATATTTTTATGTTATGTGTGATGGTTGGCATAACTATTTAAAACAATAATCAAGAAAAAATCATCAAATGTAAGAGAATGAATTTTTGACTCAAAACTCTGGATAATATAATTCTTAAGGTGATGTCCGTATAGTTTGTATCAATAGATGGTTTAGATAAATTTATGCTTTTGGATAATAATAATATAATACCATTTAATGATTTTTATTTGTGTTTATGTTAAAATAATATAGAATTTAAAAATTTCAATTTTTATTCATCTAAACATTGTCTATTAGGAATGGATTTCTATAGAGTATATAGAGAAGCTGTAGTGAAAATGAACCATGAAAGAAATATCCTTCTAAATAAACATCCCTATATGGTTGGAATTGAAAAAGAATAGTTCGTTATGGTGATGGATCTGTTGAAACATTTCATAAATGGTGTTGGATACTATGCTAGGGAGCATCCATATTTACCATGGAGGATCTTTTCAATAGTGTATCATTTAATGAGACAACATCCTCTACCATTTAGTTGGTAATCTGAACTCGGGATAGTTGTAGGATGGATTAAATCACCAGAAATGATATTTTATGTCATAAGTATTCTAATATCATCAAAATTATTGTCTTTATTATTACCATTTCGATGTTTAATTTGACCAGTGGTTGTCAATGATTAATAATATCTGAGAAAGGGAAAATATTGGTTATTTAGAATGGGATGAATTTAAGAATATTATCCTATAGTTTTTTGAATTAGAGTTGAAAAAATAATCTTGTAATTGAGACAAAGGTTGAATATTTAGTGGATTTATATGAAGAAAACATCACTCGATTGTCAAGGTACATGCCAAATTTTATCTAGGATCTTGACAATAAGCTCAATTTATTGAACTCGGGATTGAAGAAAAGATGTTTAAGTGTATTATCTTATAGATAATTTAAAATATATGATAATATTATTCAAATTTCTAAGAAGGTAGAAATGGAGTTTGTATTGATCATGTATTCCAAGACAATAATCAAAAGTAGAGGTCCAGTTCACAGGCAATGAGGATGTAACACCCTGATATTTTAAAATATGAACATCATATTGATAGATTTTATGACATGAAACAACCATCATAGAATTTAATATTGTATAATAATACGTTATGATATATTTAATATTTTAAATAAATTCAATCTATTCAATGTATTTCAATGCATGCAATATTGTTTTAGTGTAATTAATTGTATTTTCCATGTATTATTCTTGAATATTGTATGAATTATTTTCAATACCAGGTGATGAAATGATGTGAAATTCCAATACCTAGTGTTCATAGAATAAATGTTTGTAGTATATTAAATATATCAAATAGTAGACACATGTAGTTTTTTTCAAATAATTTCATAACATATAAATGGGTTCTCAGATCAGAAATCTGATGGCACCATTGAGTTCTGAATGTGAGTATTACCCAAGGAATGGCTAAACCATGGTTGGCATGGTTTGTTTATGAAAAAATTCCCTACAGAATCATAAATTATTAAAATAAATAAAATAATATTTTATATTTATAATTATTTAGTCAATGATTAGTTAGTCTTTAAAAATAGTATTACAGAGAAATATTAAGGTTTTCCGTATAACCCTGGAACTATTGGAAAGCCATTGGAGAGTGTTGGAGGAGTCCTCTGAGGCGAAAGATATCCAGATCATGCATTGATGATCATTGTACAAAAAAATCAAATTATCTCACCAACAAACATGATTTAATTTCATTCTTAGTCAACGATTGATCTGAATCAAGTAGGCTAGTTTTTTGTTTTGGATTTCTTCACTATTGTGGATTCCTGAGATATACACGAATTAGTCAAACAATAGATTTATTTGTGGATCATGAGTATTGTGGGATTGGTTTATTTTGTGGGGTTTATTCAATATAATTACATTGAGATTGTTTATTTAATCATTTTTATTCTCAAAAAGATGAATTGAGATCGACACATTCATTGATCAAGGTTTTCTCATCTCATCAATTCATGTAATTTTCTCACATTCTCATTATTCTTCATGGGCATTCTTCGATTGGCCCATGATTTGACATATCCCAATTAATAGAGCATTGAACACTTTTTTATTAACCCAATGATCTGATATAGTAAATTTCGGATCTGCCTGATATTGAAGGGATTTGATTATTGAAGTGGTGTCAAATCATAAGATGGTGGATACCATATTTCATGTGCTTTAGTGTTATTCACTTCACAATGAATAAGTATTATTATATAATTTTTTGAGAAAATTTGATGTTTGAAAACATTTTTTAACTGTTTATTGGATTATATGATACAAGATCATTGATTTTCTAGCATGGTGGTTTCCAAATCACTTGTCGGAGGATCAACTGAGATGCACAGAACTAGATATAGGTTTCTAGAAAATGCCTCACTACACGAAATGTAATCTTAAACTAAACATGATTTGGGTCCCGTTAAGTGGCATCTAGATATTTCATAGAATGTGACCCCTTTCACAAAGCATGTGGTCCCTCCCTGGATACTCAACATGTACTTCAGAGGTTACACAAAGATGGGATGGAGTACATGTGTTGGAGCATGTTGTATACTCCCCTACAAGGACATGTGTTGGACTATGTTCATGGGTTATGTCATATACCAGAACACAAACACTATTACACGAGTTGAGCCATGTTCTGGAACATGGGTAGAATTCATGGACAGCGTACACACTATGTACTACTATACAAAAAAGGAAAAGAGATATGGGTCGTTTGAACGGGTATGACTCTGGGTCAAGGCATATGGTGTGTGACCCCTACTACACGTATTGTTCTCTTTTATACATGTTTGGGATCCTTTATCCTCTGTTTCTTGAACATGTTTTTTAGGGTGTATTCCTATTATCCTTTCTGAGAGGATTTGTATCAAATCATCTCCTACTCCTAGGATGATGATACCTTTAGGTAGGATACCTAGATATAGTCATTGTAATCCCTCCCAAAGGACTAGAGTGAGATCCTCTATTCATCTTTATACCCTCAGTGGAGTTTCTAGTAATATAATGGCCAACACTACGTAGGGATCAATACACAACTTAGTGTGTTAATCAAGAATAAGTTATTAGTATCACCCCATAAACATTCAAGTTATCCCCAAATATGTATTGTATCTCTTCAAACTATCATCATGTACTTATAATTATGAGACTCAACATGTATAACCTATCAAATAGGAATCATCGGTGAAATCAGACTGAGGATTGTGTTCTCCTTAACAAGTGAATCATGGATCCTTTGATATGGCATACTAGGGTAGGTATATTACATTTGTTACTTTCCATTGGACTATGAATATTTTTTTGAGTATATCTAGTTTATTTATATGTGTTGTTAATATATACCTTCATAGAGCTGAATCATTATTTTTGTAAGAATTGTGGATTTGTGGTGTTCAACTGAGTATTGTTATACTCACCCCTGAACAGGATTTTCCTACATGTATCATGTCATGTAAATGTGATTAATCATTTTATAGAGTCCTTGGTAGACCAGGACTATAAAATTCTTAGACAGATTAAATAGACAAAGGCATGTTCCTATGATATTTCGACATCAATCATATTTTCCTTTCAGTTTGGAATTATGTTAAAGTCCTTTATTATGGGATTTTACTTGTCACTTTTTACATTATTTTAATTCATGTCATACTCTAATCATGGTATTAAATGTATTCTTGAATTTTTTTGAGTTTTTTTATATTTCTTAATTCTATATGCTTGGAAAGGTGCGCATGTGTACAAGTACTTAGGAAAAGGCCTCCCATGTTAGCGATATGTCTTCTCATAAAAAATTGAAATTCCTTGTCCTATTGGATATTGGTTTAGGGAGTTATGAAATAGGACCCTTTGGGATAGGTCATGGTAGAGTGGTATTAGAGAGGTCAGTTCTACTTTAGGATTGTATTCCTTATGATTGGTTTCGGGCAATAATGTTAATTGTTTTGAATTTTGATTAATGCCTAGAGACTCCAGTGTTGTAGTGAGGGCCAATGTATCCATACATCTAGACTATAATCCACTTATTTTTTACTCGTTACCTGAGATCATTGGTTTTAGGGTAAAATGGTACGTGCATAATATCTAAATGGGTTGTGGTTTTCAAATCTATATAAAGTTACCACCCCAGACATACTCATTGTCAGTGGTACATCTTATTTATTATAGGATGCCTCCATGATGTTTTAAAATGAGGATTCAGCATGATGATCATGAGGATGATCCCCGTAGTTATATGGTGTAGATATATTACTACTTACCAAGATTTTTACTCTAGGTGGTTCACACGCTATACCACTACCCATCGAGCATCACATGGTACTTGTAGTAACAACAGATGAGGTGCATAGGCTGAGGGAACATCACATGTTTCCGAGAGATAGGCCCATATGATTCCAAGGAGAACCTGAATGATAGTTGGATAAGGACTGGATTGTGGTAGTGACCAAAGTTTTCCTTCTTATCAGGACACCAACTAAATAGATGGTGGTCCTGGTGGCGATCCTTCTTCAGGGATCCGCAGGGAGATGTTGGGGTTTGGTTATCCAATCATACATTGAGTCCAATCATTCATAGACATAGATTTATTGTATTTTAATAGAGTTTTTATCTCCAGATAAGCTGAGTGTTATATTTATCCAACAGATTTGGAAACTCCAGTAGGACATCAAAACCGTGGCTGAGTATTCATTGAGGTTTACCAACCTCTCCAGGCGTTCTAGAGATATGGTTTTAGGTCAGTTCTTTAGGACTCAATCTGTTGAACATGGTATGCATAGATAAATACGAGCATGATTTATCCCTCAGTGCATTAATACATATGTTGTTGTTCTAGAGAATGTTTTGGTGGTTGAGAGTTTTTCGGAAGACTAGTTACAACCGGTGGTTAGAAGTGGAGAGAATACAGGAGTAGAGACCTTGGTAATAGAGAGCCAACATCAGTCTTAGGGACCTGAACATGCCAAGTGTTTCAGGAGGAGTTAATAGGATATAGGGTCTATGGTATAGTGTTTATAGTGTGGGTCTAGTTAGCTTATAGGGAGGTGGTGATACTCAAGTGATGATAGAGGACATCTTTCTAAAGATGTCCCAACCCATCATACATCTGACAAAGATACCATAGAGGGGACACCGAATTAGAGGAGGCAATAAGACCATGTAGGTCCACATGTCATCAGATGTGGTACAAGATTTTGGAGATAAGTAAAAGGTGTTCTACATTTTGATTTGTTACCAATACCACCCCCTAGGGGTCCATGCCAAATTTAGAGACCATGAGGACATGGGAGGGACCAATAGTAGGTAGTCAAAGCTTACAAAAAATATGATTTGGGAATGATTAAAGCTATGATATATGAATTTTCTACCTTAGATGTTGTACTGATAGAAATAGGTTCTAGTCTTCCCTTTCTTTCCACATACCATGTATGATTCTAAGAGATTGCAGTTGAGCCCTTGTCTTAACCATTGTTCTTAGAGACTCTTATTCGAGATGATTCAATGATCGAAAACTTGTCCCGACAATGTGACCTAACTCTTGGAGGTGATATTTTCTATTGTAATATCTTGGTAGTAGCAATGATTTATTATGATGTCATCCTCATTATGTACTGGTTTTTAATAGTTTATACCTGGATTGACTGTTTTAGGTGAAGGATGCGGTGTTTCATTAGTGATAGAACCAATTTCTCCTTTTTAGTTTAAAGGAAACCCAAGAAGTGCAGGATAGACTCATGCATAAAAGTGTGAAATTGATTACTAGTCATTTCTATAGACTAACCCTTGGTGGAGTGGATGTTATGAGTCCCTAGTTTCCTAAATTGGTGACAGAGTACGACAATGTCTTCCCTAAGGATGTTCCAGGCTTACATCACCACCAAGAGATAGACATCTGTATTGATCTACACCCTTGGATGACACTAATATCTATGCCAGCATGTTGGATGGATCTTGAATTTATTTGGGAGCTAAGGGTACAGTTGGAGGAATTGTAGATGATGGGAATTGTTAGAAAAAATATTTCACCCCAGAAATCCCGGTGTTGTTTTCCAATATGTCTGGTGGGATATTGAGGTTTTGGGTGGACTAACAATGCTTGAATCAGGTGACCTTGAAGAATAGGTATATGTTTTTTAGGATCTATATACTCTTCGATCGGTTGAGATGGTCTCAATGGTTCTGGAAGGTTGACCTCAGGTCAGGCTATTATCAGCTATAGGTACAAGTCAAGTATATATCAAAGATGACATTCATATGTCTCTATAGTTACCATAAGTACGTGGTGATTTATTTTGGATTGATGAATGCCCCGATAGTGTTCATGGGACTCATGAATCAGATCTCTTGTACTTTTATAGACCAGTTTATGGAAGTATTCATTGAAAATATCCTTATGTACTTTGAATTTGAGGAGGATCAGGTGAGACAGTTGAGGATAGTTGTTAACAAACTCAAGGAGAACTAGATTTATGGAAATATATCAAAGTTATAGTTCTAGATACATGCGGTCCACTTTCGGGGAAACATTATCTTTGCAGATGCAGTGGTAGTGGGCCTAGATAAGGTTGGGGTGGTTTTATATTGGGAGCCACCCAGGAGTCTGAAGGAAGTATATAACATACTTGGGTTGGAAGGATATTATTAGAGATTCATACCTTATTTCTCTAGGATATTTTCTCCCATGACATCTTTGAATTTAAATGGGAATCCTTTTGTGAGAACAATGAAGTTTCATAAGGATTTTCATTAGTTGAGGAAGAGAGTGATGGGAACTTCCATATTGATATTGGAATATGTGGGCATCGATAAAATAGTGTTTTTTGGTGCATTCGAAATCGGTCTGGGTTGTGTTATGATTTATAGGAAAGTGGTTATTTACTATAGTTCATGCTAGTTGTGTCCACATAAGAAAAAATACATGACCCATGATCTTGATTTAGTAGTGGTAGTCCTCATTTTCAATATGTGGTTATCCTACATGATTAGAGAGTGGTTTAACATCTATTCTTATCACAATAGTATCAAATATATCTTCTCAAAGAATGATATCAACTTGATAAAGAGGTGATGGCTAGAGTTCTTATAGGATTATGACTTTTATAACTATACTATTGGAATGAAGAACATGGTAGCAGATTCTCTCAGTAGAAGATCTTGTTCGTAGTTGATGACTGAGGCATCAGAGTAGTTGGCCTCAAGGAATTAGTCCTTTATTAATGGAGATGGAGCATCTTAACTCCAATTGATTTTTGTCAATCCTATGCTCTAGTAGTGAGTCATGGAGGAACCACGTTGGAATGTCCACTATGTGACCCTAAGTAAAAAATATATCCACTGGACTATCTCTCAATGGATTTTATAAAGGTGGATCACTTAAATACATTTGGAGGACGCATGATGTAACCACCGAAGTTGTAGGAGGAGGTTCTGATAGAGTTTCATAAATCTCCTTTGACAGTAAAACCATGTGTGGTAATGATGTACTAGGACCACCAATGTTAGTTTTGGTGGCCAAGGATGAAGAACGGAGTTGCAAAAAATTTTCTCTCAATGACTTACTTGTCAGAAAGTGTAGGATAGCCATGTTATAGAGAATTTAGATCAATACCTTGAGGTTCTAAAGTGGAAGTGGGATGGAATATCGCTGAACTTCAAGAAGTTCATAGCATGTTTGTTCATGAGACATGATGTCATCTGGGTGATCATAGACTAACTCATAAATTCAGAATACTTATTATCTTTTGGGGAGTAGAGTTCTTTAGAGATATTGGGACATCTCTACGTTTAAGAGATAATGAGACTTTATGGAGTTACAAAGATGATCATTTTTATTCATGATGGTCACTTTATAGATTGGATATGTAAGGGATTACCTAATGATTTTGGAACTTAGATATGCTTGAGCACAATGTTTTTACCCCCAAAATAATGGCCAAACGGAGAAAAAAATTCAGGTATTCGGGGACATGCTCAAATCATTCATGTTACACTTTGGTTCTAGTAGGGAGGATCACCAACCACTAGTAGAATTTTCATATGACAATGACTACCATTTCAATATTAGTGTGACACCATTTGAGGATTTTTATGAATGACCTTGTAGGTCCCCACATTACTAGAATGACCTAGGAGAGTCATCACCCATGGTCCTAGAGTTAGTTCAATCTACTACCGAGAAGGTGCAGATCATCCAAGAGTGCATGAAGACTACACCAATCCATCATAATTCGTATGAAAATAGATGATGTAAGCCATTGGAGTTCAAGTAAGGAGACCATATGTTCATACAAGTGTATCCTCGATATGGATAACAAATATTTGGCGAGTGAAAAAATTTTAACTCCATGATTCATTATCCCTTTCCCGATATTGGATTGATTTAACGAGGTGTCATACCAATTAGCTTTGCTTCTATAATTATACTGGGTAGAAAAATTCATCTATATGTCATAGTTGGTAAGAAATATACATGGCTCATTTCACATTATAAACCGGTTGAGATGGACATGAAGTATGTATATACCTTTTGTGACTACCTGATATAGATCGAGGATCGGCCAGAGAGGATCAACTACGGGTGATCAATTCCTTTAGTGTGTGTCTAGTGGCAGCATAAGAATGTTTAGGAGAGCACACGGGTGCAGGAGGATTTGATTTTTTCTTAGTACCCACATATTTATTAGTATCACTTTTTTTTTGATTTTTTGGGATGTAAATCCCCAAGGTGGTGAAAATGTAATGACTCAAACTTTCAATGTATTATTTTCTGATATTGTATGGATTATTTTCGAGCCTATTTATGGAGAGGACATGTGATTCTGAGTCCCAATGTTCCTGGAATAAATGTTTTAATTGTATTAAATAACTTAAATATCACGTGAACTCATTTTTGCTAAAAAATTATATAAATTCTAAAAATTTTCCCATATCAAAAGTATGGGGGAACGTTTGAGTTTAGGATGTTGGTTTTACCCTATGTACAACTTAACCATGGTTGGTGTGGGTAATCTTTTTGGAAAAATTCATCATGGAAGCACAAAAAAATAAAAAAAAGTAAATTATTTTATTTATAATTCTTGATGCATCTATTAGATAGTCTCTAAATAAACTATTATAGAGAAAACCCAAAATTTTTCACATAACCCTGTAACTGTTGGAGAGCCATTGGAGAGTGTTGGATGATTCCTCTCAGGAAAATGATGACCCGATCATGGATCAATGATCAAAAGAAAAAATAATCGAATGATATCACCAAAAAACATGATGAAACAACATTAATCATTACTGATTTATCTGAATCATGATATGGAATTGTTTGTTTTGGATTTCTACTCTATTCATGATTCATAAGATGAACATGGATCAATCAAGCAATGGATTGATTCATGGATTATGTGTACTATGCGATGGGTTTATTAATGTGAATTTTTCTAGGAGAATTAATTTTTTATTTTGGATTATATCATTTTTATTCTCAGAGAAATAAATCAATATTGATATGAATATCGATTGAGGTTTGTTTCTCTTATTTGTTCTTATGCTTTTCTCCCCCAGTTTTTTAGCCATCATGGGAATTCTATGGTTGGTCCTCTATTAAATATGTATATATATAGATAGTTTTTCACTTATTTCTTGTAGAAATGATCCGATATCATAGTTCTAGGATTAGCATGAAATGATAGTGGTGCAACGGTGCAAGTGAAAATGAATCAGATGACAGTGGATAGATGATTTCATGTTCTTCGGCATTCTTCTATGCTTAAGGACGAATGATGATTATAAATTTTTCCCAAGAAGATTTGATGATATAAAGAAATTATTGACAAAGAGACTAATATAATAGGGTATATTTGATTTCCCAGTATGGTGGTTTCTAAATTAATGGCCAGAAGATCAGATGAGATGCGTAGAACTAGATCTGGGATTCTAGAAAATCCCATACTACATAACAATTAATCTATATCTAAACACCATATTCCCCCCGGCTAAAGGATAGTGTTTTATATGGACATAAGTATCACACAACATGTGAACCCAGTTACACAACATGCAGTCTTTCCCTAGATAATAAACGTGTACCTCAGAGTGTACATGGACATGGGTTGGTGTACACGCGTTGGAGCAGGTCCTATACTCCCCTAAACTAACATGATTTGGGCCATGTACATGGTACAAGATTTTTACTGGTAAAGAAACACAATTAAATTAGTTGATTAGTGTATTTTTACATGGTTATATTACATGGATATCATACATGTTGTGTACTACTACAAAGACATGGGAAAGAGACACATGCTATTATAATGGTCAGGACTCAGGGTCAAGGTACACAACATGTGACCCCTACTACCCATCATTTACGCTTTTATAAATTAATTAGATCCCTTTTACTCTATATATTGGAAAAATTTTGTTATGGTGAATTCCCCTTATCAATTCCATGAGGGTTATTATGGAATCATCTCCTACTACTTGGACAATGATCCCTTCACCATGAATTGTTAGATAGATTCATTGGAATACCTTAGTGAGTCATGAATTGAGAATCTCTATTCATCTCTATTCCCTAGGCGGAGTTCTTGGTATCAGTATGAAGACAAGTATATAGGCGTTGATCCTATATATAGCAGGTTAATCCAGATTCCGTTGTTTATATCACCCCACAGACTTGTAAGTGGTCATCATTTGTATTTCATATCTATTTTAAATATCAGAGTGTACCTATAATGATTATTTCTAATGCGAAACACCCCTCTAACTGATTTCATTGGTGTTATCAAATTCAAGAGTATGTTCACTTGGACATGTGTTCGTGGATCCATTGAGCTGGAATCTTAGTGTTCGTATACTATGTTTTTGAATTAACATTAGACCGCTTGTATTTGTTGTTTATATATGAATATTATTTTTATTTGTCTTATAGATATATACTAGAATACAGATA
The DNA here is from genome assembly GCA_963277665.1 of Viscum album. Lineage (NCBI taxonomy): Eukaryota > Viridiplantae > Streptophyta > Magnoliopsida > Santalales > Viscaceae > Viscum > Viscum album. Next base: position 1,415,190,172 of record OY728142.1, read on the forward strand.
ATTTTATTTTACTTTTTTTACACTCTTTGGTTTAGTGTTTCCTAATGATTATTGTTTTACTCACCCCTGCAGGGGATTTTCCAACACATGCTTGGTATTGTGAAGATTATCAGCCTTTTTATGGAGTCCATTGCAGAACAAGGTTATATGGTTCCTTATGAAATTGGATTGATTGAGGCATGTTTTTATGGTATTCGGACAGACATCCTAGTTTCCTTTATGATTGGACTTGTGTTGGAGTGTTTTATGGAAAGCATATATTTGGACTAGTTTACTTTCTTTTACTTATTATCATGATCTGGTTATAGGATTAATTTATACATTCATTTTTGTTCAATTTTTTTACATTTTAAGATTGAATATATAATAAACCATACAATACATGCACATATTACTTCAACATTGATGAATATTTATTAAATAACATAACAAAAAAATGCCATGAACTAATAGGTTTAGTGTCTTTAGAAACTGGGAAATATAAACAACTCGTTAATAAAATATCTATATTGGATTCCTCTTATTTCTTCAAAATTAGAATCATTTTTGACATATCATACATAATACCCTTATTCATGAAATTGTAAAAAAATATATTAAAGGTTGAACTCAAATGCTCCGTAAGGGTAATCAAGGTAAATATTAATCATAGTTTAAGAAAATAACATTTGAAAATATTATCCTGCATATAAAAGATCAGAATATCATGTCATTGGATAAATCATAAATGTGAAACTGTATCCCGACATTCATAACATAAGACATGATATTTCATAGAATAAACTCATAAACATAGAAAATCAATTCATATTAGTCAGGGGTCATCACCAAGACCATCATAGCGGACAAAGTCCATTACTGAACTGAGATCTCTCCTCGTTCTAGCCTTGTATTACTAAACAAGATTTACTTGTCATTCCATTCATGTCTATATAATGTGATATATATCTTTACCCAATTCATTGGAAGGAAATATAGGTCCCATATATCTCATATTCAAACAATTCTTACGTGTTCCACAAAAACATAAATCATGTATCATAGCATAACCCATGAAATAAAAAGGATTTCGTAAACATAATTCCATCATAATCCATTTAAAATTAATGGATTTCATAAAAATAAATCCATCATAAACACAATAAAATAAAATTAATAATAGTTATGGAAACAACACACCATTTCATCTATGATAGAAAATCATTTTGATAAAATACTTGAGCTTAATTCCTGAGGAAAATAACCTTTCTTTTTCAAAAATGATATATTTTATCGAAATGCCACATAATTTTAGAAGAAAATAATTTATTTGAAAATAATATTGAAATATTTTAAAGAAGGAATAATGTAAATAAGGTGTCATGAATCCTTAAATATTAATTCATGACGTATATGTTTAAAAAACATTCCCCTCGTACTTTTACCGAAAAATGTCAAAAAGTAACTAAATTGAATAACGACAAAATATTAGATTCAAACCTATTTATAAAAATGAAACAAGGGGTACAATTAAATTTAAAAAATTGTATAAGAATATAAATAATATTACATAATTAGGGAACATGGATGTGGATGATAAATTTACCCTAGTAAATTCTTACATATAAACATTCTAAAATTAAAATACGATTGTAAAACTATCCCTTAACTTAGGTCCAATATCAATTGTATGTATTTGAACCTCTAATATAATGATTTAAATAATGTTACTTGTTTATTCTATAATAATAATAATTTCTTATGATTACATTAATGATCCTATTTTATCTATTTGTTAGTAACATTTCATTGTTTCTCATTATTCAAGTGTTAACTGTTTTAGGTTCTTATGCATGTTTTGTCTGAAAATTTCTTATTTATCTATGTATGTTATAGTTATATCATTTATAACATTGTATTAGTATAATATATATCATATTTATTTATTCAATTAATTTAAATAGTCATTGTTTGAATAAGATCAGGTTGAATGAATTGCATCGCATTGTGTAGACGGTAGGCCGTATGTACACACAAGCGATGATGTCATTATGAAAATTATTGAATAGTATTTAATTGAATTGTGTGTGATATTTAAGAATTATTATTGTTTCATAATAATAATAATATATAGTTTTTATTTCAATCATTATACCCATCCAAGTAAGGTGGTGGTGAAAAACTTATTACACCACGACATGGAGACGGTAAGTCGTACGTATGCCCACGCGGTGATTTCATTTTTCCGGGGATGGATAGAAGGTGAAATATGGTCGTTTAATATTTATAATAACATATAATTATACGAGTGATATATATGTTTTTACTTTATAATGAAAAAAATAATTAATAGGATGTAGAAGAAGAATTTTTTTTGAAATAATTGGTTGAAAATATTACCTCCACCTTGACGTGCTTCCTATAAATATCTATCTAGAGCACTAGAGTTGGTCTTTGAAAATGAATAGTACCTCAGGAATGAAAATAAAGAATTTGATAAGGAATAAGGGTAGGTTATAATAGATATTTAAGGCTCCAAATCAAGTGACGTGGTGAGGGAGGAGGTTCCCATTTATAATTGAGGTAAGGAGCACATTTGGAAACTCTATAAATAATAATTTATAAAAAACATAAACTGACCAAAGACCTCCAAAATGTACCAATTAATTAGATGAGATGATATAGGGTCATAATGGAATCAACCAATAAATTTTGGACGTGTTATTTTGTCATTTTAAACAACATATTTTTAATTGACACTTAGTTATTATATTTAATTTTAATTGTGGTAATAACATTCTAAAACTTTAATGGTTATAAATATTTACTTATATGGTGTTAATTGACCATAAATACATATTTAAAAAAATATTTGACCTTATAATTATCAATTTGTAATTATTATATATTTATATGATTTTTAACTAATTTAACAAAATTTTATTTTTATAAAATATTAATACAGTCAATTTTGACAATATTAATTTATTTGACGTTAAATAAAACCCACAAAGAAGATAAATTCGAACTAAAATATTTAATAAACTCCTAAAATTTCATATTCACCTAGAAAATTCAGGGATAATGTAAATTAGTTTATATAATACATCATGTAATATTTAGAAAAAATATTTTTTGATAATTATATTTATAAAATAATTTCTACATCAATATTATGTTATCATTAATCGTAATTATTTAATCTCTAAAAATTATGAATAAAATTATATAATGTATGTAAATTGTTTATATTTTAAAAAAACATCTATAATTTATATTATCTCATAGTTATATACATATTAAAATTAATATACTTATATAAAATGAGATTGTGACATTTTTTCAAATTCAGTAGTTTTTATTACACTCATGACATATTCATAGGTATGTGGCCATCAAGTTATTCCACGTAGAAAAATATATGATAGTGTCTAATTTAGTAATCCAATAGGATTTTTATGGGTGTTAAGGTAATTTTATAATATTATTTTTACCTTTAATTACCCGATTTACCTTTAACCATGGAATAAAAATATTTACAAATGTTTCTATTCATAAAGCCAAAAAATAAAAGTAGCATATTAATATAATTTGGACCTACCTATTAAAAATATGGAATCAATTTTTTTTAAATACTAAACATCAATGTTTCAGTGATTAATTTAAAATTAATCCCATTGTTGAAATGATAAAATGAGTTCAAAAATATAAAATATTACAAAAGATTGAAATGTTTTTACATCTGAATTTAATGTAAAATTAATTTCAATGACCTAAATTATATTAAATGGTAAAAATATATTATATTTATTTTTTAAAATCACTCAATAATATAATTTAACCATATAAGTTTTTTCAATGAATGAATATATTTTCAATGAAAATTTATCATATTTTTATTATTCATCAAAATAGGAAACTTATCAGGAAAATTTCAAAATTTCATCCGTATGTAATTTTTATATAACTATTCATAATAAAATATTTATGTTGTTATATAAAAATTATTAATGTGTCAAAATATTAATTTAAAATGGGTTTTACATTTAAAGGTGTAAAATTAAATTTTAAAAAATAGGTTTTTATATATCAAATAGGGGTTTATTCATACACTAGGACTAAAATATCTATTGGATGAATATAAAAAATATTTTAGTAAGTATAAAATACATTAATATCACATTAATTTCATTACCAAAAGTATTTCACTCAAAAATATAAATATCTAATTGATTTATATTTTTCATAAAAAATTTATAGCCAATGAATTCCCAATGCATTTTCATAAGTTAGATATAATTATTCCTGCTAACCTAATAGCTAGTCAGTAATGGTAATTATATAATAAGAATGTCTAATGGTTTGTTTAAACTCAATATTTCATGTAAATAAATATTCTATAGAATAAATATTATTTAAATAAAATATTTCATTAAAACATCTGGTTGTTACATTTTACCCCCCTTAAACTAAATTTTTCCCTTGAAATTCATCAAATGGAAAAAAACAGACAAGGATACCTCTCCTTCATCATATCCTCATGTTCCCATGAAGCATATTCAAATTGGTTTTTCCTCCATAAAACATTAACCAAGCTACTGGTCTTGTTTTGTAGAATTTTTTCATTATAATCCAGAATATCTATTAGTTTTTCTTCATAAGAAAGATATTTCTCCAGTGGTACGACTTCTGAGATTAGTACACATGAAAGATTAGGTATGTACTTTTATAGTAGATATACATGGAACACATCCTGAACTTGAGAGAGATTCAGTTTAAGTTCCAATTATTAATCTACCTTCCTGACGTGATCTAGAATATCAAAAGGACTGATATACCTAGGTCTCAGCTTTCCCTTCTTTCCAAATCTCACTACTCTCTTCCAAGGTGGTATTCGTATAAACACCATATCACCTAGTTCAATCTCAAGGTGTTTTATACAGTTGTTATCATAACTTTTTTCGACTCTGATATTCTCTTATGGTGTTTTTTTTGAAGATATCATCATTTCAACCATTTCATCAACAAGACCGGTCCTAATACCTTTCTTTACCCAAATTCATCTCAAAAATTTGGATTTCTACTCTTCTTTCTATTGAGGGATTCATATGGAGTCATTTGAATACTAGATTGAAAGTTATTATCGTAAGAAAATTTCACCAATAGTAGTTTTTGATACCAACCACCATTGAAATCTATTGAGAAAGCTCTCAGAATTTCACCCGGAGTTTCGATTGATCTCTCAGACTGAATATTTGTATGAGGATGATAAGAAATTTTGAAACATAACTCTTTATCCAGAGTATGCTTAAGACTCTGTAAGACCTTCATGGCAAACCTCAGATCCTGGTCTGATATAATGGAATGTTTTAATCCATGAAATATTACCACTTACTTTATGTACATCCTAGAAAGATGATCAACTGAAACATACTCTCTAATAGAAAAAAGTGTGCCAACTTCGTGTGGCGATCAACTATAACCCGGATAGCATTATTTCGTTTGGATGTTTTGGGATTTTTGATGACAAATTACATAGTGTAGTTTTCTGATTTCCATTCTTGTATGGGTATTGGTTATAACACCCCTTAAACTTTTGTCTCTTATCCTTAACTTGTTGACAAACCAATCTTCAGGAGGCATATTCTTTAACATCCCTTTTCATGCCATCCCACCAGAAGTTCTCTTTCTGGTCTCTTTCCATATTTTATCTTCCATGGATAATTGAAAATGAATAACTATGAGCCACATCCAACATCTCCTTATTTTATTCTAGTATGGGAGGAATACAATCCCGATTCATGAATTTTATTATTTCATTACAGTCAAGGTTGAATTTAGGAACATCTCTCACCTTATTTGGTATCTATAAATCTTTCCTCTCTACCTCCATAATCTTTACTTGTATTTATGGTTGAACATTAATTATATAAAGATAAAATTTCACCCTTTTTTTTAAAATTTCATGATCCAATGTTTAAAAATCCATAAATTTCGGATCTTTTTTGATCCTCGTCATGGATAGGCTATCATGGCCATGTCGACTTAATGCATCTTCCACCTTGTTTGATTTTCCTGGGTGGTAATGTATTGAGTTGTCATAATATTTAGTCAACTCAAATAATCGTCTTTGGCACATATTCATCTCCTTTTTTGTGAAAATATAATTTAAAATTCTATGATCAGTATAAATATCAAACCTTACCCCATAAAGATAATTCTTTCATATTTCAATAAAAAGATCACTATATCATTTCTCATGAGAACACATCCTCACCCCTTCTTGGATGTATCACTATATATCCCAAAACTTCTTCCACAAAAAGTTAGTGTGAGCCGAGCTGCACCTACTAATCTTCTTTTTAGTTCATTGAAATTATCTTCACATTCCCTTATCTAAATGAACTTACCACTTTTCCAAGTCAACATGGTGAGTGGATTAGATAATCATGAAAAATATTTCACAAAATGTCTGTAATATCTAGCCAAACCAAGAAAACTTCAAATATTATTTACTATTGTTGGTCTCGACTATCTTTTAATAACCTCTACTTTTGATGAATCCGCACATATCACCTCTCTTGAGATTATGTGGTCTAAAAATGAATCGTTATGAAGCCAAAATTCCATCTTGGTATATTTGTATTAAATCCTCTCATTTCACAAGGTCTTCAGTACAATTCTCAAGTGATCATCATGTTCTCCATTTATCTTTGAATAAAAAATAATATAATCTATAAAGACTACAAAAAATTGATCAAGATAGTCTCTAAAGCCTCTATTCATTATAGCAATGAAGATAGTGGAAAATTAGTAAGACTAAAATGAATCACTATAAATTTATTGTGTCCATACCTTGTACATAATGTAATCATCGGTATATCCTCCTTTTAAAACTTAATTATTGATATCCTGAATGAATATCCATCATGGAAAAGTATTTATCTCCATTTAGTTAGTCAAATAATTCATCGATTAGAAGAAGATGATATTTTTTATTGATTGTGATCTTGTTAAGTTCTCGATAATCAATGGCGAGTCTCATTGATTCATATTTATTCTCAATAAATAGAATAGGTTCCCCCAAAGGTGACACACTAGGGTATATGAATCCATTATCAATATTATATTTGAGAATCTTCTTCAATTCCTGCAACTCATTTAGGGCCATTCTACAAGGTGTCTTTGAAATAGGCATAACACCTGGTATGAGTTCTATTAAACACTCAAATTCACGCTTTAGTGTAAAAATTGGATATTCATCTATAAATACATCATCAAATTTCAGTAAAATGGGTGTATTCTTAACCATGAGTTTCTCCCAAACCATTTCAGATAAATAACATTAATTTATAGGAATCATGACCCATAATATGGAAGAAATTTCTACTAGAAGGTTATATTCATATTTGCATCGATAGATGATCATAGATTGATCTAGAATACAAAATTTTACTTCCCTTCATGGGAAATTGATATGTTTTCTATATAAGGAAAGACAATCCATGAAAACCATAACATAAAATTACACTATAGGAAGGATCACAAGAGTTTTAGGAATCACTTTCCCACATACATCAACCAGAGCAGAATTATAAACTTTTGATGCGATCGTTGAGCCATTAGGAGTCGTCACATCTAACTCAACATCTAATTGTGTAGGTAATTAAGAGATAGCCTTAGAAAATTCCTAATAAATAAAAGAGTGTGTGGATCCAAAATCTAAAAGAACATTTGCAACTTTAGAGTGTATGGAAAGTGAACCTTTCACCCCTTCATTGTTTTACTCCATGTCACTGATATTGATTGCATGTGAATTTCCTTTATATTTGGCCTTAATAGTTTTTTTGAATTCGATCATCATCAATAACCATTAGATTATGGAATTTATTGGAATAATTCCCAGTTTCATTAAACTAGTATCATTGAAGTGTAGGAGGATCATTTTGTGTAATCTTTTCTCTGTTCGCATCATTAGTCATCTTTTTCCAATCAAATTGGCATTAAACTACCCAATGACCTTCTTTTCAAAACATAAAAAATTTATTAGTCCCTTGAAAACCATTACATCCATCATTCCTTCCACACTTTGAGAATAAGGAAAATCTCATCTTATTTTCAGTGTAGTCTTTATATTTTACTTGGAATTCAATTTTTCTTCTCTTATCAAACCCATAGGACTAATGGTTTTCTCCAATATCCATATCAACCTTGAGATCACATCGAATAATTTCATTGTAGCTATTGAAGTCCCTTATGGATAATTCCCTTTGGATACTCAGTTTTAAGCCACTAAAGAGTAAATCAATTTTACACTTAGTTTAGATAATAAATATAGAAATATACCATGCAATTATTGTGAAATTTTCTCCGTAGGTACCAATGTAATCATCATCATTTTTATTAAGTTTATGGAACTCCTTCTACATATTTGTTCTAAGAATAAGAGGAATGCAGATATTGAAAAATATGTTCTTGAACTCATCCCACTACATGGACTTAATTTAATCTCATTCCCTCTTATTATTAATAACATTCCACCACTGATATTCTTCATCATCCAAATGATATACTGATTAGACGACTTCGTCATGTTTAGAACTTTTTATAACTAAAAATATCTCTTCATTATAATTGATCCATTTTTTTCCACTAATGGATCAGAAGACATGTTTAATGAAGTTAGACATAGCCTCATGAACGATTCAATAGAATGTTGCTTCCTGCTTTTCTTATTTGGAAGTCTGTCATGATTCATAGCTTGAGAAATTTATGTGAGCATGGCTACTAGATTTTTCATTCCAACTCTAATAAAATTTGGTTGCTCAAGGGGGAAATCATTTCATTGCCCGTCACATTAATTATTAACATTGTTCCTTTAGGATCCATCCATTGACTAAGACAAAGAAGAATAATGGGAGAAACACTAATCATAATGGGGATACTGCATAATTTAAGAATAAAACTTCCATTAAGGACACTTTAAGTTTTATCCTAGGTTATTCACAAACATCTTTAAAACACTAGGATAGTATCGTAAACTATAATTTTGACCTATCCATATAGTTCTTACTATGGTTCTCTCATAACATTTTCTAAACGTTAACTATATCTTTTATTTAATACCAACTATATTGATAGATAAATTACATGTATATATTACTTCAACATTGAAGAATATTAATTAAATAACATAAAAAAACTGTGCCAGGACTGATTGGTTTTGTGTCTTTAGAATCTGGGAAACATAAATAATTGGTTCATAAAAAATATACATTGTCTCCCACTTATTTGATCAAAACTAGACTTCTTTTGGACATATCATAGTTAATAACATTTTTCATGACATGGGGAAAAGAAACATATGAATTGGTGAGACTAATTTATCAGTAAGGGTAAAAAATGAAAAATTCAATCATATCATACGAACATTACATTTGAAAATCTAATGCCCTATATAAAAGATCAGAATATCATGTCATGGGATAAATCATAAAAGTGGAATGTAATCCTAATAGTCATAACATATGAAATGAAATTTCATGTAATACACACATAAGAATGAAAATTGATTTTATATTAGTCAGGGCTCATCACCAAGACCATTATAGCAGACAAAGTCCATTACTAAATAGAGTTCACTCCTCATTCCAACCTTGTATTACCGAACCAGATTTACTTATCATTCCAATCATTTTATTATCATAAGAACTAAGACGTTACCCAATGAATTGAAGGGGGATATATCTCCCACCCATCTTATTATGAAACAATTACTACATGTGCCACAAAAGTATAAATCATTTATCATATCATAACCCTTGAAATAAGATGGGTTTCTTAAACATCATTCCATCATTATACATTTAAAATAAATAGATTTGAAAAAACTAATTTAAACATAATCACAATAAAATCAATTTGATAATAGGGATGGAAAAATAAACCTATGTCATTTCGATGGAAAATAATTTTGAAAAAACACATGAACTTAATTCCTAAGGAAAATATCCTTTCTTTTTGAAAAATGTTTTATTTTCCCAAAATGCCACATAATTTTAATAGAAAATAATTTAGTTGAAAATAATGTTGAAATCATGTATAGGAATATTTATATAAATATGTATTCATGAAACTGTAAACTTCCATTCATCCCATATAAGTTTAAAAACACATTCTCCTAGTACTTTTGTCGAAAAAGTCAAAATGTACCTCAAATCGAATAAAGACAAAATATTACATTCATATCATAAAAAAAAATTGACCAAAGGGTAAAATTATCTATAAAAAATATTATATGAAAAGAAATTATATTACATAATTTGGGAATGTGGATTTGGATGATAAATATACCCCAATAAATGATTATACATAAAGATTCTCAAATAAAAATGAGATTGTAAAATTATCCCTTACCTTAGGTATGATATCCTTACTATCTATATTAATATATTATATAATTACTTAAATATTGTTACTATTTTGTTACAAAATCATTATCATTGTTATGATGACATTTATGATCATATTTTCATCCTTCTTTCAGAAACATTTTATTATAACTCATTATTTAGGTATTAACTGTTTTATGTTCTTATGCATGTTTTATCAGATAAGTTATTATTCATATTTTTAAGTTACAGTTTTACCATTTAAATAATGGTATTGTTTTAATTTATATCATATTTATTCATTCAATATATGTAAATAATCATGATTTAAGGAAGATCGTGTAGAATGAATCACATCGCACTATGGAGACGGTAGGCCGTACGAACGCATGAGTGATGATATCATTTAAAAATTATTGAATGATATTGAATTAAATGGTTAATGATATTTCATAATTCCTATAATGTTATAATATTCATATAGAGTTATAATTTCTATAATTATACCCATACAAGTAAGGTGGTGGTGAAAAACATATTACACCATAGCGTGGAGGCGGTAAATCATACGTATGCACGCTCGATGATTTTGTTTTTCCTAGGATTGATAGAAGGTGAAATATGGTTGTATAATATTTATAATAACATATATTTATATGATTGATATAGATTTTATTACTTTATAAAAAACTAATGAATAATAAATAGAATAAGAAAAAAGTTTGAATGAATCGGTAGAAGAGATTACCTCCTCCTCGACGTGATTCCTCTAAATCTCTTCTGAGAGCACTAATGTTGGTCTTTTAAGATCACTATAACCTCTATAATGAAGATATGAATGTTTAGAAGGAAAAAGGTTAGGTTATTTCCAAACATGAATCCTTGAAATAAATTGACGAGGTGAGGGAGGAGGTTTCATTTTATAATTGAGTTGAGGGGAACTTTTTGAGGCTCCACAAATAATAATTTATAATAAAATCAAACCCTACTCAAGAACCACACAAATTCCCAAATTTCTAGGATGAGACAATATATTGTTTTACTATCATCAACCAATATTTTATTTACTAGTTATTATTTTAATTAAAAGCATTTATTTTTAATTGACACATAGTTATTTTATTTAATTTTAATTGTGGTAATAGAATTATAAATATTAAATACATATAATTATTTACTTATATTGTGGTAAATGACCATAAATCGATATATAAAGATATCTTGGACAATATAAATATCACTTTTTAATTTTTAATAATTTTTATGATTTTTTTAAAATTTAATAAAATGATATTTTTATAAAATATCAATAGTGTCAGTTTTGAAAATATTCATTTATTCGACAGAAAATAAAATCCACAAAGATGAAAAATTCAAAAAGAAATATTTAATAAACTACTAACATGTCATAATTGCCAATAAAAGTCGTGTATAACATTAATTAGTTCATATAATATTTATTTTAATATTTATAAAACGTTTTGTTTGATATTTATATTAATAAAATAATTTCTACATCACTTGTGTGTCATCATTAATGGTAATTATTTAATATCTTAAAATTATAAATAAATTTTTATGATGTAGTTAATTATTTTATATTTCTATATAACACTATAGTCAATATTATATTGTAGTTATTCATTTGTTAATATTAATATACTTATATAAAATGAGATTGTGACATTTTGTCCCATTCATCAGTTTTAATTTTATTCTGGTCATATTCATAGGTAAGTGGTCATAAAGTGATTAAATTTTTAAAAATAGATGATAAGGGTATAATTTAGTCATACAATAGTATATTATAGGTGTTAATGTAATTTTATAATATTAATTTACCTTTAATTATCTGATTTACATTTAACCATGGTAATAAAAAGAATTACCAAAGATAATATTTGTAATGCCCAAAAATAAATGTATTCTATTAACATAATTTGGACCTACTAATTCAAAATATATAATTAATTTTTTAAAATCCATAACCCAAAATGTGCTTTAATAATGTTAAAATTAATCCCAATTTTGAAATGAGAAAAGAGGAACTAAAAGATAAAATATTGCAAAACATTAATATGTCTTTACATATGATTATAATGTAATATTAATTACAATTACCTAAATTATATTAAAAGGTAAAAATATATTATATTTATACATTGAAACCATTCAATAATATAATTTATCTATATAAATTATTTCAATGAAAAAACTTATTTTCAATTAAAATTTAGCGTATTTTTACTATTCATCAAAACATGAAAGTTATCAGAAAAATAACAGATATTTATTTAAAGTAAATTCATATGTCCCAATTCAAAATAACATGATTTTTGTCATATAAAATTTATTAATGTGTTACAATATTATTTTAAAAGGGGTTCTCCATACGTTTTTGTAAAATTAGACTTCTTTAAAAAAGAGGTTTTTATACATTTAATAGGGTTTTATTCATACCCAAAGACAAAAATATCCATTTCATGAATATAAAAAATATTTTATTAATTATTTAACACATATATATCAGATTAGTTTAATTATAAAAATTAATTCATTCAAAAATTCAAATATTTAATTGATTTATATTTTTTATAAATAATTGAAAGCCAATGAATTCATAAGGCATTTTCATAAGTTAGTTATAATTATTCCCTCTAACCTAACGAGAAGGGTATAATGGTAATTTTATAATAATGGCATCTCGAAGTCCATTTAATCCTATAATTAAAATCAAAGAAATTTACATAACAATAAAAACTATATAAAGAAAATATTTCATAAAAACATATGGGTGTTATAGTATAGGCTTATAGATGTGTCTTGTGTAAAGGTACTTAGGTTAATGCCTCCCTGGTTTGTGATAGGCCTTCATAGCACTAATTTCCAACCCATGGCCAATTGGAGGTGGGATTGAAGATTTTTGACAGAAGACCCATTGGTATGGGTTATGATAGTTATCTTTTGCTGCATGAAACCATGAGTTTCTTCGATATCTTACACAATATGCAAGACGGAGTTTTACCAAACGACACTATACTATTAATATTGTTATTAAATATGATAGTTTTATCTAATTACTTAAATGGGATATTAGAAATAGTATTAAATAACCTATGAATATATATTGTCAAATTCATTGGTTATAAATTAATATGAAATGAATATAAAAACAAAATGAATATAAGGGAAATGTTTTTATAAAAAATAATTTTTCTACACCAAAGTCATTTTATCGTAGAAAATAAAATAAAATAAAATTATTTGATGATATTAATGAAATTTAGAAATTATAAATTAAATAAAATGTTTTTTACATTCATCCAATAGATATTATAGGAATAAGATAAGAATTAATCCAATTTTATATATAAAACGTTGTATTTTTATTAAGGCAGTTTTTCAACATTTCAAAGGTGCACTTATTTTGGAAATAAGTATTTATAGTATTATAAAAAAATTAACAAATAAATTTTTTATGTGTAATTTCAAAATTATATCAGTGTAAATTTTTTGTATTTTTTTGAGATGTTTCATTTTTTAATGAATACTTTAAAAAAATGAATTTTAATTTAAAAATGACCTTTTATCAAAAGTAATTTATAATGTCAAATTATATTTTAAATTATTTTAATTTAAATTATATCAATTATATACATATTAATCCAATTTTTGTAATTTAAATATTTTTTTAGTTTAATTTTTATATAAAAAACATTGTAATCTTTTGAAAATTTCCACTTTCAAAACCGCCTTTCTCATCCTGTCTGTGGGATTAATTTTAAATTATTATTTTTATTTATATGTATTGAATTTTGAAAAAATGTAATTAATATTTGAAATAATAATAATTCATAACATCATAAAATTTTGACATAATTTTTGACCAATTTCATTTGTGAAAATAGTTTAAATTAATTAAAGTAATTAAGGGAAAATGAGTTCACCAATACAGTAATCTTTAACCTAAAGGGACCAAATGTCATAGAATCTTTTACAACACCCATTTTCTGGCCATATTTTGACCTTATAACATATATTATCTAAATATTTTAATTATTTTAGAATATTTACAATAAGAAAACATAGTAGAACACACTAATTTTAAAATTACCAAGTGTGTCTTCTCCCCCACTTATAAATGGTCACCCACTCTACCCCCTTATTCACACCTTAAAACCACTTTAGGTCAACCAAAACAAACAAAAATCACTTCCCAACCTCAATATCCTCATCATGTAATACTTATTTATGGAATAAATTAAACCATTAAATATTTTATTGAACAACTAACATAGAAATCCAAGCAAGAGGTAATGTTTTTCTATGAGTGTTTTTATATTATTTCCTTGTCCACATCCTCAAAGTATTATTATTCCATTGTAATATAGTATCTTGATTTTCTTACATATAATGATAGGTTTTTATGTTATGTTTATGACATAGAAACATACATTATTGAATCAAATTGGATATGGAACCATCATTTGTTTGTACGGTGGACTACAGCCTCATGAATCAATGTCGATCATTTTTTTGTTAAAACCTTTCTAGGTTGGAAATAATGATGGATTCATAATTTATATATATTTATATATATATTATGTTATTATTCTTCTATAATTTATATATCTAATATAACTCCATGATTTCCATTTTGTGTCAATGCGATATCATCGCTCGTGTGTAGGGCAGACTACCACCTCACGAATCAATGTGATTCATTCATGCTTTATTTGGAATATATTAATTATAGTTTTAATAGAATTATGTGATATATATTAAATAATAGTTATAATATATTGATAATATTTATATACAATAATTTCATCTATTTATATCAATGTGATAATAAAATGGGAACATTTTTTATGTGTATGCATAGCCTACAGTCTCCATGAAAGTTGTATTTCATTTACAATCACAAAATTTTATGGATCACTATATATAAATAAATACTGAATATTTATTATATTTAAATCATGTTTTACATTCTCGATAGGATGAAATCATGATCTAGGTAAGAGGGATAAAATAAAAAGTCAAAACATACTTGAAAACAATGCAATTAACTCCCAAAACAATGAAAATAATGAATGAATATTAGAAAATGGGTGATAATATTTTATAAAAAATATGATTTGATATCATAAATATTAATATAGTATTATTATAAGTTAATAAAATCCTTAAAACTATTATACATTAGGTTAAATAGTGTTCATCCAAAATAAAATATATTGTATGAGACTTCATCTCAATTTCATTTCCTTGAGGAATATTATATTTTTATGCACCCAATTTATTATATATGTTATATATAAGGAATATTGACCTATAATATAATTAATAATTAATTTTAAATGGTATTTTACATTTTAACTTGAATTATTTTACCTATGGTGATTTGATCTAAAATTTACCAAGTGGTATATAATTTAATAACTCAATGACTTTTAATTTGGTTTCATTACTTTCTCATTTTCATTAATATTATAAGATTAAATTTTAATGAATTTTTAATATATATTGATGTATTTAATCATGTTTTGTAGGGATTTAAAATTTATATGCATAAAAGATCCATTAATTAATTCTAACTTCAATTTTATGATCATTTTAAGGGTTTATTCCACAATCTCATTCAAATCGAAATTATTTATTCATGAATATCCAATAAAATAAATTATCTAATAATCATTTAATAAAATCCTTAATTTTATTATCTTATGGGTATTCATGATCATTTTCTGTAATAGTAGCATTTTTTCACACTTTGGTTCTTAAAATGTTTTAGTTTTTGTTTTTATGAAAACTCTACATCATTTCTCTCATTGGTCAGAATCATATTTTCCAAAAAATCAATTTTTTCTAGTAAAGATTTCAAAAAAATAATATTTTAAAAAAAAAATTCATTAGAGACATTTTTACCTTTTTCCAAATTTTTTGAAAACAAACTTCATGTCACCTTCTGAACAAGTCACTTTTATAACCACTTTACACTACATAAGAAATGTTCTTTTTTCATTTTATGACATTAATGGAATTTCTAGATGTCATTTTACTGAATATTACTTTGAATTTTTATGAGTTTATTTTTAAAAAAAAAATTTAAAAATGATTTTCAAATAAATGGATTTTGAAAATGTTTTTCAAAATGGAAAAAATATTTTCCATAAGAATGTTTTTAAAGATAATTTTAATTTCATCAAAAACCAAAAACCTTATTATTACTCTAATGGGTATAAATTGTATTAATATCATTACTATTCTTCAAATATATCAATTGTTATTATTTTCACAAAGGATATTATTGAATTTCACTTACTTCATTCATTTTTTGTATTCATTAGCTTCTCATTTATTTAATTACTTTTATGTGGCCATTTTAAATTAAATATCCCTTATATATCCATATCATTCATCCTGTATATGATTATTTCCCAGACCATAAAAGTTCTATACATATGGTTTTTAATTTGATATTTATATGACTTTTTAAAGGTTGGGGATGAATCCTCAAGTTATTATAAAAAGTAAATACCTCTTTTGAATGGATAGAGGGATACCCATTACATATCCTGAAGGCCCAAGGCCAAGTGTCCTGAATACAAGGATTAAAAGCTCATTTTTTTCTTAACGTACCCCTCAGTGAACAGTTCTGCTACAGTACCCACGTTGCTACAGTAACTACTACAATACTACCATCGTTACAGTCCTGCTATAGTCCCTCCACTACTATAGTTCCACAGGTGCTACAGTTCCACTACTGTACTTTAATGCTATATTCCCTACTACAGTACTGCTATAGTACCCCTAGAAATTCACCCCCTGTCCGGATTTGATCCTTATTCTTTTGGATCCCAATTAGGAGCCTATACCACTAGGGTATAGGCTCATTGGCTATTTGATATTTATATGATTAACTATGGAAATATTAATAAATCTATATCCTTCATTATATATGGATATTTTATAAGGCACATTATTCATGAATTAAATCTCCTATTCAATATTTGAGGAATGCGTTGTCCATTCAAGACACAGGTTGGGCCTAGTTAATGAAAGCCCGTTGATGCATTGGTAGTCCGTGGTATAAATTAGTTGGCTAGCTTTAGCTAAGGGGTTTTTACCTAGTATGTTTTAAACTATATTTAGGATATATATATTTATGGTAAGGTTATCATGTTCCTGGGAAACATGGAATCCTATAATTAATCATTTCCATCTTTCCATCTATTATTCTTAACCATGATTTTTTTATAATTAAAATATGTATATATGCATTTAATTATGAGTTTATTGAGTAAATGAAATGTGTTATTAGTAATTCACATTACCATATTAATTATGTGTTATCTTATCATGATAGTAATGTTAATTATATGTCATGTGTTTTAAGTTATTTACCACTCACTTTTATTTAAGAAAATTCTTCCATGTTTACTAATTTCACAGATTGTATTTTCAGTTTTATACCCTTCTATATTAATTATTATCGTTTGTTCATTATTTCTTCTATTGTATTTAAAAATTCCTGAGAATTTGATCTCATCAATTTTTGGTTTCCTTTCTCCAATATTTGATAATGTTTACTATGAATGATATATATGGATACACAAGATTGAATAATGTTTTTTTTTCAAAAAAACATTATATTGTATTTTTGGGTATTAAATTGTAAAATGGGAATCATGTATGTTTCTAGTTTCCCAGGACTACTAAAATTTTTGGCCCTCAAGATGCATTTTCTTGAATCCTATGCCAATGTAATGGTAGAAAGTACCGAATATGGGATTTTGGAAGTATATAATAATATCATAATGTTTTGGTAAGGAAGAGATAAAGTTTCTTTTCCTAAAACTACATCTATTTCTGGATACTACAAGCATATGTGATTTTGAAATAGATGTACCTTGGGATAATAACTCTTAAAAGGTTGTGTTGGGCTTAGCTCAAGAATAACATGATATATGACAATGTGACTTACTTTACACCGGGTTTGATACTCCAGATAGATATGCCTAGGATAATTAGCATTTTATTTACAGACCGTCATGAAGGCTTTGAATATATAATAACAATGAATGACCTATGTTGCCCATAAAATGGAAGGACTTGTGTTGAAATAAAATGGATGTATTATCTATGTGTTGTGTTTAGAAATAAATTATTAAATGTTTCACCAATAATATTTTGGTTAAAAAAATTGATGAAACATAAAAGGATTCTATAGATTTTTTGATGCATAGGTGTCTTAACTAACATAAGAGTTATGGATACCATCATGGGTTTATTATTTTAATATTGATCATAATTTAAAAGTAATAATAACATCTTTTATTGGACTTATGTTATTATATTATATTGGGATTAAGAACATTTTACATAAATTTATAGAAGGATTATTTTTAGTAGAATTTTCATTGAGGAATGATGCCTTTAAATATTATAGATATAAATTTGAAGATATTGACAAACATTTAGATTTATATGATCATTTTAATAATAGTACTATAAGATTATTATATATTTTAACCAAAAATATATAAATAAAAAATTTATTGAAAACAATAGTAAAAAGTTATTTAATGATTAACAATATTTTAAGGATGTCCATCATATTTTTGGGAACAATATTAAAATAATTATTATATAGTTTATAAAAATAAAAACAATCATGTAGGGTGAAATCTCCTCACATTCAGAAAGGTGGTTTGCATGGAACCCATAACAGCTGGATGGTAAGGGTTTTGCACATACCACTAGCCCACATGATGAAATGGTTAATATGTAATTGTTTTCAGTTAAAAAATTTGATGAATAAAAATAAATGATAAACCAATGCTATTAAATTTGATGTCATTGATTAATGTGTTAACCATATTTCATTTGTAAAATATTTACAGGTATTTGAATAAACTTTAGACACATTAATGGATCGTACATTCTATTAAAAGTTCATTTTAGTGCTTTAGGAATAAAGAATTTGTTTTTTGGATATTGATTCCTATGAATAAGTAATTAATTAGATATTGATTGCATAAAACCCACAAAGGATGAAATTGTTTTTATGAAATATTAACATATCATGTATCTATATTTCTATATATTCTCCGATAGTAAAATTAATTGTTAACTTTGGAAAAGGATCCCGGATGGAAATTTTATCCTATTACCACCATTTTAGATTAGATAAATGACATTTTCACACATATTAGATTTAATGTTTTAATTCACATAACTTTACATTGATCATTCACTTTACGTTTAAAAATAACTTCAATCACTCTCTATAAATATTATGTTTTTCCTCTAGGTCCATATATTTAGTTTCCACTATGGTTCTCCTCCATAGAATCCTAGATTTGTGTTATTCCATATAACCTTTGTAATTCCATTTCTCTCTAACAAAGTAGATATTTTATGAACAATTTTATGATTTTGGCCTTTCAATAATGGAATTTCTAAATACCAAACCCTTGATTATTAAGATCAACTTTAAACTGTGCAGACACAAATTATTTAATCTGGGGAGAATGTAACACCCTATAATATTAAAATATAAACATCATATTCGATAATGTGTACGAAATGAAACAAAAAGGGTATAAAGGAATACAACTGCCAGATACGTTATCATATATATAATATTATAAATTAATTAAATTTATAATATATATTTAAATTTGTGAAATATTGAGTTCTCCTGTATTACATGCAACAATGAGTTTATTCAATAGCCTATGCAACATGGATGACCAGGTTTTACTAGACAACAATATACTCTCAATATTATGATTTAATTTGTTAGAAATCTCCTAGATATTAAATTGGATGTTATAAATGTGATTAACTAAATTATGAAAATATAAGATTGAATTCATTAGTTACCAATTAATTATCAATAAATATAAATATTAATTGAATGTAACGAAATAGTTTTAATGAAAAACTCTTTTTTTCTAAAATGAATTTTACCTTAACAAATTATATTATTTACAATTAGTGAACAATATCAATAAAATTTTATATTATATTTTCAAAAAAAATCATTTAACATTCATCCAAAATATTTGATAATCATAAGATAAGAAAAAATCCAATTTTACATAAAAAATAGTATTTTTTCTAAAGACAGTTTTGTCACCTTTTAGTTGGGCACTTGTTTGAAAAATAATTTTTTTATTTTTTTTGAAATTTCATTTCATAAAATAAAATTCATTTTAAAAAATGGAATTTAAATATTATATTATGGTTATTTTTTGCTATTTTCTTGAGAAGTTTCATTTTTTGATGAATGTTTACAAAATATTGAATTTTAATTAAAAACATACTTTTCAAAAAAATAATTTATATTGTTAAATTATATTTTAAATTTCTTTTTAAAATAATATAAGGTAAATTATATATCTTATAATACTTTTTTGTTAATTTTAATAATTATTACATTGAATTTATATGTAAAAATATAGTGAAAATCTAATCATTTTGACTCAAAAAACACGCTTTCTCATCTCATCTATGAGATTAATTTAAAATTAATTTTTTCACCAATGTGAATTGAATTTAAGAAAATAGATAACATATTATTAATCTGAATAATTGGTAACGTCTAATATTTTTACGTTTATTTTTGAGAAAATTTATCAGTGAAAAAAGTGGAAATTATTTACAATAATTAAGAGAAAAATGAGTATACCAAGGGACTAAACTTAATAATTAATTGTCAAAATGACCTAGATTCGTATGAAAATACCAATTTATGGAAATTTTTAGACCATATATATTCTATTATATATATGTTTCAATTATCGAAGCCTATTGACATGGAAAAAACGTGCGATAACTCAATACTTTTCAAAAATACTAAGTGTTTCCTCTCCCACACATTAAATAGGTCGCTTATATCCTACATTCTTCACACATTAAAACCAATTTGGTTTATAAAATACCTACCTAAACAATTCCCCAACTTCCCTAACCTCTTCCAATAATACATTTTTTGGAAGAAATGAGTCATTTTATGTTTTTAGTTCAATCCTAATGAGGAAACCAGAAGAAGTTGTAATGTTTTTCTAAAATAATAATAATATTATTTCCTTCCCCACCTATATAGTGAACCTTGATTTACAAAAATTAGCCTTAATTTTTTACATAATACTTAATCATTATAAAAATATAATAATGAACACCATTAAAGTCATGTTCCTTTGGAAACAAGGAATACGTAAACACTGATACATAAGTGAGATACATTATCTCCCTCTAGGTTCTTTTGAGTAGAACCACTCTTAGAAACCTAAAACATAAATCATATATTCAAAACCTAGGGAAGGAAACATAAAAAAATGACATCAAATTATTCCTAAGGGTAAAAAAGAGATATATGTATGCATAAACATGAGAAAAAGGGTATTTGTAAGTGATCATGAAAATAAAATATCATAATCTATATATGAAAGATCATAGAACATACATTACAAGTTCATAAGACATGAATCATAATAAAATAAAGAGAATAATTCATGAAAGAATAATATAGTAATAAGACATGGAATTGTGGAAACACATATGTATATACTGATTTGTATAGTAGTCAAGGTATCACTTCTAAGACCATATTAGTGGACAAATTTCTTTACTGAACTGTGTAACACCCATTCCAGCACTGTATTACTAAATCGAGTGACCCTCCTTCCAGCCTTGTATTACTAAACTAAGTAAACCTTATTCCATCCATGTATTACTGAACCTAGTAATCCTTATTCCATCCCTATTTTATTAAATGATATATATATATATATAAATATCTACATTATTCATTGGAGAGAGATATAGATCCCACCTACCACATAATTAAATCATACATACATGTGGCACAAGGTAAAAAATAATCATACCATAACCCATGAAATAAAATGGGTATCATGAACATGTAAACATATAATAACCTATGTAAAGATATTTTTTTTTATTCATTTCATCATAACCATAACCCATGAAAAGAATCGAGTTTCCAAAAGAGTATAACCCATAAAAGATAAATGGGGTTCATAAAATTATGCCTTCAAAACCTAATCTATTCAAGGAAAGAATATGACTGTAAACATTGAATTATTTACCCATAAAGGAATGAGTAACACCAATGGATGTTATATTGTATGGGAAATAATTTTTAAAGATATTCTAAAAATAATTCTTTGGGAAAATATCGTTTCTTCTTTAAAATGTTATTTTTATTACATAATAAATGTTAAAAAACATTTTCCTAGAAAATAGATTTGAAAACTTTTAAATTAACTTTGAAAATAGTAAAAAAAATTTAAAATCCATTTTTCCATGAAAACTATCTTCCAGAATATTTTGGAAACATTTTTGAAAACATTTTTGAAAACATGGTTTTTGAATACAAATAATTTCTAATTGAAGATAGGGACGGTCAGATTTTACTGAAAACATTGTCATAAGTACCAAAGATTATAAAATGGTACTAAAAGAATTAAGATATATTGAATAAATAGATTATATGGAACCTTATGTATATTATTGAGATATGTATTTTAAAATTTCATTAAAGGTAGCATAAAAAACAATCTTGATAAGAAAAAAGATTGTCTCGATAAACTCATATAACATAGTAACATGGCATCATACTCACCATGTATGAAATAAAATTACATGAATCTTAATATATCATTAATGACATAAATTCATTATATAAAATATAAAATTGAAGTATATACACGTCAAAAAAGGTGTTTTGGTGAATAACAAAACATGGGTCTCAAAGAAGAGAAATTGAGACAAACTCGTTTTATCAATTTGGTAACTTTTGGAACATAAAACCCATAAAAGATGGATTATAAAATGGATATGTGAATAATAAAAAATTTAATAATAAGACACATAATAAAATCATGGGATGTATATATACCATATAAAAGGAAAGAGTGATGAACATAACATGTATCTCACAAAAATTAATAGTGAGATGAAATCCCCTTACATTATGTCTTGACTCACTCAGTACGAGTACAAGTTTCCATTTTAATAAATATAAGATTACGATACACATATTACATATTAATATTCTTTTATCTATTAGAAAATATTATTTTTTTGGACATTATACTACCCTCTCGTTAATGAACTATTGTTAAGGATTCACAACAGGTAGCATTCACTTTGTTCTTCACATGTGTCTTAATTTTTTAAATTGTTGATCCTTATAATTATATCATGATTCCAGAATTTATAACATGCTATAAATATAAGGTATATACTTAATATAATTATCTATAGAATAATTAAGTACATAAATGAATACACCATTCATGGAGATGGTATGCTGTATGTACGCTTGAACGTTGTTTTTTTCGTTATTATCATATTGAAAGAAAGTATTTAACTAATATATATATATTTATATATCATTATTATATTATAATTAATTATAATATATATCACATAATTTCATTAAAACCAAACTAAATACATTAAAGGAGGTGTGTGAACGAATACTGGTGTTCTCACATAGTAATGGAATAAATTTACTTGAACTGTGAAGAAGGGAAATAAAGGAAACGAGTCTGAAAGAAGATGTCACCTCTTCATAGGGAAATTCCATTAAGTTTGTGCCAAATGGATTTCATGAGAATATTATTGCCTAAATGGAGTCATAAAGGTTTAATGGAGTATTTTTGGGAGGCTAATTGAGTATATAATGGAAAAACATAAATTTTTGGAGAGGTGTGAGGAATGGGTAGAGGTGGGGGACCTTTATAGGGAAGGAAAAGGACTCACATTTAATTTTTAGAAACAAGTTAGGTGTGCACATGTTCTTACATAAAAACTCCTAATAAAATAATTAAAATATCAATAATGGAATATTTATTTCCGAAATATGGACATACCATGATTTTTTGACAAGTTTTAGGTCATTTGGGCCATTAATTTTACAGTTTAGTCACTAATTAATCTTAATTTTCTCTTAACTACTCTGATTAATTTTAATAACTTTTGCAGATCATTTTAGTCAAAAATTAAAATGAACTTATTAGACACTAAATACTAGAATGAATACAATGTTTTATGTTATATTTTTTAATTAAATTCACATAAGTGAAAAATTTAATAATAGTGTTAATCATGTATATGGGATGGAATAACGAGGTTTTAAAGTACGGAAAAGTTAAAAAGTTTGTTATGATTTTATATTCAGTTAAAAAGTTATATTGATTCTAATGGATTAAATTTTTTTAATAGATGTAATATTTATTTAATTTTACTATAAAATTATATGTAATATCATTTATCATTAATAACTAATTAGAAAAAAGGTAGTTTTTAACTAAAATGTAGTATTTTACACCATTTATCAAAAAATGAAGTTTCATAGAAAAAACACAAAAATTAACCCTACGATAAATTAAACATTATATATTTAAAATTTATTTTTATTTTATCAAAGAAAATTTCATATTTTTTATAAAATTAAATTTTTTATAGTGCCATTAAAAGCGTTTTATTTGAGAAAAAGTATTTTTATACATATAAGGACTTTAAAAAAACCATATCCTTCATTATCATTATGTTTTATTTATATAAAACTATTATAAACAATATTTTAAAAGTACTTACTACTAATAAAATTAATATGTTAAATGTCTAAGTTATAATTGCCTTATTTAGATAATTAAAACAACAAAAATAGATATTTTGGAGAAACTCAGTGTTGCATGTATCGTATGCCAACTCAGTGTTGCGTGCATCATAAACCAAGTCACTGTTGCAAGTAACATACACCACGTTAGTGTTTCATGTAATGTGTTCCAATTCAGAGTTTCAAAAAAATATTTAACTAATTATATTACAAAATTTAAATGAAAATTTAAATTAATTCGAAAAAAATAGATCCATAAAAACTCAGGTTGTCACATTCTACACCACTTAAAATTAATTTCCCCCTAGAAATTCATCACTAAAGTAAAAAAATGAGGATATATGTGCTTTATCATATCCTCATGTTCGCATGTATCTTATTCTAACAGGTGATTTCTCAACAAAACATACTAGGAAATTAGTCGTGTTTCATAGAACTTTCTCTGGTTGGTTTAGAATTTCAATACGTTTTTTATCATTAGAAAGATACTAATATATCTTTATGACCTCTGAGTTCAGTAAATATGAAGGTTCATGTATATACATCAACAGGAGTGACACATGGAATACATCATGGACTTGAGAGAGATTTGGTGGATGTTCCAAGGGATTGGTTATCATCCCGATAAAATCATGAATCTCAAAAGGACAAATATACATAGTGATTAGTTTCCCATTCTTCCCAAATCTCATAATGTTCTTCTAGGGTGAGATTCATATAAACAACATTTCACCAAATTCATATTCCAAATCATGCATATGGTTATTAGCTTATCTTTTTTACCAACTTTTAGCAGCCATGATATGTTATTGAACACTTCTAACATTCTTGACTAGTTCTTTATAAATCATATGTCCTAATAGATTTTGTTCTCTAAATTCATCACATCACGTTGGAGATATACATTTATTCCCATATAGGGATTCTTACGGTGCCATCAAAATTATTGAGTGAATAATATTATTGTATGAAATCTCAATTAGAGAAACGTGTTGATCCAAACAACCTTTTAAATCTAGAGAACAAGATGTAATCATATCCTCTAGGGTTGGAATTGTTATTTAAGGATGAACATATATTTAAAGCTAATAAGTTGTGGTGAAACTCTATTCTATATCAAGTGCCTTCTAAATACTTCGCTAGAACATTGAGGTAAACCTCAGATCTCAATATTATATAATGGAATGTGGTACTCCATTCATCCTTACCAATTCCTTAATTTATATAATAGAAAAATAATAAACTTGGAAATATTCCTTGATAACAATGAAGTGTGATGACTTAGTTAGGTGACCATCTACCACCCATATAAAATTAAAACCTTTATTTGATTGGGGTATTCCAATTACCAAATAAATAGTGATTTCTCCCATTTCTATTTTTTTATAGTTAATTGATGAAACATAACTTTGGAATTTTTTTCCTTTATCCTTAATTTTCTATCATACCAAACTTTGAGATACAAACTGCATGATGTATCTCTTCATTCCATCCCATAAGAAGAATTATTTCAAGTCCCTATACATATTCATACTTTCTAGAAGAATAGATAATTAATAACTATGAGATTCTTATAATATATACTTCATTAAATGTTTCACGGAAGGAACACATACACGGTTTTATAACCTTTTCATTCCACCTTGATTAGGGTTAAACTCAGGATCATTTTTGACTTACTTCTATAGCTATTCCTCTTCCTTATGGGCATCCTTAATCTTCACATGGATATAGGGTTGAACATTCATTTAAAAAATATAATATATTTCCCCTTACTTTAGGATTTCTGGATGCAACCTTGGAAAATCCAAAAATATTGGATCTTTTGTAATCCTCATCATAGATGATCTAGCATGATCTTTTTGAATCAAATCATCAGCCACCTTGTTCAATTTCCTAGGGTGGAAATGTATTGAGAAGTCATAAGCCATTATAAACTCTGACCATATTCTCTGGAACATGTTCAAATCATATTTAAATATATATTTCAGACTTTTTTGATTGGTACATATATCACACTTTTCCCCATATAGATAATTCACCCATATAATTTATACAATGATTACCACTATTAACAACAAATCATGAGTTGTGTAATTTTTCTCATGAATATTAAACTGTCATGAGGAATAATATATAACTATGTTATTTTTAATAAGAACACATCCTAATCATTTAATGGATGTGTCGCTAAATGTTACAAACCCTTCTCCACTACAGGGTAGTGTATGCACAGGTGCATGAACAAACCTTCCCTTCCGTTCCATGAAATTTTCCTAATATTCATCTATCCTGAGGAACCTGACACCCTTTAGAATTAAATTTTTTATAGGATTAGAGAGTTATGTGAAATTATCCACAAGTCTAAAAGAATATCTACTTAATCCTAGGAATATATATATTTTTGTCCTTGTGGTTGGTCTTGGCCAACATTCAATAGCATCCATCTTTGATGGATATATATCTATACCATCTATTGAGATAATGTGGCCCAAAAATGAAACCTTTTGTAGCAAAAACTCAAACTTTTTAAATTTTAAATATAACTACTTCTTACTTAGTTTATTTAATAAATTTCTCAAGTAATCGTCATGCTATTACTTTCTCCTAGAATAGATAAAAATATCATATATAAATACTACCAAAAACTGGTTGAGGTAATCAATAAAGACTCTATTAATTAAATGTATGACGATATCAGGGGAATTAGTAAGACCAAAAGGCATCACTATATATTCATACTGACTATGCCTTGTACAGAATTCCAGTTTAGGAATATCCTCATTCTTGACCCTCAATTGATGATATCCAAAATGAAGATCAATATTTGAATTGTATAGAGCTCTATACAGTTGCTCAAAGAAGTCATCAATACAACGAAGGGGATACTTTTTCATGATTTTGATCTTGTTCAAATCATGCTAATCAATGAAGATTCGCATTAATCCATATTTTTTTCTGCAAAAATAATTGATGCTCCCTAGGGTGATACAATTGGATTAATTAATCCCTTTACATGGTTTTCTTGGAGTTGTTTATTTAATTCTGGTAACGTAATCAGGGACATTAAATTAAGAGTCTTTGGAATTTGTGTGGAACCATGTATAAGTTCTATTGAGAAATAAACTTCTCCTTTTGGTGGAAGAATAGGAAAATATTCTAGAAATACTTCCAAAAAATCTTAAATAATAGGCATATCATCGATGTCATTCTTCTCCCCAACCATTTTATATAAAAACCCCTTTTGAATGGGAATCAAGACTCATGCATTTGATATAATCTCCACAGGCAGTTTGGACTTGTCACCGCATTGATGGATGATCATAGGGGGGTTTGAAATGTCGAACACAACTTCCCTTCCATGACAATTGATGTGGGATTTATATAAATAAAGCCAATTCATTCCGAGGATGAAAAAAAATGCAACCATTATTAGAATGAAAATATTTTTCAAGAAGAACATTCCCAAAAATATCTACCAGAGTGGAATCATAGACTTGAGATGAAATCATCATACTATTAAGGATTTTAATTACTAATTCAACCTCTAATTATTTTGGAAGAATATTTTCACCCAGTGAAGATTAATTAGATATGAATGAGTGGGTAGTTCTGAAATAAAACATGAAATTATATGTTCTAGAGTAGATGGTCAGTGTATCTTTCATCACGTTGTTATCACAACCCTCATTATAAATAGTGATTTCATGTTACTTCCCCTTATCCCTTGTCTCAAGAGGTTACTGATGTTGATAGTCATCACTATCCCTCAGGTATGGGTAGTGGTTAGCATAATTCCCATTCTCCATATACTTGTATCATGAAATCGTGGGAGGTTTATTTTGTGCGTATTTTTTCCCATTAGAATTTTGAGAAAACTTATTCTCATCACTTCATCAATCAATTACCTGATGGCCTTCCCTATCACAGTTAAAAACATTTATTAGATTCCCTATGGAAATTTACTCCATGATTCTTCCCATACATAGATCATAAAGAAAATTTAATCTTATTTTCGCTAGGGTTCTTAAAGAATCCTTTAAACATCATCTTCATCTTCTTGTTATAGTCGTTATATTGATTCATGACACCAACCTCCATTTCGAAGTTGATTTCAAAATCCACAATCTATTTGTAGCTACTAATGTCTCTTATGGCCAAAGCCATTCTAAAACCGGTCTGTAATCCACCAAGGAACCTATTCACATTACTTTCAAGTTTACTGATAATTACTAAAGTTTTACTTATAAGTCTCTTGAAATTAGCCTCATTGGTACCAAGATACTCATCATCCATATTCTTCAAATTAGGGAACCCTTTATCCATCTTCGTATGAAGAATTAGAGGTATTTACTTATTGAAAAGTAAGTTCCTAATCTTTTCCCAAACCATAGATTCAATATCATTAGGTTGTCTTGTATTCTTAATTAGATTCCACCACGGATCTGTGTCGCCTTTTAACGGATAAATATCCAGATTAACATTCTCATGCTCAGAACATAGAGGACCATAGAATACCTATTTAGTGGTACTAATCCATTTTTCTTCAACAAGTGGATCATGAGAACCTTTTAAAGAAGGTGGATGTTGCCTCATGAAATACTCTACATGTTTTTGTTCCCTCTTTTCCTCATTTGGAATTACACCCTGATTCATTTCTTGAGAATGATATGTGAGCATAGAAATGTTGTTTTTTATTCCATATCCCATAGCATTTGGTTTTTCATGAGAGAAATCATTGAATTTTCCATCGCTGTCTCCATTAACGGGGTTCTTTTAGGTTTCATCCATTGATTTAAACCAAATTCATAGAGTAAGAAATATTTATCATAATGTGGAACCACATAATCATGAAAAATTACTTATTAGATGATTGAATTATGAATCATTCCTTAATATATGATTCATTAAGTTTATACAAGGTTAATAATATCCAAATTATATTTAAATCATTCATAATGGTTCGTGAAGAGTTTGTAAAATCCCAATGAATATCCCCTAGGAGTATCAAACTATGTGTGCAGCAAAGCCTGTTGTTGTGTACTAGATTACCCCATGTCAAGCTTGAGATATCTTGTCGGAGTTGTTAGCCCTAGGTACTTCTATTCCAGATCCACATCAACTTGTAGTATCTTGAGAAGGATGTATTTCTTGGAAATGACCAACTCTATCCTTCAGAAAAATAATAGTAAATTTTCCTATCCTTTTATTCAACCTAATACGCATCCTTAGACATGTCCTTAGGGTTCTCACCATGGTTTTCCCATCCTAGTTTCCAGTGGTTAACTAAACCTTTCCAATGATACCAACTATAGAAACCTTTAATTTACAATCCTTAACATTACATATCTATTATAGAATACTTAAACATTATACAAATAGACACAAGAATATCATACTATTCTAGTTCCTTTGGAAACATGTAATAAATAAACACCGATAAATAAGAGAGCTACATTATCTCCCACTAGGTACTTCTTAGCTAGAAACATTATTTGACACCTCAAACATAAAATATATCTTCATAACATAGTGAAGGAATCATAAAAAGGGGTGATCTCAAATACTGAGTAAGGGTAAACAAGGGAGACATGTAAGCATAAACATGAGAAAATTAGTATGATACTATGTTCCTTAAAATAGAAGATCATACCTTTTATATCATAGATCGTGGCACAAATTGGGGTTGTTTATAAGAAATGAATCATAATTAAATAATGATCATATTTCATGAAATAATAATATAGGAATAATAAATGGAATTATGCAACACATAAATATATAATGATTTCCAAAGTCTTTATGGCATTGCTTCCAAGAACATCTTAGTTGACATGGTCCTTTACTGAACTTGGTTACCCCTATTCCATCTCTATATTACTGAATCGATTGACCCTCATTCTAACTGTATATTACAGAATTATGTAACCCTTATTTAATCCATTTATTACTTAACCAAATAATGGTTGTTCCATTTTTGTTTTATCACATGAGATATAAATCACTACCCAATTCATTAGAGGGACATATAGGACCCACTTGTCACATAATAAAATAATACACACATGTTTCACAACATAAAAAATAATCATACCATAACCCATGAATTGAAATGGGTATTATAAACATGTAACAATATCATAACCTATCTAAAGAGACATGTTTCATAATCATTTCATCATAAACATAACCTATGAATACAAGAAGGTTGCAAAAGCATTTAACCTGTCAACGAGAAACGAGTTTCATAAAACCATTACATCAATAAATAATACATTAAGAGAAATAATATGAATGGAAGCATTGAATAATTTTACCCTAATGGAATGAGTAACACCAAAAGATGTTATCTTATATGGTAAATAATTTTTGAAATATTTTTTTAAAAATCTTATTGAGGAGATATCCTTTTTTCATTGACAAACAATTTTAATTACATAAAACCTAATGAAAACCATTTTCATAAAAAATAAAATTGAATCATTTAAAGTTATATTTAAAAATTATAAAAGATTTTTGAAATCCATTATCCTTTAAAAAATTTCAAGGATATTTTGAAAACTTTTTTGAAAACATGGATTTTTAACACAAAATATTTATGGCCAAACAGAGGGATGATCATATATTACTAAAAACATTATCATAAGTACCAATGAGTTGAAAATGGTACAAAAAATGAGTATATTTTGAAAAAAAGATTATAATGAATGGAAGGAATAATTTTGAGATATATATCATAAAATTTCTTTAAATGTAGCATAAACAAAAAAACTATCAAAAGGAAGTGAGATTGTCTTAATAAAATCTAATAACATAGTAACTTTGGATTATACTCTCTAGTATGAAAAGAAATTATATGAAGCTTATGATATCATGAATGATGTAAATTTATGATATAAATTTTAGAATGAAAGTATATACATCTCAAGAAAGGTTTTTTGTACATAACAAAACACGAGTCTCAAATAAGAAAAATTGAGACCAAGCTATTTTATAGATTTTATATATTTTGGAACATAAACCCCATTAATGAACGATCATAAAATGGATATGTGAATAACCTTAAATTTAAGTATATGATACCTATAATAAAATCATGAGCAGTATATATACCACAAAAAATGAAAGAGTGGTGAACATAACATGTATCTCATGGAAATTATAAGTGTGATGAAATCCCCTTTCCTAGTATGTTGACTCTCAAAATTATCATACCAGATTATTGTATAATGAATATAATTTTCTTATAAATCATTCCCTCAAGATTATTATTATATATATTACTACAAATTCATTGATTATGACCTTATATTACCCATTTTTAATGATCCTATGTTAAGGTTTCACTTTAGGTAATATTTTTTTTGTTCTTCATATGTCTTAATTTGTTATATCATTGATCCTTATACTTATATAATCAATCCAGAATATCGAAATTGATAAAAATATTAGGTATATTCATATTTTGGTAATCTTCCAAACAAGGAAATTTCACCTAAATAACCAAATAATTTATCATGGATATCATTATTTCATAAACCAAATAACATTTTTAAATTAATATGATTAACTAAGGAAATATTGATATGACTTTATCCTTTTCTCAATAGAGATATTTTATAGGAAACATTTTTCATGAATTAATTCGATTATTAGATATATAGGGAATTTATTGGGCAAAGAAGAGATGTGTTGGGGATTGTTAATGTGACCCCTTGATATGCTAGTAATCTCATGGTTTGAATCAGTTGGTCAACCTCAACTAATGGGTTTTTTTCTAGTACTTTTGGAACTATCATGATGATAGATCTTAGCAGTCTTAGTATCATGTACATGGGAAGCATGATTTATGATAATTAATCATTACCTTAATTTTAGATATTATTATTATCCATAAGATTTTAACTGTGAAATAAAATATGGATTCATTTCATTATCAGTTTGTGGCTTAAATGGAATTTGTTTTCAATTATTTACCTTCACATGTTTATTCTTCCTTGTCTTATAATGATTTTTATTTTATTTAAATGGCATGCGTTTTCAGTTATTTATCATTATATAATATTTATGAACATTTTTCTCAGTTTAATGATTCCATGGAATGTGGTTTTAGTTATTTATCTTTATACATTGATTATTCTGATTGATTCATTATTACATCCTCTATTTTTAACCATTGCTGAGAATTTAATCTCACATTTATTTTTTATCTTACCCTATGATTCCATAAAGTTTACTATGAATGATATGCATGGATACACTATTTGTAATAATGTTATTTTTTTGAAAAATTATCAATCAATTTTGTCCATTCAAATATAATATGAGAATGGTGTATCTATCAAGTTTTATAATAATACCAGACTGATCAGTCCTTTGGGATGTGTTTCCTTGTATCTTATGCCAATTTAATGGTATCATGCTCCATCTCTAGGTTTCTGGTTTCAAAGATTCTATATGGGATTAATTAATCAAATATATATACGTATGAAAACCATGTTCCCATCTTATGAGGAGTGTGGTAAAAATAATCCTAGATAAATTATTTAAAAGTTTGATAAATGCTTCTGATATGGTGAGCTCGGTTATATGCCTCGTGACGGTAAGGAAAATGATCATACAAGTAATGAAAAACCTGATGGTAATATGTTTTAATGGTAATGATTTGGGAAATAATACTAATGTGTATCTAAATTTGGTTACTCAAGGTGTATATAAGAAATATAGAAAGTATAAGGGTGTGGGAAAATACTTTTATACTACTATAGTTGATGTTTTTCCACCGAATATAGTGGTGAATGATATATTTCTAGTTTTTTTGAATTATGCCAATACCCTGTCTAACTCTAGATATTCACAATAATTAATTTTTTGATAAATTTTAAAATAAAATGGGACAATCACAACATGAAGAGAAGATATAATATTTAGTTAAATTTATATGTGGAAATATTAAATCAACCAAGATTTATAGGAGAGTTACCATTATTATTAGAAGGATGTTATTCCATTTAAATCGTGTAGAGATAAACAAATTAATGTTTTATATAATTATTGGTATGGATTTTATTTTAGTTTATCATTCTATGATATATTTTTTAGCCATGAAATTTATGTCCAATGATTTCTTGCCTTTGATGACTTACCTAGAAACAGAGAGTTACCTAGCTTATATTAATGAAAATAAATAATCTATTCAAATTAGTGATGTGAATGTATTAAATTAAGACATTAATGTGTTTACTATTGATGCTCCTATTGTTATTTTTAATCCGAGTATTAAGTTTAATGTTTATTGAGTTTACTATTGATAAGATAGTAAGAGCTCAGTATTTTCCAAGGGTTTACCATGAGGCTTGGAAACCATCAGTTGATGTTGAAAGGGGATAACATTTTAAATACTCTGTTTCATTGTAGGGAAATGCATTATGGGTTTGTATTTATTCTGTTTGGGTTGTCTAATGAACCTATCCAATTTATGGAACTAATTAATAGATATTTCTATATATTCATATATAATATTGTGGTTGTTTTTATCAATTTAATTTTGGTGTAGTCTTAAATAAAATAGGACATTGAAATCATATATTTTTTTTAAAATCCATAAAAGGAAAGAAATTTTATGTAAAATTTTATTTGTGTGAATTTAGGTTGCAAAAAAAATCATTCATTGGAATCATTATTTGTAAATATGGGATAACTATAAACCCAACGAAAAAATGTTTTTGAAGAGTGTCCAAGACCCAAAAATATTGTAGATATTCATAGGTTTCTTGGATTAGCAGGTTACTACCAGTGGTTGTTTGAACAATTTGCTTGATTTTCTAACCCACTAATTAAGGAAACTCAAAAAGGACATAAAATATTTTGGAAAAAATAATTTTAAGAATTTCATTTGGTGATAATAGCAATATTGGTGAATGATTCAGTTTTATCCCTATCTTTTATAAGGGGTGAATTCAACCCCTATTGTTATTTTTCATTAAAAGGACTTGGTTTTGTTCACAAGTAAAATAATGAGGAAATCTATTGTGATTCATATCATTTCAAACCTCATGAGTTAAATTAACCAAAAAATTATTTGTAATTATATGATGTAATTTTATCTTAAAAAATTTGGATTCATCATTTTTGTTGAGTAATTTGGGAAACATATACTTGTAATAAAATTTAATTGTATATTTAGTCAGTTAAAATTAAACATAGGAGAGATAAGATTCATAGAACTGATCAAGGATTATGACTTCATGATTCATTGACATCCATGAAATGAAAAGAATGTGGTTAATGCTCTAGGAAGGAAAAATAATTATATATTAACCATTATACATTTTTTATGTGACCCTTTAGTTAATGATTTGATAAAGTTTGAATAATAATATATGGGAAAATGGATATCCTTTTTTTGTTTTAGGTTTTAGTTCATTTGAATTTTTCAAAAAGAATTATGAAATCTCAAAAAAATATCAATCATTTCAAAAAAGTAGAATTTTTTAAGAAGGGTAAGTTTCATTATTAATATATTGACAAAAAAGGTTTTTTTTTTGATTTGGAAAAAGATTATCTTTTCCTTGTGATTCTTTTTTGAATAATTATTTTTTGAGTGAAGCTCATAATTATTAATTTTTGTTCATCTAGTATGAACTAAGATAAATACATTACAATGAGGGTATTACTGGTAGTACGAAATTAAAGGATATAGTTCATGATTTACTATGAACTGTTTGAATTTTTAACACATTAAATCAAAATTAAAATTCAATAAGGTAATCCTACATTCTGTTCTAGCACCAAATTGGAAAATAGATAATATATTAATGGATTTTGTGGTGGGATTACAAAACACTCCATGAGGTAATAATGCAATTTGGGTTATTGTTGATCGATTAAATAAATCATCACATTTTCTTCTCATTCATGATACAATGTTGGTATATCATCTTTATTGACATTATTTAATTGATATTTTTAGGTTACCTGGAGTTCCTCTCATAATTTTATCATACCATCATACTAGGTTCACATATAAATTTTTTAAGGGACTTTAGAAATATTTCAGAACTGAATTAAATTTTATTACAACATTACATCCTCAAACTGATGGTCATTTTAAGTAGATGATCGAATTATGGATGATATGCTTCATTCTAGTTCAATAGAATACATTGGATGTTTGGAACAACATATTTTTTTATATTATTTTTTATAATATTATTTTCTATTCTATTATATAGATGGAAATATTTGAGGCATTAAATAGAAAGTCATGTTGAATTATATATTTTTTGGTGATTTAGGAGAATGGAAGTTTATGAAAATAGAGTTTATATAGGATATATGTGAGAAGGTCCATTTTATTTAGCAACATATGAGGATGGGTCATAGCATGAAGAAATGTAATGAGGATAATCAAAGAAAATTTATTTCTTTCAAGGTTGGTGATCACGAATTTTTAAAAGTATCTCTATGTTAATGTGTAATGATTTTTTTTGAGAATGGGAAGTAGTGTCCATGGTTCATCTAATCATATGAGAACCAGAAGATGTTTGACCATTTTTTGTCATTTGTCCTTACCTATGAATTTATCTGAGCCAACAAACATATTTTGTGTTTCAATGTTATGAAAATATGTTTCAAATTCATACCATGTTTTTGATACATGAATTAGTTCACTTACAATAAAATACATCTTATGATGGGAAATCTATTTATATTCGCATCTATAGATAGAAACTATTGAAGAATAATGTGATTCACTAGGTTTTGGTTTTAGGAAAATAATCAAATGGTTGAAGAGGTGACATGTGAATATGAAAACACTATAACGAGAATATATCCCAACTCTTTTAATAAGTGAAAATATTATAAGGATTCAATTTTAAAAAAATCAAAATTATTCAATAAGTTAGTTAATGATATTATAAATCACTCTCATGTTTGTATTTTCCATAAAAATATTTAGTCATTTTTAAATAAAAAAGAAAAAATATTTAACAAAAATATTTTATTATGAGGTTTTTATTTGAAAAGAATAATTTATAATTTTTTTATTTTTTTTGAAAACATTTAGATCATATTTTTAAATCATCATATACAAGTTATCTTTGGTTGAAATTTTGGGATTTTCCAGTAAATATTTATTTATTTTTTGAAAAGAGAGAAAAGAATATTTGAGAAAAAAGTGATTTATTTAAATATTTTATGTAATTTAAAAGTAAAATTATGTTCAGAATATGATTTAACATAACATAAATATTACTATGTTTTATTAAATCTAGTTAATTAAATTTTAATCATCATTATATATTATTTTAGAAGATGGTTTTTTTTATTAAAAACATGATTTCAAAAATAAAATAAAGTCCGTAATATTTCTCTATTCAAATTAATTAAGATAATCTATAATGTGGAATTTTATAAATTGAATTTAAATATTATATATCATTACATTTTAATACATATTCACTAAAAATGTTTTAGTCATACTGTTAATATAAAATCATCTTCTTCTCAATAAATACACTTCTTGAAAATCAACTTTTTCACCATGTTTGCAGGTTTTGTTTCAAATTAAATTATTAAATTTTATGAATTGAATTTGGTAATATTTATTAAATATTTTTTATTATCATAATTTATATTATATAATTATTCTAACATATGTTTTGACCATAATTAATAGTGAAAACAAATGATATTAATTATTTTGGTTAAGGTAAAATTGATTTACTATGGGGTTGAACTAAAATGATAGGGGTTAAAATGACCTAAAACATGTATAAAATATAATTTATGGCCATATTAAGATATTATAATTTATATGAATATATAATTATCCATTTTGGACCCTTTTCCTCTAAACTATATAGGTACAATGTTTTCTTTTAAAAAAATTTCAAATGTTCCACTAACCTCACTCATAAAAGGAAACCCACTCCCCTATAATATTAAATACTTAAAAGACATTTTTATTAGTAAATACCTAAAAATACATATTTCTCAATTCTCTCATCATGACCTATATCTATTATTTTCTCATAATCCTATCTTAAAAAGCCTTTGGATGAAAACCTAAGGAGATTTCCTAAAGAAGAGGCAACGTTTTTCAACAAGCGCTCCTTAAATTATTATTATACCATGATAATATAATAAATTAAATATAATCCATATGATTTTATGTTATTATTTTTAGGTCATAAATTATATATATTTCATATTCCTTAAAATAATAAATGATAGTAAAAATCTTGTGTATGGAAGATTGCAACCTCATGAACCGATCTAACACGTTTTCTATTAATTCTGTTCGACTGTACGACAGACTACCGCCTCACGAAGAAATGTGATTCGTTTTTCACTAACACAGGAAATGGAAGTTAATAAGGATAATTTTAATAAATATATGTTATATATATGAAATATTTATGATAGTAATGAAATATTTATAATTATTGGATTAAAAAAATATTTTACTTCTTACCTTTTAACATGCAAAAAATTGATTCTGTCGTTCGTGCAATGTATGGATGACCACCTTCACGAAGCGATGTGACCCATTTTCATAAACCAACCACATGGATGATATATATCTGTATTTATAAATAAATATTATTTAATTTTTATATTATTAAAATTATTGATAGATATGATAATATTTACCTTCCTTCCATGATGATAATTGAAAAATGGAAATGTTACTGATTTGTGTGTTCTGCCTATCATCTCCATGTTTGTAACTGATTTCACTATTATATAACCATATATTGATTATTGGTATTAATATTAGAAATGGTTTATGAAAATTATAATTATTTCTTGATTATTATTCTAGATATGTATAAAGAATTACCTCCTTGACCATAGACAACATTACAAAAGTCGTTTTTGACACATATTCTGAATATGGCCAAAACATCATTCATAAAGAAAATTGATTATGTAATAATATATAAAATGTAAATGAGTTTAGGAAAAAAATAATAAACTTTGAAAATATTCTTAATTAGGTAAATAGTTAAAATATATTTATTATTCAAGGAGATAAATTATATACATGAGAAGTCAGACGTTAGGTAAGGGGCATCATCTCAATCTCATTTCCTTGAGGCATATTTTGATGTTATGCACTGATATTATTTTATGAGGTGTCTATACAACACATTTGAAATTTAATATCAGGAATTTCTTTATTCTCATGAGATATAATTTTTTTGTTAATGTTATTATTTTTTGGGGATTATGATTCAAATGTTTCCAATGTCATAACTGACTTTTCTTTAAAAAATAACCTTTAGCGTTTTCCTTGTAATTCTATTTTTCATCCATGTACATGTTTTTAAAATAATTTAATTATGGAAATGAGTGTTTTAAAAATATCATTTTTGACTAACTTTTAATAATTTCAATAAAAGAGAATTTGTTTATGGAATTTCTTATTGTATTTAAAATCATCAATAGAAATGTTTTATTATTACGTATATGATAGAAATTAATTCTCCATCACCATAAAAATTACTTGATGTTCAAATTAAATTAAAAAAAATCATGTTTTATTAAAATATTACTCTATACATTTTTTTGGATATTTTGGTATTGAAATTTTTTTTAAAGGTACAACTATTTTTGTATATGAGAAAACTTTCATGTTGGTGAAGAAAATATTTTGTGAGTGTGATGTTGAAAATTACATGATTTTTTGTTTGATGATTATAATATTGTTATTGTAAATTATTTATATTGATGTGTTTTTATCTTATTAAATAATAACTGGTCGTCTTGTTATGAAACATGTAAGGGAATTAACATTATTGACCAATACTATACCACCTATTTTATTTGCATGGGTAATTATCATTCCACCATTATTTTAAAAAAGTAGGTTATTAATAAAAATCAGTATTTTCCCTATTCATCAAAATATGAAACATTTCAAAAAAATAGAAAAATTTTATCCTATAATATTTCATTATTCTCGTGTAGAAAAAAAAATTTAGTATTTTAAAATATATATTCTAAATTTTATGGAAATAAATTTGAAATTACATTTACAATGCATGACTAATTTACCTTTAAGAAAGAAGTATATTTTTTAATGAAACATTCATTTCTTCTTTAAAATGTTTCATATTTTACTTTAATATATACAATAAAATAATGGTGGAATGATAAATTATTTTAAAAAATTAGGTTTTTAATACAAATAAGTATTTTAAGAAATAAATATATTTTTATTGAAACATTTATTTTTCTTTAAAATGGTTCTTATTTTAAATCAAATCAATCGAGAAATATTGAATTAATTTTATAAATTTTTAAAACATAGGTTTCATATTATAGTTTTTTCTACTTAGATCTTCTAATTTAATAGTTAACTAATTATAGGCATGTTTAAATAATTATATATTAATATAGTATCACATTTTATTTATACCCGGTGTCGTGTTTATCATAGGATACCAAATAAATTTAATTTATTTAAAAGGAAGTATATCATAAATTATTATGGTGTTAGAGTCTTGGATTTCAATTTTATAAAAATAATTCATTTTTGGTTGTGTCCTTGAAGCAAATAGTTATTTCTTGGTTAAGGCCTTAAAACTAAAGATCAAGATATCTGGAATTATACATTACATTAAATTTAATGTAGTTACTATTGTATGTGTTTTTATTTATGTCAGTAACCATGGATTTGTTTCAATATTCTATAATTATTTTCAAAAAATTATTTTATTATCATTTGTTTCTAGTTATATTATACGTTGAAATTTTATACCTTTATAACTTTAGATATACATTTTCACTTACTGAGAATTTTAACTAACACTTTTTATGTTTACATTTCCCTAGGCCATGGAAAAATTTATTACACATGATATGTATAGAAATGTATCATGTGAGGAGAATTTAATTGGAAATTTTTCTGAACTATTTTGAATTCATTTATTTATTATATATTAGAAAAATGTCTATTAGGGGAGACTAAAATGGGATTTTTTAGTTAATTTTTTTTCATAACTCTCTAAAAATATAAACCTAAAAGTTTATCCATATGCAACTGACTCAGTATTTGTTAGTGATATTGTAATTATTTATGGTTATAATTGCATCACCATTTTCATTTCAATGCCGATATGTAAAAAAAATTTATTCCGATTATATTCTTGCAGCACGGGATAGAGGTATCACATGGCTCGTATAGTATTAACATAGATTTAATATATAATAATAATCCAATTCATTTCAAGGAATATGTAAGATAATTTAAGGGACTATGTGAGAGTAAAAAATAATTCTTACCCTTCTTCCCAAGGATTAGAAAATGAGGCAGCGTGTTTTTTAGTGGATTTGACTGAGTGGATGGTCATCTATAGAGATAAGAAGGTAGCAAGTTTAAATTTTCCAGGTATAAATATCAATAAATGAATGGTTGGGATCACTTGTTCACCTAACATGAAATATTTTATTGTAATTTAATGATTAAAAAAATATATAGTGTCTATATATTTGATTAAGAGTAATCTCAAATTATGTAACCAAAATTTTTTTTCTAGGATGGTGTACATTCTCTTATTCTTTTTCTTGTATGTGTGTTTTTAAATAGCAATTGACAATAGGGTGATTCATCATGAGATTTTAAAGGGTAGTTACCTAATCAAAAAATAGAAATTTATTATTACTAATTTTCTAAAGTCTGAACCATGTTCTATATGTGAGTTTTGGAAGGAATCTTTTGAAACCTGAGGAATGGACATAATAGAAAATATTTCCCTTTATACTTCTAATGGTATCCCATAATTATCTTGGTTGACTGTGAAATATGGTTTTCCTATTTCCCAATCTATTTGTAGTCTATTGGGAATATATTTGGACACTACTAGTCACATCAAGCGTCAAGTTAGTTAAAACAGGTTCTAGGAGATAAAAAATCTTTTTAAAATTGTAATCCAACCTTTTAATTTTATTCCCCCAATCTTCATTCTACTTGTTTGAAACTATAGGGAAATAATGAATTTACCCTATTCTCTCCATACATTCTCTCCCTTTATACCTTCTTGACCTAGGTTCCTTGTGACTTTTTTAACATGACAATATAAGGT
Organism: Viscum album; assembly: GCA_963277665.1. NCBI lineage: Eukaryota > Viridiplantae > Streptophyta > Magnoliopsida > Santalales > Viscaceae > Viscum > Viscum album. The sequence goes on from OY728142.1 coordinate 1,415,232,303, forward strand.
AATAAATCTACCTTTAACCTTATGTTTTATTCCTCTTGTATGCTTATAATTCGGTGTGGCCATGTTTGGGATTGAATATGGGATTAATCCTAAACATGGTTGAAACCTATCAGAAACATGGGGTATTCATATGTGATATATATGAGAGTATTAAAGGGGATGTGTGATCATAATAAAATTATTTTTGGATTTATGCATGACACTGAAGGAAATTATTTATTTTTATATCCATTTTTGATGAAATGGATTATACATTTGGGTTTAATAATTGGTTGTTCTTTTTTTTTCTTAGGAAAAAATGTGTTCCAAGTGTGGGATGCAGCGTTTTTCATTGATTTTTGGGATTATGGAACATTGTGGTAAGTTTAACATCATTTATATAAAGCATATGTTTTCATTTTAGGTTGAATAACTTCAAGAATAATGGTTATTACTGAAAAAATGTTATTATTATAATTATTTGGGTTGTAATGAGCATTGATTATTAAATTAATTTGTTTTTAGGTTAGTGACCTTTAAATTTGTTTTTTAATTTTATATCCTATATTGTTTTGGTCTTGACATGTGGTTATTTTATAGTCATTGTTTATTATTATTATTATGAAAAAATGTTTGAAAATGTATAGATAAATCAATAATTAGTATAATATAACATCATCATAATGGCCAACATGGACTGTATAGCATATTAAAAATTTCATTTGTAGTGACTTGGTTGAACTTGTGTCGAGGATTCATTTTTTATTTTTATTGGTTGTGTGAATTGGTTTTTTACTATATTTTTAAATGGAATTGATTTTTTCTTTATTTTTTCATGTAAAATACATTTTATATGTAATTTAATATGTGAAATGGATTATTTTTAAAGATATGGTTTAGAATGGAAATTTAATGAAAACTGATGGTCTCTCTAAGAGATGATTCCTCTAATTCTTGGCCTAGGACATTGGATGATTGCACTAAAAAGTGACATATATTTATTTTATTTTTGAATAGTGTTCTTAAAAAATATTTTGAATCATATAAAATATTATTTTACTGTTAAATTAATTTATCTTTTTAACTTTTAGAGGTTAATGTTATGTTTTTTTGAATATTTATTTTAGTGGTAGACCCTTGAATTTCATATTTTATATATGTTATCTCTTACTTCATTATTATCCATGACATAATTTCTACAATTTTTGAACGATTCTTTTTTTTTGAATGGTTTTCTAAACTATTATGTGATTTATAATGAAATTCATGAGGATTTTTTGGATTCAATACCATGACAAGTTACCTTTAATTATGTCAAACTCATGGAAATTATGAATCCCTTCTTCAAAAATTGTATTAAAGTTATCCTAGTGTTAATTAGTGAATGAACTCTCACAACTTTTGATCAGGTCATCAGATAACCTTGGATTTATGTGGGACACCTTGGGAGGTTTTAAGGTATGGTTATGGGGGGTTTACCATTTACATTTTATTGGTACTTAAAACTATTTCTGAGTGGTTGGTTTATTTATTTCATTTTTGGAGTTTCCTCTTGACTTATCATAGAGACAAATATAAGATATTGTTCTAGTAATGTTTTTATTGACAATTAAGGAGAAATGCACGGGAAGTTGTTCCTTAGTTTTTATTATCCTTAGTAGAGACCAATATTATATGATATGTGTATATTGAGTTTCTTTCCTTATTATTGTTTATTCATTAAAGTCTGAAATTGAGTGAATGGAAACAAATATTGTATAGAAATAATTATTTAATCACATAACTCAAATTTAGGGGCAACATCATGGATGACCTTATCAATCATGGTTGGAACTAGATATGGAGGATAGTTCAAAAGTAACCTTAGAGATCATTATTCAGTGTAGTGGAGTGTGACATATATCTTCTAGAGTTCATGTGTAAAGATGTTAATAAAACCTATTTAAAAATCATGCATGTAATAGTAGTATTATTTTTACTATGTGACCAGACATAAAGAAATGTTGAAATTTTATCTAGGATATAGTAGTGATTCTATTGGTGGAAGTGACTTTACATACCATAGAGAAGGTTGTTTGGCATCCAACGTCATTATGGTTAGGTAATATCTCGGAAACATGAGTTTTTTTATGATGATAGAATTATATAAGATCTAAAGGATAAGTGTTCAAATATTGTTGTGTACAATTGTATATGAGGATCCAATTCTGTGAGGACTTGTGATATATGTTATTTATCGTGAGGTTATATATGTCTAGTCTAGGTGACAGCCCCAGTAGGTACTAGTTAGGGGATATTGGGAAATACCTAAGAACTAGGATTTTAATTTATCTTAATTGGATCCAATAATTTTATTTTCCCATTTATTTATTCTTAATATTGTTATTTTAATGATATTTTATATTTAGATTCCTCTGCAACTTAATTTTTGTTTTCACAATCATTTGACCTTTACCATTGACAATTGGGGACTACTTTATTTTTCATTGTTAATTTATGGACATAATCATTATTTCCCATGATATTTATGGTTTTTATTATTGATGGGTTGTGAGATAATATTTGGGTCTTGTAGGCCTCTAATGAGAAAATATTTTTGGATATTTTAAGTCTTATTGGTGACAACATCTCATGAGATAACATAGACTATCTGGTATATCTTGTTAGGATATAAGATTATATGAGTCAATGAACATTGAATGGTGGTATACTTTTTGAATTATGTGGTTTCAATTTGAGTATTTTTGGTACATATTTTTTTTGGGTATGTTGTAATTCATGTATAACCTTCATGAGAATGCATGTGTTATGTTTCTAAGTGGGTTGGGTTTTACTCAAAATAGATTTTTGTGATCTAAATATTTTCACATTCATGTTATTAGTCTCTAGTACTATGTTTTTTGAGGTGGGTAAAGAAATCCCACTAATATTTTAGACTCACTCTAATCCACATACACAATTAGGGTTTTTTTATACTCAAGAATAAGTTATATTTTATAGAATAAAAAATTATTATCTTAGAGTGAGAGTTATGACTTAGGATATTAAGTGTTATGAATTATAAACATCCAATAACATATTTTCATATGATTTAGACCATAGGATATTATTATTTTTACAATATTATCTACTATATATGTCATGGTTGAGGGGAATACTTTTTTATTAGATTTGGTTGAATATATTTTATGTTTCTAAAATGAAATTTTGTTATTATAATAGATTCATTATATTTAATATTTATTTTTATATTAATGGCTCAGAGATTCCTGATTGGCTCCCTATTTTTTCATTTCTGTTTTAGTTATGTAAATTATATAGACAATTAATTCTGAATTTTTAGTTGATTTAGGAATTAATATTATATTTTATATTAGACGGCATAGTCTCCGCCAAAATTTTTTAGTCCCTTTAATTATTGGTAGCATCTATAATTTGAGAATGGGTGTATAATATTATATAGAAACACTACTATGGTAACTAATTGAGTATTTTGGGTTGGGTCATTACAAGAAGAAAAAAATTTGTTTTTTGTTAAAATACAATAATATTGAATTATAGATATAATTTTTGGACTTCATAATTAGACATTTATCATATTTTAAAGAATAGGATAATTTGTAACCCAAGTAGAAAATGGATATCTTGTTTTTGGAATCAGAAATCTAGATATGAATGAGTTTGTGGGTTGAGGATCCTAGTGGATGATAGAAAACACTAAAGATATGTCATAGAGCTCAATTAGGATATATTTTCATTATTCATCCATCAAAATAGTGTAATGTTTGGGCATGATACATGTTATTTTTGATTGTATTTCTTGATTCATTTTTTCAATGGTGGCCATTTTAAATTAAATGTGACTGTTAATCTATTATATTTTTTTAAAAAATAAAGATAAGCAGTGTTTTGATAAATAAGAACCAAATTAATGAAAATTTTGATATGGTTGTGTAATTGTACTTGTTCGAACACTATATGGTAGTGGTGGTTGTTTATTTTTTTTGAAAAAAAACATTTTCAAAAATAGAAAAGATGTCTACCAGTAATTAGAATGTATAATATTAAATTTTTATTTGGTTATGTTTGAAATAAATCATTAGGCCACTGTTTTTGAAATGAAATGAGTTTTTTTGTAGAAAATACTATTTCTAGTAATGAGGTTTTTTGTGATCGGGCATCGTGTATTAAATAATTTTGTACGATGATTTTAAAGAAATAAAAATCATATTTTGGAATTTTAGGATCATTTTATTCAGAGTATTTTTTTAATATATATCTGAAATTTTTTTTCTGAAATGGTTTTTGGAAATAAAGCTAATGATTGAATAAATGTCGAGTAATTATAGAGATATTTTAATTTTTAGTGTTAAAAAATGTCATGGATTCCACGTAGTTTATGGGAACGTTTTATATTTTTGTGTCCTTAATATAATTAGTTTTGTTTTCAAAATAATTAGTCTATTCTCTTATTTTTTATTTGTTTACAATGTTTGGATAAGATGGAAACTCCAGAAATTAATTTTTTTTGATTTTTCTTCTATGATTAAATTAATTTTAAATAGATAATAATGGGATTTAGTATTTATAGATATATTTCTTTATAAATATTGATATTTTAAATAAGGAAATTTTCGATTTTAAGGATTAAAATTTTTTAGGGTGTGTTTGTAGTAGGCGATTCTTATAGTGGATAGAATCATTATGCAGTTTGTGGTTTTAATTATAACTTCTTATAGTGTAAATTACCATAATACACAGATAAATTTATAAGTCAGTATTATGAAATTGAAAGGTGTATCCCTATAATATCTTGAAGTTCAATGATCACTATTTGAAGGGTGTTTAATATTGTGTCCCAAATGTGTGTTTGGATAATTTAGTGTAAATAAAATTAAATTATTATATTAAAATAAGAGAGTAATCATTGGGATTCCTATTGGTAAGGAACCATGAGTTTTTATGAATTAAAAAGTTTGTGTTTGGAGTTATAAAGTGGGAGTATGGTGAGGTAAATAACATTGAACCATTTTTAGTGATGAAGTTTTCATAGATATGGGTATAATTTTATGGGTTAGAGATAAGAAATAATTTTGGGGGATGAGAAGAATCAAGGTTGAAATTTCTTAATCAATTTCACCTTTATGTGTCAATGGAATAAGTGGAGGATCGAACTCTTACATTTTTAGTGAATAGTAAAATTTAACATTTTGAAAATAGATCGAGAAGGTGATTTTTAAGCCTAATTTAGTAGTCTATATAGTAATTTATGGACATATAATAACATGCATAGATGTTTATTGGAAGACTATTATCATGATCATGGGTAACTGAGGCTCTATTTGTGGTTTCAAGACCCCCCATAATAGTGATGGTAGCACATCGTGAGTTTGATGAGCTTTCCAGTATATGTCTACTATTGTCCTTTCCAAAAAGAAAACTCTTACATTCTAACTAGAACCTAATGGACTCACTGGGATTTTTTTAAGGACATTAGAATCCGAGTAATAAGAAACCTTTTTTTAACTTGGTTTTAAAAGGGTATATATCCATTTCAATTTAATACAAACACTAAGGAGATTCTTATTACTTGTTGTGGGAGAGTTGGATCCTCCTCTTTTCTCACACACTTATCCCACAACTCTACACTTTTTTGTGATTTATGTCCAGTATATCATGATATTACTCCTCCCTTTATAATCCCCAATAATTTTTATGAATTTTAAACTAATTTATTATTAATTTATTGGTTATTGGATTTTTTTATTCAATTAAATCAGTGTGAAATCATATAAAAAACAAGTGGATTTTATGTACAATTGAAAGGGATTATTGAATGGGATGTTATCTGATTGTTTCATTATTTTATTATTTATGAATATTATAAGTGTATGTTATTTATGGATATATTATTTTTTGAATTAATAATTTTTATATTTTGGTTTTACAATTATGGATTATGTATGTTTTTGTTATGGGTGTGTGATTAGAGTGGACCACTGACCTTTTCTCAGAGTTTTAGAATCTTCATACAACCTAGAAAGTATTATTCTATTTATGTTGAATATGTGTCTTCATTTCTTATGTAAGGACATGTAAAATTGGACTGATTATTAATAAAATATTTTCACACTGGTTTTATGGTTGTAGAAGTAATATTTTATTATTAAATTTATGCAAAATTATGATAGGTGGTCGTTATACATTGAGTATTTTGATCATCTGGTCTTTTTTGATAATGGATGTTGGTTATTTTATAGTTATGTGTTATTATTATTTTTATAATGATTTAAAGTAATGAAATTTTATCATTCTATAATTGTTATGGGATAATATAATTTCAATAGATTACAAGGACTATATATTTCGAAAAATGGGTTGTTAGTGGGAATATAGTGAATGAGTAATTGTGTCCCATTTTTTGTTTTTCGTTATGATGTGAGTTGGTTTTTTACTTGAATAAATAAAATAAACGTTTTCCCTATAAATGGTATTTTAAAATATGTATATTTTGTAGAAAGATTTTATGAAGAAGATGATTTATTTAAAATGAATTGTTTTTAGGTGAGATTTCAAAACAATGTGTTTCGTACTTGAATATAGATTATAATTTTTTTAGGATATTAATTCATTTGAGTACACTAAAAAGTGATTCCTTTTTAAATGAAATAAAAAAATATTCTCCACTTATATATAAATCAATCAAAATATGTTTTTCATTGATAGACGAACTGGTTCTTTGATTTTATGATGGAAATACCCTATTTTTTAAATCATCTATATGAGTGAGATTTTTTAGAATCCTAGTATGTTATATCATGTTTCATGATTTTTCAATCCATCATATAAAACAAAAATATAAATTTATTTTGGGTAAGAATGGGTAAAAATAAAAGATGAGCATCTTTATATTATATGTATACAAGACAGTCATGGGGGCCTTTAGATTGTGTCAATTTTAGGGATTCATTGTATATATCCTCATTTGTTATAATTAGCGGGTTCCTAGTTATTATTAGTGAATTAAAATGTGTAAAATGTGGTTATGTCATGACATAATCGTGGGATAGTTTAATATAGCATGTATGGTTTCATGAAATAGTGTGTGAGTTTCGCCATTTTTTTAGATAGATATAGGCAATATTGAAGTGTGTTATTTATATTTTGTTATTTGTAGGACTACTATACGGATTGGACTCATTTATCGAGGTATAATATTTTTCCTATTATGTTAAAATTGATGGATATGACCATATTTATGTGAATTAATACCATTTTTATAAGGATCCTTGGTTGGAATCAAGATTATTTTATTTGAGTGTAATAGGTTTCCTTCATTCTTTTAGTTGGTTCTTTCTAGTAGATGATTGAGTGAACTAAAAATTAGCATTTCAGTAAGAGTAAATTTATTATTAAACCATATATTTAGAGAATATATTTGAGATTTATAGGTTTATCACTATACAACCAAGATTTTATGGTGATTTTAGAGATAAACAATGAGGCCATGATTGTTTTCATAGTAATGAGAGTTATGTTTTTATAAAGACTATTTTATAAATGATGAAATTAATAGTTAATAATGATATCTATCATATTATTAAAATTCATTATAGGTGACTAGAAATAGAGTAATGTGGTAATTTGGTCTTCGAGGTCGGGATTATTTTTTATTAGAAGGGATAGTAAATGCACTAAAGGAGGGATGACTTGCATCTGGATTCATCTTGATAATATCATGTCCATGAAACATTATATTTTTTTATATTAGTGATGTGATATAAATTCTAAGCTATCATTTTACAATTATAGTGACGTACAATCATAAATTGGGATACGTTACTATCATGACTTTAGATATATGGTAAAACCTATGGGTTTTTAGATAACAATGGTAAGGAATGATGAGATGGAATGGAGAAGGAATGAGCCTCAAGACTATTATTTCATAAAAAATCCTCCATTCCAATTTTTACTAATACCTTATCACGAGATTGTGGTTTTTATAATATATATTATATTTCAACGTCATTAACTTAGTTTTTTCCTTTCAATATATTTTTACCTTTTTCATATAGAATTGTTCCCCATTGAATAAAAAATATTGGTTTTATTAATAACCTCATTATTTCTTATGACATTTCTGGTGTTAATTATTGAGAAGTGGTGATATTAGTAAAGGATTGGGGGGAATATTATGAGTGATTATTTTTATATATTTTGATACCCTTAGGTGAAAAAATATATTAAGATGTGATAGAATGTGTTGTGTGCTTCAAGGGTATATCTGTCCTAGATTATTAAATGGTGGGACCTATTCTTGGTTGGGTAGATCTAGATTGAGTCATTGGGGTGTGTAATACATTTGGAAACAGGATCACACTAGTGTATCATATATAATAGTATAAATATTTTTCGATGGGTTTAATTATACTCCCCAATGGATTTCATACTCAGAATACTTGCACATGAATCCACTTGACCATTGGAATTCAAGGTGATGATGAAAGGTTGGGAATCATATTGTACTATTAGACTCAGCCATATCAATTTACATTGAATGAAGTTCAATGTATGTGTTTAAATATTATATTATATGTTCGATATTATTTTCATCTCTCAACAGGAGTTATGGATCAGGATGAGCCGTGTTATGAAACCCAAATATTCTAAAATAGATTGTTGTGTGAGTAGGGATAAATGCCTTTTTTATTTTTTTCATGTTATTTACTACATATTTATTAGTTAGGGGATCCTTATATTTGATTTTTAACATTCATATTGAACATATTTTTAGACTATTATAATTTTTTTATATTCGATGTATCATGCAGACTTTCTTGATTTTTTGTTCAATATCATGGGATAACATTTTCCCAAATTTTATATCTATTGATTTTTAGTATTTCAATTATATGGATGGGTCATGAAGATTTTTGGAATATTTTGGAATGACCCTTATATTGTGTATTGTATGGAATAATATCCCCATAGTTATCTCTAGACATCATCTATCTTCAGTAGAATTCAAAATTTAAGAAGGTACACCAAATTTTATATAATATCTCGGACATGGTTACAATTTTGGTGGTTTTGGGTAGGGGTGATTCAGTCATGAAATAGAATTTTTTTACCAATAAATAATTATTTTATTCTTTAAACACTTATCCACACATAGATCAAGGAGCCATAATTTCTTATAATTATTTTTCAATGAAGAAAAATAGTAAAGGAAGTACTCCCCTAAGGTAAGAATTTTTGATCACTTCATCAATTTTGTTATAACATTAAAATCCACTATAATTTATTAATATTTTTAGTTTTGACTTATTCAATGATAAAATAATTGTTAATATAATTTCATTGGGGATTCAACTAATATGAATAATTCTACCATTCATGAACACCCATAACAAAATAACCAAAATAGTACCTTGTTAGATCTCTAAAGCACCATAGTCACACCTCTTTATTATATAAATATAGAGTAAACATTGTGGGTGAGATAATGTTTCAGTGGGATATGTTTTTATCACTTATAAATGTACAAAAACAAATTCGATATTATAAAAAAATTTCAATATGGCCCTTGGGGTCGATGGATATCCAAACCTAAAATACACTAGGGTCCACCATGGATACTAGAGTATCAAATCACTCCCATGATAGATGATATTTTAGGTACATGCATTTGGATTTATACTAAATACAATACCACACCATCTAAAAAGTCCTCAAAAAGTGAAAATGTATCTCAAACCATCTAGGGATATCCAAACCCCACTACTAGCATTAAACAAGGAAATGCTCGAAGCACTACTGGAATGTGGGTTTTTTCCAACACTTCCATACTAACAGTTTCATAAAATCATTGGTAAAGAAGAGTTTTACCAACAATTTCATAAAACCGTTGGTAAATCACCTCCTAAAAAATATTTACCAAATGTTTATATAGAACTGTTGGTAAAAGGATTTCTTGGGGGACCTTTTACCAACGGTTCTAAAGAACCATTGGTATAAGTGTGGCCCAATAATTTTTACCAATGTTATTGAAAAAACTGTTGGTAAATTCTTCCCCAAAAATAACAGTAGCCCCTTGTATCCCCCATTCGTGATATAGAACCCCAAACCAAAGCAATTCCTCCAAATTTCTCCTCTCTCTTAGTGATCTAAGAGCTCCTTCGGCTTCCTCTTTCTTCATCCCATCCAAGCTGTTGAATCTCCAATTGAATCTACATCCAACCCATCCCAAATTAGGTATTTTCTTTGGTGGTACCTTATTTTTATTGAAATTTATCTACTATTTCACTTTTCAGTTTTTATTTTGATGTGTATATGTTTTTTCTTCTATTTTGATTTAACCTAGATTATATTCATTAGAATCCATTTAATTAATTAAATCTTTAACCCTCTATCGATGACGAAGTGATTTTTTCTCCAGAACCATAGAAAACCCTTTTAGATTTTATAGTTGTCACATTAATTTATCATATCATTATATTTAAATGTTATATAAATAGACTGGATTGTTACAGACCTCTCGATGGTCACCTACATGATTTGTATCTCATACATTGTTCAGGATTCCATTGGGTACCCGGATAAACTACATGATTATATGTTTAGATAAGTGGAATCACCATCATACAAATGTATGAATACTCATATGACATAGGATGGAACATAAGAGGTCTATGTGCACAATCATCAACTCAACTAATGTTGCATAGGTGCATATTCAGTTGCTAAGTGTACTAGTATTGTGTTTCCAACAATGTTCTATATAAATAACATAATGAAAAATAATGTGATTATAAAATGGAACTATTTACCCCTTTCTTTTAGGAACATGATCTGACCCATGGGGCGGTGTGGTTATTATATATTAGGTGGTGACATGTATAGTCATAGGATGTAGGTATGTTTTTTTAGTTTTGATTTTATTTTCCTTACTACATTGTCCACTTAGGTATTTTACTTCATTCTATGGATGGAGGGTAGTAATGCTATCCTGACTAGTTGATGTAGATCACTTGTATACTGTAATACCATGAGGTGTGATTGTGAGGAAACATTGGAAGATATAGGATCCTTGGGCCCTTCCTTGAGATGGAATTGTTGTTCTAAAACAATTTGTGGGAACATTTCTAGAGTATGTTGGAGTCATGAAATAACCCCAAGAGTCTCCATGAGAAAGCATAAATAACCCCAGGTTTCTCCAAGTGTCTCCATACACTGTATCATCCTCACATGGGTTGGCCACTCACCCAATACTATCAAACCTATCCTAGTCTATCCTCTCAATCACATAGTCTCGACTCATCTCTCGAGGATTATCTCATGACTCTATGCAAATCTAGTCTTCCAAAAAGAAAAAGAGGATTATTCACCTTATGATTGTCCTAGTCACAAAATACCACCATGTCGAACCCATCAACATTATATTCTAAATAATACGGTCATAAACCTCCTCAAAATTAGGTATTATATCCCAGCCCCACTAACCAGGTTCTATCCTAAGCTAAATCACACTAAGCCTCTTGGAATTATAATGACAATCTGTCCGACAATACCCAATACCCACACTATCATCTCATCCTTCATATCTTTAGCTGAACTCTTGAATCATCAAATGGATTAAAACCTTTCAAAATACATTTTATATACTCAAAGGGACCACCCCACTCTAAGAACCTACCAAGATTCCAATCCATCCTCCTAAGTATTTCCTCGTCAAATGTTTGACAAACAATTTCCACACCTATCAATACATGGTCCAATCCTCTTAGGTATATTTTACTTGATCTAAATCATCATCGTTAGTGACATCAATCACATTAAATGCATAAATTACAATTGAACCCAACATTCCAAAATTTATTCATGTGGAAAGGCCCCATGGAAACATGCTATGAACTAAAACCATAAATAATAATTCCAAATACATGAATAATTTTTAAATAAATATCTCAAGTGTAAACATAAAAACCAAGAGTAATAGAACCTCATCCGTCATACCGAACAAAACCAAAATAAGTTGAAACATAAGTAAAAATGATTGTATTCCATTAATAGGAAGAGTAATTGTTAATAAATATGAATGTACTATCTGATAGTATAATTTTGAAACATTGATATGTTTCCACTTTGCTTGCAGAAACATGATTTGACCCATGGGGCATTGTGGTACATATATGTTGGGCGGTGATAGGTATAGTCATAGGAGACAGGTATGTTTAAGTTTAGTTTTTTTTATTTTCTTTATTCCATTGGTCACTTAGACCTTTGACTACTTTATTTGAACATAGGGTAGTTAAATTTTGCGAAGGGTGCCAGAAAGAGTTCAGATTGATTCAGTCCACCATCTTTGATCTGAGGTAAGATTCTGTGGTTACTACTTGTCTCGCACCACATGTATTTGGGGATTTAGTGTTTTTAATCAATATTATCTTTTCAGTATGGCGTTGGATCGTTTCTTGTTGGATTGAGGGGATTTGGTTCTCTGCAACCAATCTAGGTAAGGCTCTAATGCCATTGATTGGTTTCTCACTGGTTATGTAGAGTCCTTCATGTGTTTTAAGGTTCTTAATATCCTTTTTGTAGTGTGTTGATCCCTGCTCATTGGTTTCAAGTCACCAAGTCAAGCGAGACTCACCTTCATGTGCATAGGTAAGTAATTATATGTATATGGGTTCCCCTGTTACGTGTATAGTCACCCATGGAAGTGATTATGCATGTATGGGTCTAGGTGTGCCTATGTGTATATATATATATAAATGCATACGCAGGTGAGTGGAGACTGATATATGCATATAAGAATTTGTGGAAGGATCCCCTTGCACATGATCATGGCCATGAAAGTGTGTGCATAGGTTCTAGGTGTCCTTTCATGTGTGTGAAGGTGCATATACCAAGTGGAGGATCAACAACTTTTAGTTATAAAGCTTCAGGAGCTGGAGTGGATGGCTTGGTTCCACCTTGAGGTAGATTCCCTCTCACAGCCTCTTTAATTTAAGAATGATTTAAATTTAATTTAGGTTCTTTCTTAATTATACTTAATTATATCGAATTTAATATCTTGAATAACTATTCTTTAATATAATTATTTCATTGGATAAATAAAGTCTTGTATTTATAATAAAACCCCTCCAACGGAGGTGCACTTTCTTTGAAAACTCACAGTGATAGTTTTGGGTGTATGATTCTTTTTCGTCGTTTCATTTCACTTTAGATGTGACATCATTGTTCCACTCACTACAAACCTCTAATGATCCCTTGTTATAACATATCAAATAGTTCATTTGTTCTATCATGTTTTTTGTGACCTTAACTTATGGAGAAACCCATTTTTGGTGTTTTCCTGGCCTCTTGGCCACCCCTTTTGGTGTTTACCCGAGCCTATATATCTAAAAAACTGATCGTTTCATTATTTAACACCTTTCAAGCTTATGGTGCTCTCCACCATAAGCTTCAACATAGCACTTTGTGGGGAGTTTTTCTAGTCTCGATGCACATCTAATTTTTTACATATATGAATTCTCCCATAATATTTGTGTTGTATCCTGAGATATTAAAACATACTCAAATTCTATTGTTCTCAAGGTGACTGAAGTTTTATTATTAGAGTTACACGGAATGAATATATCCTTGATAAGTAATACACCATCATAATTTGACTCTCAATAAGTATTTTCAACTACCTCGTGCCACTTTTAAAATCAATGAATATAAAATATATATCTTTAACTTACCACAATCCGAAATCATGAATCTGTTTTTATATCATAAGATCAGTTTCTATAATGTGAATGAAAAATACATAAGATTTATATTGAATCCTGGCCGAATGATGCTTCCACAGGGATGTCACTGGATCAGGTCAACACACCACGGTCATGTAGCAGTCATGCTGCGGTCACATAGTGGAAATGCCGTGATTTGGCCCTGCTCTAGGATGACACCCCGCGACGGTTTGTTGTCCTTTAGGAATTCGATGTATGATACCTAGATTGAGTTTTAGATACATTACCCATCTATAGTTAATTTGGAGGAAGGCGAAAACCAGACTATTGCCTCGCTTCCTCCCACTCTCTTTGCTCCTGGCTGGAAGAAGGTGCCCTACGGATGTCGCTGGACCGGGCCAACACACCATAGTCATGCCGTGGTCAAGCCGCAGTCACGCCATTTTCACGCCACAGTCATGCCACGGTACTTCTGTGATTTAGCCCTGCCCTAGGATGACACCCCGTGTTGGTTGATAGTCCTATCGGAATTTGATTTATGATACCTAGAGAGAGTTTTAGACACATTACCCACCCATAGATAATGGGGAGGGAGGAGATGGCCGAAATCTTTCCCTGCTTCCTCCAAATCCCCTCACTCTTGGCCAGATGATGGTGCCCCAAAAATGTCGATGGACTGGGCCAACACGCCATGATCATGCTGCGGTCACAATGCAGTCTATCTAAGGCACGGTGTGGCCAGTACCACTCAAAGTCTCTCACTTTTCTTTGAAATGGACAACATTTTAAGTGAAAACAACAACTGGCATATAGAAAACTAACCAAAAGCATTTTAATTCTATTGATACTATAGGAATAGGATCAATGGATCATTTATTTTTTGTACGAGTCATCCCTGCCTCAATCCAAGTCATGGTGAGGCTAGTACCACTCATAGTGTATTTCTTTTGTTTAAAATGGATACACTTTTAAGTAAAAACAACTGTAATATGGAAAACTGACCAAATGCATTCGGATTGTGTTTATAATTTAGGAAAATGATACGAGTCAACCCCTCCTCAATCCGAGGTGTGGTGTGGTCGACACCACTCAAACTATCTCTCTTTTTTTTCTAAAGGACATCATTTTAAATGAATACAACAACTGACATACGGAAAACCGACCAAGGAATTCAGATTCTACTGAAACTTTAGGAAAATGATTGATGGGTCATATGTGACATTTACAAGTCAACTCTACCTCAATTTTAGGGTTGGTGTGGCTGGAACCACTCAAACTGTCTCACTTTTATTTGGAATGGACAGGATTTTAAGTGTAAAAAACAACTGGCATACGGAAAACCGACCAAACAAATTTGATTGTGTTAAAACTTTAGGAGAATTATCCATGGGTAATTTTGGACACGTACAAGTCAACCCCACATCAATCTGAGGCGTGGTGTGGACGAAACCACTCCAAGTGCCTCACTTTTCTTTGAAATGGACAACACTTTAAGTGAAAACAAAAACTGACATATGGAAAACTGACCAAATGCATTAGGATTCTGTTGATACTTTAGTGCAAGGATCCATCGGTCATTTGTGACGTGTAAGAGTCAACCTCACCTCAATTATATGCATGGTTTGGCCGGTACCACTCAAAGAGTCTTTCTTTTTCTTAAAATGGATACGCTTTTATGAAAAAATAACCTACATATGGAAAACCGACCAAACAAATTAGTATTCTGTTGGACCTTTAGGAATACGATCCCTGGGTCATTTGTGAATTGTATGAGTCAACTTTTCCTCAATCTGAAGTGTGGTGTGGTCGTCACCACTCAAAGTATCTCTCTTTTGTTTCAAAAGGACATCATTTTAAGTGAATACAACAACTAAAATACGGAAAGCCAACCAAAGGCTTTTGGATTCAGTTGAAACTATTGAAAAACGATCAATGGGTCATATGTGGCATGTACGAGTCAACCCCTCCTCAATATGAGGGCCGGTGTGGGTGGCACCTCTCAAACTGTCTCACTTTTATTTTAAATGGATAGGATTTCAAGTGAAAACAACAATTGGCATTCCAAAAACTGACCAAATGCATTTGTATTGTGTAGATACTTTAGGAAAATGATCCATGGGTTATTTTTAATGTTTACAAGACAACCCTGCCTCAATCCGAGTAACGGTGTGGCCGAAACCCCTCAAAGTGTCTCTCTTTTGTATAAAATGGACATCATTTTAAGTAAAAACAATAACTCAGTTATGGAAAACTGAAAAAATGCATTCATATTCTGTTAAAACATTAGGAAAACAATCCATGGGTTATTTGTGACATTTACGAGTCAACCTCGCCTCAATCTGAGGCGTGGTGTGGCCAGAACCACTCAAAGTGTCTCACTTTTCTTTCAAATGGACAACATTTTAATTGAAAACAACAACTGACATATGGAAAACCAAACAAACGCATTCAGATTCTATTGATACTTTAGGAAAATCATCCATGGGTAATTTATGACATGTATGAGTCAACATAACCTCAATACAAGCCACGATGTGGCCGGTACCACTCAAAGTGTATTTCTTTTGTTTTAAATGGATATTCTTTTAATTAAAAAAACTAGCATACGGAAAACGAACCAAAACCATTCTGATTGTGTTGATACTTTATTAAAACGATCCATGGGTCATTTTTGAGTTGTATGAGTCAACCCCACTTCAATCTGAGGCTTAGTGTGGCCGGCAGCACTCAAAGTGACTCTCTTTTGTTTCGAAAGGACACCATTTTAAGTGAATACAACAAATGACATACAAAAAACTTACCAAAGGCTTTTAGATTCTATTGAAACATTAGGAAAACGATCTATGGGTCATATGTGATGTGTGCGAGTCAACCTTACCTCAATACGAGGGATGGTGTGGCTGACACCTCTCAAAATCTCTCACTTTTATTTTAAATGAATAGGATTTTTAGTGAAAACAAAATCTGGCATATGGAAAACCAACCAAACGCATTTGGATTTTGTTCATACTTTATGAAAAAAATCCATGGGATATTTTTGATGCGTACAAGTCAACCCACCTCAATCTGAGGTGCAGTGTGGTAGAAACCAGTTAATGTGTCTCTCTTTTATTTAAAATGGACATCATTTTAATTGAAAACAACAACTAACATACCGAAAACCAACCAAACGCATTCAGATTCTGTCGAAACATTAGGACAATGATACATGGGTCATTTCGGACGTGTAAGTTTCAACCCCACCTCAATCTGAGGCATGGGGTGGCCAGCACCACTCAAAGTGTCTCTCTTTTCTTTGAAATGGACAATATTTTATGTGAAAACAACAACTGACATACAGAAATCTTACCAAAATCATTTAGATTCTATTGATACTTTTGGACAAGGATCCATGGGTCATTTTTGACGTGTAAAAGTAAACTTCGCCTCAATCTGAGGCACAATGTGGCCGGTACCACTCATCAACAATAGTCGCAAACACTTTTTCATGAGTTGGGTATTTTCACTCATGGGGGCATAAGTGACGAGACTCCTAATAAAATACATTTTCACTATATATTAAAAAAAATACAGGTTCAATGAAAAGTTCATCAAAAATCATTACATACCCAAATCTAGGATCATTAAAAAATTGGGATTTGATCCAATTTCAAACTCTTATTCAACTCTAATAAGTATTTCTGAGACTATTATCCCTATTAAAATCTAATGGGGAGGTGGGGGGCTGTGTTGGTTGGGGGGTTGTGCAGGGGTGAGGTGAATTACTACTGGAAGAGTGGTTGTAATATGAAGATTTAAATGGGTGTAAATAATGTGTGAGTTATTGAAACTATTATTCAACTTTACTGGAAGATTGTTGTCATATGAAGATTGAAATAGGGAATTGTAGTACATGACGTGGTTAGAAGAGTTTGATGATATTTTTGAGTTTTATGGGCTATTTTAGGTGTTTTTATGTTGTTTTAAGTCTGTTTGTTTGTGTTTTTTGTGCTATATTTTGGGCAGGTGATTACTAAAGGGGCTACTGGAGGGGATGATGTGAAATATTTCTGGAAATACACAATACCAACGGTTTTAAAAGGTTGGTATACATTGATCAAAATTTGAAAACTATCCCAACAGTCTAAAAACTATTGGTATAATGTTTAGTCTTCAATATATACCAACGGTTTCAATGAATCCATTGGTAAAAATTCTAAAAAACATATACCAACATTTATCCAACAACCTTTGGTAAATCAATACATATTGTGGCATATACCAATAGTTTAGATCAAACCATTGGTATGGGGCTTTCCTCATGGCTTATTGCCCTATGGATTGGAAAACCATTGGTATAGGCTATACCAACTATTTTCTAGCCAATACCAACAGTTTGGTGATTCAAATGTTTCCAACGTCACGGGGATTATGATTCAAATGTTTCCAACGTCATAACTTACTTTTCTTCAAAAAACCCTTTAGTTTTTTCCTTGTAATTCTATTTTTCTTCTATGTACATGTTTTTAAAATAATTTAATTATGGAAACGAGTGTTTTAAAAATTACATTTTGGTCTAACTTTTAATTATTTCAATAAAAGTGAATTTTTTTATTGAATGTTTTTCTTTATTTAAAATCATCAAAATAAATGTTCTATTATAACGTATATGATAGAAATTAATTCTCCATCACCGTAAAAATTACTTGATATTCAAATTACATTAAAAGAATTCATGTTTTATTAAAAAATTACTCTTTACATTTTTTTGGATATTTTGGTATTGAAATGGATTATTTAAGGGTACATCTATTTTTTTTATCTGAAAAAACATTCATGTCGGTGAAGAAAATATTTTGTGAGTGTGATGTCAAAAATTTCAAGATTTTTTTAATGATAAAATTAAGGTTATTGTAAATTATTTATGTTGATGTGTTTTTATCTTATTAACCAATAATGGGTGGTCATGTTATGAAACATGGATGGAAGGTAACATTATAGACCAAGTATAGGTGGCTTTGTTATAAACCAAGGATGGGTTGGTATATATTAGGCCTCTAATGTATTGGATAATGATGTACCATGGTACCAATATTATTTATCTATTATTTATATAGTATTTAATAATTTTATTTCAGAAAATTGTGTGAGTATTTTTCATGAGAAAATGATGTATTTCATTAACTCAATGAATATTGATATAATTGTAAACATTTCACATTTTTTCATGTTTTCACTTGTGAAATAGTTTTATTTATTTTTATATCCCTTACTAATATTTTCGTACACATATCTTGTTTTCTAAATGTTTTTCATAGGTTTTAATGATTGGTAAGGTAAAGGAAGAAGTCAAGTTAAAAGTCATAAATATTTGTCATGAAAAGAAATCATGTTTTATCTTAAATGATTCATATTGTGAAAAAATAGATACTGATAAGATGTTTCCACTTTGTATTATATGGTTATTTAATGTATGATTTATGGCCAAATTATCTATAAATCTTAACCGGAAAAAATGTAAAACTATAAGAGAATTAATTATTTACTTAAAACTCAAAATTATGTTATGTTTAAGGCTATGTCATTATAATTAACCCATCAAGGAATGGATATTAAGAAAGGTGTATATGTGAGATACATATATCAATAATTTAAAATAATTACATAATATTAAAGTGAGATATAAGGTGATTTAGAGAGATATATTTCATAACTCAAAGAAAAGTGTGGTTTAGAGAGATCACATACCTAATGCCCAATTTTTCATATGCCCTATTTATATTAAACAATAATAAATCAATGTTAATTATTTAATTTCTAAATAATTGTTTTCAAGTATAATATACATTTTAATTTAATTTCTATAATTTCATATTCAACTACTTAAACAGTTAGCTTCAAATTGGATGTTTCAATGATATGCCACTCATATATCCAAAATCACATTGGTATGTTAACTAAGGAAAGATATATTATTAATTCATCATGTATGAAATGGTAAACATGAAATAAACATCACTTTTATATATAAATTATTCTTTTTAAAGAATATATGAAATATGCTTATAAAAAATGAACTACGTTTCAATAATCGAAATGGTAGGTCGTACGTACCCATGAGTAGCATTTCCATTTTCCAATGATCATGATTGTATGAAGGTATGTCTTATTATATATTTAAAGTGTGATTATAATTTCATTAATATCTTATTATTTCTTTAAATACCCTTAAACATACAATACATGTGATGTTGTAATAAAAATGGATTGCATCGCTTCATGAGGCGGTTGTTTAACAAACTCACAAAAAAATTATTATTTATTCAAGGGATGACTAGGTTCGAACGTATACGATATTTTACTTTTCAATAATATTTAATATTTCATTAATATCATATATAAATATAAAATTATTTCTTATTATCTTCTATTCAAATTGTGTGAAAAATGAATCACATCACTTTGTGAGGTGGCAGTTCGCCACACACACAAGCGATGTTATCATATTTTCTATGGAATTGAAATAAATGAATAATATAAGGTATCATAATTAAATAAATATATTTATATAATATATATAATATATAAACATTATATACATCATTAAATCAATCTTTGATAAGTGGTGATGGAAAATGAATTATATCAGTTCACGAGGGGTAGTTCATCGTACACACGATCAATGGTTTTATTTCCCATTTTTGGGTGGATGAGATTGTTTTAGGTTATTAAATTCACATAAAAATATAATTATATGGAATATAAATACGTTCCTATATCATCAAGATTTGAAATATATTGATGAGGTGGAAGAATAATTAAAATCCCTCCGTTATGAATGTTACCTCTTCTTTGGGAAACTTTTTTTTTGTTTAAACCAAAATACTTCCTATGTTAAATTTCTGACCAAACCATGGTTTCTAGGATGATATGATGAAATAATTTATGTTATTTTTGTATCTATTTTATCATAAATTAGTTTTTTTATGTTTGTAAAGGAGAGGATAGGGTTTTTCTTTTATAAGTAGGGGGAGAGGATACACTTGGATGTTTTGAAAAGAATGAATTCCACCAACATTTTTATCATGATACAAGGATAAAAAATGGATTTCTTTCAAACATTATAAAATATAAAGTTGAAATATGACAATATAATTTTAATTATACATTTTTTTGTTCATTTTTAACCCTTATTATTTTATTTTAACCCCTAGTAAACCTTTTTTGACCAGAAATGTGGTAAATATTTTTTATTCTTTTCACTATTCATTATGGTAAAAGTTTAGGTTTAAATTATTGTATAATATAAATTTTTATTATTCCAAATAGGTAATTTATTTTTAATACTAAATTCAATGATTTTTTATATTTTAATTTAAAATTGAACATGAAGACATGTCGAAAAAAATTGTTTTCCAAAAGAAAAACATTTAAAAGTTAAAAAAAGTTTTTATTTCAGAATACAAAATGAAATTAATTCTAATTACCTAATACTAATTAATTAATTTATAATTGAACAAATTTTTATTTAAATTTTACATTTAAATAAAACAGGGATTTTAAATTCTTTAAATGAAATGGTATTTTTTAATAAAAAACTTTATTATTAATTATTCATTAAAAAGGAAAACTTTTCAAATAAATAAAAAAAATTCCCTAAGTTAGTTTTGATATTATATTTTTAAAATATTATTAAGTAAAATAATTTTTAAAAAAATTATAAAAATTAATTTTAAATTATGTGTGAAAAACAGGACTAATCCTCCATTTAAAAAAATATAATGTTTTTAGAAGTCATTTTTTTCATTTTCAAATTATTCTTAATTTATTTACAATAAATACATATCCATTGATTTTATTTAAAACATATAAATGAAAGTTTCATTAATTATTTTTCCTTATTCATACCAACCTATTTGATATCTTGTTTATAAGATACATGATTAAATAATAAAAATTTAATATAGTTTTATGATTCTTTTAAACACAGTGTTTCATGAGTCAAAATCTATAAAAGAGATTAAATTTATTTAAAAATAAATATTTCATAAAAAATTATGGTGTAACATTCTTCCCCCCAAAAATAATTTCTCATTCAAAGCATCATATTAGATACTATAGTGAAAACCTTTGAGGGTACTTCTTCTATGTTTCCTCTTTTTGTTCCCAAAAGGATTCCTCAAACTTATGGGTTTTACACAAAACATTGACCATGGGAGTTGTCTAGTTTCTTGGAACATTTATATATGATGATAAATATTCATTGGAAGATCTTCATATCAACGTTCTTTATTTAATATTAAAATATCTTGATTCAGTGCCTGGGAGTGGTCTGGTTTGTAGTTCTTCATGAGGGATACATGGAACACATTGTTTACTTGAGATGGGTTGGGTGGGAGTTCTAGTTGGTAAGGCACCACTATAATTATATCATGGATCTCAAAAGGTTAGATGTATATAGAAATATGTTTTATGTTCTCATAAAACCTCATTTCTTTTTTCTATAGTGAAACACTAGGGAACACCATATATTTGACCTCAAACTCAATGTCTAGTTGATGATTTTATTCTTAGATATTGTGTATATTTTTTCATGGATTTTGTGTTATGGTGAATGTATTGAACCTTATCTGTCAACTATTAGGAAAGACCGGGTCCCATCATCTTTTGCACAATAACAACATCCTAGAAAGTCAATGTTTGACATCGCTACCCATATAGATCCACTTAATGTTCCATTTGAATAATGAAATGGAAACTATTGTTATATGGGAACTCTATTAGGGTAATGTTTTGATCCCCACATCTGTGGTAATGAAATAAACAATAACTTATAATATCCTATAGATTTTGGATGGTTCTATCAGACTGAACATCCATCTTATGGTGATAAGTTGTGTAAAAAATGATTTCAACATCCCACACTTGTAAAAGAATTTTCTAGAATCATGAGGTTATCCTCAGATCTAGAGTAGGTATAAAAGAGAGTATCACTACATGATATATTATCACTTCTAATATGCATGTCTTAGAGAGTTGTCCAAGAGAGAAATATATGTTGATAACAATGAAATGTGGTAAATTATTAAGGTGATTAACTACCAAACATATTGAGTTACTGCATTTAGTTGTTCTAGGAAGTCCTATTATTAAATCCATGGTTATTTTTTCAAATTATCATAATTTTATGGGTAATTCGTACATAATTCCCTTATAATTATATTATTCAACCTTGAAATGTTTTCATACCAAGAATTGAGATATAAATTCCAAAATCACCCCCTTAGTGTTTTTCTAAAATAATTTTTTCTTCATATCTCTATACATCATTGTGCCTCTTAAATGAATAGAGAAGGACGATAACTGAGAATCATCCATAAGCTCCCTCTTCAGCTTTTGTTTTTATGGGACACATATCTGAGTTCCAACCCTTATAACCCGACCTTCAACAAAGTTAAACTCCTTAATATTCACTAATACTTTCTACCGTACGACGTCATCACTCTTGGACTCCTTGATAATATAAATAATAGATATTTGAATTTTTTTTTGAAAAATTTAGTATGAAAAGCCTTCTAATATTCCCATATACATCCTTTTAAAATATGAGAAGATTTTATCCTTCTAAATTTTCATCATTGATAAGATTGACATATGATTTCTACTTAGAGCATCTTCCACTTTGTTAAATTTCCCAGGATGGTAATACATTAAGTAGTAATAGTCCTTCATCAGATCTAAACATCTTCATTGGTTCATGTTAAGATCCTTAAATGATAATATATATTTGAGGCCCATTTGATTTTAATATATTCTGCACTTCTCCCTTTATAGATAATTTCACTAGAAATTCAATGAAAAGACCAATCAATCCAACTCCAAGTCATATGCGGGACAGTTCTGATCATGATATTACACCTTCCTCAAATAATAGTCTATCAATTTCTCAATCTACATTAGTTTATATCCCAAAACCTTATTTGATGAATCCTAGAAAACCATAAAATGTTCCCCACATATGGGAAGCATATGTACTATTGCAGTAATATGATTCATTTTCATCTATTTAAAGATCTCTTTACATTCACTAGTCCCCAAAAAAGTTTACTCCCATAAGTCTTTTCATAGTTAGTTAGGTTGAGAAACACACCTTTTTCAAAAAAAAATTAGTAATACCCAGTTAATCAAATGAACTATTTATCTCCATTATAGATGTAGTTCTAGACTAATCCCAAAATTTCATTATCTTATAAGGCCCCCCTAATATCCTTATTATAGGCATATTATTCCCCAATAATGATATTTAAATTATTTTTTACTCACATTTAGTGTAATTTTAATATATCTTCTCCTTTATAAAATCCATTATCCAAGAATTCAAATACACCTTATGTACCTCTTTTCAATTGGTGTACATCAGAATATCATCTATAGATGATAAATTTTTTTAGGTAATCCCTAAAGACTCTATTCATTAATTCCATAATAACTTTTAGAGAATTAGTGAGTTTAAAGGAACCACTATGAACTCATAGTGTCAATACCCTAATTATAAGTATGTTTTAAGAATATTTTCTATCTTCACCCTCAATTGGTGATATCCCAAATAAAGGTTCACCTTGGAGAAGTATTGATCTCCAAGGTTTTGATTTAATGATTCATCCATCCTTGTAAGAGGATACTTTTTATTTGTCATGATTTTGTGTGTGTTAACACTAATCAATACAGGGAATCATTTACCCATCCTTCTTCAGGATGAGCAGCACAGGATCACCCTATAGTGAATCACTCGGACATATAAATACCTTTTCATGGTTACATTGTAATTTCTTCTTAGATTATTCCAAATAAACTGTGGCCATTATATAAAAACTCTTTAATGTGGGAAGAGATATAGGTACAAGTTCAATTAATAAATCAACCTATTATTTAAGAGTAATTTGAAGAAACTCTCTTGAGAATACATTTCTATACTACCTTCAGATGGGCATGTCTTTAAGTACAATTCACACCTTTTCCTTAATCCTTTTTTATAGATATTTTTTATTTAATTGAAATAATATCATTGATTTAATAGAGGACTAAATTGGATATTCATCCTCCCCCTTATGCTTATATAAAATTGAAAGATTAATTGGCATGTGTGGAGTGGTATCCCTCTCTTGAATGTTGATGTTGGATTTATATAAGGATATCCAATACATAACCAACATTGCATAAAACTATAATAAAGGATGTGTAATGCAATTTTATAAAATACTAATTCCATAGACATTGATTGTGGTGTAATTATATATTTGGGATTAAAATGTCACTATGTTTTCTATTTACAAAAATATCTTAACCCCCATGTTTTGAGGTGGTGTTCAAATAGTTATACTAAACTTTCAAGATATATAAGAATGAATAGATATGGAATAAAAAAATATGTTCTCTATTAATGAATTAATAACAATCATACTTGTCACCACATCATTGTGGGCATTCACTATAGCCTTAGTGATAGTATACAACCTTCCCAACTTCAATAACGGTTTGTGTCTATGATTTTCTATAAAAATCCTTTGTTTATGGGGTTATATTACATATCTCCTGTTACACATAAAATTAAAACATTTTACACAATGAATAGTGTTGATCTAAACCTACTTTTCTTCTTCCCTATTAGTGTAATTCATCATTTCATGACATTAATTATTATCTTAAGACACTAATTTTTACACATGAAGTATATTTTGGTTCTCTTTAAGTTGCATATAGATTTATTATTCCCAACTTTGAAAGGTGGGATTTTGGTTTTTACATCTTTTATGGGACTTTTCTATTCATGGTCCTGAAGGAATCTTCGTTTTACATATTTTTGTCTTGTCCCATAAGATTGTATTGACTCACCAATCTACATATCCTCTTTTAGGAAAGAACAGACTATCTATTTATAACTATTAATGTCTCAAATATCCAAATAATTTCATAGAATCATATTTAAATTACTAAATAAATGGTCAACCTTGAATTTGGATTTGATAATAAAGGCAGAAACATATCATGTTAGACTGGAAAATTTTTCCCCATACACCCAAATATACTCTTCTTTATTTTACTTTAGATTGATGATCTCTGTCTCCATTCTAATAAGGAGAGTCCATAGAAATTTTTTAATAAACAATAATTTTTTATGTATTCCCATATCATATAATCAATATCCTCTTTATAATTTTTGTTCTGTATTAGTATCAACTACTGATCATCTTCTCCCATGATGAAATAAATGGATAGAACAACGTTCACTTTTTCTATACATTATAGGATAAGGAATATCTTTTAAGGGATTTAAACCATTATTCAGTGTTGAGGGGATCATGTGATCTACTAAAGGTAGGTTCCATTGACTCATAAAATAATCGACTACAAATTGGTCCTTAATAGGAGGAGTTGGGAATTCTGCATTATTCATATTGTTATTCATAACATGAGATATTTGAAACATCAATTACATGAAGTTATCACCTCCTTCCCCATAAGGTTACGCATATTATTTGGAAATTCATCACATTACCTATCATGTTGGTGGTTTTCATGGTTTCTACTATGTCATTCAATTAACTAAAATAAATTAAACCACTTTGTGAGCATATTTTAACATAGTAAAGGGAATAGTATAAAATATAAATGAATAACTCAGGAATGATAAGTATCTATAAAATTATTGGACTCTCAGTTTAAATCTATGTTATACATGGTAATATTTATAGTTAGGGTTTCTAACCATATAATTAATTCCTGTACTTTATAATGGTATGTAATTTTTTTACTAATTTTCAAATCATATCCCACAGGAGTGTCAAACTAGGTGTGAAAAAAGGCCCATTTTTTATGCATCAGGTGATGATTGAGTCGAGATCAATGTGCCCTTTTAAGTGTAATTACCCCTAGGTACCTCTGATCTAGATACAAATCCAATTATAGTATCCAAAAATGGATTTATTTTCTTGAAAACTGATCACTCTATACTTCACCAAGATTCAATGCTATTTTCCTATACAAAAAATTATCCTTAAAGACATCCTTATACTTATCCCTAGGTTAATCCATATAGTTTTGTTATCCAAGTTCAAAATCATAACTAAATATTTACTCTAAAACCAAATATGATGTATGTTCCTTTTACATATTTTATTACGAGATTCTTAAACTTAAATATCCCTTAATAGAACATAAGGATTGTAAAGTCACAGTGTCTTGAAAAAACAAAGTTCATATTATATAAAAAGGAACATAAAACATGGAATCCTTATTTTATTATCTATAGTGACCTCATAAAATACTATTTATATCCTAAAAATTCATGGGATAACTTGTGGAATATGTAAATAATGTGATGAGCTAAAAATCATACTAAGAGAATAAACATGATAAGTAAATGTAACGCGACAGAAAATGGTATAATAATATATCATTTAAGAGAGGGCTTATGAGTAATTAAATAGAAGAATATTATAAACAACATTATATCAAAATATCACAGAATCATAGTAATTGTAGAAACAATATATATCATGACATAAACATGAATTAGAGATAACTATATAAACATTACCACATGGTGGATAAAGTCTCATAATGGATTAGGCTTACTTCATAATCCCATATAGGACACATTGGTAGGCTAAAGCCTTACCCAATGAATTACAATGATATCTAAATACACCTATCATAATATATTAAATATCTAATTGTTCCACAAAATGGAATCAATATTAAGTCTTAACATAATAATTACCCATGGAAATTGAATAGGTGGTATAGTCTTGCATCATATTATAAACAAAATAAATTTCATAATGATAGAATTTTTTAAATGATCATAAGGAATTTATTAACCCATAAAATGATGTGAGAATAATATAGGTATATATGTGAGATAGATATATATACATAATCTTTATCATTAGATAACAATAAATAGAGACAAAAAGTGAGTAAGAGGGAGAAAGTTGACAAGTTGAAAGAAAGGTTGGTTTAGAGAGATCCCTAACCTAGAGTCTGATTTGTCATGTGCATTATTTGTATTTATAAATAATAAAATTATGTTAATTATTTACATGATTAAGAAAAAAAATTCAAGTTTATTATTATTTTAAATTTAATTTTTACCGTGTCATTTTCAATTACAAAAAAATGTAATTACATATTAGTGATTTTAATGATAAATGAATAATAGGTCCAAAATCAATTTGGTAAGTTTAATATGGTCCATGAGATTGTTAATTCATCATATTCATAATGGTAAACATGAAATAAATATCATTTTTACACAAATATTAAACTATTTATAACAACAATTAAATATGTTAATGAAAAAAGAACCTCATTACAGTCATGGAGATGGTAGGATGTACGTACACATGAGTAGGGTCTGTATTTTTCAAAAATCACGATGAAAAGAAGATAAGTGTTATTTTATATTTCAAAGATGATAATTATATCATGAATGTCATGTTATTTCTATAAATACCCTTACACATATCATCTATGTGATGTAGTAATAAAAATGAATAATATCGCTTCACTCGAAGGTACTCCACCATACACATGAATGCCGTTATCATTTATTCAATGAATGATAAGGTAATAATTTCTATGATATATTAATTTAAAATATTTTTTAATATTTAATTCATTTTATATTTAACATAGAACCATTTTTCATTACCTTTCACGTAAATCATAAGTGAAGGAAAAATCTCATTGCTTCATGATGAGGTAGTCCGTCGTGCACAATAACGATGATACTATATTCTCTACAAAATAAAAATTAATAATGTATATATGATATTATAATTACATAAGTATAATTATATCATAAATATAATATAAAAACATTAAATGCCTTATTATTTATATCTGTGTGAAGTGGTTATGGAATATGAATTACGTCAGTTCATAAGGCGGTAATCCACCAAACACATGATCTGTAGTTTTGTTTCCCATTTATGGGAGGATGAGACTGATTTTGTTAATGAAATTAACATAAAAACATGTAATTATATGGAAGATTATGATATTTTTATAATCATGTTTTAATAATATTTTAATGATGTGTTTGAGTGAATAAAAAAAATTCCCTATTAAGGACGTTATGTATTCTTCATACAACATCTTTTAGTTTAAACCTAAATCCTTACTAGGATATATTTATGAGAAAAATGATTCAAGGAAGAGGGGATGAAATTAGGTAAGATATATGGGTATGTAATTTCTAATCTTATTAGTTTTTAAATTGTGTAATGAAGAGTACAGTGGGTGGCCTTTTATAATTGAGGGAGAGGACACACATTGAATTTTTAAAAGAAATAATTTCACTCATGTTTTTCTCATTCCATAATGATATAAAATAGAAAATTTTATAAACATAGAATATATAAGTTATAAATATGATCATCCAATATGAATTAAAAAATTTCTAGGTCAGTTAACACTTTTATTTTTAGTTTGTCACCTGATAAATGTGTATTTACAATAACTATGGTAAATGTGTTTTACTATTTTTTCTATTAATTATGTTAAAATATTTTGTTGAAAGAATTAAATAATATAAATTATTATGATTAAAAATTTAAAATTCATTTTTAAAATTAAAATCACATTATTGGAAGACTTTATTTTGAAATTGAACATATATACGTGTCGAAAAATCATTTTCCATTAGAAAAACTTCGCTATGTTTATGACCAAATTTGGATTAATTAATATATAATTTTACTAATTTTACTTTAAAATATACATTAAAATAATGGTGTAATGGTAAATTATTTTAAAAAATTAGGTTATTAATAAAAATCAGTATTTTCACTATTCATCAAAATATGAAACATTTCAAAAAACTTACCAAAAGTTTACCCTATAAAATTTCTTTATTCTCGTTTAAAAAATGATTTTGTTATTTTAATATATATATATATATTCTAAATTTTAGGAAAATAAATTTTACTTTATGTGTACATTGCATGAATAATCCTCCTTTAAGAAATAAATATATTGTTTATGAAACATTTATTTTTCTTTGAAATAGTTATTATTTTAAATCAAATCAATAAAAAAATATTTAATTAATTTTATAAGTTTGTAAAATATAGGTTTCATATTATAGTTTTTCCTTTTTAGATCTTCTAATTTAATAGTTAACTAATTATAGTCAGGTTTAAATAATAATATTTTAATATAATATCACATTTATTTTAAACCTGGTGTCATGTTTATCATAGGATACCAAATAAACTTAATTTATTTAAAAGGAAATATATAATAAATTATTAGGGTGTTAGAGTCTTGGATTCCAACTTCATAAAAATAATTCATTTCTAGTTGTGTCCTTGAACCATAAAATTATTTCTTGGATAAGGCCTTGATAGTAAAGATCAAGATATCTAGAATTATACATTACATTACATTTATTTTAGTTATTATTGTCCATTTTTTATTTATGTTATTAACCATGGATTTGTTTCAAGATTTTGTGTTGATTTTCAAAAAATTATTTTATTATAATTTGTTTTTAGTGATATTATACATATAAATTTTATACCTTCATAACATTATATTTAAATTTTCACTTACTGAGAATTTTAACTCACATTTTTTATGTTTACATTTCCCTAGGCCATGTAAATATTTATTACACATGATATGTCTACAAAAGTATCATGTCACGAGAATTTTTGGGGAAATTTTCTGAACTATTATGAATTAATTTATTTATTATATATTGGAAAAAATGTTAATTAGAGGAGAAAAACATGGGATTTGTTTTTTAGGTTTTTTTTCATAACTCTCTAAAACTATAAACTTAAAAGATCATCCATATACAACTGACTCAGTATTTTTCAGTTATTTTGTAATTATTTATGGTTTTAATTGGATCACATTTTTCATTTCACGACCTATATGAAAATAAATTTTTTATTCCCATCAGATTCGTGCAGGACAAGATATAGGTATCACATGACTCATATAGTATTACCATAGATTGAATATATAAGAATAATCCAATTTATTTCAAGGTATATGTAAGATACATTAAGGGAATATGTGGGAGTAAAAAATATTTCTTACAGTTCTCCCCAAGGATCAGAAAGTGATGGAACCTTTTTTTAGTGGATTTGACAGAGTGGATGGTCATCTAAAAAGATAATAAGGTAGAAAAATTAAATTTTACAGATAGAAATATCAATAAATAAATTGTTGGGATCGCTTGTTCACCTAACAAATAATATTTTATTTTAATTTAATGATTAACAAAATATATAGTGTCTATATCTTTGATAAAGACTAATCTAAAATTATGAAACCGAATTTTTTTTGGATGGTGTAAGTTCTTTTGTGCTCCTACTTGTGTGTGTATTATGAAAGATAAATTGACTATAGGCTGAATTATCATGAGATTTTAATGGGTATTTACCTAATTAAAAATAGAAATTTGTTATTACTAATTTTATAATGTCTAATCCATGTTCTAAATGTGAGTTTTAGAAGGCATGTTTCGAAACCTGGGGAATGGACATAATAGGACACATTCCACTTTATACTATTAATCCCATAAGTATCTTGGTTGACTGTAAAATATGGTTTTCCTATTTACCAATCCATATGTAGTCTACTAGAAATATATTAAGACACTACTAGTCACATCAAGAGTCTAGTAAGCTAAACCAGGTTTGAGGAGATAAAAAATATTTTTTAAATGGTAATCCTTCCTTTTAATTTAATTCCCCCAATCTTCGTTCTACTTGTTTGAAACTATAGATAAATAGTGAATTTTCCCTATTCTATCTATCCATTCTCCCCCTTTCAACCCTCTTGACCTAGGTTCCTTGTTGCTTTTGTAACATGACAATATGAGATAATAATTCAACATTTAACCTTACTTTTTATTTTTCTTGTTTTCTTATAATTTGGTGTGGCCATGTTTGGGATTGAATATGAGATTCATCCTAAACAAGATTGAAACCAATCAGAAACATGGGGTATTCATGTGTGATATTTATCAGAGTATTAAGAGGGATTTTCAATCATAATAAAATTAATTTGGGATTTATGCATGACACTAATGGATATTTTTCATTTTTATATAAATTTTTGATGAAATTTATGATACATTTGGGTTTAATGATTGGTTGTTTTCTTGAATTTGGCCAAAATGTGTTCCAAGTGTGGAATGCACCATTTTTCATGGATTTTTTTGCATTATGGAACAATGTGGTAAGTTTAACATCATTTATATCAAACATTTGTTAACATATTAGGTTCAATAACTTCTAGAATGACGGTTATTACTGACAAGAAAGTTTATTATTATAATTATTGGTGTAATAATGAGAATTGATTATGAAACTAATTTGTTTTTTAGGTTGGTTAACTTTACAAATTTTTTATTTTTATAGTGTATATTTTTTTTGGTATTGAGATATGGTTATTTTATAGTAATGGTTTATAATTATTATTATGAAAAATTATTTAAAAATGTATATATAAATGAATAATTAGGATAAGATCACATAATCATAATGGACAATATGGACTGTATAGCTTGTTAAGTGATTCATTGGCAGTGACTTGGTTGAACGGGTGTCGAGGATTCATTTTTTTATATTTATTGGTGGTGTGAATTGGTTTTTTACTTTACTTTTAAATTGAATTGATTTTTACTTTATTTTATTCAAGTTAAATACATTTTATAGGTAATATTTTATATGAAATGGTTTAGTTTTAAATAGAGGGTTTGGAATGGAAATTTAATGAAAAGTTCTGGTCCCTCAAAGAGATGACTTTACTAATTATTGGCCTAGTAAATTGGATGATTACCCGAAAATGTGAGGTATATTTAATTAATTTTTTAATAGGGTTCTTGAAAAACATTTTAAATCAGATCAAATATGATTTTACTGTTAAATTATTTTATCTCTTTACCTTTTTGAGGTTAATGTCATGTTTTTTTGAATATTTATTTTAGTGGGAGACCCTTGAATTTCATATTTTATATATGTTATCCATTATTTAATTATTATCCATGATATAATTTCAACCATTTTTGAATGATTATTTTTTGTGATAGGTTGTCTAAACTAGAATGAGATTTATAATGAAATTCCTGAGTATTATTTTGATGCAACACCCTAACAAGTTACCTTTACGTTTGTCAAAATCATGGAAACTATATATCCCTTATTCAAAAATTGTAGTAATGTTATCCTAGTGGTACTTAGTGAATGAACTCTCACAACTTGTGATTAGGTCATTAGATAACCTTGGGTTGATGTGGGACACCTTGGGAGGTTTTAAGATATAGTTATCAGGGGTTTACCATTTACATTTGATTGGTAATTAAGTTGGTATATTTATTTCATTTTTGGAGTTTCCTCTTAACATATCATACAGACAGATATAAGATATATTTATAGTAATGTTTCAATTGACTACTAAGGAGAAATTTATGGGAAGTTGTTCCATAGTTTTTATTATACTTTGTAGAGACCAATTTATATGATATGTGTATATCAAGTTTCATTCCTTATTAATGTTTATTCATTCAAGTGTGAAATTGAGTGAACGAAAGAAAATATTCTAAAGAAATAATTATTTAATCACAATAATCAAATTTAGAGGCAACATCATGGATGTCCTTATCAATCATGGTTTGAACAAGATAATGAGGATAGTTCAAAAGTAACCTTAGGGATCATTATTTTTTGTAGTGGAGTTTGACATGTATCCTCTAGAGTTCTTGTGTAAATATGTCAATAAACCCTATTGAAAATGATGCATTTAATAGTTTCGTTATTCCTGGTATGTGACTAGACATAAAGAAATGTTGGACTTTAATCTAGGATAGAGTTGTGATTCTATTGGTGGAAGTTACCTTACCTACCATTGAGAAGGTTTTTTTGGAATCCAACATCATTATGGTAAGGTGATGTCCAGGACACATGAGTTTCTTTGATGATGATATAATTATATAAGATCTAAAGGATAAGTGTTCAAACATATTTTTGTAAAAATTTATATGAGGATCCATTTCTGTGAGGACTAGTGATATATGTTATTTATCGTGAGTTTATATATGTCTAGTCTAGGTGATATCCCTGGAAGCTACTAGTTAGAGTATATAGGGAAATCCCTAATCACTATGATTTTTATTTAGCTTAATTGAATCCAATTCCATTATTTTTCCATTTATTTATTCTTAATATTGTTATTTCAATGATATTTTACATCTCGAGTCCCCTTCGACTTAATTTTTTGTTTTCACTATCATTTGACCTTTACCATTAACAATTGGGGACTCTTTTATTATTCATTTTGATTTTATTGAATTAATCATTATTTTCTATGATATTTAAGGTTTTTACTATTGATTGGTAGTGAGATAATAATTGGGTCATGTGGAACTCTAATGAGAAATTATTTGTGAATATTTTGAGTCTTATTGGCGAAAAAATTGCATGATATGACATAGACAATTTGGTAAATCTCATTAGGATATAAGGTTATATGAGTCAATGAACATTGAGTGGTGGTACATGTTTTGAATTATGTGGTTTCATTTTGAGTATTTGCGGTACCTATTTCTTTTAGATATGTTGTAATTCATGTATAACCTTTATGAGAATTCATGAGTTATGTTTCTGAGTGGGTTGGGTTTTACTCAAAATAGATTTTTGTGATCTAAGTATTTTCACATGCATATTCTTAGTCTCTAGTACTTCATTTTTTGAGGTGGGTAAGGAAATCCCACTACGATTTTGGACTCACTCCTATCCAAATTCACAATTGGGGTTTTGTTATACTTAGGAAGAAGTTATATTTTATAGAAGACAAAATTATTATCTTAGAGTGAGAGTTATGACTCAGGATAAGAAATGTTATGAATTCCAAAGATCCAATAACATATTTTCATATGATTTAGACCATAGGTCATTATTATTTTTATAATATTATATAATATATATGTCATGGATGAGGGGACTACTTTTTTATTATATTAGGTTGAATATTTTTTGTGTTTCTAAAATTAAATTTTCTTATTATAATAGATTTATTATATTTAATATATTTTTTTATATTATGGACTCAGAGATTCCTGATTGGCTCTCTATTTTTTTCATTTGTGTTTTGGGTATGTCAGTTATATAGACAAGTAATTCAGAATATTTAGTTGATTATAGAATTAATATTATATTGTATGATATAGCACATAGTCGCCACCTAACGTTTTTAGTCCCTTTAATTATTGGTAGTATCTATAATTTGAGAAGGTTGTATAATATTATATGGAAACTCTAGTATGGTATCTAATTGAGTTTTTTGGGTTGTGTCATTACCAGAAAAAAATGTGTTACTTCTTAAAATACAATAATATTGATGTATATATATAATTTTAGGACTTAAAAATTATAAATTTATCATATTTTAGAAAATAGACTAATTTTTAACCCATGTCGCGAAACGATGTCTATATTTTGGAATAGGAAATCTAGATATGAATGAGGTTTTGGGTTGAGGATCTTAGTGGGTGATAGAAAACACTAAAGATATGTCATAGAGCTCAGTCAGGATCTATTTCCATTATTCATGCATCAAAATAGTGTAATGTTTTGGGAATGATATTTCTTTCTATTTTTTGTATTTTTTGAGACATTTTATCAATGGTGACCAATTTAAATTAAATGTGACAGTTAATCTATTAGATTTAAAAAAAATATAGATAAGAAGATTTTGGATAAATATGGACCAAATTAATGACAACATTGATATGGTTGGGTAATTTTACTTGCTCTACCACTATATGGTAATGGTGGTTATTTATTTGTTTTGAAAAAAATGCATTTTCAAAAATAATAAAGATGTGTACCAGTAACAAGAATGTATAATATAAAATTTTTATTTGGTTATATTTTAAATAAATCATTGGGCCAGTGTTTTGGAAATGAAATAAGTTTTTTGTGGAAAATAAGTTTTCTAGTAATGAGGTTTTTTGTGATTGGGAATCATGTATTAAATGATTTTATACAATGATTTTTAAGAAATAAAAATAATATTCTTGAATTTTAGGATCATTTTATTCTTTGGATTTTTTAATATATATCTGAAAATTTATTCTGAAATGGTTTTTGGAAACAAATCTAATGTTTGAATAAATGTCTGGTAAATATAGAGATACCTTAATTTTTAGTGTTAATAAAATCCCACAGATTCCATGGAGGTTGTTGGAAAGTTTTTTATTTTGGTGTTCTTAATATAATTAGATTTGTTTTCAAAATAATTAGTCGATTCTCTACAACAATTTTTTCATAGTTTACAATGTTTGGATTAAGGGGAAACTCAAGAAATTAAAATTGATTGATTTTTCATTTTTGATAAAATTAATTTGAAATATATAATAATGGGATTTAGGATTTATAGATATATTTTTTAGTAATTATTGAGATTTTAAATAAGGAAATTTATGGTTTCGAAGATTGGAATTGTCAGAGTGTGTTTGTAGTAGGAGATTCCTATAGTGGATAGAATCATTATTCAGTTTTTTGATTTAATTATAATTACTTATAGTGGAAATAACCATAGTTCATGGTTAAATATATAAGTCAGTATTATGAAATTGAAATGTGTATCCCTACAATATCTTGAAGTTCAATGTTAACTATTTGAAGTGTGTTTAATATTGTGTCCCAAATGTGTGTTGGCATAATTTAAAGTAAATCAAATTAAATTATTATATGAAAATAAGAGAGTAATCATTTTGATTCATATTAGTAAGGAACCATGAATTTTTATGAATTCAAAAGATTGTGTTTGGAGTCATATAGTGGGAGTATGGTGAGGTAAATAATATTGAACAACTTTTATTGATGAAGTTTTGATAGATATGGTTAGAATTGTATGGGATAGAGATAAAAAATAATTTTGGGGAATGAGAAAAATCAAGGTGGAAATTTTTTACTCAGTTTCACCTATATGTTTCTATGGAATAAGGGGAGGATCAAACTCTTACATTTTTAGTAAATAGTAAAATTTTAAATTTTAAAAACAGATCAAGATGTTGATTCTTAAACCTAATTTAGTACTCTATATAGTAATTTTTTGACCTATAATAACATGAATATATGTTTAGTGGTGGGTTATTATCATCATCAAGGGAATATAGGGTGCAATTTGTGGTTGTATAACCCACTGTAATAGTTGTGGCATCAATTCGAGAGTTTGATGAGCTTGCCAGTAGATTTTTACCATTGTCGTTTCCAAAAAAAAATGTAACATTCTACCTAGAACCTAATGTACTCCCTGGTATTTTTGTGATGGTCATTGGACTCCCAGTAATAACAAACCCCCTTTTGAACTAGGGTTTAAAAGGGGATATCTCCATTTTAATTTAATACAACCACTAAGGGGATTCTTATTACTTGTTGTTGGAGAGGTGGATCCTCCTATTTTCTCACACCCTTCCCACAACTCTACACTTTTTTTGTGATTTATGTCCATTCAATCATGATATTACCCCTACCTTTATAATACCTAGTCATTTTACTGAATTTTAAACTAATTTATTATTAATTGATTTGGTGTTAGATTTTTTTATTCAATGGAATCTGTGTGAAATCATATAAAAAACATGTGGATTTTAGGTACGATTTGTAGAGGATTATTGATTGGGATGTTATATAATTGTTTCATTATTTTATTATTTATGAATACTATAAGTGTATTTTATTTATGGATATATTATTTTTATCAAATAATTTTTTTATATTTTGGTTTTA
This sequence comes from Viscum album, assembly GCA_963277665.1. Taxonomy (NCBI): domain Eukaryota; kingdom Viridiplantae; phylum Streptophyta; class Magnoliopsida; order Santalales; family Viscaceae; genus Viscum; species Viscum album. The sequence continues at coordinate 1,415,269,816 of OY728142.1, forward strand.
TAATCATGGATTATGTATGTTGTTGGCATGGGTGTGTGATTAGAGTGGACCGCTGACCTTTTCTCAGAGTTTTATAATCTACATACAACCTAGCGAGTATTATTATATTTATTTTTAATATGTGTATTCATTTTTCATGTAAGGACATGTAAAATTGGATTGATTCTTAATGAAATATTTTCACATTTGTTTGATGGTTGTGGAAGTAATATTTTATTATTAAATGTCTGAAAAATTATGATAGGTGGCAGTTATACATTGAGTATTTTGATGACCTGGTCTATGTTTATAATAGTTTTTGGTTATTGTAGGGTTATGTGTTATTATTATTTTTATAATGATTGAATGTCATGAAATTTTTTCATTCTATAATTGTTATGGGAAAAAATCAGTTCAATAGTTTACAAGGACTATATATTTTGAAAATTTGTTTGTTAGTAGGAATATAGTGAATTAGTAAATGTGTCCCATTTTATGTATTTAGTTATATTGTGAGTTGGTTTTTTACTTTAATAAAAAATTAAATGTTTTTCCCTATAAATTGTATTTTAAAAGATATATATTTTTTAGAAAAAATTTATGAAGGAAATGATTTATTTAAAGTGAATAGTTTTTAAGTGATATTTCAAGACAATGTGTTTGCTACTTGAATATAGATTTTAATTTTTTAGGATATTAATTCATTTTATTACACTAAAAATTTATTCCTTTTTAAATGAAATAAAAAATATTCTCCACTTATATATAAATCAATCAAAATATGTTTATCATTGACAGCTGAATTGGTTTTTTGATATTATTATAGAAATACCCTCTTTGTTAAACCTATTTTATGAGTGTGATATTATTTAGAATCCTAGTATGTTACATAATGTTTCATGATTTTTCCTCCCATCATATAAAACAAACATAGAAATTTATTTTGGATGATAGGTCGGTATGACTGGGTAAAAATATATGATGAGAATCTTTATATTATATGGATACAAGACAATCAGGGGGGCCTTTTGATTTTGTCAAATTTATAGATTCATTGTATTTATCCTCATTTGTGATAATTAGATATTTCTTAGTTATTATTAGTGAATAAAAATGTGTAAAATGTTGTTAGTTCATGACATAACTTTGGGATAGTTTAATATAGCATAGATGGTTTCATGAAATAGTGAGTGTGTTTCACCATTTTTCTTCAGATAGAGATGGGAAATCTTGAGGAGTGTTTTTTATATTTAGTTATTTATAGGACTGCTATACTGATTGGACTCAATGATAGAGGTATAATATTGTCCCTATTATGTTATAATTAATGGATATGACCATATTTATGGGAAGTAATTCCATTTTTATAAAGATCCATGGTGGGAATTAACATAATTTTATTAGAGTGAAGTAGGTTTCCTTCATTCTTTTAGTTGGTTCTTTCTAGTAGTATATTGAGTGAACTAAAATGTACCATTTGAGTAAGAGTTAATTTATTGTTAAAACATAGATTTAGAGAATATGTTTGAGATTCATAGGTTAATCACTAAACAAACAAGATTGTATGGTGATGTTAGAGATAAACTATGAGACCATGATTGTTTTCATAGAAATGAGAGTTATATTTTTATAAAGAATATTTAATAAATGATGAAATTAATAGTTAATAATAATTTCTATTATATTATAAAAATTTTTTATATGTGACTAGAAATAGAGTAATGTGGTAATTTGGTCTCGAAGGTAGGGATGATTTTTTATTAGAAGTGATAGAAAATGCACTAAATGTCAGATGACTTGAATATGGATTCATCTTGATAATATCATGACCACGAATCATTAGATTCTTATAGTAGTGATGTGATATAAAATATAAGGAATCATTTTACAATTATAGTGATGCACTATCATAAATTGGGATACATTAATATCATGAATTTAGAAATATGGTAAAACCTATGGGTTTTTCAGATAACAATGGTAAGGAATGATGAGATAGGATGGAGTAAGGAATGAGATTCAAGACTGTTATTTCAAAAAAATGCCTCCATTCCATTTTTTACTAATACATTATCATGAGATTGTGATTTTTATAACAATTATTATTTTTTGACCTCTTTATATTAGTTTTTTCCTTTCATTATTGTTTTACCTTTTTCATTCATAATTATGCCCCTTTGACTAAACAATATTGGTTTTATTAATAAGCTCATTATTTCTTATGAAATTTCTGGTGTTAATTATTGAGAAGTGGTGATATTACTAAAAAGTTGGGTGGGAATCTTATGTGTGAGTATTTTTATATATATTCATACCCCTAGGTGAAAAAAAATATATTAAGATGTGATAGAATTTGTTTTATACTTCAAGGGTATATCAGTCATAGATTATTAAATGGTGTGACCTATTCTTGGTTGGGTATCTCTAGATTGAGTCATTGGGGTGTGTAAACCTTTTGGAAACATTATCACACTATTTTAACATATATAATACTATAAATGTTTTTTTTGGTTTAATTAGACTCCTCGAAGGATTGTATGTTCAAAATACTTGCACATGAATCAACTTGATCTCTCGAATTCAAGGTGATGATGAAAGTTGGGGAATCATATTGGACAATTAGAATCACCCCTATCAATTTACATTAAATTAAGTTCAATTTATGTGTTTAAATATTATATTATATTTTTGATATTGTTTTCATCTCTCAATTGGAGTTATGGATCGGGATAACAGTGTTATGAAAACCAAGGATTCCAAAGTAGATTGTTGTGTGAGTCAGAATAAATGCCTTTTTTATTTTTTTTAATGTTATTTACTACATATTTATTAGTTATGGGATCCTTATATTTGTTTTCTAAAATTCATATTGAACATATTTATGGGATATGATAAATTTTTTATATTATATGCATCATCCATACTTTCTTTCTTTTTTGTTCAATATCATGGGATAACCTTTGCTCTAATTTTATATCTATTGATTTTTGGTATTTCAATTATATGGATGGGTCATGATTTTTTTTGGAAGATTTTGGAATGACCATTATATTTTGTATTGGATGGAATAATATCCCCATGGTTATCTCTAGACTTTATCTCTATTCATTATCATTCAAAATTTAAGAAGGCACACCTACTATTAAATAATATCTCAGGCATCGTTACAATTTTGGTGGTTTGGGTTGGGGTGTTTCAGTCATGAAATAAAAACATTTTACCAATAAATAATTCATTGATCCTTTAAACACTTATCGACACATAGATCAAGGAGCTATAATTTCTTATTATTATTTATTGGTGATGAAAAATAGTGAAGGAAGTACTCCTATGAGGTAGGAATTTTTTATCACTTCATCAATTTTGTTATACCATTAAAATCAATTTTAATTTATTAATATTTTTAGTTTTTATTTATTGAATGATAAATTATTTATTAATAAAATTTCATTGGTGATTCAACTTATATGGATAATTCTTCCATCCATGAACTCCCAGAAACAAATAACCAAAATAGAACCTGGTTGGATCTCTACAGCATAATAGGAACACCTCTTGATTATATAAAGATAGAGTAAACATAGTTGGTTGTATAATGTTTCAATGGGATATGTTTTTTTTCTCTTAGAAATGTACAAAATCAAATTTTATATTATAAAAAAATTTCAATACGGCCCTTATGGTCGATGGATGTCCAAGCCTAAAATACACTAGGGTCCACCATGGATACACGTTTTTCAAATAACTCTCATGATAGAGGATATTTTAGGTACATGTTTTTTTATGAATACTAAATACAATTCCACACCATCCAAAAAGACCTTAAAGAGTGAAAATGTATCACAAACCATCTAGATATATGCTAAACCCACAACCAGTGTTAAAAGTGGAAATGCTCAAAGAACTACTAGAATGTGGGTTTTTCCCAACACTTCCATACAAACAGTTTCATAAAACCATTGGTAAATCACCTCCTAAGAAACCTTTACAAATGATTTATATAGAACCGTTGGTAAAAGGATGGCATATGGGACCTTTTACGAATGGTTCTAAGGAACCATTGGTATAATTGTGGTTGGAAATGTTTTACCAACATTTTTTAAAAACCATTGGTAAAAGTTTCCCCAAAAATAACAGCAGCCCCTACACTCCCCCATTCATGATACAAAACCCTATACTGGAGCAATTCCCCCAAATTAAACCTCTCTCCTGGTGATCTATGAGCTCCTTCAGCTTCCTCTTCCTCCATCCCATCCATGCTACTGAATCTCTTGCTGAATCTCCATCCAACCCATCCCAAATTAGGCATTTTCTTAAGTGGTACCTTATTTTTATTGAAATTTATCTAATATTACAATTTTTAGTTTTTATTTTGATGTGTATATGTTTTTGTTTCTACTTTATTTATCCTCAAATTTATTCATTCGAATCTATTTAATTAATTAAATATTTAACCCTCCATCAAAGATGAAGGGATTTCTTCGCTGGAACCATATAAAACCATTTTTTTTATTTTTCACTTTAATTTACCATATCTTTATATTAAAATGTTATATAAATAGACTTGACAGTTAAAGACCTCTCGGTGGTCACATACATGAATTGTATCTCACACATTGTTCGAGACGACATTGGGTAACCGGATAAACTACATGATTATATGTTTAGATAAAGGGAATCACCATCATACAGATGCATGACTACACATATGACATCAGATAGAGCATAAGAGGGCTCTTTGCACAATATTCAACTCAAATAATGTAGTATAGGTTCATATTCATTGGCTAAGTATACAAGTATGGGGTTTCCAACAATGTTCTATATAAATAACATAAATAAAAATGAAGATATTATTAAATGGAACTATTTCCCCCTTGCTTGCAGGAACATGAATTGACCCATGGGACGGTGTGGTTCTTATATATTGGGTGGTGACATGTATAGTCACAGGATACAGGTATGTTTTTGTTTAGTTTTTATTTTATTTTCATTATATCATTTCCACTTAGGTATTTTACTTCTTTCCACGAACGGAGGGTAGTGATGCTATTCTGACTAGTTGACTTAGATCACTTTTATACTATAATACCATGAGGTTTGAGTGTGAGGAAACATTGGAAGATAGAAGAGCCTTGGGGTCTTCCCTGAGATGGAATGTTTTTTTCGAAAACATTGTGTGGATCATTTTTGGAGTTTGTTGGAGTCATGAAATAACCCCAAGTGTCTCTATGAGATAGAATAAATAACCCCAAGTGTCTCCAAGTGTTTCCATACATCCTTTCATCCTTAAATGGGTTGGGCACTCACCCAATCCTATTAAACCTATCCTAGTCTATCTGCTCATTCACATAGTCTAGACTCATCTCTCAAGGATTATCCCATGCCTCGATGCACATCTCATCATCCAACTAGAAAAGGAGGATTATTCACCTTATGATTGTCCTAGTAGCAAAAGCGCACCATCTCGAACCCATCTACATTATATTCTCAATAATCTAGTCAAGAAACTCCTCAAAATCATGTATTATAACCCATCCCCACTAACAAGTTTCCATCCTAAGATAAATCACACCAAGCCTCTTGGCATTATAATGCCAATATGTCCGACAATACCTAAGACCCACATAAGCATCACATCCTCCATCTCTTTTGTTGAACTCTTGAATCATTAAATTGAGTAAAACCATTAATAATACATTTTATATAATCAGAGGGACCATCCCACTCTAAGAACATACCAAGACTCCATTCCATACCCATAATTATTTCCTCATCAAATGCTAGATGTACAATTTCCACACCTATCACTACAAGCCCAATCCTCTTAGGAATATTTTACTTGATCTAAATCCTCACTATTAGTGACATAAATCACATTAATGTGCATAAATGTCACCTGAACCCTACATTACAAGAATTATTCATGTGGATAGGCCCCATGAAAATATTCTATGAACTAAAACCATAAATAATAATTCCAAATACATGCATCATTTTTAAATAAATATCTCAAGTGTAAACATAAAAAACAAGAATAATAAGACTGCATCCCTTGTATAAAAAAACTAAGTTGTAACTCCAGCCAAATTGATTATAAACCATTAATAGGAAGAGTAGTTGTTAATTAATAGGAATATACTCTCTAATAGTATCATTTTCAAACATTGATCTTTTTCCCCTTTGCTTACAGGAACATGATTAGACCCATGGGGCGCTGTGGTACTTATATGTTGGGCGGTGACGAGTATAGTCATAGAAGATAGGTATGTGTTTGTTTATTTATTATTTTATTTTCTTTATCATATTGGTAACTTAGATCTTTGACTACTTTCTATGGACATAGGGTAGTTATATTCTATGAAGGGTACCCGAAGGAGTTAAGATTGATTCAATTCACCGGCTTTGATCTGAGGTAAGATGCTATGGTTACTACTTGTCTCGCACCTCATGTATTTGGGGATTTAGTGTTTTTTACTCAATATTATGTTTTCGGTAGGGCATTGTATCGTTTCATGTTGGATCAGGTGGATTTGGTTCTCTACATCCAATCAAGGAAATGCTTTAATGCCATTGGTGAGTTTCTCACTTGTTATGTAGAATCCATCATGTGTTTTAAGGTTCTTAATATCCTTTGTGTAGTGCGTTGATCCCTGCTCATTGGTTTCGAGTCACAAAGTCAAGGGTGACTCTCCTACGTGACCATAGGTAAGTATGTATATGTATGTGGGTTCCCCCGTTATGTTTATAGTCACCATCGGCAGTGATTATGCACGTAAGGGGCTAGGTGTGCCCATGTATATATATGTAAATGCATACACAGGTGAGTGTAATAGATATATGCATATAAGAATATGTGCAAGGATCCCCTTGCACATGCTCATGGACATGCAGGTGTGTGCATAGGGGCTAGGTGTCCTTGCATGTGTGTGGAGGTGCATATACCCAGTGGAGAAGCATCATAATTTAGTTAGAAAGTTCCAAGATCCAAAGTGGATGGCTTGGTTCCACCTTGTGGTAGAGTCCCTCTCGTAGCCTCTTTAATTTCTGAATGATTTAAATTGAATTTAGCTTCTTTCTTAATTATGATTAATTATATTGAATTTCATATCTTGAATAAGTGTTCTTTAATATAATTGTTTCATTTGATAAATAAAGTCATGATTTTATAATAAAAATCCTCCATTGAAGGTGCACTGTATGCGAAAACTCACAGTGATAGTTTAGGGTGTATGATTCTTTTCCTTCATTTCATTTCCCTTTTGACATTGTGTCATTGTTCGGCTCAGTACAACCTTCTGAAGATCCCTTATTATAACATATTAAACAGTTTATTTGTTCTATCTTGTCTTTTGTGACCTTATGTTATGGAGAAACACATTTTAGTTGTTTTCCTGGCCTCTTGGCCACCCCTTATTGTGTTTACCCAAGCCAATATATCTAAAAACACTGATGGTGTCATTGTTTAACACCTATCAAGCATATGGTGCTCCCCACAATAAGCCTTATCTTAACACTGTTTGGGGTGTTTTCTTGGCCTCGATGCACATGTAATTTTTTTACATATATCAATTCTCCCATAAGATTTCTGTTGCATGCTGAGATGTTAAAACATAATCAAATTCTATTGTTCTAAAGGTGACTGGAGTTTTATTATTAGAGTTCCAAGAAATGCATATACCATTGACAAGTAATACACTTTCATAATTTGACTCTCAATCAGTAGTTTCAACTACCTACTACCACTTTTAAAAACAACGAATATAAAATATATATCTTTATCATACCACAATCCTGAATCAAGAGTGTGTTTTTTATAACATAAGATCTATTTCTATAATGTGAAGGACAACTACATAGGATTTATTTAGAATCCTAGCTGGAAGATGCTGCCCTGCGGATATCTCTAGACCGGTCTGACACGCCATGGTCATGCCGCAGTCACACCACAATCACACTGCGGTCACGCCGCAGTCACACCATGATAATGGCATGATTTGTCCCTACTCTAGGAAAACACCCCACAGCAGTTCACATTCCTCTTGGAATTCTATGTGTGATACCTATATAGAGTTTCAGATACATTACCCATCCATAGTTAATGGGGAGGGAGGTGATGGCTAGAATGTTTCCCAGCTTCCTCCTACTCCCTTCACTCTTGACCGGAAGATAACACCTCGCGGATGTCACTGGACCAGGCCAACATGCCACGGTCATGCCGCGGTCATGCCGCGGTCAAGCCGCAGTCAAGCCGCGGTCACGCCCTGGTCACGTCATGGTCATGCTGCGGTAATGTTGTGCTTTGTCTCTACTCTAGGACGACACCCCACTGTAGTTCACAGTCCGGTCAGAATTCGATGTATGATACCTAGATAGAGTTTTAGATATATTACCCACCCATAGTTAATGGGGAGGTAGGAAACGACCGGAATGTTGCCCCACTTCCTCTCGCTCCCTTCGCTCCTGGCCGGAAGATGCTGCCCCGCGGATGTCGCCTGACCGAGCCAACATGCCTTGGCCACACCACATTCTTGTTGCAGTCATGCTGTAGTCATGTTGCTGTCAATCTGAGGTGAGGTGTGGCCAACACCAGTCAAAGTGTCTCACTTTTCTTTGAAATGGACATCATTTTAATTGAAAACAACAAATGGAATATAAAAAACCGACAAAACAAATTCGTATTCTGTTGATAAATTAAGAAAAGGATCCATGGGTAACTTTTTATGTGTATGAGTCAACCCCGCCTCAATCCAAAGCATGGTGTGGCCGGTACTACTCAAAGTGTGTTTCTTTTGTTTAAAATGGATACACTTTTATGTAAAAATAACTGGCATATAGAAAACCGACCAAACACATTTGGATTGTGTGTATACTTTAGGAAAATGATCCATGGGACATTTGTGACGTGTATGAGTCAACCCTGCCTCAATCTGAGGTGTTATGTGGCTGACACCACTCAAAGTGTTTCTCTTTTGTTTCAAAAAGGATATCATTTTAAGTGAATACAACAACTGACATATAGAAAACAGACCAATAGCATTCATATTATATTTAGATTTTAGGAAAATGATCCATGTGTCATATGTGATGCTTACAAGTCCACCCCACCTCAATCTGAGGGCCGGTGTGGCTGACACCACTCAAACTGTCTCAATTTTATTTGAAATGGACATGATTTTAAGTGAAAACAACAACTGGAATATGGAAAACCAACCAAAAACATTTTTATTACGTTTATACTTTAGTAAAATGATCCATGGGTCATTTGGGATGAGTACGAGTCAACTCCACCTCAATCCAAGGTGTTTTGTGGCTAACACCACTCAAAGTGTCTCACTTTTCTTTGAAATGGACAACATTTTAAGTGAAAACAACAACTGAAATATGGAAAACTAAACAAACACATTTGGATTCTATTGATACTTTAGTAAAAGGATCCATGGGTAATTTTTAATTTTTAAGGGTCCACCTAGCCTCAATCCGAGGAACGATGTGGCTGATACCACTCAAAGTATTTTTGTTTTGTTTAAAATGGATACGCTTTTAAGTAAAAACTACTGGAATATGGAAAACTAAAAAAATGAATTTGAATTGTGTTGATACTTTATAAAACGACCCTTGAGTCATTTTTGATGTGTACGAGTCAACCCCACATCAATATGAGGAATGGTGTGGCCGACACCACTCAAAGTGTATCTCTTTTGTTTCAAAAGAACATCATTTTAAGTGAATACAATAACTGACATAGGAAAAACTGACCAACGGAATTATTATTCTATTGATCCTCTAGGAAAATGATCCATGGGTTATATGTGATGTGTATGATTAAACCCCGCCTCAATCTGAGGGCCGTTGTGGCTGGCACAACTAAAAGTGTGTAACTTTGTTTTGAAATGGACAGGATTTTTAGTGAAAACAACAACTGGCATATGGAAAACTGACCAAATGCATTCATATTGTGTTAATAATTTAGTAAAACGATCCATGGGTAATTTTTGATGTTTAAATGTCAACCCCGCCTCAATCTGAGGTGCAGTGTGGATGAAAACACTCAAAGTGTTTCTCTTTTGTTTAAAATGGACATCATTTTATGTGAAAACAACAACTGACATACGGAAAACTGACCAAATGCATTCAGATTCTATTTAAACATGAGTAAAAAGATCGAGGGGTCATTTTTAATGTGTACAAGTCAACCCCTCCTCAATCTGAGGCATGGTGTGACTGGAACCACTCAAAGTGTCTCACTTTTCTTTGAAATGGACATCATTTTAAGTAAAAACAACAACTGACATAGGGAAAACTGACCAAACACATTAGGATTCTGTCAATACATTAGTAAAAGAATCCATGGGTCATTTTTGACGTGTATGAGTCATCCTCAATTCAATCTGAGTCACGGTGTGTCTGGTACCACTCAATGTGTCTTTCTTTTGTTTAAAATGGATACACTTTTAAGTAAAAACAATTGGAATATAAAAAACGGACAAAACGCATTCAAATAGTGTCGAAACGCTAGGAAAATGATCCACGAGTCATTTTTGACGTGTAAGAGTGAACCCTTCCTCAATATGAGGCGCAGTGTGGTCGACACCACTAAAAGTGTCTCTCTTTTGTTTCAAAAGGACATCATTTTATGTGAATACAACAACTGGCATACAAAAAACTGACCAAAGGGATTCTGATTCTATTTAACATTTAGGACAATGATCCATGGGTCATATTTGACATGTATGAGTCAACCCTTCCTCAATCTGAGGGCTGGTGTGGTGAGCACCACTCAAACAGTCCCACTTTTATTTGAAATGGATAGGATTTTATGTGAAAACAACAATTGGCATACGTAAAACTGACCAAATGAATTCGGATTCTATTTATACTATATTAAAACAATCCATGTGACGTTTATGACATGTAATAGTCAACCATACCTCAATCTGAGGTGCAGTGTGGCCGACACCACCCAAAGTGTCTCTCTTTTGTTTAAAATGGACATCATTTTTAGTGAAAACAACTACTAACATATGGAAAACCAACCAAATGCATTCGGATTCTGTTGAAACTTTAGGAAAATGATCCATGGGTCATTTTTTATGTGTATGAGTCAACCTTGCCTTAATCCAAGGTGCAGTAAGGCCGGCACTACTCAAAGTGTCTCACTTTTATTTGAAATAGACAACATTTTAAGTTAAAACGAAAACTAACATACGGAGAACTGATCAAACGCATTCAGATTCTATTGATACTTTATTAAAAGGATCCATGGGTCATTTGTGATGTGTATGAGTCAATATCGCTTCAATTTGAGGCACGGTGTGGCCGATACCACTCATCAATGATAGTCAAAAACTTTTTTTCATGAGTTGGGTAGTTTCACTCATGGGGTCATAAGTGACGAGACTCCTAAGAAAATAAATTTTCACCATATAGTATAAAAAATACACGTTCAATGCAAAATTCATCACAAATCATTACATACAAAAATCAAGGATTGGAAAAAAAAATTGGTATTTGAGTTAATTTCAAACACTTATTCAACTCTAATAAGTATTTCTAAGACTCTTCTACCAAATAAAATTTTTTGGGGAGGTGGGGGGCTATTCTTGTTGGGGGGGGGGTTGTGCAGGTGTGAGGTGAATTACTACTAGAAGAGTGGTTTTCATTTGATGATTGAAATGGGTGTAAATAATTATTGAGTTATTGAAACTGGTATTCAACTCTACTGGAAGATTTTTGTCATATGAAGATTGAAATAGGGAATTTTATTACAAGAGTTTGATGGTCTTATGTGTTTTTTGTGCTGTTGCATGTGTTTTTATGCTATTTTAAGTCTGTTTGTATGTGTTTTTTGTGATATTTTTTATGCATATGTTTACTAGAGGGGCTGCTAGAGGGGCTTCTATGCAGTAGTTTTAAAAATACACAATACCAATGGTTTTGAACCGTTGGAATACATTGAGAGAAATTTAAAAACTATCCCAACGGTTTTAAAACCATTGGTATAGTGTTTAGTCTTTAATATATACCAACGGCTTCAATGAAACTGTTGGAAAAAATTCTATACAAACATATACCAATGGTTAGCCTACAACTATTAGTAAATCAATAAATATAGTGGCTTATACCAATGGTTTAGATCAAACTATTTTTATAGGGAATTCCTCACGACTTACTTCCCCACTATTTGGAAAACTGTTGTTATAGGCTATACCAACAATTTTCCAACCTATACCAATGGTTTTATGATTCAAATGTTTCCAAGATCATGGGGATTATGATTCAATTGTTTACAATGTCATAACATACATTTCTTTAAAAAATCCCCTTTAATGTTTTCCTTGTAATTCTAGTTTTCTTCCATGTACATGTTTTTAAAATAATTTAATTGTGGAAATGATTATTTAAAAATAACATTTATGACTAACTTTTAATGATTTCAATAAAAGTGAATTTGTTTATGGAATGTTTTTCTTTATTTAAAATCATTAAAAAAATGTTCTATTTTAATTTATATGACAAAAATGAATTCTCCATCACCAAAAAAAATTACTTGATGTTAAAATTACATTAAAAGAATTCATGTTTTAGTAAAAATTACGTTGTACATGTTTTTGGATATTTTGGTATTGAAAATGGATTTTTAATGGTACAACTATTTTTGTATCTGAAACAACTTTCTTGTCGGTGAAGAAAATACTTAGTGAGTGTGCTGTCAAAAATTTCAAGATTTTTTGTTTTTTGATTATATTATGGTTGTTGTAAATTATTTAAGTTGTTGTGTTTTTATCTTATTAATCAAGAATGGGTGGTCATGTTATGAAACATGGAAGGTAAGTAACATTATAGACCAATTATGGGTGGTTCTGTTATAAACCAAGGATGGGTTGGTATATGATGTGCCTCTAATGTATTGGATAATGATGTCCCGTGGTACCAATATGATTTATCTATTATTTATATAGTATATAATAATTTTAGTTTAGAAAAATATGTCTGTATGTTTTATGAGAAAATGATTTATTTCATTAACTCAATGGACATTGATATAATTGTAAACATTTCACATGTTTTCATGTTTTCACTTGTGAAATAGTTTTATTTATTTTTATATCCCTTACTGATATTATTGTACCCATATCTTGTTTTCTAAATGTTTTTCATAGGTTTTAATGATGGGTAAGGTAAAGGAAGAAGTCAAGTTGAAAGTCATAAGGATTTGTCATGAAAAAAAATCATGTTTTATATTAAATGCTTAATGTTGCGAAAAAATGTATACTGATAGTATGTTTCCACTTTGTATTATATGGTTATTTATTGCATGAGTTATGGCCAAATTATCTATAAATCTAAACCTGAAAATATGTAAAACTATAAGAGAATGAATTATTCACTTAAAACTCAAAATTATGTTATGTTTAAGGTTATGTCCATATAATTAACTCATAAAGGAATGGATAATAAGCAAGGTGTATATGTGAGAGACATATATCAAGAATGTAAAATAATTACATAATATTAAAGAGGTATATAAGGTGATTTAGATAGATAAAGTTTATAACTCGAAGAAAATTGTGGTTTAGAGAGATCCCTTACCTAATGCCCGATTTTTCACATCCATTATTTTTATTAAAAAATAATAAATATATGTTAATTATTTAATTTTTTAATAATTTTTTTCAAGTAAGATATACATTTTCTTTTAATTTTTGTAATGTTATATTCATTTACTTAAACAATAAACTTCAAATTGGGCGTTTCAATGATAAGCCACTCATATATCCAAAAGCACATTGATAAGTTGAATAAGGTAAAATATATTGTTAATTCATCATATATTAAATGGTAAAAATGAAATAAATATCACTTTTATACCTTAATTGTTATTTTAAAACAATCTATGAAATATTCTAATGAAAAATAAACTACATTACAATCATAGAAATGGTAGGTCGTACGTACCCATGAGCAGCATTTCCATTTTTCAATGATCAATATGGTATGAAAGTAAGAGTTATTATATATTTAGATTATGATTATAATTTCATTAATATCTTATTATTTCTTTAAATACACTTAAACATACAATACATGTGATGTAGTAATAAAAATGGATCACATCGCTTCGTGAGGCGGTAGTCTAACAATCTCCAAAAAGAAATTATCATTTATTCAAGGGATGACTAGGTTAGAACATATATGATATTTTACTATTCTATAATGTTTAATATTTCATTAATATCATATATAAAAATAAAATTATATATTTTTATCTTCTATTTATGTGTGTGAAAAATGAATCACATCACTTTGTGAGGCGGTAGTTCGCCATACACACAAGCGATGTTATAATATTTTCTATGGAATTGAACGAAATAAATAATATAAGATATTATAATTCAACAAGTATAATTATAAAATAAATATAATACATAAACATTATATTCATCATTATATCAATCATTGATAAGTTGTTATGGAAAAAGAATTATGTCAGTTCACAAGGTGTAGTTTGTTGTACACGTGATCAATGGTTTTGTTTCCCATTTTAGGGTGGATGAGATTTTTTTAGGTTATTAAATTAACATAAAAATATAATTATATGGAATATAAATACTTTTCTTATTTCATCAGGGTTTAAAATATTTTAATGAGGTGGAATAATAATTAAAAAACACTTTGTTAATAATGATACCTCTTCTTTGGAAATCTTATTTTGGTTTAAACCAAAATACTTTCTATGTTGGATTTCTGACAAAAACAAGGATTCTAGGATGATATGATGAAACAATTTAAATCATTTTTGTATCTATTTCATCATAAAATAGTATTTTAAAATGTGTAAAGGACAGGATAGGGTTGTTCTTTTATAAGTGGGGGGAGAGGATACAATTGGATGTTTTGAAAAGAATGAATTCCACCAACATTTTTATCATGATACAATGATAAAAATTGATTTCATTCAAACCTTATAAGATATAAGGTTGAAATGTAAAAATATAATATTAATTATACATGTTTTGGGTCATTGTTAACCCTTATAATTTTATTTTAACCCCTGGTAAACCATTTTTGACCAGAAATGTCGTAATTTTTTTTTTCTTTTTACTATAAATTATGGTAAAAATTTAAGTTTAGATAATTATATAATATAAATTTTTATTATTCCAATTAAGTAATTAATTTTTAATACTAAAATAAATGATGTTTTATATTTTAATTTAAAATTGAACACGAAGACATGTCGAAAAAATTGATTTCCAAAATAAAAACATTCAAATGTTAAAAAAAGTTTTAATTTCAGAATACAAAATAAAATTAATTCTAATGACCTAATAATTATTAATTAATATATAATTGATCTAATTTTAATTTTAGTTCAACATTTAAATAAAATAGCGCTTGTAAATTCTTAAAATGAAATGGTAGTTTTTAATAAAATACTTTATTTTTTATTATTCATCAAAAAGTGAAACTTTTTAGAAAAATGAAAAACATTTACCCTAAGTTAGTTTTGATATTATTTTTTAAAAATATTATTTTGTAAAATAATTCTTTAAAAAAATTATAAAATTTAATTTTAAATTATGTGCAGAAAACATGACTAATCCTCTATTTAAAAAAAAGTATAATGTTTTTTAGAAGTCATTTTTTCATTTTCAAATGGTTCTATATTTATTTATAATAAATACATAGCCATTGATTTTATTTTATACATTTAAAAAAAAGTTTCACAAATTATTTTTTTATTCATACCAACCTATTTGGAATCTTTTTTATAAGAGATATGATTAAATAATAAAAATTTAATATAGTTTTATGTTTCTTTTAAACATAGTGTTTCATGAGTCAAAAGCCATAAAGGATATTAAATTTATTTAAAAATAAATATTTAATAAAAAATAATGGTGTAACATTTTTCCCCCCTAAAATAATTTCTCATTCAAAATATAATATTAGATACTATGGTGAATACAGGTGAGGGTACTTCTTCCCTATTTCCTCTTTCGGTTCCCAAAACGATTCCTCAAACTTGTAGGTTTTCCACAAAACATTGACCATTGGAGTTGTCTAGTTTCATAAAAAAATTTATCTATGATGATAAATCTTCACTAGAAGCTCCTCATATAAATTTTATTTCTTTAATAGTACAATATATTGATTCAGTGCATGGGAGTGGACTGTTTTATAGTTCTTTAAGAGGGATACATGGAACACATTGTGTACTTGAGATAGGTTGGGTGGGGGTTCTAGTCAGTAGGACACCGCTCTAATTATATCATGGATCTCAAAGGGGTAGATGTATATAGAAATATGTTTTCCCTTCTCGTCAAACCTCATGATTTTTTTTCGATAGTAAAACACTAGGGAACACCATATCTTTGACCACAAACTCCATGTTTAGTTGATGATTTTATGCATAGATCTTATGTATATTTTTTCATGGATTTTGTGATATGATAAATGTTTTGAACATTCTCTATCATTTATTTGGAAAGATCGGGTCCCATCATCTTCTTATCAATAAAAAAATCCTAGAATGTCATAGTTTGACACTGCTTCCCAAATAGATCCACTTAATGATCCATTTGAATAATGAAATGAAAACTGTTGTTATATGATAACTCTATTAGGGTAATTTTTTGATCCCCAAATCCATGGTAACCAAATAAATAATACCTTATAATATCTTATATATTTTGGATGGTTCTATCAGAGTGAAAATTCATCTTATATTGATAAGTAGTGAAGAATATGATTTCAATATCCTACACTTGTAGAAGGATTCTCTAGAATCAGGAGGTTATCCTCAGATCTAGATAAGGTATAAAATAGAGTATCACTACATTCTACCTTATCATTTCTAGTATGCATGTCTTAGAGAGTTGTTCAGGAGATAAATATATGTTGATAACAATGAAATGTGCTGAATTTTTAAGGTGATCAACTACCACACATATTGAGTTATTGCATTTAGGTGTTCTAGGGAGTCCTATTATTAAATCCATGGCTAGTTTTTCAAATTAACATACTTATATGGGTAATTAATATGTAATTCCATTTGAATTATTTTATTCAACCTTGAAATGTTTTAATACCAAGAATCAATATATAAATTCCAAAATCACCATCTTAATGTTTTCCCAAAATAAGTTTTTCATCATATATCTATACATCGTGGTGCCTCCTAGAAAAACAAAGAAGGATGAGAAATGTGCATCATCCATAAGCTCCCTCTTTGGCTTTTGTTTTTATGGGACACATATCTGATATCCAACCCTTATAACCCAACCTTTAGAAAAGTTAAACTCTTTAATATTCACTAACACTTTCTACAGTACAACTTCATCACTAATGGACTCCTTGATCATCTCAATAATAGATATTTGAACAATTTTTTTGAGAAATTTAGGATGAAAATCCTTAAAATATTCCCATATACATCCTTTGAAAATCTAAGAATATTGTATCCTTTTCAATTCTCATCAATGATAAGAGTGACATATTCTTTCTACTTATAGAATCTTCCACTTTGTTAAACTTTCTAGGATGGTAATACATTATGTAGTCATAGTCCTTCATCAGATCTAAACAGCTTCATTGGTTCATGTTATGATCCTTATTTGTTTATATATATTTGAGGCCCATTTGATTTGAAGATATTCCACACTTCTCCCTTTATAGATAATGTCACTAGATCTTTAATGAACAGACCAATCCATCAAACTCCAAGTCATATGTGGGATAGTTCTGATCAAGATATTACACCTTCCCTGAGCAATAGGCTGTCACTTTCTCAATCTACATTAGTTTATGTCCCAAAACCTTATTTTATTAATCACAGTAAACCATAAAAAGATCCCTACATATAGGAATCATAAGTAATATTGCAGTGATATGATTCATTTTCATCTCTTTAAAGATCTTTTAATATTAACTAGTCCGTAAAAAATTTACTCCCTTGAGTATTTTCATATTTAGTTAGGTTGAGAAACACATATTTTTCAAAAAAACATTAGTAATACCCAGTTAATCAAATGAACTATGTATCTTCATTTCAGATGTAGTTCTTGACTAATCCTAAAATTTCATTATCATATAAGGCCCCACTAATATCCTTATTCTAGTGATATTATTCCCCAAGAATGATATTTAAATTATTTGGTACTCAAATTTAGAGTAATTTTCATATATCTTCTCCTTTATAAAATACTTTATCCAAGTATTAAAATACACCTTATGTTCCTCCTTACACTTGGGGTACATCAGAATATCATCTATATAGGATAGTAATTTTTTAGGTAATTCTTAAAGACTCTATTCATTAATTCCATAATAACTTCTGGATAATTAATGGGTTCTAAAGAAACCACTATGAAATCATAGTGTCCATACCCTAATTATATGTATATTTTAATAATATCTTCCTTCTTCACCCTCAATTGGTGATATCCCTAATTATGGTTCAACTTGGAGAAGTATTGATCTCCAAGGTTTTTATTTAATGATTCATCTATCCTTGTAAGAGGATACCTATTATTTTCCATGGTTTTTTGTGTGTTAATGGTAATCAATACAGAGACTCATTAACCCATCCTTCTTTAGGATGAGTAGGATCGAAGCACCCTAAACTGAATCACTCAGACATATAAATACCTTTTCAAGGTTCTATTGTAATTTATTCTTATTTTATTCCAAATTAATAGTGGCCATTCTATGAATACTCTTTAATGTGGGAAGAGATCTAGGTATATGTTCAATTAAGAAATCAACCTCTTAGTCATGAGGAATGTACAGAAAATATTTTAATAATACATAACTAAACTACCTCCAAATGGACATGTCGTTAAATAGAATTCACTCCTTTTACCTTAATCCTTTTTTATAGATATTATTTATTTTAATAAAATAATATCACTAATTTAATAGAGGACTAAATTGGATATTCATCCTCCCCATTATGCTTATATAAAATTGAAGGATGAATTGGCATTTGTAGAGTGGTCTCCCTCTCTTTAATTTTGATGTTGGATTTATATAAGGATATCCAAGAAATACCCAAAATTGCATCAAAATATACTAAAGAAAGTATAATGTGATATTATAAAATACTATCTCCACAAACATTGAATAGGGTGGAATTATATATTCTGGATTAAAACATCACAATGTTTTCTATTCACAAAAATATCTTAACCTCGTGTTTTGAGGTGGTGTTCAAATTGTTCTACTAAACATTCAAGATATATAAGAATTAATAGAACCAGAATAAAGAAATATGTTCTCTATTCATGAATTAATAACAAGCATACTTGTCACCACATCATTATGGTCGTCCACTATAGCCTTATTGATAGTATACAACCTTCCCAACTTCATTAATGGTTTGTGTCGATGATTTTTCTATGAAAAACCATCGTTTAGGGAGTTATATTATATAACTCCTGTTACACTTAAAATTAAAACATTGTACACCACTACTACAAACACGGCCTTTATCAGCGCTAAAATAGCCTTTATCAACTCTAGAAAAGCGCTGATAAAGCTAGCGTAGATAAAGGGGTGGTCCCCTTTATCAGCGCTCCAAAAAGCGCTGATATAGGACCCCTATATCAGCGCTAAAAAAAGCGCTGATAAAAGGGGTCTTTTATCAGCGCTAAAAAAAGCACTGATAAAAGTACCCATTTATCAGCGCTTTTTTTAGCCCTTATAAAGGGGTCCTATATCAGTGCTTCCTTTATCAGCGCTTTCGTTTTAGCACTGATAAAGGACCGTTTTATCAGCGCTTTTAAAACAGCGCTGATAAAAGTTAAAAAAATTAAAAAATACTGCCAATCGGGGGGTCTTTTATAGCGCTTGAACCCCCCCTTTTACAGAACTTTTCGGCCCCTATACAGCACCCCACGCACCCCCCTCCACCCTTTAACAGTGCTTTCTCCAATATTCCCCATGCGCGCGCACCCCTGCCTTTACCAGGATTTGAACTCGAGACCTCCCCCCTGCGCGCCTAAGCCCTTACCACTACTCTATTTTGATTTGTTTTCCAATTCAAGATATATATATATATATATATATATCTATTTAGTTATATTTATTCGTATAGTAATATATATTTATATTAATATATATATATAGTTATATTATAATATATATATATATATAGTTATATTATAATATAGTAATATTAATATATATCTATATCTATATATATATATATATTTAGTTATATTTATTCGTATAGTAATATATATTTATATTAATATATATATATATAGTTATATTAAAATATATATAGTTATATTAACATATATATAGTTATATAAACATATATATAGTTATATGAATATATATTTATATAGTTATATGAATATATATTTATATAGTTATATTAATATATATATAGTGATATTAATATATATATATTTATAGTGATATTAATATATATATTTATAGTAATACTAATATATATATATGTAGTTATATTAATATATATATATAGTTATTAGATTAATATATATATAGTTAGATTAATATATATATAGTTAGATTAATATATATATATATAGTTAGATTTATATATAGGTATATAAATATTCATTGTATTTTAAATAAAAAGGATGTTAGTTATTATTTAGATAAAGCTAATATATTTTATATGTAAATATATTTTATTATTTATATTTATAATTAAATTTTTAGGTGTGTATATTTAAAAAATATGAATATATTGTTATATTTTTGATTATAAATAGCAGTGCATTATAAAAACTGATGAAATTTCAAATACATAATATCAATATGAATGTAATACCTTGGAATAAATTCATACCCCACCAAAAAAATCCAATAATAACCCCTTAAACGAGGGTGAAAATCCACAAAATGTTAAAAAATCGGGGTACCCCGACTAAAAACACAGTTTTGGAGGCCTTCTGGGCCTCTTTTGACCTTGAGAATCCCTTGACCAAGGTCCCCCATAGGTCACAGCGACGTAGAGATCGTCACAGGCTTCGATTTGATATGTGGTAGAGCTCAAACGGACACCTCAAAAGTTATGGCCGTTTGAAGTTTGAGTTGCGGTTTCAACATATTTTGGACCTTTTTTTAAATTTTTTTAATTTTTTTCATCTTCAAATTGTTATTACATGTCTATTACTCAATAATTATTAGAAAATTATTAATTAAAAATATTTTTTTAAATTTTTTAAGAAGCCATTTTCACTAAATATCTTATATATTATGTATAATAATGTAAATGTACATTTATTGTTATCTAAAATATATTTAAAAATTATCTATTATATTTATATATCAATATAACTATATTTATATATTAATATATTGTTTTTTTAAAAAAAAAATCTGAATCCGACCCTTTATCAGCGCTTTTAAAAAAAGTGTTGATAAAGGGGTACCTTTATCAGCACTTTTTTTAGCACTGATAAAGGCACCCTTTATCAGTGCTTTTTTGAGCGCTGATAAAGGGACCCCCCTTTATCAGCACTTTTTCGTTAGCACTGATAAAGGGGGGCGCTGCGAAAAACTGTTTTTGTGGTAGTGCACTATGCATAGTGTTGATCTAAAACATATTTTATTCTTCCCTATTAGTGGAATTCATCATTTCATGACATTACATATTATCTTAATTCCCCAATTTTTACAATTGAAGCATATTCTGGTTCTCCTTAAGTTGCATATAAAATGATTATTCCCATCCTTGAAAGGTGTGATTTTAGTTTTTACTTCTTATATAGGATTTTTCTATTGATGGTCCTGAAGGAAACTTCATTTTACATATTTTTGTCTTCTCTCATAAGAGTGTATAGATTCACCAATCTATATCTCCTCTTTTAGGGAATAACATAAAATCTATTTATAACTATAAATGTCTCAAATCTCAAAATAATTTCATAAAATAATATTTAAATCACTAAATAAATGGTCACCCTTGAATTTGGATTTGATAATAAAGGCGGATACATATCATGTTAGACTAGAGAAGTTTTCCTCATACACCCCAATATACTCTTCTTTCTTTTACGTTAGACTAATGATCTCCCTCTCCATTCTAAGAAGGAGAGTTCTCAAAAACTTTTTAATGAACAGTAATTTCTGTATGTATTCTCATATCATCTAATCAATATCCTCTTTGGAATTTGTGTTTTTGATTATTTTCCACCACTGATCATCTTCTCCCTTGATGAAATAAATGTATAGAACAATTTTCTCTTTTTATATACATTGTATGGTAAGGAATATATTATAAATGGATTTAAACCCTTATTCAGTGTTGAGGGGATCATGTGATCTACTAAAGGTAGGTTCCATTGACTCGTAAAATAATCAACTACAAATTGCTCCTTCATAGGAGGAGTAGGGCATTCTCTATAATTCATGTTGTTATTCATTACATGAGCTAGTTGACACAATAATTACATGAAGTTGTCATCTTTTTACCCCATAAGGTTAGGAATATCATTGGGAAATTCATCTCATTACCTATCATGTTGTTGGTTTTCATGGTTTCTACTATGTAGTTAAATTAACTAATATAAATGAAAACACTTTGTGATCATATTTTAACATAGTAAAGGGAATAACATATAATATAAATGAATAACTCATGAGTGATAAGTATATATAAAATTATTGGACTCTCAGTTTAAATCAATATTATAAAAGTTAATATTTATAATTAAGGTTTCTGACCTTATAATTCATTATTTAAATTTATAACGGTATTGTAGTTATTTTTGTTAATTTTCAAAGCATATCCCACAAGAGTGTAAAACGAAGTGTGAAACAAGGCCCATTTTCATGCACCAGGTGATGATAGAGTCGAGATCAATGTTCACTTTTCAGTGTTATTACCCCCAGGTACCTCGGATATAGATACAAATCCACTTATAGTATCCAAATTTGGATTTCTTTTTTTGAAAGCTGATCACTCTATACATCACAAAGATTCCAAGCTATTTTCCTATACATAAAATTATCCTTAGATACATCCTTATACTTGTCCCAAGGTTAATCCCTATAGTTTTGTTATTCTAGTTGAAAATCATAACTAAAAATTTACTCTAATACCAACTATGATGTATGCTCCTTTTACATATTTTATTACATGATTCTTAAACATAAATATCCATTAATACAACAGAACGATTGTAAAGTCATGGTGTCTTGAAAAAACAAGGTTCATATTACATCAAAAGGAACATAAAACATGGAATCCTTATTTTATTATCTATAGTGACCTCATAAAATTCTATTTATATCCTAAAACATCATTGGATAACCTATGTAATATGTAAAGAGTGTGATGAGCTAAAAATCCTACTAAGATAAGAAACATGATAAGGAAATGTAACATGACAGAAAATGGTATAATAATATATCATTTAAGAGAGGGCTTATGAGTAATTAAATGGAAGAATATTATAAACAAAATTATATCAAAATATCATGGAATCATAGTAATTGTAGAAACAATATATATCATGACATAAACATGAGTTGGAGATAAATACCTAGACACTACCACATGGTGGACAAATTATCATAAGGGATTAGGCATACTCCATAATCCCATATATTACACATTAGTAGGATAAAGCCTTACCCAATGAATTACAATGATATCTAGGTACACCTATCATAATATATTTATTATCTAATTTTTTTACAAAAAGGAATCAGTATTAAGGATTAAAATAATAATTACCCATGGAAATCGAATAGATGGTATAGTCTTGCATCTTATTATAAACAAAATAAATTTCATAATGATGGAATTTTTTAAATTATCATAATGAATGTATTAACCCATCAAATTATGTGATAATAATATAGGTATATATGTGAGATAGATATATATACATAATTTTTATCATTACATAACATTAAATAGAGACATAAATTGAGTTTGAGGGAGAATGTTTACAAGTTGATAAAAATGGTGGTTTAGAGAGATCCCTAACCTAGAGTCTGATTTTTCATGTGCATTATATAAATTTCTAAATCATAAAATTTTGTAAATTTTTTACATGATTAAGAAAAAAAAATTCAAGTTTATTATTATTTTAAATTAAATTTTTACCATGTCATATTCAATTATGTAAAAATTTAGTTACATATTTGAGATTTTAATGATAAAAGAATCATATGTCCAAAATATATTTGGTAAGATTACTATGGTCCGTGAGATTTTTAATTTGTCATATTCATAATGGTAAACATGAAATAACTGTCATTTTTGTATAAAAAATAAACTATTTATAACAAAAATTAAATATGTCTATGAAAAAAGAACCTCATTATAATCATGGAGATGGTAGGATGTACGTACACATGAGTATGGTTTCTATTTTTCAAACATCATTATGAAAATAAGATAAGTATTATTTAATATTTCAAAGATGATAATTATATAATTAATGTCATGCAATTTCCTTAAATACCCTTACACATACCATCTATGTGATGTAGTAATAAAAATGAATAATATCGCTTCACTCGAAGGTACTCCTCTGTACACACGAACGCCATTATCAATTATTCAATTGATGATATGGTAATAAACTATATGATATATTAATTTAAAATATTTATTAATATGTCATCAATTTTATATTTAACATAAAATTATTCCACATTACCTTCCATGTAAATCATATGTGAAAAACAAATCTCATTGCTTCATGATGAGGTAGTCAGTCGTGTACAATAACGACGACAACGTATTCTCTGAAAAATGAAAATTAAGAAGGTGTATATGATATTATAATTATATAATTATAATTATATCATAAATATAATATAAAATCATTAAATACATTATTATATCTATTTGTGTGAATTGGTTATGGAATATGAATTGCGTCAGTTCATAAGGCGGCAATCCACCGAACACATGATCAGTAGTTTTGTTTCCCATTTGTGGGAGGAGGATATGGGTTTTGTTCATGAAATTAACATAAAAATATATAATTATATGGAAGATTCTGATATTTTTATAATCATGTTTTAATAATATTTTAATGATGAGTTTGAGTGAATGAAAAACTTCCCCATTAAGGACGTCATGTGTTCCTCAAACAACATCATTTGCTTTAAACCAATATCCTTAATAGGTTACATTTATGAAAAAAGGTTTCAAGGAAGAGGGGATGAAATTATGGAATATATTTGGGTATGGATTTTCTAATCTTGTTAGTTTTTAAATTGTGTAATGGAGTGTAGAGTGTGTGGCCTTTTATAAGTGAGGGAGAGGACACACATTGAATTTTTGAAAAGAAAGATTTTCACTCATGTTTTTTCATTCCATAAGGATCCAAAGTGGAAAATTTTATAAAATTAAAATATATAAGTTCTAAATATGATCATCCAATAAGAATTAAAAAATTTCTATGTTAGTTAACACTTTATATTTTAGTTTGTCACCTGATAAATGTGTTTTTACATTAACTATGGTAAATCATTTTTACTAATTTCTTTATTAATTATGTTAAAAATTTTAGTTGAAAAAATTAAATAATATTAATTATTATGATTAAAAATATGAAATTCATTTTTTAAATTCTAATCACATAAGTTGCAGAATTTATTATGAAATTTAACATATAGACGTGTCAAAAAATCATTTTCCATGAGAAACCCTTCCCTAAGTTGATGACCAAATTTGGATTAATTAATATATAATTTTACAAATTTTACATTAATATATACATTAAAATAATGGTGGAATGATAAATTCTTTTAAAAAATTAGTTTATTAATAAATTTTAGTTTTTTCACTATTCATCGAAATATGAAACTTTTCATAAAAATTACCAATATTTTACCCTATAAATTTTTTTTATTCTCATTTAATTAATGATTTTAGTATTTTAACATATATATTCTAAATTTTATGAAAATAAATATTAAATTATATGTACAACGCATGAATAATCCTTTTTTAAGATAGAAATATATTTTTTATGAAACATTTATTTTTCTTTAAAATGGTTCTTATTTTAAATCAAATCAATAGAAAAATATTGAAATAATTTTATAAATTTGTAAAAAATAGGTTTAATATTATATTTTTTCCTTTCTATAGCTTCTATTTTAACAGTTAACTAATTATAGTCATGTTTAAATAATAATATTTTGATAGAGTATAACATTTATTTTATACACAGTGTCGTGTTTGTCATAGGATACAAAATAAATTTAATTTATTTAAAAGGAAATATATCATAAATTATTAGGGTGTTAGAGTCTTGGATTCCAACTTCTTAAAAATAATTCATTACTGGTTGTGTCCTTGAACAAAAAAATTATTTCTTGGATAAGTCCTTGATAGATAAGATCAAGATATCTAGAATTATACATTACATTACATTTAATTTAGTTATTATTTTCCAAGTTTTTATTTATGTTATTAACCAGGGATTTGTTTCAAGATTGTGTGATGATTTTAAAAAATATTTTTTATTATCATTTTCTTTTAGTTATATTATACATATAAATTTAATACCTTCATTACTTTTGATATACATTTTCACTTACTGAGAATTTTAACTCACACTTTTTATGTTTAAATTTCCCTAGGCCATGGAAACAATTATTACACATGATATGTCTAGAAAAGTATCATGTGAGGAGAATTGTATGGGAAATTTTTCTAAACTATTATGAATTCATTTATTTCTTATATTTTGGAAAAAAATGTTTATTAGGGGAGGCAAACAAGGGATTTGTTAGTTATGTTTTTTTCATAACTCTCTAAAACAATAAACCTAAAAAAGTCATCCACATGCAATTGACTCAGCATTTGTTAGTGATATTGTAATTATTTATGGTTACAATTGGATCACTTTTTTCACTTCAATTCCTATATGTAAATAAATTTTCTATTCCCATAAAATTCTTACAGCATGGGATATAGGTATCACATGACTCATATAGTATTAACAAAGATTGTATATCGAAGAATAATCCAATTCATTTCAAGGTATATGTAAGATATGTTATGGGACTATGTGAGAGTAAACAATATTTCTTACACTTCTCCCCAAGGATCAGAAGATGAGGCAGCATGTTTCTTAGTGGATTTGACTAAGTGGGTGGTCATCTATAAAGATAAGAAGGTAGAAAAATTAAATTTTCCAGCTAGATTAATCAATAAATAAATGGTTGGGATCGCTTGTTCACCTAAAATGAAATATTGTATTCTAATTTAATTATAAACAAAACTTATAGTGTCTATATCATTGATTAAGACTAATATCAAATTATGTAACCCAATTTTTTTTTCTAGGAGGGTGTAAGTTCTTTTATGCTCCTTCGTGTGTGTGTAATTTTAAAGATCAATTGACTATAGTGTGATTCATCATGATATTTTAAAGGGTAGATACCTAATAAAAAAAATTGAAATTTATTATTACTAATTTTCTAATGTCTAAACCATGTTCTTTATGTGAGTTTTTGAATGCATGTGTCGAAACGTAGGGAAAGGACACAACAGGAAAAATGTCCCTTTATACTTCTAATGGTATCCCATTAGTATCTTGGTTGACTATGAAATATTTTTTTTCCTATTTCCTAGTCCATTTGTAGTCTACTAGAAATATATTAGGACACTACGTGTCACATCATGAGTCTAGTTAGGTAAACCAGGTTCCAGGAGATAAAAAAATCTTTTTAAAATTTAATCCTCCCTTTTAATTTTATTCCCCAAATCCCCTTTCTACCTGTTTGAAAATATAGGGATATAATTAATTTACCCTATTCTCTCTATCCATTCTCCCCCATTATACCCACTTGACATGGGTTCCTTGTGAATTTTTCAACATGCCAATATAATGTAATAATTCTACCTTCAACCTTCCTTTTTCTTCTTCTTGTTTGCTTATAATTTGGTGTGGCCATGTTTGGGATTGAATATGGGATTCATCCTAAACATGGTTGAAACCTATAAGAAACATGGGGCATTAATGTGTGATATATATGAGAGTATTAAAGGGGATGTTCAATCATAATCAAATTTTATTTGGATTTATGCATGACACTGAAGGATATTATTTATTTTTATATCAATTTTTTATGAAATTGATGATACATTTGGGTTTGATAATTTGATGTTTTTTTTGTCTTAGGACAAAATGTTTTCCATGTGTATGATGCACCATTTTTCATGTATTTTTTACATTATTAAACAATGTGGTAAGTTTAACATCATTTATATAAAAGATGTGTTTTTATTTTAGGTTGAATAAATTCTAGAATTAAGGTTATTACTAACAACAAAGGTTATTATTATAATGATTGGAGATGTAATGAGCATTGATTATTAAATTAATTTTTTTTATTGTGGTGACCTTTAAAAATTTTTTATTTTTAAAAACTATATTTTTTTGGTCTTGACATATGGTTAATTTATAGTCATGGTTTATTATTATTATTATTACGAAAAATTATTTAAAAATGTATAAATAAATAAATAATTAGGAGAATATCGCATCATCGTCATGGAAAATATGGACTTTATAGCTTGTTAAATGATTCATTGGCAGTTACTTGGTTGAACATGTGTTGAGGATTCATTTTTTAATTTTTTTGGTGGTGTGAAATGGTTTTTTTACATTATTTTTAAATGGAATTCATTTTTAATTTATTTTTTCATGTTAAATACATTTTATAGGTAATGTGTTATGTGAAATGGATTAATTTTAAAGAGTGGGGTTGGAATGGAAATTTAATGAAAAGTGTTGGTCTCTCAAAGAGATAATTTCACTAATTTTGGGCCTAGGACATTGGATTATTACACTAAAAATGGAGGTATATTTAATTTATTTTTGAATAGGTTTCTTGAAAAATATTTTAAATC
This sequence comes from Viscum album, assembly GCA_963277665.1. Taxonomy (NCBI): domain Eukaryota; kingdom Viridiplantae; phylum Streptophyta; class Magnoliopsida; order Santalales; family Viscaceae; genus Viscum; species Viscum album. The sequence continues at coordinate 1,415,298,668 of OY728142.1, forward strand.
ATATGAAATATGATTTTACTGTTATATTATTTCATCTCTTTAACTTTTTGAGGTTAATGTAATGTTTTTTTATATTTATTTTAGTCGGAGACCCTTGAATTACATATTTCATATATGTTATCTCTTACATCATTATTATCCATGATATAATTTCAACAATTTTTTATCAATTATTTTTTATGATAGGTTTTCTAAACTAGTATAATATTTATAATGAAATTCATGAATATTTTTTGGATGCAATACCATGAAAAGTTACCTTTAATTATGTCAAAATCATGGAAACTATTTATCCCTTCTTCAAAAATAGTAGTAATGCAAACCTAGTGGTACTTAGAGAATTAACTCTCACACCTTGTGATTAAGTCATTGGATAACCTTTGGTTGATGTGGGACACATTGTGAGGTTTTAAGATATGGTTATGGGGGGGTTCCATTTAAATTTTAGTGGTAGGTATATTTATTTAGTCATTGTATTTTCCTCTTGACTTATCATAGAGAAAGATAAAAGATATAGTTACAGTAATTTTTCTATTGACAATTAAGTAGAAATTCATGGGAATTTGTTCCTTAGTTTTTATTATCCTTAGTAGAGACCAATATTATATGATATGTGTATATTGAATTTATTTACTTATTAATGTTTATTCATTAAAGTGTGAAATTGAGTGAAAGAAAATAAATATTGTAAAGAAATAATTTTTTAATAACATAACTCATATTTAATGGAAACATCATGGATGAACATATCGATCATGGTTTGAAATAGATAAGGAGGATAGTTTAAAAGTAACCTTAGGGATCATTATTTAATGTAGTGGAGTGTGAAATATATCTTCTAGATTTCATGTGTAATGATGTTTATAAACCCTATTGAAAATCATGCATGTAATAGTAGTTTTATTCCTGGTATGTGACCAGACATAAAGAAATGTTGGACTTTTATCTTGGATGGTGTAGTGATTATTTTGGTGGAAGTGACTTTACATACCATAAAGAAGGTTTTTTGGCATCCAACATCATTATGGTAAGGTGATGTCCATGACACATGAGTTTTTTTGATGATGATAGAATTATATATGATCTAAGGGATAGGTGTTCAAATATTTTTATGTACAATTGTATATGATGATCCAATTCTGTGAGGACTTGTGATATATGTTATTTATCATGAGGTTATATATTTCTAGTCTAGGTGACAGCCCCGGTAGATACTAGTTAGAGGATATGGGGGAATCCCTAAGAACTATGATTTTTATTTATTTTAATTCGATTCAATTCCTTTATTTTCCCATTTATTTTTTCTTAATATTGTTATTTCAATGATATTTTATATTTCAAGTCCTCTTCGACTTAATTTTTATTTACACTATCATTTTACCTTTACCATAGACAATTGGGGACTCTTTTATTATTCATTGTTGATTTTATGGATATAATCATTATTTCCCATGATATTTAAAATTTTATTATTTATGGGTAGTGAGATAATAATTGGGTCATGTGGGACTCTAATGAGAAAATATTTGTGGATATTTTGAGTCTTATTGGTGGAAACATCTAATGAGATGACATAGATTATTTGGAATATCTCATTAGGATATAAGGTTATAGGAGTCAATGAACATTGAGTGGTGGTACATGTTTTGAATTATGTGGTTTCAATTTGAGTATTTGTGGTACATATTTCTTTTGTATATGTTGTAATTCATGTATAACCTTTATGAGAATGCATGGGTAATGTTTCTGAGTGGGTTGGATTTTACTCAAAATAGATTTTTACGATCTAAATATTTCCACATGTATATTCTTAATCTCTATTAATTAGTTTTTTGAGGTGGGTAAGGAAAACCCACTAAGATTTTGGACTCACTCCTATCCACATACAAAATTGGGGTTTTGTTATACTTAATTAGAAGTTATATTTTATAGAAGACAAATTTATTATCTTAGAGTGAGATTTATGACTCAGGATAGGAAGTGTTATGAATTCCAAAGATCCGTTAAAATATTTTTATATGATTTAAACCAAAGGTCATTATTATTTTTATAATATCAAATACTATATATTTCATGGTCGAGGGGACTAATTTTTTATCAGATTATGTTTAATATTTTTTATGTTTCTAAAATGACATTTTGTTAGTATAATAGATTCATTATATTCAATATTTATGTTTATATTATCGACTCAGAGATTCCTGATTGGATACCTATTTTTTTCATTTGTGTTTTGGGTTTTCCAGTTATATAGACAAGTAATTCTGAATTTTTAGTTGATTTAGGAATAAATATTTTATTGTATATTAGACGGGATTGTATCCACCTAACTTTTTTAGTCCCTTTAATTATTGGTAGCCTCTATAATTTGAGAAGGGGTGTATAATATTATATGGAGACTCTAGTATGGTAACTAATAGAGTATTTTGGGTTGGGTCCATACAAGAGGAAATAATGTGTTCTTTGTTAAAATACAATAATATTGAATTATAGATATAATTTTAGGACTTCATATTTAGAAATTTATCATATTTTACAAAATAGACTAATTTGCAACCCATGTCACAAATGGATGTCTAGTTTTTGGAATAGGAAATCTAAATATGAATGAGGTTTTGGGTTGAGGATCCAAGTGGATGATAGAAAACACTAATGATATGTCATAGATCTTAGTAAGGATCTATTTTCATTATTCATGCATCAAAATAGTGTAATGTTTTGGGAAATATACATCTTATTATTGATTTTATTGTTTGAATCATTTTATCAATGGTGACCATTTTAAATTAAATGTGACAGTTAATCTATTATATTTTTAAAAAATTAAAGATAAGTAGTGTTTGGATAAATGTGGATGAAATTAATGACAAGTTTTACATGGTTGTTTAATTTTACTTGTTTGACCACAATATAGTAATGGTGATTAATTTTTTTTTGAAAAAATATTTTCAAAAATAAAAAATATGTCCACTAGTAATAAGAATGTATAATATTAAATTTTTATTTGGTTATATTTGAAATAAATCATTGGGCCAGTGTTTTTAAAATGAAATTATTTTTTTGTGGAAAATACTTTTTCTAGTAATGTGGATTTTTTTTGATTGGGCATTGTGTATTAAATTATTTTATACGATGATTTGTAAGATATAAAAATCATATTTAGTAATTTTAGGATCATTTTATTATGATTAATTTTTAATATATATCTGAAAATTTTATCTGAAATGGTTTTTGGAAACAAAGAAAATTTTTGATTAATTTTCTAGTAAAAATAGAGATATTTTAATTTGTAGTGTTAATAAAATCCCCCGAATTCCATGGAGGTTGTGGGAAATTTTTATTTTTGTTTGCTTAATATAATTAGATTTGTTTTCAAAATAATTATTCGATTCTATGTAACTATGTGTTCTTGGTTTATAATGTTTGTATACGAGGTAAACTCCAGAAATTAAAATTGTTTTATTTTTTTCTATGATAAAGTTAATTTGAGATAAATAATAATGGGATTTAAGATTTATAGATATAATTTTTAGTAAATATTGAGATTTTAAATAAGGAAAATTATCATTTCAAGGATTGGGATTGTCAGGGTGTGTTTGTAGTAGGTGATTCCGATAGTGGATAGAATCATTATAAAGTTTGTGGTTTTAATTATAATTACTTATAGTAGAAATAACCATAATTAATGGTTAAATTTATAATTCAGTATTATGAAATTGAAAGGTGTACCCCTACAATATCTAGAAGTTCAATGATCACTATTTGAAAGGTGTTTACTATTGTGTCCCAAATGTCTGTTTGGATAATTTAGAGTAAATAAAATTAAACTATTATATGAAAATAATAGCGTAATCATTGGGAGTCATATTGGTAAGGAAGCATAAATTTTTATGAATTCAAAATTTTGTGTTTGCAGTCATACAATGGGAGTATGGTGAGGTAAATAATATTGAACCATTTTTTAGTGATGAAGTTTTGATAGATATGGGTTGAATTTTATGGGTTAGAGATAAGAAATAATTTTGGGGGATGGGAATAATCAAGGTGGAAATTTTTTAATCGGTTTCACCTTTATGTGTCGATGAAATAAGGGGAGGATCGAACTATTACATTTTTAGTGAATAGTAAAATTTAAAATTTTGAAAATCGGTCAAGAAGTTGATTTTTAAAACTAATTTAGTAGTCTATATAGTATTTTTTGGACTTATAATAACACACATAGATGTTTAGTGGAAGGTTATTATCATGATCAAGGGTAACTAGGTCTCTATTTGTGGTTGTATGACCCACCATTATAATGGTGGCAGCACATCAAGAGTTTGATGAACTTGCCAGTAGATTTTTACCATTGTCCTTTCCAAAAAATAAAATTGTTACATTCTACCTAGAACCTAATGGACTCACTGGGATGTTTGTTAGGGACAATGGACTCACAGTAAAAAAACCCCCATTTAACTAGGTTTTAAAAGGGGATATCCCTATTTTAATTTTATACAACCACTAAGGGGATTATTATTACTTGTTGTTAGAGAGGTGTATCCTCCTATTTTCTCACACCCATATCCCATAAATATAAACTATTTTTGTGATTTATGTCAATTTTATCATGACATTACTCCTCCCTTTATAATTTCTATTCATTTTTCGGAATTTTAAACTAATTTATTGTTAATTGATTTTGTATTGTATTTTTTATTCAATGGAATCAGTGTGAAATCATATAAGAAACATTTGAATTTTAGGTATGATTTATAAAGGATTTTTTATTGGGATGCTATCTAATTGTTTCATTATTTTATTATTTATGAATATTATATGTGTATTTTGTTTATGATTATATTATATTTTGAATTAATTTTTTTATATTTTGGTTTCATAATCATGGTTTATGTATGTTGTTGGCATGGGTGTGTGAATGGAGTGGACCAGTGACCTTTTCTCTGAGTTTTAGAATCTTCATACAACCTAGCGATTATTATTCTATTTATGTTTAATATGTGTCTTCATTTTTCTGTAAGGACATTTAAAATTGGAGGGATTATTAATGAAATATTTTCACATTGGTTTGACGGTTGTGGAGGTAATATTTTATTATTAAATGTTTTCAAAATTATGAGAGCTGGCAGTTATACATTGAGTATTTTGATCACCTAGTCTATTTTGATAATGGTTGTTGGTTATTTTATAGTTATGTGTTATTATTATTTTGATAATGATTTAATGTCATGAAATATTATCATACTATAATTTTTATGGGATAAAATTAGTTCAATAGTTTACAAGGACTATAAATTTAGAAAAATGGTTTGTTGGTGGGAATATAGTGATTGAGTAATTGTGTCCCATTTTATGTATTTCATTATGATGTCAGTTGGTTTTTTACATGAATAAATAAAATAAACATTTTTCCAAATAAATGGTATTTCAAAAGATGTATAATTTATAGAACAATTTTATGAAGGAAATGATTTATTTGAAATGAATAGTTTTTATGTGAGATTTCAAAACAATGTGTTTGGAACTTGAATATAGATTTTAATTTTTTTAGGATATTAATTCATTTGAGTACACTAAAAAGTGATTCCTTTTTAAATGACATAAAAGGTATTCTCCACTTATATATATATATATCAATGGAAATATGGTTTTCATTGATAGTTGAATTGGTTTTTTTATATTATGATGGAAATACCCTAATTTTTTAATCTTCTGTATGAGTGTGAGATTATTTAGAATCCATGTATGTTATATCGTGTTTCATGATTTTTCATTCCATTGTATAAAACAGACATATAAATTTATTTTGTGTGATAGGTGGTTAAGATTGGGTAAAAATATACGTTGGCCATATTTATATTATATGCATATAATATAATCAAGTGAGCCTTTAGATTGTGTCAAATTTATGGATTCATTGTATTCATCCTCATTTGTGATAATTAGATGGTTCCTAGTTATTATTAGTGAATAAAAATGTGTAAAATGTGGTTTGGTCATGGCATAACCCTGGGATAGTTTAATATAGCATGGATGGTTTCATGAAATATTGAGTGGGATTCATTATTTTTCTTCAGATAGAGATGTTAAATCTTGAGGATTTTTTTTTATCTTTTGTTATTTTTTGGACTGCTATACTGATTGGACTCAGTGATAGATGTATAATATTGTACCTATTATGTTCCAATTGATGGATATGACCATATTTATGGGAAGTAATTCCATTTTTATAAAGATCCTTGGTGGGAATTAAGATCATTTTTTTGATATTCATAGTTTAATCACTATACAACCAAGATTGTATGGTGATGTTAGAGATGAACTATGAGACCATGATTGTTTTCATTGTAATAGGAGTTATAGTTTTATAAAGTCTATTTTATAAATGATAAAATTAATAGTTAATAATGATTTATATTATATTATTAAAATTTCTTATAGGTGACTAGAAATAGATTAATGCGGTGTTTTGGTCTCGGAGGTAGGGTTGGTTTTTTATTAGAAGTGTTAGTACATGAACTAAATGAGGGATGACTTGAATCTGTATTCATCTTGATAATATCATGTCTATGAATCATTTGATTTATTTATATTAGTGATGTGATATAAAATATAAGGTATCATTTTACAATTATAGTGATGTAATATCATAAATTGGGATACATTTCTATCATGACTTGATAAATATGGTAAAACCTATGGTTTTTTAGATAACCATGGTAAGGAATGATGAGATGGGATGGAGTAAGGAATGAGCTTCAAGAATATTATTTCAAAAAAAATTCCTCCATTCCATTAATTAATAATACCTTATCATGAGATTGTGTTTTTTATAATATTTATTATTTTTGGACCTCTTTAACATAGTTTTTTCTTTTATTATTGTTTTACCTTTTCATTCAGAATTGTGCCCCATCGACTAAAAAGTATTTATTTTATTAATAAGGTCATTATTTCTTATGACATTTCTGGTGTTAATTTTTGAGAAGTGGAGATATTAGTAAATGGTTGGGTGGGAATATTATGAGCAAATATTTTCATATATATTGATACCCCTAGGTGAAAAAATATATTAATATGTGATAAAATGTGTGGTATGCTTCAAGGGTATATCAGTCATAGATTAATAAATGGTGGGACCTATTCTTGGTTGGGTAGATCTAGATTGAGTCATTGGGGTGTGTGAACCTTTTGTAAATAATATCACACTAGTGTAACATATATAATACTATAAATGTTTTTCGGTGGGTTTAATTATACTCCTCAAAGGATTTCACGCTCAAAATACTTGCCCATGAATCCACTTGATCACTGGAATTCAATGTGATAATGAATGTTGGGGAATCATATTAGACTATTAGACTCAACACTATCAATTTACATTTAATAAAGTTAAATGAATGTGTGTAAATATTATATTATATGTTCAATGTAGTTTTCATCTCTCAATAGGAGTTATGGATAAGGATGAGCAGTATTATGAAACCCAAATATTCCTAAGTAGATTGTTGTGTGAGTAGGGATAACTGCCTTTTTTATTTTTTTCATGTTATTTTCTACATATTTATTAGTCAGGGGATCCTTATATTTGTTTTTTAAAATTCATATTGAACATGTTTTTGGAATATAATAAATTTTTTTTATTCGATGCATCATGAAGACTTTCTATCTTTTTTGTTCAATATCATGGGATAACCTTTTCCCAAATTTTATATGTATTTATTTTCAGTATTTCAATTATATGGATGGGTCATGAATTTTTTTGGAAGATTTAGGAATGACCATTATATTATGTATTGGATGTAATAATATACCCATGGTTATCTCTAGACTTTATCTTTAATAAGTAGCATTCAAAATTTAAGAAGTCACACCAAATATTATATAATATCTCAGACGTGGTTATGATTTCAGTGGTTTGGGTTGGGGTGTTTCAGTCATGAAATAAAAACATTTTAGAAATATATAATTAGTTCATTATTTAAACACTTATCCACACATAGATCAAGGACCCATAATTTCATATTATTATTTATTGATGAAGAAAAATAGAGAAGGAAGTACTCCTCTGAGGTAGGAATATTTTATCCCTTTATCAAATTTGTTATAACATAAAAATACATTGTAATTTATTAATATTTGTTGTTTTGATTTATTGAATGATAAAATAATTATTAATAAAATTTTATTGGAGATTCAACTATTATTAATAATTCTTCCATATATGAACACCCATAAACAAATAACCAAAATAGTACCTTGTTGGATCCATACAGCACCATAGGCACACCTCTTGACTATATTAAGATAAATTAAAAATTTTGGGTTAGATAATGTTTAAATGGGATATGGTTTTTTCTCTTAGAAATGTACAAAAACAAATTTGATATTATAGAAAAATTTCAATATGGTCATTGGGGTCGATGGATGTCCAAGCCTAAAATACACTAGGGTGCACCACGGATACAAGATTATAAAATCACTCCCATGATAAATGATATTTTAGGTACATGTTTTTGGATAGATACTAAATACAATTCCAAAACATCCAAAAAGTCTTCAAAAAGTGAAAATGTATCACAAACCACCTAGGGATATTCTAACTTCACAACCAGCATTACACATGGAAATGCTTGAATGTAATTCCCAATCTTCATAGGATATAAACTAGTGGATGGGATTCAATGAAACACACTTATGAATTATTTATTCCAATAAACAAAAATAAATATATAGATAAATCTTACTAAGAATCTAAAATGACTAGTCCATAAAGGGTATTTCCATGATGTAACACCTTAAGATTTTTATACCAACTCCCATTTTAATAAATACAATGTTGAATAGATTCCTTATTATACAACACCAGAGTGAAACAAAACTTGTTATATTTTAATAAAATAATATATTACAATACAATATAAGTATCAATAAATTAGTAGAATCCAATAATGATGAAAAAGATCATTTTTAATTTCGAAATTATATTATAAAAAAATATTTTCCATAACATTTATAGTATGATGTATTTATAAAATATAGTGAAATATTTCATCGATTATGGATTAGTGAAATTAAATATTTAGAATATAAATAATTAATTTTAATGGTAGTCAGTGAATATTATTTAATATAAAATTAACATTTTGCACAAAATAGTGTTTTAGTGGAAATAGACTAAAGTGTCCCAAAACTAATCCCTTATTTGTGTAGATGAGAGTTTCATCTACCAAGGCTCATCCCCTATCCATTTTTTCACTTCTGTAGATACATTACATAGAATGTGACATAGCTTTAATATAAAGATATCAATTTAATTGTAGTTCAACTTCTCTTACTTACTAAATAATCCCTTCACTTCCATATTTCTTTTCCAACCAAAATACCTTTATCTTAACCAAAATTGTAATATGTCATGTTTTTATGTAAGGTAGGGGGCCTTTTATTTCATGTAAAACTGTTTTTTAAATTCTAATTTTGGCTTAGACCCTGAAGCTAGGCCCATGAGATAATTTGGTGTTATTGAAAGATGTATGTTGTGGGTGAAATCTGGTTGTAGGCTAAGTACACAATATTTAATTGTAATACACTATGTGTAGGAATTACACAATGTGTATTGGCCTGAGAAAGAAATATTCTTGACATGAAATGAACTTTAACTGAATGGGGAGCTCTATATTTACCCTATATGTATGGAATTTACACAATGTGTAAATGCCTAAGGATACTATATAAAATAAGAGGTTGGGACTCCTCTTTTTTATCAGAAGCCCCCATCCCTCATTTATTTTCCCACACATATATGAGATCAACTAGAGGAGATTCCCCTTTGAGCTTATTTTAGGTTCCTTTTTTCTTCACCCTACAGACTCTACTTATTTGGTTGTAAATCTCATTGGATCTACTCTAGTAAGAAATTTATTCCTCTTATAAATTTACCCATTTATCTTCCCATGAGAGAGTTTTTTCTGTGTAGGATCTTATTCCGTATTTCCAGTGAATTCCTTTGTTTCCCTATTTTCATAAAATATCGGTCGAGTTAGGAGCTAATATTACATGAATTTTCTAAAAACGTTATATGGTATGTTGTCTATATCAATACCTTAAACTGTGTTGGTTTATAATCCTCTTTTTCTATTGTGAATCACATAAAAGATTATGGAATTTCCAATAAAATTAAATGAGCGGCTTGATTAAATTTTCGGAGGCCTTATTAGGTTTCCTGGTAATTGATTTTTTTATTACAGTTTGTTATCCCCAACCTAGGAAACCTAATTGGTGTGTCTTTGTATCTACACTATGATATACCACCATGTTGTTTGTGTGTGAGCGCACCACTTGTGTTTAGACTTTTTGAATTGAATTATAATTTAATGATATTTTAGGAGAGGGATTATGTCTCCTTTTATATGTGATTACATGATGTTTGAAATGGATAAATGATTAAAAGTAAAATATTAAATGAGTTGGTTGAAATAATGGTTTATAAATGATTAATAAATGGATTATGAAATGATTAATGATTATTTTGATGCCTTGAATATGGTAGTGGATGACTTAGACACTTATACTCCTAGGTACATAATTTCTTTAGATTCCATGGACATTTCAACTTCGTGGATAATGAATATAGTTATGGATTCCATGAGACTTTTCAACTCCCAGGATCCTAATTCCATAGGATTACATGGAGATTTCTAATATATGGATTCATATTGATTATGGTAGTGAATGACTCATAAATTTATACTCCTAGGATCCTGATTCCCTAGTATGCTGAGGGAATTACTAGCTCTTGGATCCATCTTCCTTGGACTCACATTGAACATTATCTATAGACACGCTCCTTGGAATCCACCCATGTAATTTCCTAGTTTCTATCAAGATGATCCATTAAATCGATGTGAATGCCTTAGTCTTTTATAAATTGGATCTGTCCCTTCATGTTCTAAAATAGGATTACATGGCATAGGTTTTTGTGGTTTTTATGCACATGATTACACGACATAGTTTTTGAGGATATTTTCCCATGCTTTATATATTTACTTGGTATGGTTATTTGATTACAATTGTTAGATAGGATAATATCACCAATGATTATTTATGCATCATAGTTAGCTTTGATTTTGGGTATATGGTTGTTTTTCACAAGGATACATGTTTGTTTATATACGATCACATATTCTTTTTTCACTTTAATTTTATTTTTGTTTTAATAGTTATATACTTCACAACTCTTCACTATTTATACACATATTGTAAATATTTATACATCGTTGGTGAAGGGTCACTGAGTGTTAATTTTTTCCTTTTTTGGGCCACCATTTGGTTCTTGGGAAGACTTCATATATGGAGGTAGGGGCATGGGAAATAACCCATAAAATTATTCTTGATTTGATCATTACATTGAGAAGGGGAGAACATGACTGATATATACCTAGTATTATTTGTTTAGATAGATACTTTTTGGTCTATTTTTACTCTGGATACATGAATTGTAAAGGATGAATGTTTCCATGTGTTTCCTATAATTTTGTATAGAGACATGACATGATCATAATATTGTACATGACACTACTTATTCTATATTATTATTATAGTCTTCTTGATGTTATCATATGTCTTTATTTATGATATGATTCAAATGATTTATTTCATCTGATACCCCAGAGTCATTGTGTTCATGAAGGGATAGTCTGCCCACTATACCACCTTAGACCCTCACTTCTAGTCGACATCCTCTAGTATCTAGGGAGGCGTGCTTGAGGCATGTAACCCACCAACTTAGGGAATAATATAGTTTCTATTAGGTCGATTTATTACAAGAATATTGACAAATCACTGCCCAATCCAATTTCCTTTTTAATAGAGGTTATAGTGTCACTAAAATATCACTCTATGAAGGGTCCAAGATTTTTTCTTCATGGTTATAGTAAAAAAGTAATTATCACTACATTTTAATTTCTATTCCTTTATTAATGCTTTTGACTCTTCCAAATACACTATATCCATGATAAAATAATTCCATAATAATTATAAGAATACTTAAATGTTATTATGTTTATCTAAAAAATATTTTCACCTTCTTCTTAATAATTTGAAAAAGGAAAACATCGCTCATGTTACATGAAGACAACCACCTCTATCATCGTCATATATAATTTTTTGTTATATACATATATGGATGGTTAAAAAATATATTTGGTGATTATATATTATATTACGGTGTAATATATTTCATAAATATGTTTTTAAAATGACGAAATAAAAAATAATTATCATTATATAGTAATCTATAGAGATCAATAAATTACCCAAAACAAGCCCATCATGAATATCACTTTTGCAAACCAAGATCATAATTTTCATCATATAAACATGAGGATTCATGAACCATTAAAAAATAATTATTTTATCATTTTTATTGAGTTATTTGGATATTAAAATAACTTCATAATCATACTCATTAATTGATTTTAACTTTTTCTTGTTTGAGTTTATTTATCCAACTAAATTAACGAGGTTGTAAATTTTTATCATATATAGTAATAGAAAATTAATTAATAAAAATATATAAAATTATTTAGTAAATAATGATTTTTTGGTTATATAATTATAATACTAATATTTAACTCATTATTAAGATACCACCTGTAATTTGTTAAAAATTTCTAAAACATGAATGTTATTGGTTTCTTCTTTAAAAACCATACCTAAAACTACAATTAGTTGAAATTTGACAAGAATAAAACATTATAAAATATCTATTCCAATACCTTTAACAACATGTTAATGAATAAAGTTGTATCATTAAAAAATAACCAATATCATCAATAAAAAATCTATGGAACAAACAAAATTAGTAACATCTGTTATTGAAAATAATCTCTAACTAACTAATATATCGGTAGGGAATGATTTTAAATTTTGTTTAGAAATAATAATAAATACTAATGAAGTTATAAAATAATTTATTTATATATTGAAATTTATTATATAAGAGTTTATAGAGTTCCAAACTAATTTTGGATCCAAGGTAATGGTTTTCCTTTTTTCAATTTTCCTTCTTTTTGAATTATTCCATATTCACTGCGTATTTTATTTAGTGTGGTGTATAAAATTCCAATTTATGTATTAATATTATAATAATAATTAGATTAAATGTATTTATAGTTCAAAATAAGTTTTTATCATCCAATAGATTTTGGTAAAATAGTTACCAAAGTTATAATATATTTTGTTAACACAAATCTCATTTCATTTACTTTTATGAGAAAGAAATTAATCATAAATGAAAATTTTAATTATAATTTGAATTTCTAAAAATATAAATATAAGTTAACATGTAATAAAATAATAGGTTTGATGTTTCATCTTTTATTTCTTCTATGCTTGGTTTATCCAAAGCTATTATTTTATTACATGTTAACTTATATTTATATTTTTAGAAATTCAAATTATAATTAAAATGTTCATTCACGATTAATTTCATTCTCATAAAAGTATAACCTTGTAAAGAAAAATTCTTGTAATATCTCGCAAGATCTTTCTCCACATATATATATATTCCTTTTATTCCCATAAGTATTATCATTTATATTTTTTAAAAAATATATATATAAATTATTTATTCTTATATTCTGCTTTATTTAAAATAGTTTTCCATTTTAATATTTATTTTTATTTCAAAAACATGGGTTTCGATAAATGTATTTTAAAATATTAAAAAGTCATTTCCATTGATGATCGTATCTTTTATCTTCCACTAGTCATATTTTGAATTATACATTATTTTATTAAGGTTATATTATTAGTTTATATTTTCAATTTTATTTTTAAAAAACAATTCATGATTTTATTCATAAATAATGATCTATTTGAAATTTAATCATAACATTTCCTTAAATGATAATCGAAATAAAAGTTTTCTAGAACTTTTTTCGGTTTTGATTCCATTTTTTTCAATATCACTAAAAACTATATATATTTTGAAGTTATGGTTCATTGATAACCCTTTAAATTATCTTTTGAAATACACTATTTTCCTGATTAAAATGTTTTCATCAACTAATCTAACTCTTGAATCCACTTTATGCGATTCTATATGAAAATGTCATGAAAACAATTTTATTTCTATGTGTTCTCCATGATTTGATATATGATTGAATATTTTTTCCATTCAAGTTTCTAAAGATTCATTTTGTGATAGGTGGAGTCCTATATATCCCTCTAATGTATATCTTCAATATTTTATGCCCCATGAGGTAATGGATTGGTGTGTGGTAATAATTCATGTTAAACTATGTTTTCAAACTGTACAGGGGAAATTTTTATTCATAAATATTCAAAATATTTTTCATTATAATACTTCCATTCAATATATGATTATGAGACTATGAATGGGAGTAATTGTTGTTAAAATATGTTCACAAAAATGTGTGTGGGCATAATTTTTGTTAATTTATGTTCACAAGATTGTGTGTTGAAATAGTTTTTATTAATTTATGTTCATAAATCAATTCATGGACATAATTATTGTTATATAATATTAAAATGATTTTACCTAGACATAATTTTTGTTATGATAGGTTTATAATGTTTTGATATCTTATGCATATGATTACTCGACATTTATTCATTATAGGATTATATTAGGACCTATATATAATGTTTATTATCTCATAGATAAACACTCTTAACCCATTATATCTGCTTGATCATTTAACATTACATTAAAATAAATTATGATAAATGAGAAACTATTTGGATTTAATGTTACAATTAATCATATTATTCTCCAGTGATCATTCTTATTTATGTTCTTAGGAACTAACTATTAATAAAATGATGATAAGTATTTTCCTAACTATGAATTATAGATCAACGCTTTATAATGTGTTCCATTCCATAGGTTATGAAGAAAAGTTTAACCTAGGATATGTACATAAGTTGATCTAGTATTGTGTGATTTTGAAGAAATGTTAAAAATTATGTGAAATATGTTTTTTATATAGCTAATCTCAAAATACACTAAACCTTTGGGTTATGGTATTGTGTAGTCATTATGTATATGTAATGTTTATATTATGGAAATATATATAGTTTTGGTTGTTGTCATATCACTTTTAAGCTAGTGTTAAAAATATTATGTTTATTATCCACCAGATATCATGAGTTATGATTAACAACCTAGACATTAACTACCACCCATATTCACAATAGAAGAGAAAGGTGGTGTTTAATTGAATTTTAGGTGAAAATAACTATATATGAATGAATATTAAACTTATTTTATATATCAAGAATGTGGTAAGATGGACCAAAGGAAATATCTTTTTAGAATTAGAAAATGATTAATGTGTTGAAGGGTTGTTCATAGATCTTGTGAATATAGATGAAAGATAAAGAGTATGTCCAATAAAATGATTGGTATAATGATCTTAAATGATTCTCCACCCACACTTCAATGTTTCAGATCCAAGGATCCTGGGAATTTTGAAAATAAATGTTACAATCCTTGAGATAATGAGTATAATGGGTCCAAAAAACTACCTAGTCCAAGGGAACAATGAATAAACTATGAAATAGTCAACAATGAAGTTGATTTTTAAAAATTATGTTCACATATCCACCACTCTGGATTTTTGAAAGTATTATTTTTTTTCTAACCTCTCTAGAATATATGGGTTGATTTTTATGAGTATATAATCACCATCCCAATTAATTGATATTGAGTTATCTATGAAAACATATTGTTTGATGATTATTTTATCCCAAGATGTAGTTATTTTTATCATCATGTTTTATTCTTCCTCTAGATGAATTTGATGTGATTTTCAAAATGGTTCGAATATCTCCCCCTAGACTCAATAATAATTACTAAAATAGGGAAATAATATTTCATATTCAAAATTACTATATAATAATCTATAATATCAAGGAGGAAAAAAATAATTCATGGAAAATTAACTCCATGGGTTTTAATTCCCAGTACTAATGTGTTTATTTAAAATAATTAGAGAGAAACAAAATATTGGGAATATATATGTTATGTACGAAATGATTTTTTCCTACAGATACATAAGATAGTGAGGTAGATATCTAAATAGAAATTATATATTGAGTAAATTATTTATTTTATATAACCACAAATATTCTTATTTTTAATTTATAATTAAAATTTTGAGGATGTAATTTATTTATGGGAAGAATGCAACAACCCAATATTTTATTGTCAATTCACCTTTAAATAAAAACAACCTTCAATTTATTTTTTCACATACAATTCTAGAATAAAATAAATATCAAAAAAATTATTGAGTTAAAATATTTTACATTAATATTAAAAATAGTATATTAAGACAATAAAATAATTAGAAAATATATTATTTTTTTGAGATTTTTTATTATAAGAAATTATAGATTTTTATATGAAAAATATTGTTAAATGACGTATTTATAAAATTACAAGAATTATTTTAATATCATTGGATTAGAAAATTTAAATTATTAGAATATAAATAATTAATTTTAATGGGATTTGGTGAAGTTTATTTAGTCTAAAACAGATATTATTCAAAGAACCATTTCTCAAAAGTGTTGTGTATTCACAATTAATCTTGAATAACGAATGATTTTTCGAAAATATATTGATAATAGTTATGATAAAATAAATTAACAACCATTTTATTTATTAAATATTAGTATAATAAGATCGAATTCACATTATTCATGAAACTAAATTTTAATAAAAAATACCTTTTCTTGCTATCTATATTTTTATTTTAACAAACTAGTTTTATTATGGTTAGATGATAATAATTTATATAGTTAATATAAATAATAAATTTAAAAAATAATTTGTCGTTTATTTGAATTACGAAAAATAAAAATTAATATCTTGAGAATTAATTTTCATTTGAAAACAATTTTTCATAATAATTAATGTTTTTATTTAAAACATAATTTTTTTATAACATTCTTTTAAAAAAGTGACTAAATTTTTCTCTCAATCAAAAAATATTATACCATGATGAAATTTTTATGTTTTTCTGGAATATTCGATATTTTGATGAATGATACAAAATACCATTTTTAAAAATACAAAGAATTTTTTACATTATTTTGATATAATAACAAATTTAAAATTAGTGAAATATTTTTTGTTAAAAAATTAATTATTTAATATGTTTAATTGCACATTTAAAAATATTATTCTTAAATTATAATCCTATGGTTTACATCTTAGGACCTAAGTTATTTTTTTTTCACAAAATATATTTATGTGTTTTATATTTATTATTACTTTTTACAACTTTTATAAATTTAGTATTATAAAATGGATTTCATAACCTTTCCCTTATTTTTTTATGTTATACGAAGCTTGAATAAGACTCATCCCATCTACATTATTTTCAATTTTGGGTCCATATTCCTTTGAAAGTGACATGCCATTAATATAGAGTTATATATATTTAAAAAAGATTCACCCCTATCACTTATAAATGGTGTCCTTCACCACCTTATTTCTCATCACACCATATGAATTTTATCCTTAAAAAACTATTAAAACATAGAAAATAACATCATAGTATATAAGATGAATGATATTGATAAAAACACCTTTCTTATGATTTGTTATGAAAACATTTGGAAAATTTATTTTAAGATTGATAAAAATAGTGATACAAACTACATTAAATTATAACATATATCAACTCTCACAAATTTTAAAAATGTCATATTACATGAAAATAATACCACGTGAAGTAAAATTAATCTGTAATTTATACCCACCCTTGTAAAAATAATGTTAATAAATAGTAAAGCGCAACAAAATACTCCCAATAAAATAAATTTTAAAAAAATCATGGGATATTGCCTAGGGGACTATGGTCAAGGAAAACTATGATCCTCATACTATTATAGTGATCAAACCATTTATATGCTTCTATACACATAGGCCCTTAAGGAGTGTTTTTCATCTAAAAACTATATTGTGAAACCCATTTGATGGTGCCACAACCCTCTCACAGGCCGCTATAGATGGAATTACATA
This sequence comes from Viscum album, assembly GCA_963277665.1. Lineage (NCBI taxonomy): Eukaryota > Viridiplantae > Streptophyta > Magnoliopsida > Santalales > Viscaceae > Viscum > Viscum album. Next base: position 1,415,316,723 of record OY728142.1, read on the forward strand.
GCCTAATTTTACTTATCCAAGTCTTCCCTACCTAAGATCTAAGGGTTCCAATGGTTAACTAATTATAGTTGAATACATAAATCATAAAACAAAAAATATAAATAAAAATACATATCAATAAATCTTCACCTCCCCTTAGAGAACCCATTTATTTTATAAAATAAACCTTTCTCTTCAAAATAATACATTTAGCAATCAATCTCAGACTCAATACTAATAAATCTATAAATCTAAACAATTATTATAAAATTATAATCAGGCCTCTGATAAATAAAACATGAAATATTTTTAATGTATTATCAAATGGTGTGTTGATATTTTACATCAGATCTAGAAATGAAAAATTATTTGAAAACCAAAAAAATATAAAATCTTTGGAAACCACTCTTATAACCCAAAATATATTTCAATTCCATGATTAATAATGTCAATTCCAATAAATGAAACCCAAAAACCTTTTAATATATTTCACCATAGTAAAAAATCAAACTAAGATATATAAACTATAATATGATATAAAAAGATAGAACCTTCTAATTATAATCAATCCCCATTTTAAAAACATCTATTTGACATGAAATCAAAGTAAGGTTACATCATCTATTAAACTTTAGAAAACATTTAAAATCACTTGGAAACTTCAAAACCCTTTTAAAACATTATTTATTATGGATAATTTATCGAAACACATTCAAAAATATAAATAGGGATTTAGATATCTTTTTTAAGAACATATGGTTCAAGTTCCCCCAAAAAACTCATTTGTTCATAATAAAAATAACCAATATATTGAAAATAATTTTGGAATATTCAAAACATAAATAACAGGATCGAATCTAGAATAAAAATTAGTTTAAAAGTGATCAGTAAAATAAGCCACATCATATAAATGGAAAAGAATAGAGACACCTATATTAAAACAACATAAACATGTCACCATCTACAAATCATGAAAGATAACACTAAAAATATTCTTCATAAGTCCTATACATCAAAAACAAAAAGGATAAACAAAATTTCTGAGAATTTTTTCAACTAAAATGAACCCAAAATAATATGAATATGAATAAACATTAAGCGAAGGAAAGATGATTATAAAAATAAGCCATATCATTGAATAATTCTCTAGGAATTGAAGAGAAGGCCATGAAATAAAACGAGTAAAATATTGGAGGTCTCCTAGAGAAACAAATCTAGTTTATTAATTGAATGGAAGGATAGAAATCCTTAAATGGGTTTCAATTAAACAATTGATTAACTTAAATTTTATAATTTTGAAAGACCAAGGCTAGCCGCATTGTTTAGATGTGTGGTTTACCAAACCATACACTACCAATTCTACTAGAATGGGGTCACTTGAATGACTCACTCATTTTGACCACATAGTTTAGAAAACCATGATCTAATTATGGAGACACTACTGGAAAATCCTAGGTTCCACTACATGGTTTAATTTCATAGCTCCATAAACCATACACTAACTATGCATAGATTATTTAAATGGATTTTTCATTGGAACAACTACACCTATACACCTTGTACAACAATCCCAATCTGTGTAACATTGTTAAATACATAAAATATAAAAATTCAAATAATGACTTCTCAAAATTCCATAATTTCATTAATTTAATGAAATAACACAGAAAATTGACATTAGTGTGTAATAATTTAATAACCATAACACTTTATTCCCTAAAAATTAAATAATTATTGAATATGGTAGATAACATTCATTCAACAGTCAGTAGAATAAATTCTATAAAAATTGACAGATATCTTGAAGACACCACTCCCAAAACACCATATATTGAGGAAAATAATAGAACAAGACATATCTCTAATCTAATGAGAGATATCTACGTTCTCAAATAAATAGTAAAAATTTTAAACTAACTCAGATATATGAATATAATAATTAAATGTTGAGTCCTTTAATAGGTCTCCCCGCCATTGAATGTTTTAACTACTATAGTGAGACAAAAAAACCAAGCTACACAAATCATAATAACTAAATAGTGTGGCCCACTCCCCATAAACGAAGAGGCCATAATAGAAAAATTAGTCAAATGATACACTCATATCCATATGAGGGTAATCCCTATATTCTCTAAAAGATAAAAATACTACCATCAAACAAGTGGATAAGATGAAAATATAAGGGAAATAAGGGAAAAAACCATGATAGGATTGATCAAACTACAGTAAAAATCCATAAAACCTCATCAATTTACATCTTAAATGATGCAATGATTAAAAAAACCATTGAATATATTTTATACAACCACAATAATGATAGGATATAATTTACACAAATCCATTAGGATTATGGGTTGGGTTATCAGACAGAATATCTACACCCAAACAAAATGGAAGTCAATTTTGATGAATATCCAATGAAAAAGAATCTCTATAATAAATTAATAATTTTTTGTGGGGTTGTCTCTAGAAAAAAAAACACTAGTGGATATCACAAGGAACATTTCCTAAACTATGAAAACTTTTTAATGTTATGATCATTTAAAATATAAATATCAACATCACATTTCCTAAAAAAAATATAAATGGATATCAACACATGATATTTATAATGTTCGGTTAAAGGTCATACTATTTACCATTTTATTTTTTACACATAACATATATTCATGTACAATATTCATAGAATTACAAAGTCATATGTGGATACTTGTTATACTCCCCAATAATCATTTCTCCTGTTAACCCTGGTTAAACCCCTAGTAATATACTCGTATTTTATAGTTTTTGATACCCCCAACTGTTTTAACTATATAGTATTTATTAACTATTCACTATACCACCAAACCAACAAGGATTTTCAAAAACTGATTATACCTCCCAGCTAAATGCTCTTTCCTTTTCCTTTTGTGATTTTATATAGAGAGATATTCCCTTCTTCTAAAATCATGTCGAATTATCTTTACATGTGTACAATATTCATGATCTTCAACATATCTCTTAAGAATCTATTAAACATGAAACATCCACTTAATATATGTAATACCTAGATGTATTCAATATGAACTTTAACTGAACATCATCTAGAAATATAACTTGGAAAATTTTCATCTTACAACTTCATCTTGTTTTTCCTCTGTATGATGGCTCAAACCATTCTCTCTTTAGTTGACAGTCCTCAACATGATTTAGTTTAATGGGCTATATTTAGTAGAATTTCTTGGTAAATCAATATTTTATTATCTTTACAATTAAGAATTTCTATTATGGTGTGCCTCCATCTTCTTTGACTAAGTAGGAACTCAATCAGCAACTCACGCTTCTTATACTATATATGATTCAACTCAGTTTGGTTTCTCATATTCAACCTAAATGATAACTTAGTTGGAAACTCAATCTTCCACATAAACATCAATGTGTCATTCTCTTCATATGGATAACCAGTGTTCTGAATGTATTCCCTTTAATAACTTTATAACCCCTTTGACTTGGTTTAATTATAGAAGTTTGATTGGGACCAAAAAAAATTTTCTCACTCACTAAAACATTGTATCATAAAGAATCAAAATAAAATAATTTTATTCGATGATTATCAGAACATATAGAACGTTCTCGAATAATCTTGAATTTTTACAAATACATCCCTTTATTTAACCTCCATTAACCTTATTGTTTAGGAAATTCTGAAAAAAATTACCACAAAAAGTTAACTAACATGAATATCAACTCAATGTCATTATGTTGTTAATAATTTTTCATAGTTTATGAAAATATCCTTCGAACATCTCTATCAAGTATATGTCTATCAATTATCTTCATTTGGAATTTTTTTTGATGGTAAAACTTTATCATTCTCTTTATAATGGATAAAATAAGATTCAATAATTTTATGAACATTTTATAGTTTCATTATGTGAGGAAAACTCTATTCATTCAGCTTATCATGTATGTGTTTCATGAAATCGCATATCTTCATCTGGTGTGAATGTATAGTGAAACCAACCTTCATCTGATTTACTCCACCTGTAAAACTCATTCTTTTCTTCCTCCATCTGATTTTATTCAACATTATCACAAAATACTTAATTTATTCCTTTTCATAGATTGATATCATAATTATCCATCAAATTTTATCATCTTTTGGATCTTTTGAGATTTTGTTCGATGGTACTGAAACCATCCAATCATTATTGAAACATTTACATGGTACTCGTCTTGGTTTTTCATTATTTAATAAACATTTTACTCTTCAATTCTCTATCTAAAGCATCTACTTTACATTCTATTGACAAATAATAAATATTTCGAATTCTCTGCCCAATAATTCTACATCATATATTTGTAAATAAATATTTTTAATGCCTTATATAAGTAGATAAATCAAAATGAATTTTCATATATAGATTATAAATAAGAATTCCATTTTATAAAAACTTCTCTATCTGGTATTTATGTAATCATTATGCATCCATAACTTTAGATATCATTTGAATAATTGTTCTCTCATATCTATGTTTAGTGATTCCATATATACTTATATTTCTCTGATAATGTGTGTATTTTAGTAAGGCTATATATATTCCATCTATTAATCACAATCTACCAACTTTTAAATTATTCTTGAATCATGATAAACTTCATGATGTTAGGAGCACAAAAAATAGATTTTCATCATCATAATTTGTAAGGAATGATTCCAAAAAAATGGTAAAAATTATTTAACTCATTAAAAAAAGATCATTAATAATAGTCTCAAATACTTCATCATATTTCTTATATAACTTTCACAAAAGGCGCATATTGATATATTGACCAAAAAAAATTTCAAACACAATTTTGTACAATAATAACCCAATTTTTGTTCGTTTCAACACCTACATAAAAATTCCAACATATTCAAAGTCAATATGTGTGACCAAAACATTATACCCATATAAATATTTACCTTATTATCCCCTTACATTACTTCAGCCATTAATTAAAATGTTATTATAAGGGTATTTTTCAACTTATATTTTGTTCAAATATGAATCTTGAAAATTCTCTTAACACTTATTTCATTTAATACATTCTCCATGTTTTTTCTCATGAATTTATGTCAAGGGAAATCTAAATAAGTTTTTTACAGAAAGGCATAAATCTATATTAACAATCATTTTAAAATAGTATAAGTGTAGAAAAAAAATTCCCCAACATCTCATATTTCTTATCATCCCTACTAGTTATGAAGAGTTTAATACTCATACCTCATATTCATATTTTCCCCCCCTCAAGGGAATCAATCCATTCCTTACGATAGTGGAAATAATGTTCCAGGTTGGATCTCCAACATTATATAAAACATCAACAATACTTAGCTAGATTCCTTTATTCTTCACCTTTAATTCCCAAAAAGTTAGTAAAAGTAAAAATGTATTTTTAGAATAAAGAGTACCTCATTGTTCATTAGAAGAAACGTTCTAACAGAGAATATTCTACAAGTCTCAACATTATTAAATTATTCTTAGAGTTTGTGTTAGATTGTATTTCTTTCTTATGATTAGCCTCCATAGATTTTCTGAATGATTTCTTATTATATATATAATCATCATATGAATCTATAATATTCTCTTCATCATTTGAAAGATATTTTTTATAGTTAATTTGTTATTTTTTATTCATTATTTCTACATTTCTAGTAATATAGTCATGTAATTTTATTGTTATAATCCCATCATTCTAAAGAATCTTCGTATTTTTTGAAATTTTCAAGCCACCATAAGTTAGAAATTTTTTATCAACTTTTTCAATTTTTCAAAAACATGTTTCTTCACATTTTATTCTGAATACTTTTGTGCTTCTCAATATTTCTATCCATGGAAATTTGTTAGGTGAAAATAAAAATGCATTATTTTATCCCAAATTTACATTGTGTAGACCCTTTTCTTTCTCAATTAACTAACTCTTCTCAACTTTCTTGAAAGTGTCAGATATTTATCATGAGGAATTAACTTTATTAACCATCTAAATTTTCTTGTTTTGATCAATATATTTTTTAAGAATTTTTTTTCTTATATGATCATCATATCTCACCCTAAATTAATACCAGATTATTCTTAAATTCATGTTTTACCAAGGTGATTATTCTTTATCCTTGAAAACTCCACAAAACTAATTGTAACCTCTGAATATTGATATTTTTGACAAGTAGAAAAATTTATTTGGAGTTTGTTTTTTTCTTGTTAAAATCATTGGGAAACATTATTTTGGGTGATACTTTATTGATAAATTCTACTATTTCTTAATAGAAGATTATTTCTCAAAAATCATGGTTTTTAATCTTTATTTTTAGGTGAATAAGATTTATATTTGGATTTTTTGGGATTAAAAACAACCAAATTGTATTAAACGTTTTTTCACCAGCTTGAGAAGATTAACATTGTACATCAAATTCTTTACTAACATATTCTATTGACTTTTTAACTCACTTTGTGTTATAAGAAAATTTTACTGTGTTTTTGAAATATATTCTTATTTTTTAGTGAAACTCGCAAATCAAAAAAATTACCTTCTTGTCAATCTTATCTAATATCAACATTTTCTTCTCACTTTCCTTAAAATGTGTCTTTTCTACCATACTAATATTATACATACTAGATGAGGTTTCTTTATAAATGTTTATTTTTCTATAAAGATCACCAATTTCATTTTCTAAACTATAATCACATTGATTTTTACCTATATCTTTTTAAAATCTCTCAACATTATCAGCGATTATTTCTTTAACGTAATTATTTAACTTATACCTTTGTGTTATAGCTTTTGTATTTTTGTCAAGTGATAGATCTATATATTGTTTTATAATAAACTCAATTTATTCATAATCATTTTCATTATTTTACAAATTACTTCCTTTTATAACTTGAAATAAAAATATTAGATAATAATAAAATTCATTAGTAGATAAAGAATTATCCTTCCCTCTTTCTCGTGACCTGCCTTCTCCAAGATGAGGGAAGGAACAACAAATTTCAAGACCCATCCTTTTTCAAGATAAAGGAGATATAATGAACCTCGAGTTCCACCTTCAATAAACCTCGGGGTGGTGACTTACACCAAGGGTATAAAATCTCATGTAATATTGATGGCATTACCATTTTTATAAAACAAGATTGGGAGATATGATAGTAAATCCCAGTCAACTCCAAATGAAAAAAGTAAAAGTAAAGACAAAAACATTTTTCTAAGATGCATGTTAAAAATAAACTGACAAAAAGGACAAGAAAAATATGAAGAAAACTACCAAAATAACGATAAGTAAAAACATCAAATGTCTGGACGCTTGAGCTAGTATGGTCTTCAACGATCCCCAAAGTCCTCTTGGAATACTGAAGGTAGTTTTATATGTATAGGGTGAGTATACAGGTATACTCTATAGGGATACCAAAAGTTATTGAGAACAATTGGGGAGACATTATAATCCCTTATGAGAAAAAGTAGAGGTAACCAAAATACCCAACAAGAAAAATAGTCCACCCAGCCTCAACAAGGCACAATCCATAAATAACCAAACCGGGTAAAATAATAGTAATAGGACATCGATATTTGGGTACCTGGCACCACTTTCCCACTAGTTATTTATAACAACCTATTCATCTGATCCTTACCCCAAAAAAATTCCATTGCAGTCCCACTACCACCCCAACAACTATTATATGGGTTATCTCAACCACATGTTCATCTTGCACACAAACTTCGGGGCCACCAAAACCAAACATAACCACAACCACATACACCTGGGCCACCATAATAATGCATAACCATGCCTGTAGACACTTGGTCCATAACAACCACTACCACTCCCAAAGTAACCAAGTCCATAACAACCACTATCAAACCTAAATATACATGGACCTCATCCCGATGATGATTGGGAAGAAAAAATTCCCGAACACACCTGGTCCAACCACCATAACACACCATGCCCAAATATTATTGTTCCATAATGAACATCAAGTCATTATAGCCTATCCAGAGAGACTTGAGATACCTGGGAGTGGGATCAAAAAGAATATAAAAACCATACACTCATATGAATGTTGGAAACCCCCCCCCCCCATGAAATGGGGGTGTTCGGTATGAAGTGCTCATCATGGCTAAAGTGCGTATAAGAAACACATGATTTTTTTTAAATATAAAAGTAATAAAGAACACATCCCAACCTAAGGGTCCTGAAACTAATAACAAGACCATACACAATGACACTTATTGCTACCCCTACATTCACATGTACATAATAGCCACAACCATATAACAACCCATTTTAGGAAAATAGTTCCCCATTGTACCTGTTATCGTTACCATGTTCATGTGATTCCATTTAAATATTTCATCACTACCATGAGACTAACAGGTATAATAAAAATCCAAAAAAAGATGAAAGAAAATATACAGGCATGCATTTAAGCATTCACTCCCACTTCTCTAGAAAAGAAATACATCAAAATGGGATCCTATGAGATCCTTTGAAGTACTAGAACCAAACCAATACCCAACTTACTGTCTTCACACAACATCAAATTCAAAAACCATTAACCTCTCAAATAGAGATTCCAATCCCATCTATGTCACCCCATAAAGCATCAAATAGAAAAAAACACATATCACCAGAATAGAGAATGGATGTTCTAGATTTAGCCAATACTATTCATTAAGTATCTTCTTCCCATTTGGTTAACCGAGGTGATCACACAAGGGTTCTTATCCATCATTCATACATTTAATTCAACCATGTTTATGTGATTAATCTATTTCTATGTTACATTCATTAAATTGGAGCTTCAATGGTTTCTTCTACCTCCCAAGGGAACATCACCATACCCGCCTTACATGATGCATAGTAAAGAGATACAGAGTAAAAATCCCTACTTGGATGATCAAGGATCGAAGTTTTCTCATTGAACATAGAACAAAAGATGACACAACGTGCGTGAAGAACTCTAAGGCTAAGTGCGAAGGGCTCCATCATGAGTTAATGATTCATCTTAAGAAGAAGTCTCAAGGTTCACTTAGAGAAATGAAAGGTAATAATGAAGAGAGTATCTCATTTTAAGAAGTGTCCTGATCCTAAAATTAGGGAGACCATTTCAAAGTACTTAAAAGTTGGATCGTGTACTAACCACATGGTTCAGTAGTTTCACAAGTTGAAATTAATTGATATTTCCTAATTCCTTTCAGGAAAAGTGGATATAGACTATCATACTATTTTGGGATAGTAGATTAACTTTAAATAGGGGAAAATATAACAGGGGAGAAATTAGGAAAAAATGGGACAATGAAAAAATGCGGTAAAGGGTGTGACACCAATAAAATGGACATGATTTTTGGTAATTCAAGGGCCTCGTGACTTATATGGGATTGAAAGTATATTTTATACCCTTAAAACCCCTTAAATAACATTAAGAGAGGCATTTAAAACACTTTTATGTCAAAAGAGGCATTACATGGGTGAAACAGGAATGTACTAAAAAAACTGAAAAAGACTAACCGATGGGAGAGTCACCAACATCATGGCACTGTCACCCTATCACTAATTCCCTAAAACTGATGGACCATCAGTACCACTGACGCTCAGCAGTTCCACTGTTCGTTCAACCTAAACATTGGAAAAATCGTCAATGAGTCACTGATGGTCCCCATGATGCCTCGATCAATAGGATTTGACAAAGTAATAAGACAGATGTTCTAGGGCCATTATATCATATACCTATCAAACTATTCTCTCCCTCTATAATTCTAGAGTAATCCTGATGAAAGGAGAGGGGTCCGAATAGCTGCCTCATAAGATACCTCTCGGGGACAAACCACTCTAGAGTTATTCGAAAGTCAGAATAAAACCTCAACATATTTGTTAATATCTCTCACATCTATCTCCTAAATATCTATGGAAACACTGCCACTCCATTCCCCAAATTAACCACACAATAATATAATGGTCACACTATCTAGACTCATGGGCTATGGAGTTCCTTCCTCCATGTTAAGACATTATCTCCTTTGGGGGGCACTGACTCACCCGCATGGGTTTAATCGCATCCACATTAATTTGTATTGATTAGGGATCGGGTTATCCCCTCCCCATTTTCGGGACTTTTCACACAAAACAGATAATAGGGAAACAACATATAATATGGTAAGCAGGGTTAAGCATTACATCATAAGGAGGGCACAAAGCAACACAAGATCAAAACATAGAACAACTCTATGTACTAAGCATGCATCTATGCCTTCTGTTCTAAGGTACTCTTTTCAAGTACACCACACCTCCAAAACACATGGACTAATGGAATGGCCATACATGAATCACCTTCTCCTTACGATCCTCAATTCTCACCAGTTTCTCCATGGACATCACATCGTCTTCAATATCTAACTCTCCCTAGTCGAGGATGTGGGGGTCAATATATAGATTCTGACAGAGCTGAGAGACATGAAATACATTGTGGATTCTATCCAACTATGGTGGTAACACCATCTTATATTCCACGTCACTGACTCATCCAAACACCTCAAAGGGTCCAATGATCTTGGTAGAAAGCTTACTCCCCTGACCAAAACTCCTCTACGCACGTCGAGGGGATACCTTCAAGAACACATGATCTCTAACCTCAAACTCAAAGGGCCACTTTTTATGATCGGAATACAAATTAATACAGTCTTGATCCGACTTCATCCTCTCACGCACAAGATGAACCTTCTCTATCATGATCTGTACCAACTATGGGCCAAGAACACCTACCTCCCCTACCTCTGTCTAGCACACTTGTGAACGACATGATCTTCCATACAAGGAATTAAATGGTGCTATGACAATGGAAGTGTGATAACTATTATTTCAGGAAAACTATACTAGAGGCATGTGTCATACCCATGATCCTATGAATCCCAGAACACACACTCATAACATATCCTCTAACGTCTGGATGGTCCATCCTATCTGCCCATCTGTTTGAGGGTGTAAAGCAATGATAAGGAATAGTTGAGTGCCAAAATCATGTTGTAATCCCATCCAGAACCATGAAGTGAAGTGTGTATCCCAATATGAAATTATAGTTCTGGGAACACTATGTAGCCTCTCAACATCACCCACATACTTTTGTGTTAAGGCATCGGTTGTGCTTGACTCCTTAACCATTAAGAAGGGAGCTGATTTCATCAATCAATCCACCACTACCCAGATCAAAAATATAATCCCTTGGAACTAGGTTATCTTGTGACTAAATACATTAATACATCATCCCACTTCAACTAGGGGACGTCTAAGGGCAACAATACACCACCGGAAATATAGTATTTAACCTCCACCTACTGATACATGAGGCACCTTTCCACAAACTCTGCCACTTCCTAGTTCACTCCGAACCACCAAAGTTTACCCCTTAAGCTGTGGTGCATGTTGGAAGCACCTGGGTGTACCACCCAAGGTAAATTATGGAACTCACCAAGAACTCCCTCACAAATTTTCACTGAAACAGATATCTTCCCATTGAACAATATCCAATTTTGACAATCCTCCGGCCATCCTTTCAGATCATTTCTCTTGTCAATGAAATCATGCATCACTTCAGTATCTGAGTCCCCCCACTTAGAATCCTCCAACTTCCACATTAGAGAGGATTGCACTGTCATCTGAAACAGACAACCTCTACCACTTTCCACCCTTGCATCCTGGTTCAAGGCATCTAACTCCTCCACTGCCTTCCAGGAATCTTCTTGAATCCATAAGAAAATCCTTATATTGCATCTTTCTCAAGGAATTTGCCACCAAATTCACCTTTCCTAAAGTTTAGGAGATCTCGATGTCATAGTTGTGAAGAAACTCTATCCATCTCTACTGTTGCACATTCATGTCTCTCTTGTAGAATACAGAACTCCGGATCTTGTGATCTTTGAAAACCACGATGAGTTTCCCAATACTTTAATGCCACCATAGCTTCAGTGTGAAGACCATCACTACCAGATTCATGTTGTGGGTGGAATAGTTACATTTTTGAGCATGTAACTATCTAGAACCATAAGAAATCAATACCTGATACTTCATCAGCACACACCTGAAGCCTAGACCTAAAGCATCATAGAACACTTTAAACATTACCCCTTACTCTTGAAACATCAGCATTAGGGTACTGACCAACATTCCTTTCATATAATTTAATGCTTCCTAGCACTACTCACCCCATAAGAAATCCTGGAATTTCTTGTTCAAATTTAAAAATGGAGAAGAAACTTGAGATAAGTTAGGTACGAACCTCTAGTATTATCCTACCAGACCCCAGAAACTTCAAACCTCTTCCATGTTCTTGGGTGATTCCCATAAATTGGTTTCCTTGACCTTTGATGGGTGCACTACTGTTCCCTACTAAGACACCACCTGTCCAAAGAAGTGCACCAATCACATCCATAAATTTAACTTGGAAAACATCCAATATAGATTGTGGTGTCGGAGGACCAAAAAAACTATCATGAAATGCTCGACATGATCCTCTATCAACCATGAGTAGATCAGAATTTTGTTTGATGAACACGACCACAAACCATTCCGAATACTCAAAGAGAATAGAGTTCATGAGCCCCATGAATATAGCTAGTGTGTTTGTAACACAGAATGGAATGACCATGAACCCAAAGTGCCCATATCATTACCAGAAAGCAGTAATCTGAATGTCACCATCCTTCAACCTCAACTGGTGATATCCAGAATGCATTTCAATCTTTGAGAACCAACTCACTCCCAAAACTGGTCAAAAAGATTGTTGATCCTCATGTGGGGGTAACAGTTCTTGACTGTCACCTGATTCAGTCTTCGGTAGTCTATGCACAGCTTGGGATCACCGTCTTCCTTCTTTGAAAACAAGACTAGATTACCCCATGGTGACACAATTAGTCAAATAATTCCTTTCGTCATTAGATCAACAAACTTAATCCACAACTCCCGAAACATATAAGGCACCATTTTTTGGTAAAAATCGAAAGTAGACAGGCACTAGGTTGTATGTGTGTCCTGAATTCAACTTCATGTCGAGGGGGTAGAGTCACAACCTCTTCAGGGAAGACATCCAAGAATTCACTTAAAATCCCCATAACATCCACTAGCTCTGAATCTACTGATTCCCCTAGTATCTTGACTAATAAGGAATGAAGGGGCTCCATACGCCAGCTTCCCTCCTAGAAACCCCACTTGCCAACAAAAGGTAAACACTGGTCTCTGATATCTGAGAACAAAACCCTCCTCCAGAAGTAGTTGATAACAGCGTGTAAGGAAAATAGACAGTCGATGCCCAGGATAACAATGTATGGCTTCATTTTTAGTAGAAGGAGATTACCACTAAACTAATGCAGCCCCATCATCAATTTGTGTCCTTGATAAAAATTAAATAGGCTATTATGACCTACAACTGGCAAACTCAACACTAGGGTCATCAAAGGTCTATCTAAATATAGATAGAAGGAATGCTCTAGACTGGGAGAAAAAAAGGACTATGATGCTCTTGAATCAAACAGGGCACATGAAATAGTACTAAATAGACTGATCGTTGCTCAAACAACCTTTGTCCCTACTGGAGCTGCTGCCTCCATAGTGTGAAACTACCCACACCTAACTCCTCTTCCCCTCGGTAATTATCTGCCTCTCTGAACATGCCATGCTCAAGGTCTCTAAGGATCACCCTATGGTCGGCCTCCTCTAGAATTTTTCACCCATGATGGAGTGGGAGCTCGCTTCCATATTTCTTCTATTAACAAGGCCTAGTTGGCAACCAGTGTTACTGAGGTGGGTGCTGAACCTACCCACCCCCACTGTATTTCACTCAGATAGGGAAATGATTCCAAATATTACCATGGCTTCCATAGGTAAATAACCTCTATCCTAGGCCCACAGAGAAAGGTAAAGGACTGAGTTATCAGGAATGGAACTATTGAGGCATGCCTCCTGTTGGCTGAAACGTAGAAGGCCCTGATTCTAGAGGCCTGCTATTGATAGACTTCCCATTTGATGAACTCAACTGGATCCCCTCTCACGGAATTCCACCTAGCATGTGCATACTATCCACTACTTCATCCATTTTATAAACCTTTATGTACATTGGCAGTGTGAAGGGAGTGACGACATACTAAAGAGAAGGTCGGAGCGCCTTCTCTAAGCATCTTTCCTGCGACTCCTCATATGGGAAGAGGTTCGGAGCAAAACTAAAGAGATCATTGAAATTTATCCCCAAATCCCTTTCCAAAATACTCTCCTACTGATGTGATAGAATCTCTTGCCTCTTTTTGTCCTTCATCATGGAGGAAATAAATCTCACCCTAAACTCCATCACAAAGAAATCCCACAAAACCTCAGTGTCCTTCTTCTCCCCGAGATTGAGTATCCACCCCTGATATGTCTATCCCCACATCTTCCTCACAACATGAGGAACCCAGTACTCTGTCGGAGCCCGGATCAAGTTGAAAATGATCACCAACTCCTCAAGCTAGTTATCCATCTCCATGTTTGAGATGCTTCCCTCCTACTTTCTTAGATCCTATTGTAGGAAGGCAAGAAGTTTCTTCTTCCACTAGTCATTATCATCCTATCGATCAGCCCTCCAATTATCAACCAAATCAACCTGCTGGGCCTTAGATACTCATTCTATTCGTGGACGAGGTCCCAGTCTAATAGTGGAAAAAATTAATCAAAACATTTATAAGCCAGAGTAGTGTAGGGAAATAAATTAATTTGTTTAAAACAATTTTTTTTTATTTTTATGAAACCAAATACACACAAAAACATACATCATTATGATGCACGTACTTTTACTAGGGTCTCTACCCTCTCATCAATGTACCTCACTTGGTCGTTAAGTAGGTCCAGAGTCTTTGCATCAGATCACGAGGATCCCTAAAATCCTATGTCTTATCTGATCTTCCCTATCCTATTTCACACACCAACATAGCCTAACAATGTTTCCCAACCATCCCATGAAATACCCATTGTTAATAACCCCAAACTCCATCTTATCTCTAAACCATAAACTATAATACCATTTTGTCATGACTCTCCTTCTCCAAGATGAGGGAAGGGTTTGTAAATTTCTTATTACTTCCCTCATCTTAGAAAACGCGGTTTGGGAAACAATTCTTCTCAAAAAAAATTCATCTTTTTTTAAGGAAACATTTTATTATGACTCTTTGTATTCTTTTTCTAAGCCTTCTTATCTTCTACTTTCGAATTATAATCTTCATACTTCTTATTATTTTTTTTTGTGAAAATGTATTTGTCATTGAATCCTAATATTTAAGATAAATTTTACATTTTCACTTTCCCTTATTATGTCTCTTGTAAAGAAGATATATGATTGTGTTGTATTACTCTTCATTTTCCTCTTCCTAGAAATCATATAATTCTTCTAAATCTTATTAATCTCTATGATTACATTTACCAGGAGTTCAAAATCCATTGATTACGTAAAATTATTCTAAATATTTTTTACATCATATCATATAAAAAATCAATGATATGAAGTTCAATAAAAGAAAAATTATTCAATATTCTAAAGCTAACACTTTTACATCAGATCTATCTAGAAAATTATCTTCATTTTCATAACAATAGTACAATCATCTAGTTTCTCACAAAAACCTAGGATTTTTCTGACAATCTCATTAACTCTTCTAAATTATTCATCTATACTTTATTCATCATTCATATTGATATCTTTAAATATGATTCCTTATATTTATATCTTATCAGCCATAACATAATCATTGTCATACTAGATACTTCTTAAACTTATCCCACATCTTCTAATCCATTTTTAACCTCATAATCATTATTTTAAAATTCTATGTGAGAACCATCAACTTTGAATTTTTATCTTGTCTATCAACTTACAAATTGATCGTATCGATAGATATCATATAAAAATAAGTAATGGGAGTAATCCTCCCAATTAAATCATCTCTAACATTAATACCAAGATATAGAACAAAGGGTAACCCCTTATTCTCCCAACTATGATAGTTTCTGAAATTAAATACATGAACACCCCATCTGTTCAAAGAATTAAAATGATCTATTATCATTGTAAAATTTTATAAAAGGATCCTTGGATGTTATACCAATTGATTTTTACTTGGATTAATGTAGGTTCAATGATATGCGGGTAAATTAATTATCACATTTTCATATATAAGAATTATTTTACATTTGATAAGGAAAACTTTCATAGCCTTTAAAAAAATTAGAGTTTCAATTTAATCAAATATAAATATCATCCTCACCTTTTTGTATGAAAAAAATACAGTGATACATCAGGGTATGATATTTACATGGTTATATAAAAAGGCATACCCCTTACAATGATTGTTATTTCTCACAATATCGATCATTTTACTATGTTCATAGGATTTCAAAGCCACAAGAAGAAACTAGTTATAGACCCCCGTAATCATTATTATATCTAAACCATGTTCTCCTCATAGTAATGAACTCTTCTACCATATGTGGCTATACCACTCAACTTTTTTAACTATATCCTTCTACATTAAATCTAGTTATTCTCCCAACTAGAAAGACTTTTCAATAATGAGTTATACCCCAAAGATACAAGCAATTTCCTTATTTTTTTCTAATAAAAAATATAATGATTTGACATTCATCCACATGTAATTTAGATGAAATATAGCTCTATAAAACCTTTAAGATATTCAGAAACTCTCTTAAGATTATATTTCCCTTGAAAAATCAACCATATCTTTTTAAAACCTAGATATACTCAATCTAAACATTACCATAACATCATTTATAAAATATACTTATGAAATTCACATATAACGAATCCATATAATTCTCTATCTATCAAATAGCTTTATCTGACACACCTAATTGTTCTTTGGTTCAGTGATCTATGTTAAATATTCTCATATAAAAAATTCATCAATTTTATCTCTATTTTATGAGGCATGTTTTTCTAGTTCACATCTTACTTATTTGACTAAGTAGGAAGTAAATCATCTTCCCATTGTTATTATTCTTCGTCTGATGGAACATGATCAGGTGGCACTTCTTCCATGTAAAATTTTACATGGTAGGAAACTAATTCTTCCAAAAAAACATCAATGTGTAATTATTTTCATATTGTTGAATAGTGTGTTGACTATATTCTACTTCTTACTATTTTCCCCCTTTATATATGTTTACTTTTAAAGGTTTATGGAGGAACTGAAGTGCATTTTCCCACTCACTAAATCATTATATCCCGAATCTTCGACACAATATAATTTCACAAGAAGCTTTCCAACAATTCTGAATCATTATCGAATACTCTTGAAGTTTCATTAATTTTTTCCCTTTCATTGAAATACCTTAACCTCTAGGTTAAGGAACATATTAAAACATCCTTGACCACTAGAAGAACCAATTGTTAATGATCCTCTAAACATTGTCTGGTTATTAAAGACATTATATAGTTTATGTAAATATATTTAGTACTTATCTATATGGTGTATTCCTATAAATTTTATTTATTAATACATCTCTATTAGATAGTACGCCTTTACCATTATTAGTTTAATGGATCTCATAAGATTTCACTATTTAGTAGACCTTTTTCCCATATGTTTGGAAACCATAAACCATTTGTCTCAAAATATGTGTGTTTGACAACATCTAATATTTTTATATGGTGTTCCCTATCTTCACCTATTGTAACTCCATTTTGTGTTCATCAATCCAATTTCATTGAACCTCATCTCAAAATTATTTCCTATTTTTACATGGACCACCATCACAATTCTCCATTAGTTTTCCATGGAAAATATTTATTCAATATATATTTTGAGTATATGTTTGATGGTACTGAAACCATTTAATATTTTCTAATATATTTATATACATCCCTTCTTGTATTTTCACCATCCAATAAACTTTGTACGATTCGATTTTCTGTCCAATGTAGCTTTATAACATTCCATTGACCAATCAGAACATCTCTGATTTCTATGATTGGTCATTATATTTTATAACTTTTTAACATGATATTTTTAATCCCACAACTACGTAGATTCATATTTATATTACCAATTATCTAGAAATACTAACTCAGACCTTCATTTGATAAAAAATTCCCCACCTTGTCTATTAGATATCTTTTTGAAAACTTAACTTTGTACTTTTTAATATTTATTTGATTATATCTTTATCTAGTGATTCTATATCTAATTATCTTCATCCAATAATTTGATTCTAGTAAAAGGATTACATATCATCCATTCAATAATATTCATATCAACATTTGGACTTATTATTGTATCATGATAGTCTTCATGATGTATGAAACATGAATAATGACATAACAACATTTGAGTTTATAATAAAATGTTCCTAAAAAAGTATTATAAAATTTATTTCCATTCTAAAGGAATGTTTCTTTATTCAATCCTTAGGGAAATATCCATATTTCTTGACAAAAATTCCCTAAAGACACATATTCATATATTAAAAATAAATAAAACCAAAAAATCTTTATCATAACAATCATATAAAGATTATTTATTAATTTCAAAAAATAATATTTTCTACATAAATCTTGATTTATCAATATAAATAAATATTAAAATAAATTTATGTAACATAAAAATATCCTATTAACTCTCTATAATTCCTCCAAAATAACAATCAATCATTATCCAAATCAATTAGAAGAAAGAGGGAGCGGGGTTTATGATAAATTTAGAGGGGCTAGTGGATGTCTCTAGTTTGGTTGTACGGTTTATCCAACCATGAACCTTTGAGATCCTATAATAACCGAAAAAATGGTATCCACATGGTTTTCCAAACCATTCAACGGAACCATACACATTTAATTATCCTCTCATTATCTCCAAAATACATGAAAATATGAAAATAACGTATATAATCGTAACTAAATTGAAAACATATTAAATAAAAATAAAATTACACCTGAATAAATGAAAATCGAATATTAAATTCATAATTCATAACGTGACAACAACGGGATATTATAGGCTCTATATGATAAAGAGATATCTAGAGTTTCCACAACCCTATTTATTACGTTCTGAAACTCTAATATTTATATGTCCATTACATACTAAATAACAAATTCCACTCAAATACTATTCTTTAAAGAACCAAATTATGATATCTTGACAAGACACCTAGGACAAACTTTGGAAAGGGTCGAAGGGTTTTCTCAATCTCCTTTCGTGAGGAACTTTTGCAGGGGCTAATAGGAATCACTCTTGGGAATGATTTCACCCAATACACATTAATTATCATATATCATAAAACTATTAAAAATTTTATATGATTCATCCATAAGTTATAATAAATGGTAATTAAAATTCAGTTTGAAAAAATTTAAAAAAATCATACAAGCCCCATTTTAAAATAAATTTCCAACTCACATCCATATAATGTAATATAAACAAAACAAAATAAACTGTGACACAAGTAAACAAAATTGGATGATTCATTATTTGTAAAAATAAGAAAATGTAAACCCCGAAATACCCAACTAATGATCTACTTATAACCCAAGGTCACCATCCAACATCATCAACTAACCCCTTTAGGAGAAACCTCAAACATGAAACAATTGATGAATATTCCTAAGAACATTCAACTTAACCATGAAAATCCACTCAGTTTAGAAACACTATGTTTAACAATGAGGGTGTAAGAACAATTTTCCAATGATATTACTACAATAATAGTCTTTATGTGATTTCTTTAATCATATATTACATTAATATTATATTTTAATGGAGTTAATTAAATAAAAAAATTTCAACATTTTTATCTCACAAACCCTCATATGTAAATCCCAACATTTTGATTTCAAATCCACACCACATAATTTAAGGAAAACCACCAGTTTTATAAAATTCACTATAATACCCTTTTAAATAAAATCAAAAAATAATAATTTAAATGATAAAAGATTAATGATTAGAAAAAATACTTTATTTACTAATATCTTCTAAAAACACTTTCTAAATTGATTTTGAAATTGGTAAAAAAAAAATAATGAAACAATAGGCCAAAAATTAAAATATATATGAATTCTCATAGATGAGATACACATATCAAATTATATAAAAATTTTATTATATGAAATGATGGTAACAAAATATAGCAACTCGCTCTGGAAAAAGAAATATAATGAAACATTAAAAAATTGTATCCATTCTGTAATGGAAAGATAAAAAACCATGGATCTACCCCAAAGGACCAAACTCAAGGTACCCAATTATCCTTGTAAAATATTAGTGGTCAGACCAAAAATATATAACATCATATATGGTCCATTATGGTGTAAATTTATTTTCATATATGTGTGGTTACATCCATTCAATAGAACCAGAATAATATCATAGGTTGTCAGGTAGAGTATGCCTTGACCTAGTGGTCTGGTGACGCCAGTCTAATGTCACCAAAACTGTATCATAGAAATGTTTATTTAGGGTAGAAAAATATTTTTATAGGTTGGTAATATCATTCCTAACAGTACGCAACCAAATTTTCCCAACCAAATCTCCTAGGGTTCCCATGAGTAACTAAACAGAGTTGATAATATAAACAATAAAATGAATTACATTAAATAAAAATAACATAAAATGAAATCCCAAAACTCATTCCAAAATAATATTTTTTATTTCTAAAACATCCCCATATATTTAAAAAAAATTATATAACCATCAAGCTCATGCACAGTAATAGGCAGTATCTCAATCAAAATAATTTCCCTAAAATTCCAACCGAGCCTTTAATATCTCAATTAAATATTAAATATGAAATTCATTTTAATTTTTAAAAAACATGTATTTGATATTAAACCTGAGTTTGACACATAAAAAAACTATAAAATCAATCAAAACAAAAATATTATGAAATGAAACTTTCAATCTAAAATAAACTTTAATTCCAAAATTAATTGTGTCAATGAAAAAATAGGACCCAAACACCTTTTATGATTTGATAAAATTTTATAAATGTAAAATTAAGGTGTAAAAACTATAATATTAAGTTAAAAGATTCCAATTATAAATAATAATCAATAAAACATTCTAAATATACCATTTGACATGAAATCAAAGTTGGGTTGTTGTAGCCCATACACATAAGAAAACATTTGAAATCACATGATAACTTAATAAATCTTTTATAAAATTTTTTAATATGTCCTTGAAATATATTCAAAAAAACACTTATTGGGATTTAGAAATCATTTTCTAACTATGTAAGGATCAATATCCAACTAAAACCTTATTTGTTTCAATATACAAATCATAAAGATAAGGGAAAAATTTTGGGCATAATGAAAATTAGCATCACACCATTGATTTTATATTAATTTTTTTAAAATTAGATCAAGTACCAAAGGTGTATCAAATAAAATAAATAACATGTTTAAACTACATTAAATCAAAGGATACAAATTTCCTTCAATTAATAGTTCTAGAAAAGGTCTCATGAGGGGCTTAAAAAAGCCATAGACTTCAAAATCAGCATATTTAATCAAAACCCACAACCAAGGAATCAACATCCATGAACCATTTAGGGTTTATGATGAAAAAACTAGGAAAAAAGTATATGATAATATGGAAGGTATATATAACCTTTAAAAATCCACTTGTAATCAAAGAGGAAACTAATAAATCAAAAGAGGAGGAGACGATATCATCTATGTCTCTCCTTTAAAAAACACACACAAATGGGTGGAAATAAACAAAAAAAATGGATTTTAATTGGATAATGGAATAACCAGAAGATCAAAATTTTCGAACACCTAGGTAGGTCCCACAGTTTTTCTATATATTTTAACAAACTATTCACTAACCATGAAACTAAAAGTAGATCACTTGGGAGAATCAAAATATTTTTCAAGGTGGTTAAAGAAACAATCCACACCTCATTCCCTCTAGAATGTGAAAAATGAATCATAAATATTCTCGACTCCATATTATATAAGACTCATCCCATTATTCTATTCATTGACCCATATCCCATACAATTATGTATGCACATATACTATAGGGGAATATTCTAGGATTCATTATGATATAAAAGTATGCATCCCCCACCCCACCCCTACTTACCTATAATAATATCAAGTGTTTTTTGGATACAATAAATGGGTAGAGTAAACAATAAAATTTCAAAAACATTATTTAAACTTATTAGATTATATCCATTATAACTAAAATATATAACTCAATATATAGGGATGATCCTTACCTTGATTTTCCAGCTTCCAGTATAGCCTTATATTGATGTTAGTCGAGAGTAAGGGTAATATTTTTCCCATCATTTCCATGTATATATGTATAATAATTTATTTCATAAGACCATCACATATGGTAGGGGAAAGGGTATACCAATTTTGGTCATAATCTTATTCTGTGGAAGAGTGGAAGGGTTATATAGATTTCGGGTGTTGTGAGCCCATGCCATCATCATACATCAAAACAAAAATTCACTTGATGAGAAAATATATAAATAATCCAAAAACCCTTCCAATACACATATTTCTAATTGGGTAGCACAAAGAAATTATACAAAAAAACCAAGAATAAATAAAAATTTCAGTATTTTAATCATTTTATAGGAAAAAAGTATGATATTCTAAAAATCCAAATTAAATGGATAATGG
Source organism: Viscum album (assembly GCA_963277665.1). Taxonomy (NCBI): domain Eukaryota; kingdom Viridiplantae; phylum Streptophyta; class Magnoliopsida; order Santalales; family Viscaceae; genus Viscum; species Viscum album. The sequence continues at coordinate 1,415,339,390 of OY728142.1, forward strand.
AAGAAAACAAACAATTCAATTTGGGTAATATAAAAGGTCACCATCATGGAAATATAAAATAATGAAACCACTCAGGGAATTATTTTACCAATTTTGAATTCAAAGTTTATTCAAATGTCCTTTATTATTTAATAAATATAAGTTAATAATTTATTTAGTCCACAAAATGGTCATTATTAATTTTATTGACATGATCCTATACTGATTATATCTTATTACTTAAGGAATATTAAATGTAATATAGGTATACCTACTGAGAAATAATTATAGTGGCACTATTTAGGTCTGAGAGGATAGAGTATACCACTCTAAACCTAATTGACCAAAATATGATAATAGGGAATAAATGATTAAGTCAATTAAATTTATGAAAAGTGCAAGTAGGAAAAAACCTGTCTAATTACATTTTATTCACCTAGACTAAGAATAAAAAATTTCTATAATGATAGGAATATGATAAATTTGATGTATTTTTAAGGATTTGATCATTGTGGTATGGGTTTATACAACTATAGTAATGGAATAAAAGATAGATAAGAGATAATAGGTGATCAATGACCTTACCACAATTTATGTCAGATTCACACTAATCTAGGAACAATAGAGGAACTCATATTGATAGAATAAATTATAATGAGAGGGTGAGGATTTTAATCTAAATAGATACTCAAAAAAGAGTAAAATGAGATTAAATATTGACCCACCTTCAAATTAAGGGTTATTTTTAGATAAAAAGTCAAAATTTCAAAAATCCTAAAAAGACCCAATATTGAAATTTGGTATGTGGCAGTAATCTATTGGGAACCCAGTGGTGTTGATTGTATTCTGCATCCAATAATCTTCTACTTGAACCTACATTAAGTACACTAAGTACATGGTACCTGATGTTTATAAGATTTTCATTTGTTGTCAATATGGATTGAAGTGCATAAGAGTATCATTTGTTGTCAATGAGAATTCAATATGTGAATGAAAGGGTATTGATGAAGAAGTTGGTGAAGCATTGAAGAATTGTTGTTGATTAAAATCATTAAATACTATACTTGATCCATTCTCCAAGAGGATACAATTCTGAAAATTTTAGTTTTGTTCTTACGTTCCAACACCTATATCAAGGTGATACATTGTTAAAACACTTCCCAAAGACCATGAAATACTCAATTTCATGAGGAGATAGAAGATCCATCCAATTAATCTTAAGTGGATGAAGTGGTGAAGACCATACATTATGTTTTAATGTATTAGGAATGAATACATGATCTAATAATCATCCAAATTTTTTTAAAAGGAACATTGAATATCATAGATTAGTTATTTCAGAAAGAAAAGCAGGATGATGTTTGAAGATGAAGAAGAAGTGAGGAAGGTCTTAGTGTGGAAGAAAATAAGTGTATTGTGCATGCATGGGGGTTGAATAAAGATGGTGCCCATGCATCCATGCATTATTCATCAATGGAAACTTGGTTTTTAAACAAGCATATATTTAGCCTTACGTAAAAATATGGGGCCAACCATGGAGGTCATCTGAGGACATCACCACAATCACTTGTGGGACCCGATGGTCAACTATGCTTAAGGGAAGCCCTCAAGGCCAGCCTCACATGAGGCAGGTGTGTGCGGGCCATGTATATGCCTGCAGGAGCCGCATGGTGATGTACTCGTGCATCATGGGTGCTAGCTGTGCACCCGAATAGCAGAGTGGGCTCTAAGAGCACGTTCGTAGGGTGAACACGGTACAAGGCGGTACCGTGGAGGGAGGAGGATAATTCTGAGCTTTGGTTGGGATAAATTTTATTATAAATGAGCTGCACCCTTGTCTCTATTTTGATGTGGGGCGACTTTTTAAAAACAAAGAACTAATCCCAACCATTCATCTCATCTCGTGTCTTGCTCAACCATCTGATCAATCCTGCAATTGATCGTGTGCATCCAGGACATCCATCAGATCTCCACAGTTTTGAATTCAGTAAGTGTCATATGATCTCACCACCAAGGCTGCCCTCAACCACCGGATGCCCGAGATCCACCCAAAAACTACCAATAAAGCCAAATGAATATCTTCTCACTTTGGGTATAATTTAATCCCATTTTAAGCCAATGTTGATCGACTGGAAGAAAAGAACTCATTCATGCATTAAATGTTTCAATCAGGAGATTAAAATGTAGAATCCATGAATGACTAAGAAACCAAAGGTTCAAGGCCATGTCATGTCACTCGAGTGCTCAAATAGAATCCTTTCATGTGTTCTTAAACATATTCATGTTATGTACTCACTGAGAAAGAAAAAGTCTGCATTGAACAAAATAAACTGAGATACTCGACATATATTTATCCGCAATCAAAGATTTCAAAACACCAAATATCTCATGTATTCAAAGATTTGAACCCTATGGTTTTTAATGAGTTCCTCAACTATAAAAAGATGATCCCAAGCCATGAAGTGGTGGATGTCGTTCACATTGAAGAGAGCTCTCATTTATCTTTAGGAAAAAGTGCTACCATGGAGGATCCCTCTAGGTCACAAAGAATGAACTTTGAAGCACTTCTTGGTTCATAAAGGAGAATCATTCGTAGACCATTTCTATGTGGAGAATATATTTCTACACATCTCTTGTGTGAAGGAGTCCCACGCATCCCTTTTTCGGAGGAGAAAAGCAAACTCCTTTGTTTGTGAAAGAATCTGCATATGCCTTGCGTGATGAGAAGAGTGGTTAACCCACTGGTTCACGAAATAAATCTCACCCCCTGTGTGAATTTCTCACAACCATGTGATGGGTTCTTTTAACCCTTATTTTTTTCTTTATGAGGAGTATCCCACAGGTAAAACAACCAGTGCACTTGCATCCTTGTTTTTCCCTTAAGAAGGCAGAACCAACAACCTCCTTGGTTTTTTGAAGGAGAATCTCATGCACCCAAAGCGTAAAATAGGAGAACCATATCCTCATGTTTTTTATTAAGAAGAAGTGACATGAGGCAGTACATGTGTGCAAGATATTCCATGCATGATGCACATGCATACATGTGCATGGGTTGAAGACATTGTCTTCCAAAGAAAACAAAATAAGTGTGCGTGCATACATGAAAAATAAATAATAATTGAATAGTGTGGACATGTTAAAGAACTAAAAAAAGAGGCATATTGTGTGTGTTTGAAAATTGAATATCATATATTCATCAATGATGCACAATAATGCATGAAGAAGTAAAGTTCATGGACATGAATACATAAATAAATTGATGAAAATAATAGAATAGTATGTGCATAGTACCAAGAAGTGGTGAGTTTTAGTGACATGAATTCATGCATGTCTATGCACATGTAAAGAATAAATCATGTGTTCATATTGGGAAAAATGATGAGAAGTGAGTTGCACCAAGAAGAGTTCATTCATGCATGCATGCACATTTAAACATAAAAAAGAATTCTTTGGCATTCCTTACGTGTTCCAACCTTATATCTTTGAGATATCTAAATAAAAGAATTATTGGATCCCATGAAGTCCAAGCATGAAATGAATGAGAGATGAGACCGAAGCCTGACTGAGTTAAGGAAGATCTCCCATATGAGTTTACAGTGTTTGAGAATCCAAGAAAATGATATTTCTAATATTGTGCAAGATCATTATTTCATATTGTCCTATTGAAGAAGTTATGTGTACCATTGGGAAACATCTCAGTGAGGCCAAGACATCATCAAAAGAAGGAAGAATTTTCAGATCATTATTGAGACAGATAATTGATCAACACAAGTGATTAGAAACATTGAGAAAGGCCAACAAACCATACAAAAGGTTGTTGAAGATCCTTGATGTGATTCACAGGAAAGTGTGATTCAGCAATCCCATGTGAAGATAACATAATATAATCTACAATGAATCAAGAAATAACTTAAATAAGGAAGCTGATCATGTGACTCGAGAGCAAGAAGAACCTAGTGAGATTCAGGGAGGAGAATAAATCTTCAGTGGGACTCTGAAGCAGGCCAATGGGACATTGGTAACACTATGGGAAGCACTATAAAGAATTTCATGTGGGACTCAAGTGAGATACAGTGGGACTCTGTATCAACCATCTTATTTACTAACTGAATTATAGTGGAGAATCTTTGTTGGGGTTAATAATCAACACAATAAGGAGTAGGTATTTGAACTGAACATTCAAAATCCTTTTGTTCAGTGCCTTTACATTTTCATCATCATTCTAGGTATGACTGAGAGTCACAAGAAGAGTGAATATAGAAATTAACCATCAATATAGGTTTAATTGAAAAGAATCAATTAGTAAAAATATTTAATGAGATCACTGATTCACCCCTCCCCCTCTCATTAATTCACACTAATTTGGGCACTTGAATTGGTATCAGAGAAAAGGTCAATAATAAAATATCCATGGGAGTATTTATGAAGTGTTGATTTGGGGAGATGATTGAGACACCTCAAATGAAGATTTCTGCCAAGACTTAGAAAAATATAAAGAATAAACAATAAAAGGAAGAGGAATAAAACCTTACTAATAATGGAGATACACCATCTAATAAAGGTAATATTAAAGGTACATCATGTGATAATACTTATTATACTTCTAATAAAGATTTCTCATGTTGTGATGATGATAGATCAATTAGTGATCTTCAGACTTCACTCAAAGATCATCTGAAGAAAGTACCTAGAGAAGTTGCAAGACACATTGCTTCAAGCATTAGTGCTCTTCAAGATGAAAATTTACATCTGGAAGAAGAAGCTAATTCCATAGAATAAGCATTAGATAAAAGGGTTGTCATATCCAAAACTCTCAAAAGATTAGTGAAGGCAAAGGAAGAATCAATTTATCTTTGAAATGAAATACATGGTCATGTTATAGAAGAATTTTAGGGAATTAATTTTGAGAAATAATTCTTTGAGATTGGATTTGTAGAAGCATTACATTCATTTGAAAAGTTTCACAATGTTTCTATGGTTTTCATAGTTTCTCAACCAAAAGAAAAATCCAACAAGATAATGGTGCTTGAAATCTATTCGAAACAATTAAGAAATGTTCATAAAGAACATATAACAATGATAAAAGAGAATTGGGAAAGTAAACTGAGATCATTTTAGTATGAGAAGAACACCCTTAAAATGATGTTTTTAGATTAGAAAGTGAAACTGAAGAATCAGCAATCACTCCAAGATGGAACTTCCCAAAGAACTAAAATAAGGGATTCTTCCACTCCAGTTTTCATTGAGGAATATGATTACATGAGAAATTTAGAATCATCCTCTAATACAATGGAAACATACTCCAAGAAAAATGTATCCCACAACCTATTTATTTCTATTTTTACTAATGTAGATTCATATATAAGTACAGGTTCAAAACCAAAAGCTGGGAAGATGTGGATTGATGAAAAATTAAATACATCCATAAAAACATCAAGAGTGGATACTAGAATAATTAATAATAGAAACTCCCAAAAGGATGCTTCAAAGAAAGAAAGAGTATTCCAGAAACAAAAAAGCACTGAATCTATCCAAACTAGTTCTACAAGAAAAATAGAAGATTTATTGGCTACTGTTGGAGTAGTTGGATGTTTAGAAATCAGACCAACGATTGCTGGAATACTGAGTCAGCATATGAGAAAGAATATTGGACTATATTCAGGGAAAATAGAAGGGAAGAAATGAAGCATCCTGGAAAGAAAATGCATAAAACACAGATGAATAAGAATTTGTCTATCAAGAACAAATTTGAGTATCTTTAATACTTCTGTGATTATTTCAATAGAAGTGGTCACAATTGTGATGAGTGCTAGTTTTTTCTACCATTCCTCTGGAATATGTTGATAAGTATCATATAACACAAAAATGTTGTAAAAATCAAAATGAGTTGAAAATTATTTTATTGGGAATATGGAATACAATGACTTTTAAAAAATAGTGAATGAAATTATTCCCAAGAATAAGTTCAAGACAGATTCGAAGAATGGAATCTCAACCCAGAAAAGATGCTTCTACTGTGGAAATAAATGTTATAACCTGGATCACTGAAAACTACCCTTGGAAATGAATGGAATCAAGCTTAAAATTAAAGGAGAATCAATCCAAAAGAAAATGGGATTGACAGAAAAAATTCCTGAAGATAATTTTAATAAGTTTCCAATAAAAGGTAACTTCAATACAGTGAAGAAACTATGCGGAACCTCAAAATCAAGAAATGGTAAGGAGTTTTAAGTTATCTTTCCAAATCAATTGAAAATTTATAGAGAACTACAAAGTGAAGAAGATGATGTACTAGCTAAATCAAAGGAAAAAAATGGAAACATGCCATTCCTCATAATGGAAAATTTGATTTTCTTAAGAGGTTTTCAACGCATGATAACTCAAGTGTCTCACAAGTATTATGTGGAAGGTGAAAATAGGCTGGAGATCATGAAGGAAAATGTTTACCAATTTTACCAGGCTAATTTGATAAAATTGAACAACATGATCCAAAATCTACTTCACTACTTATTAAAGTTATGAAAAACAGTCCACACATGTGGACGGTGAATGGAAGAAAAGAATCCATGCTGATAATAAAAAATAAAAATACCAAATGGAGGGGATGTATTAGCATGAATTGTATCATATACTTTAGAGTTGCAAGGAAAGGAGTTATTGGGTTGGAGGAAAATTCTCATCCCCTATGCTTCTATTAAGAAGCTCCCAAGTGTTTTTTCTTATTACCTTACACTTTTTTATCCATTAGTGCTTACATTTTAGGGAATTTAAGATGAAGATCATTCTAAAAATCAATGTTTAATGAGAAATGTGGAGAACTAAAAGATTAACTCATCATTCATGATTTGATAATTATTTTAAGTGATCCATAATGGAATATTATCAACTTTCATATCTTCAATATTATCTCATGATATTCTCCAATAAGGTAATTCCAAGGGAGTTCACCCCTTCTGGGGGAGAAAATGTGAAAAAGATGATATTAAGGATTATTTCATGACAAAACCTGAAATTCATATTATATCAAGAAACTGAATTTGAGGTATTCCAATCACACTTTTATCCTTTGTTCTTAATTTTATTTATCATATCAATTAAGGGGGAGTGCATTATTGATAAGAATATGGGATGAAAGGGGATATATATCGTTGTACTTGGAATTTTTAATATTTTTGTTGAAGTATGTGCAGGATTTATCATTTCATTGAGAAATCTAATTATTCTTAAACCCCTAGAATAAGAGTTGATACATTATGACCATGATTTCACGTGTGTGGTTGTTTATGGATAACATTGAAAACCATGGTCATATATCTCTTGTTTTCTTCACATGATTAGCCCAAGTAAACCAATATTTGATTAACTAAAGGCACATTTCTAAGTGAACCATTTGACAACATCAGTCTCTCTAAAACATTATAGAAGTTATTTTTCGAAGTGAGGAGGACATGTTTTTGAAGAGACCCCACTAACACCTTTGTATTTGGTTCCCAATAAGGGGGTGAAAATTTAGGCACACATATTGACCCATTAAAAGTGTGATTAAGTAATATTGAAAAAAATACAAAGGGGAATGTTGACGTATATAAGAGTTTCATCTGTTTTCAATATTGATTGAAGAGCATAAGAGTGGAATTTTTTTCAATGATAATTCAATATGTGAATAAAAGGGTATTGATGAAGAAGTTGGTGAAGTCTTAGAGAATTGTTTTTTATTCAAATAATTAAATACTACATTTGATCAATTCTCCAAGAGGATACAATTATGACGATTGTAGAACTGTTCTTATGTTCCTTGACTTGTATCAAGGTGATACATTGTTACAACACATGAAGAATACCATGAAATACAAAATTGCATGAGGAGAAATAAAATCCATCCAATGACTCTTAAGAGGATGAAGTGTTGAATACCACACATTATATTGTAATGCATAATGAATGAAGATGGAAAAACTAGAGAAAAAGTATATGATAATATGGAACTTATATATAACCTTGAATAATCCACTTGTAATCAAAGAGGAAACAAATAAATAAAAATAGGGGGAGAGGATATCACTTATGTCTCTACTTTAAATTCCCACATAAATGGGTGGAAATAAACGAAAAATGGGTTTTAATTGGATAAGGTAATAATTAGAAGTTCACTATTTTCAAACACCTAGGTTGGCCCCATAGTTTTTCTATATGGTCTAACAAACTATTCACCAACCGTGAAACTAAAAGTAGATAAATTGGGAAAATTAGAATATTTTTCAAGGTGGTTAATATACAATTCACTAACCACAAACCCCCACTAGAAGAAATATCGTGTGAATATATTGTTTATTGACATCACATATCCATGTACCAACTGTGCATATGCCACAAAAATGCATCTTTTGATTCACACATTTACACATGAGAACCCAGTATTATTTTTCAAAGTATTATAGCTCTGTAAAATCATAAAAGTCTAAAAAAATTAATTTGAGTCTCCCTAAACTCTAATAAATTCGTTATTTGAATTAAATAACACACAAAATTAAATTTATGGTGTGAAAAAATCAAGGGAAAATATTTTGTAGAACTGAACACATAGCTAAGATAGGCATTATTTTCAGAAGAGGGTGACTTCAATGTAAAACTTCCAATAATAATCATCCTAGAAAAAATCTATATGTCCACTCCTCATTCCATATATAATGTGAAAAATGAGTCATCAATATTCTCGAATCCATGTTATATAAGACTCATAATCTGATTTAATTATTTGGCCCATATCCCAAAAAATTATGTTTGCACATATACTATATGGGAATATTATGGGATTCAGTGTGAAAATCTAGTAGGCACCCCCCACCCCACCCCTACATACATAGCATAATGTCAATTGTTTGTAGAAAACAATAAATGGATAGAGTAAACAGTAAAAGTTCAAAAAAATATTTATAGTTTTTAATTATATCCATTATAACTAAAATATATAACTCACTATATAGGGAGGATCCTTACTTTGATTTTAAAACTTATAGTATAGCCTTATATCGATGTTAGTCTAGATTAAGGTAATATTTTTCTCATCATGTCTATGTATATATGTATAAAAATTTATTTCATAAGACTATCCCATATGATAGGGGAATGATTATTCCAAGTTAGGTCATAATCTCATTTTGTGGAAGAGGGGAAGGGTTACATAGATTCCAGGTGTTGTGAGAGCCTACCATCATCATACTTTAAAACAAATTTTACTTGATGAGTAAATATATAAAGCATCCAAATACACCTACCAATACACACATTTTTTATTGGGTATCATAAATAAATTATACAAAAATCAAAGAATAAATAAAAAATTAAGTATTTTAATCAATTTATGGAAAAAATGCATGATATTTTAAAAAACATAATTAAATGGATAAAGGAAGAATACAAACAATTCAATTTGGGTAAAATAAAAGATCACCATCATGGAAAGATAAAATAACGAAACCACTCATGGAATTATATTACCATGTATGAATTCAAAGATCATTCAAATGAATATTATTATTTAATAAATATATGTTAATAATTTATTTAGCCATCGAAATGGTTATTACTAATTTGATTTACACGACCCTATACTGATTCTATCTTAGTCCTTAAGAAATATTAAATGTAATATGGGAATAATTACTAAAAAATAATTACAGTAGCACTATTTAGGTTTGAGTGTATAGAGTATACCACTCTAAACCTATTGAACAAAATATGATAATAAGGAACAATGATTAAGTAAATTTAATTTATGATAAGTGTTTGTGGGAACAAACATGTAATTACATTTTATTCAAATAGGTTAAGAACCCAAAATTCCTAGAATGATAGGAATATGATAAATTTTTTAGATTTTTAAGGATTTGGTCATGGTTTGATGGGTTTATACAACTATTTTAATATAATAAAAGAGAGATAAGAGATGATAGGTGATCAATGACGTTACCTCTTTTTAGGTGAGATTCAAACTAATCTAGGAACATTAAAATAAATAATATAGATAAAATCAATTTTAATGTCAGGTATAGATGTTTAATCTTAAGGGAGACTCAAAAAAGAGTAAAATGAGAAAAAATCTTAACCCACCTTCAAATTAAGGGTTATTTTTTAGATAAAGAGTCAAAATCTCCAAAATTCTAAAAAGGCACCCAATATTGAAATTGGGTACTTGGTACTAATCCACTGGGAATCTAGTGGTCTTTGTTGTGGTATGAATCCCCTAATTTTCTTCTGGGAACTTATTTTAAGTATACTAAGAACTTGGTACCTGAAGTGCATAAGAGTTTCATTTGTTGTCAATATGGATTGAAGAGAATAAGAGTTGCATTTTTTTCAATGAGAAGTCAATATGTGAATGAAAGGGTATTTATGAAGAAGTTGGTGAAGCCTTGAATAAGTTATGTTGATTAAGATCATTGAATACTATACTTGATCAATTCTACAAGAGGATATAATTCTGATGATTGTATAATAGTTCTTCTATTCGAGTACTTATATCAAGGTGATACATTGTTAAAATACTTCATGAAGACCATGAAATACACAATTTCATGAGGAGAAAGAAGATCTTTCCAATGACTCTTAAGTGGATGAAGTGTTGAACACCATGCATTATTTTTTAATGCATGAGGAATGAAGACATGATCTACTAATAATCAATGATTTGATTAAAAGAACATTAAAGATCTTAGATTTTTTTATTTCAAAAAGAAAATACAAATGACATTTGAAGATGGAGACAAAGTGTGGAAAGGATTAGTGTGGGAAGCTACTAAGTGTATTTTCCATGTATGGGGTTTGAATAAATAAGGTGGCCATGCATCATTAAATTATTCTAGAATAAACTCTTGGTGTCTAACCGAACATATATTTGGCATTACATAAAAATAAGGGACCAACCATGGGGTTAGTCGTGGACCTCACCTCAAGCAATTTCTGGACCTAAGGGTCATCCATTCTCAAGAGAATCCATCAAGGCCAGCCTCGCATGCGGAAGATGTGCGCGAGCTTTTTATAAGTCCATAGGTGTCGTACAATGATTAACCTATGCAGTGTGGGTGCAAGGTGCACACCTGAGGAGAAGAGTGGGCCCTAAGGGCGCATTCGCAGGGTTAACATTTTACAAGGCGGTACCATAGAGGGAGGAAGAGAATTATGAGATATGGTTTTGGAGGGTTTTATTATAAATGAGTTGTACACATTTCTCCATTTCGATGTGGGATGTCTTTTTAAAAACACAGAACTAATCCGAGCCACTCATCTCATCCTGCATCTCACTCAACCGTTCGATCAATCATGGGATTTATTGCATTCATCCAGGCCATCCATTAGATCTCTACGGTTCAGAATTTGATCAGTGCTCTCTGATCTCTCCACCAAGTTTTTCTTCTACCTTCGTATGCCCAAGATCTACCCAAAAACCAGAAATAATACTGAACGACGATCTCATCTCTTCAACCATCATTTGATCTTATTTCATTCCTTTAGTGATCATATGGATGAATCGAACCCATGCATGTATTAAATGTTTCATCATGCGATTGAAATGAAGAAACCACAAATGTTGAAGCAACCGAAGGTGCGAGGACAAATCATGTCGCTCGAGGGCTCAAAGAGAATACTTTCGTGTGTTCATAAATTCATGCACGTGATGTACTCACCAAGAAATTCCGAGTCCATGTTGAACAAAATAACCTGATATACTATCCATATCGTGATCCAAGTTCAAAGATTCTAAAATTCTGAATATCTCAGGAATTCAAGGATTTGACCCTAGTGGTTTTGAATGATCTCCTCTCCTATAAAAGGAGGAGCCCAAGACGCAAATAGGTGACTGCCATTCACATTTAAGAGAGCACTCATTTCTCTGAAGAAACAAGAGATATTGCGAAGTATCCCTCTAGTTCATGAAGAAAGAGCTGTTAATCACTTCCTAGTTCACGAAGGAGAAGCCCACATAGCCCTTTCTACATGGATTATATATTTCCATGCATCTCTTGCATGACAGAGTCCTATGCATCCATTTTGTGGAGGAGAATAGGGAACCCCTTTTTTGCGAAAGAAGTTGTGCATCCCTTGCGTGAAAAGAACAAACGTGTACCCCCTGTGTAAATTTCTCCCAAGCACATGATTGGTTCTTTGAACCCTCATTGTGTCTTTTTGAGGAGTCTCCTGTGGGTAAAACAACTGGTGCACATGAACCCTTTTTATTCCCTTTCAAAGATAGAAATAAGAACCCCCTTGGTTTTTTAAGGATACTTTCAAGAACCTGAAGTGCAAATGATGAGAACCATGCCCTTCCATGCATGATGCACATGCATACATGTGCATGAGTTGATGAAATTTGTCTGAAAAGAAAAAAAACGAAGTGTGTGTGAATATGTGAAAAAGAATGAATAATTGAACAACATTCATAAGTAAAAGCACCCAAATAAGATGCAGATTGTGTGTGTGAAAAGTGAATATCATGTATACATCAATGATGCACATGCACACGTGATGAAGTAAAGTGCATGCACATACATACATAAAGAACATGAAGAAAATAAGATAAGGGTGTGTGCATAGTACCAAGAAGTGGTGAGTTTGAGTTACATGCATTCATGCATGTTCATGCACAGGTAATGAATTTACCGCGTGTGCACATTGAGAAAAAGGATCAGAAGTGAGTTTCACCAAGAAGTGCGCATGCGTGAATGCATTCACATTTAAAAATAAAGACTTGCGTTACATATATTACTTGTAAAAAGATTAAATATTTGAGATATAAAATTAAAATAAGTATTGGATCCCATGCAATCCATGCACGAAGTGAATGAGAACTAAGACTGGAGCCTGACAGAGTTAAATAAGATCTTCCATCTGAGTTTACAATGTTTGAGAATACATGAAGAAAGAATTTGATGATGTTGTCCAAGATCATTCTTGCATATTATAATCTTAAACAAGTTATGTGCACCATTCGAAAACATCTTAGTGAGGCCAGGTCATCATCAGAAGGAGAAATAATTGCATGAGCATTGTTGATGCTGAGAATTGATCAACTCAAGTGATCAGAAATATTGATCAAGAATAATAGACCATACCAAAGGTTATTGAAGATCCTTTAAGAGAGTTATAACAAAGTCTGATTTGGAATGAATGTGTGAAGAGATCATAAGATCATCTATAGTGATTCTAGAAATAATGTAAAGAAGGAAGCTTCTTGTGTGACTTAAGAACTAAAAGAACCCTTGGAGATTCAGGGAGGAGAAGAAGTCTTCAGTGGGACTCTGAAGCAGGCCAGTGGGACTTTGGTTACACTATGGGAAGCAGTATAAAGATCCTCCTATGGGACTGAGAGAGATATACAGTGCAAATATTTATCAACCATTGTAATTACTAACCGAATTATGGTGGAGAATCTGTGATGGGTTGAATAACCAACACAACAAGGAGTACTTCTTTGAACCGAACCTTGTAAATTCTGGTGTTAAGTGCCTCTACATTTACAATATCATTTGAGGTAAGGCTGAGAGCCACAAGAAGTGTGGATCTAGGATTTTACCAGCCTTAGAGTTTTAATTGAAAGGAATAAATTAGTAAAAAGATTTAAATGGATCATTGATTCACCCCCTCTACCTCTCGATGATTGACACTGATCTGGGAACTTGAGTACCAATAACTATAGAGTACCTCACCTTTTCTCCTCCTCCACCTCCCAAATTACTATAACTATTTTTATAAATTAAAAATCATCCAAAAGAGATATAATGACTAAAATTTAAAATAAAAAATGATTTGAGAGTTAAGTTTCCTTAAAAACCACCCAAAAACCAGGTATATCATCCATAAAGATCATTTATTATATTCCTAAGGGAATAAATCCAACCATTATCCTTTCATCTCAGATTTACTTTCCTTGGTTTCATCATAGTGTTTCCCATGATACCACCAAACCGAAAAAAATAATTTTCAATTAAACATTCATACTTTGATCAATGATACATATAGGATTCTCCATATAGAAAACATTAAATTCTATCTCAGAATCAACATACCATATCACATGTGTGGTATTAGGTCTATACATTCACTGTAAGATACTGTGAAATGTGTTGCCATGACCCAAAATTTTATTATAAATGCTAACTAAAAAGTGAATTTTACTAATTTTCTATGAATTTAAGAAGGGCCTACATATCTTGAGGTTAATTTACCTTATTTTTATATACATAGATAACATACTCTTGTTGAATCATGATAAAACAAATAATAATTATAATAGATATCATAATTTAATCACATTTTCTTTGAATTTAATTAATTTAATCACCGATATTAATTCATTTTACAAGTAATTTTGTATTTTTATACTGCAGGTATTTTTAGGAGTTAAATTACAAGAAATTGAGGTTTTTATTTGATTTTAATTATTGTTCAATATAATTGAACGATCCATGTTTTCATTTATGTTTTTGGGAAAAAATAAATTTTGAACTTTAAAGGGGAAAAATATTGGTTAAGTCTTATTTTTTATGACTTTTCTAGAATTTCCTATGAAATATAATAATTAAATATGACTTCCAAGATTTAAAATAGCTATTAATAAATCTTTCAGGACTTTTATATTTAATAAATATTCTCATTGAAATCTTATAAAGTTTTGAATTGTGTATGGATTTGAAAAAAATATCATGTTAGTCTTTTTTTCATCATGATTGACATATATTAGAATCCCATATATATATTTTACATAATAAATTTGAAGTATTAAGAATTTAAATACATAAGAAGTGAAGTCTTATTCATAAACTGATTTCTTATTAAATGAAATACTTTCTTAATAAATACTTATTACTAGAGGTTATTCGGATGTATGCCATTACACTTTATGGAATTTATCATACCAATGGATATGATGCTTTTAATTTTAATATAACTAGTTTTGTAATAAAAAAATTGAAATAATTTCAATACATTACCAATAAAGAACTTTTTATGCCTGGGAGATCTTCTATATCACTATATATGATGAAAAATAATATTTCACAATACAAGTCTCACTACAAGAAACATCCACAATATCAAGTTAAAAAATTTATCCAAAACACTACTTATTCAACATGATATCATTAAAAAGAATATAAATAAGTTATTTATTTTGTATGAATTTAATAAGAAATAAAATTGTCTATCCCGCAAAAAAACTCATGAAATAGACATTGGAATATATTTCTGGTGCTTGTTCTATCTAGATAAATCATATAATAAAGTTTTATGTGTATGGAGGTTCCCCTGATGTGATTTAAGGTTATAGCCATTTCAAATATTTTACCCTTTATTTCATGATATATACATAAACCTCAAACCAACCAGAACAATGGTTATTTGATTAATTTAGTTTGAGGATTAGCAAAATTTTGGGTAGATGAGAGACAAAACGGATGAATGTGATTTTGAGTTGATTAAGACATGCATAGCTAAACTTCTACCCCATTGTGGCATTAATTCATGAGGGATATTCCTTTTGATTTTTTTATATTATTGTAACATTTTTCAATTTATCTAGATACCATATCAATTTATTGATGATGAATATTTAATTTATAGAATTTACACTATTATGATTTTTTTGGAATGGTTCTCTAGAATATGAAATAAAATAATTGATTCAACTATTTAATTTTTTGTGTGAGTTATATCATTTTTTATAGTGAATTTAAATAGGGTTATCTCATTACATTACTATGTTATTGAATAACATTTATTAGAGGTTTAATAATTTTATTGAGATCATAGTATGATGTTTTCTAAGAATTAGGTGTATACTTTGAGGTTTTGAAGAATCAATTCACAAATTCAATCGGGTAATATTTATAGATATAGAAGTATAAATCTCCTAATAGTTAACACTTTCCACTACGGTTGTTTTTAAGAATTAATTTCACAATCCAATTCAATCCATTTGTGGTTTTTTCTTAAAAAATCATTCATTAAAAATATTTAAATTATATTATCTTTAGTTTATTTTTTATTATTACATTAAAAACTATAAAATCCATAGTTTATTTTCTCTTTACAAGAAAAAATTAATAAAATTGATAGGTTTAAAATTTATCCTAAAACATACTCAAGGGAAAACATGGGAATTCTATGATTAGTTTATTATGGGATAAAATTTTATTCTGGATCCATAAAATATCCCCTCACCTAAATAGTATTATTTTGAGGGTGTTTGATATAGATAATTTAATTTTTTATTTAGGGGTTCAAGCTCCAATTATTTACATTAGATATTCAAATTTATATGACATATCATTATATATCTAGATATCATAGGTATATTGATGAAAATCCAACATTTATTAACCCTCATATCCAACATAAAATTTTAAATTGCTTATAGTATCATATCAATAAGAATCCTTTTTGAAAGTAAAATCACAACTACTATCAATAGAACTCTTTAAAAATTATCTTCTTCATATAAATACCATTAAAAATACTCTAGGATACCCACATTCATCTAATGATATTTAAATAAAATCTTGTTTCATTTCAAAACATCCAAAATTCAATATAATACAAGGGTAATAGCCCTACAATCATCTTGATGAATTTGGTAACCTCTGTGTGAACATTAAAAAACAACGAGTTAATAGTAATAAAATAAAACATATAGATTTAACATTTTATTTAAAATTAGTTTCTAAATAATTGTTTTTTTATTCCCACTTCACAATGATTAGAGATAGTAGTGAATTAAAATAAATAATTCTTGAAAAGTTATAGAACTCCTATAATTATGAGGTAAATTTATGGGACTAGGGAAAATCAAGGTGTGAATTTGCATGAATATAATGATATATTAATGATATTATATTTTACCAAAAAATTAGATTGGAAAATTTTAAAGTGATTTTTGTAGAATAATAAATCCAATCAATGGAGTTTTCTATAAAAACTCATTTTAATCCCAAGGATGATGAAAAAGACAATGTGAGCACATTAGAACTTAGTTGTTTCATTGTGATGAAAGCCCCCCAATTTGAGAAGACTATTACTGATGTTAAACATTAGCCAGATAAATAGAAATTCAAACCTTTTTCCATGACATAGAACCTACTAATTATGGAACAAATAATATTGAACATGTTGGAAATAATAATCTCTTTTCAAAGAAAAATTAGTTTTAAAGGTTGAATATTTTCCTGGGAGACCTAAGAAATATTTAAGAAAAAATATAAGAACAATTTTTTTTAATAAAATGATATAAATTATCAAGATTGATCCAAATAAAAAATTCCTTACCTAAAATGTAGCCAACCATCTAGAATATTACTTGAATTAATTTTTTAAAGTTATTTCGAAAATTTTAGCAAAGATAATGTCAAAATCACTTTTCATGGTGATGTGAAATGATTCCAAGATATGAAAACTATTAAAAATAAACGTGTTCTAATAAATTTAAATTCAACGTAAGAGATAAAGTGGACATAGGGTGGAATGTTTCCTCCATGATTCAACTTTCGTTACATATGAAATTTTAATACAAATTGATTTTTACCATTCCTAGCACTATAGTAGAGTATGAATTCAAGGATGTCATTATATACAAAGGGAATTCAATTAATGTTACTCCCAATTATTTTTTCCATATTTTTGTGTTAGAGAGTATAAAACGTCTTGAATACTCTTATAATTAGCTATGAAAATTTCCAAGATAGCTACTAGACTCATTGATGATTTGTTTTATTCACTTAAAAGAAATTATTTTCCCTAATGATTTCTATGTTTTAGGTATGAAAGATGCTAAGTTTAGTACACATGAACATCTAAGTCATATAATAACGTTTCATTAAAAATATAATAAATTTATAATTACTCATAAAGTAAAATTATCACGTGAATTTTGAGATAAGTAGTTTAATATAACATTTTTTCCATGTAACACCCAATGTAAGATCATTTATCCCTAAAGTGTACATGATTGATTTATTTTTCTCTAATTTTATTCTTGATTTTTCATATATTTTACCACCTATTATTTTTTAATAAAATATAAAATTTTCTCATTGATCAATCTAACATAAATATGAAAACAAATGTTTCATATTTTGAGAGTTCCAACACAAAAAACTTCTTTTATAGACCTTCAAATTTTGAAAAGTTGTGATTTTGAATTTTTTGAAATGTATAAAAATATTTAAATATATTAATATATTTAATATTTGAAATAATAATAATTTTTATTCAAATAAATATTGAATTTATTTAACCAATTAGATCTATTTCATTTTTCATTTCCTGACCTATTTAATATTTTATTACTTCAATAAAATTATTCAAACATAGAAAACTACTGAAATTCCCTATTTAATTCATGAAAATAGTGATAAAAATTGATTGAAATAAGTGTTGAGTTTGTAAAACTAAAAAAATATTTCTAAAAATTCAAATCTTGTATTCTCTTTTAAATTTGGTTTTCTTTAGAAAATCACCGTTGTAAACAGAATGATCAAAAAACTACTATTTATTACATCAATTTAAAATATACTGAATTTGGAATGAATAATGAGTAAGAATTTATGTATTTGGGTAATTTTACACATTTATGGATAAAGAAAACAATCCACTATGTTTTAGTGAAATCTACTACCTATAAATCTCAAATATGCCTTGTTAGATGGGAATGAAAATTTTATTATCATCATTGCTAATTATCAATCAAAATACCAAGATAACAAAATTCTAGTAATCCTTATAAGGTATAATAAATCTTTAGGATATAATTTTGAATAATTAATTAGAATTTGCCCTTTTATTTTCATGGATATTTCTTTACTAAAAGATAATGAAAAACCTGTTAGGGAATTTCAGAGGATACTAAACCCAAAAATTATGGAGGTTTTTAAAAAATAAGTAACTACATATATGTATATTAGAATCATTTTTAAAACCTATGATATCTAATGGGAATGTTCTGTGTCTATTATTTCTAGAATTAGTGGTTTCACATTTTCAATGAATGAATTTGGTGAGATGGTTTTAGTAATGCTTAAAAAATATAGAAAGTGTGTATTGATTACATAACACTGAATTTTGTAAAAAAAATGAAAAAAATTTCCCTTATATTTATTTAAAATCTGATTGAGGGGGCATCTAGGAAGACCCACTATTATTTTAATTTTGTATTTTTGAGTTTCTTTCAAAATAACATTACATGATCTAGAGAAAACAAATTTAACATAAACTTTTTGTAATTTTTTATTATAGAATAATGATTTTTGGTTTTTTTAACACCCATATATCTTTTCAAATTCCTATGATTATAATTATTATTGGCATTCTAGAATATTATATGGGATTTTTGTGGCTGAAATTATATTTTTTGGTTTATTTTTTGAGATTTGTTTAGATATTTTATCTACTATTCATTAAAATTAAATGCATAAAAATATTATTTTCAACAATGAAAAATTATATTTTAGGGTATATATGGGATTGTTGTTCTCCCATGTAGTGTATAGTGATGGAATTCAATTATGTTAGTCCATGGTTGAGGTATTTTCTTCCCATAACAACACAAAGATAATGGGATATATATGAACTTTTATTGAACATGATTGTTTTTGTAGTGTGATCATTAAGGAAGTTATAAGTGCATCGTTACCTAAGTCCATGTTACTTAAAAAACTCATTGTTTTTATTTTTTGAGAGATATAAACATTATATTTTAGAGGGGAATAGAACTATGGTATCCCCACTCATTTTCAATCCCACAAAATGGGACTTACCCTTTAAATTGATGACCAAGGCACCTCATTTTTACCTTAGTATAGTTTACAATCAATAATTTTAAAATAAATCTCATTTGATATCTTATATAACTAGGTATTTTCATCGATATCAATAAAACTACACAACAAATAAAGAAGTAAATTTGGATATTGATTTTTTCTATATACATTTTTAATTTTATTTTTATACTCTAAACTAACAATTGTCCATTTTATAATCAAATTTTTAATGAAAAAACAAGATGATTTTTTTTGGGATGGATTATTTAATTATAAAATATTGAACTTGTTATAAATGAATATAAAGGGAGTGAAATTTTTGGGGCTAATAATTTTCACTGATAATCAACAAATTTTATGAAAATATCTTGATCTATCCACTAATGAAAATAACATTTCCTGATGAATATTTCAATTATTTAAATAGTGACAGACCATGGTTTGATGTTCTTGTAAATTATTTTGATGATAATTAAATTACATATTTGTATTTATAAGAATTAATTCTATAAGACAAAGATTATTTCAAGGAAATAAATTTTGGATTATCCTTCTTTCATGTTAGTAGTGTCCAATTATTTATAAGATACATTCCAAATTATAAATTTCAATAATTTCTTAGTATTTTCAATAATATTAATTTTTTAGATATTTTTTACTATAAATGATATTAAATCAAGTGATAAACAATAGTTTATATTTACCTATCATATTTATATATGATTTTGAATTCATTAGAACACATAAACCATATCAAATTCTTAGTAATATTTCTAGGAGAAATAAAATGCCTCAAAAATCTATTTTTTATTTTGGCATATGTGATCCTTGGGGTGTTGATATTTGGGGACAATTTCTAAATTATTTTTCATATCACTAAATCTTAATTACCTTTGATTTTGTACAACAGTGGGTTGAATATATTCCCACTATAGTTCAGGTTAATTTTGATTCCAAATTTAATTAGATGAAATATTTTTTTCTATATTTGTTTTGAAAAATATTATTAATACTGATCAAGGACCCCAATTTTGAAATATGAATTTAGAGTATTTTTTAAGAATATATGGACTTCAAGAAAGGTTTTCTATACCTTATCAGTCACAAATAAAATGGAATAGATGAAGTTATGAAATGATAATTCAGAAATATTTTATGAAATATGTTACCCAAATGGAAAATATTAGATTTTAAGTTTAAATGATATGGGTTAGGATTATAGGGATATAAGAAACACTATAATTGGAATGATAAATTTTATATTAATTTATAGAAATTATTATCACCATCCCACAGGGTTATAAAAAATTTATTTCATTTCAAACATATAACATGGATCTATTATTAAATAGAATAGAGAGAAAATTATGTTCATAGTATTTAGGATAGATAATAATGAATTATTATGAATATTTAAGTCTATATAATGAGAAAATAAATTCTTTTCATGATGTAAAAATACTCAATAAATAATTTAATTAAGTAGAAATATATTTATCTATTTGAAATTAGAATGAAGTCATTTCTAGGTAAATTTCATTCCAAATTATCTGAAAATTTTATTGTAACTTATTTTTTTAATTTTGTGTTTTCAATAATAAATAATTTAATATGGAAACATTATTAATATACAATGGAAATAAATTAAAGGTATTGAGAAAAAAATTAAGATCCTTCTAGGGAGGAGATCAGCCATCATGTTTTTGAATACAACTAAACACCCGGTTTTGTAGTTCCATTTCATATTAATTTTCTTATTACTTTAAAAATTTTGAATTTAAATATAAAGTATTTAAAAATGATAAAATTATATATACTATTAGTGAGGTTTATGGGGGGTGTAACAACTACTATTTATTATTTTTTTCATTTTTTCTTCTCATCCTCATCTTTATTTTTCAGTTTTATATTATATTTTTATTTTCTTTCTTTATAAGTTTTATTTTTTTTAACTTTTAATCTCAAGATAAATATTATTTTAATTTTTGAACATCATGTAAATGAGTTGATTATTTTAACCCATATAACTAAAATTAGATGAATTCATAGAGGAACATTTTTTCAAATACAAATTATTTTTAATTTATGAGAATACCAATAAAATTTTGAATCCCATTTTACAAATATCATTCAAAATTTTTGATGTAACCTACTTGTTTTTATTATAATAAACTCTTAGAACTACTTAATTTTTACCTTATTTCTTAAGTAAACCAAAAATTTCATGTCATTGAAAAAATTATTTATTTCTATGAAAACATTAGAGATTAATGCATTTGTGTTGAGATTATTGAAGAAATTTTTTGATTTTAGAATATTATTATTCAATATAACTTTATATTCAAGATTTTTCCTTTATATTTTATCTTTTTAGACCTTTTTATACAAGAAACCCTATTATTAAGCCACATTATAAACCTATAATCACTATAAAACCCTTCTTCAAAAGTAAAAAATATATGATCTCATTGAACTAATGTGTGGGGAATTTTTGTCTTACAACATTCTACATCATTTGGGGACATTTTTTATGGATAATTAAATGTTTAAAGGATTTTATAAATTGTAACTACAAAAACAATTTGAATGTATAATTTTATAAATAAAATTAAGAAAAGATTATTTTATTTTGAAGTTATTGTGAAAAAAATTAGTTGATGAAACTTAAAAGGAATATAAATCATTCGAAAACATATTTAGAAGTTACAAAAATAATTTGAAAATAAAATAACCCTCACTTCATTTAACAATAAATATATACAATAATTAAAAACATCAAAATCGTAATATTATTTTTATTAGAGGAAGTTAATTAGAAATATTATGTTCTTTAAATGGTGAAATTTGTACAATTTATTAAAGAATTTTAATATGTGTAGAAATGATTTATTTTTAGGATGAGTAAGGAGAATGATATTTTGAATTTCAAAAAAATCATGCATTTTTTATTCCAAAATATTAAAACCACTTTAATTTTCCTAAAAAAATTCACATATAAAACCTATAGCTCTAAACCTCTGGATAACCTAGAAAATTCCACATGATAACATTATTCCCGAACTCATTATAGTCAAAATTTCAAAGCTAAAAAATCTCGGGAAGACCCTTTGATGTGTCTAGGTGATTAACGAATTTTTGAAACCCCATATTTCTTCAATAAGAGAATTATTTCTTTGATTTAAATGTTTTTTTATCATATAATTATAAACAAGCTGGGGGTATATTGATCAAACTAAATAGATAATATGGAATCATGTTTATTAAAATGGAATTATAATTTTAGGAAACAAGGTGATAAATTTGGTTATAATATTTGTTTTTTGTATCGAACATTATTTCTTTATTTAAATGTTGAAATGAAAATTAATCTATGTGTAATGTTTTGGGTAATATATATAGATGAAATTTTAAACACTAATTCATTAAATCTCAATGATTTAGTCCCCATTGTTTTGAAATAATAGAATGAAGTGTATCATTTTTTATATTTGAGAAAATGATTTGGATTAAATTTTGAAAATTAAAAAGCTTGAGTTTTTTAATTGTTTTTAATCATTTTTGTAAATAATTTCACAATCCATATTTTAATTTTTCATTTTGGTAAAATATAATTTTTAAACATAAATCAAGAATTTTTTTTGTTAATTGTTGTTTCATATGACTTTACTTGAATTACATGTCACTTATATTAATTTTATATCTATTTTAATATTTTATATTAAACTTTAGGTATATTGTTTAAATTTTTGTTTTCGTATTTGTAATATTGAATGAATCTTAATTACATATGAATTTAAAAATAATATCTCGTAAGTCTTTATGAAATTTTGTATGACATCTCTCTAAATCTCATATGGGTTTCATTACATAATAAATTACAAATCTTATGAAATGAAATATGTTTAAAATAATGTCTTATGACTAGAATTAAGTCTTATAAAATAGAATAAATTTCAAATAAATTTTATTAACTTTTAGAAATTTTCATTTATATATTTTCACATTTATAAATTTTAGGAACCAAAATAGAAGAATATTTACACCAAAAGATGGATACTTAATCATAAATTTTAATTGAATCATGGATGATAAAGAAGAATATTCCATTATCTAAATTATCAAATTAATCCACAAAATAAATCATGCTTGTTAGGATAAAAACAGAAAATTATCTATTTCTACCACATGAATTCATTTAAAACAAGATTAAGATCCTATAAATAATTAATTAATTTAAGGTGGAATAAAATCTTATCCCCCTCATGAAAAACTCATGAAAACATGCATTGAAACCAATGTTTTATGTTTTTTCCGTTTAGATAAAGCATGGAAAGGTGTTTCTTGTTTATAGAGGTTCCTAGATGTGATTTTATGTATATCTCAATTTCAAATATTTTTCCCCTTCATTTCTTGAGATATTTATTTTCCACAACCAAAATTGGACAAGGGAGACTGGAATGAGCTTGATAGAGGTTTCACATATTTATAATATAGTTCTAAAAATATTGGGGAGAAAAAAAGGAGAATGAGAGTTGATTTATCCACGTGGGGATAAACTACTGGGAGACTATGGTAGTGGAGACCTAAGAACATTACCTTTTGTGTTTTTTTATACTTTGCAATCCCTATTATTTTTTTGGAAACTGTATTTCATATATTAATAGGGTAATTTTATATCCTAAATCCACTTTATTCTAAATATTTTTAAATGGTTGTCTAGTATATGAATTAAATTAATTTCTTCCCCTATTTAAATTCATCCAGTGTGTTCATGAATTTACATATGAATATTTTAACTATGTTTAGCTACTTAGAGGAACTCAAGTAGTTTAATAACATATATAGGAGGAAAAACCATCATAATAAGGTCATTTTATGATGGTTAAGTGTAATTAAGTGTATATGTTTTTGTCATTAAGTGTGAATTGTAAAATTAAATCATGTAATATTTATATTAAAAGAATAAGTGAGTGTCTGAAGGACAATAATTTTATATTAATATTTTTTCTTAATACTTCATTTCGCATTCCTTTTCCATACATCTATGTATTTTCCCTAATGAAAACTTTATTGTATTACTTAATTTTTAAATTTATTTATTTTGGTCTATTTTTTATATTTTTATCAAGAACAATAAAATCTCCATTTAATATTATCCATATAAAACAAATTTACGTTTTATAAGCTATCCCAAAAAAACTTTTTGATAAAAATCTGGGAAGATTGTAAATAATTTATTCGGGAATAAAATTTGATTAGGGATCTATGATAGTCCACCTCAAATCAGGCCAACTATGATATATAAGTTCTGTATCTTGTAGTTGTTATTGTTAGATTTGGTTCCCTAGAAACAACTTGTCTATAACTTTATGATACATTTTCATTATTAATGACGTTTTCTTATAGAATTAATATTTTTCCTATACATTTAATTTATATGTGATAATTTACTATGAATATATATCATGTTGAATGGTCATAATAGTTCCCCACTTTGAATAGAACCTATATATTCGATGATCTTATTATCAAACATTGTTCTATAGCTGGATGATATTGGCTGATGGCGCATAGTTAATATGAGAAATATGGGGTAATAATCTCAAAACAAATTGAGACGTCATTTCAGGGTGTTCAGCCATGGTAATATCTAAGATAGAAGGTTATGAGAACAATTCAATCATTACGAAATCCACATTTCCATTTTCAATGGATGTTCCTATCAAAAAATGTATGTATTGATCTTTATACATTATGATTGCATTAATTTATTTTATTAATCATTTACATTGATGTATTGATTAAAAAATGATGGAATATGTTTGTAGTAAATTAGGATATTTTGGGTGTATGATGAGTTATATTAATTTTATGGAAAATGTGACAAAGGATTTATCTCTTTTTTCATTTGACACAATTTTGTATCTTACGCCATTTCATGGGAATAAAACCACCACATTAAATCTATGTACATGATATTTTTTGTCTGAGTTCATTTATATAATGTTCAATAAAGTGACATCAAGCATATAGGTTGATGAAACCATCATGCAACCTGTTTTATATGGGAGATTTTGATAAAAGGATAAAATTACATAGTAAACATTTGTAGGATATTGGAAATCATTACAATGTTAACTTCATTCTTTGTGGGTTATTTTGTGTGTTTATAGACACTAACCTTGGAATTTAGGTGGTTTTTTCAAATTTCACTAAGAAAGAGGATACCATCAATCTTGGAAAAAAATTAGTATTGAATTTATCAAGATAGAATAAATCAAATTTATTTAGGTTTGATCATTGGCCATAATTTAATCACATGTTATTCAAAATAATAAGTGAGTTAAATAATAATAATAAAAATTATGTTTTCCCATGTTTGGTGAATAAAATATTTATTATGTTTTTCATACAAAAATGTAGCGATATTTATTTATTAAATAGTTTTTATTTTCTTATCAGTTTATGTTTGTAAGGGAAATAGAAATGAGTTTAATTGTCCAATAGGAAATAATATAAATTTTATATATTTATATATTCATAAAGGTTTTTCAAATGTGATGAAATTATTATTATTATTATTATTATTAGACAGTATTTCAATTAATAAATATAAATATGTAAAGGGTTTATAGTGAAATTTTACATCCCAAAACTACCCATAATAAATATATATTTATATTAATATCCAAATATTGAAATGGTGTTCACAACAGATAGAGTGATACTCTTTCAAGACCTATAGGTAGATCAATAGAACTATAGTTCTCTCCTCCCATCCTCTCTCAATCCAATGACGTAACCTCAAGAGTTATTCCCCTCCTGAGAAAAATTCTTTCACAATCAACCATGAACAATGCTACTAATCAGGATCAAATTTTCCAGCACCCGATGATTGTACCGTAATGCTATGAGATTTTAGGGAATTTTTTTATCATTTCTATTGTGATTATTAACATGTATTCTATATATAAATAAGGGAATGAAAATATGTTTTTAACTATATCATTATTGAAAGATGAATTTCTATTTCATTTAATTTTATATTATCTCAAAAATTAATTATAAATTACATGTGAATATTTTTTTTCTTTGGGTTCTAGAATTTTAATCTAGTATAGTAATCTACTGTTATAATTTAATAATGTGATGATTAAATTAAAAATGATTTATGAATATAATTTTTTTTCCATACCATCATATTACACTTCTACTGCACTCCAAACCTTAAAATGTTATCTTAGTGGACACATGTCCAATTTATAATTATTTATTTTTAATGTATTGACTGTATGTGTTTCCATTTTATTTTACATAAATCTATTCATTTTAATTTCTAAAATTTCCAGATCATCGCTTTAATCTTTTTCAATAACATGGTACCAAATTAGTTGATGACTAAATATGAACAATCATATTGAGGTCACCATCTGGAGATTCCAACATTTATGCTTTGAAAAAAAACACAGATAATACTTTTACAATACATACTAGATACATTTGTTTCATTTGTATCTTGATTTATCATGTCATATCCAAAAAAATCAGATCTAATGTTATATTAGAATATGGATCTAGAAAAACTGGCACACAACATGATGAACTACATTCTATGTAACAACTATAAATAGTGTGTTTTCCTTGTTATATAGCGGGCGAATACATGAGGTTTCCCACACAAGTCAGGTATCAGATACATGACATGGGGACAAACATGTGATGATTTCAGACATACACATTGTGTATTCCTTGTAAATTCCATTACCTAAAACATGTCCATAGTAGGGGACACCCCAATACCCAAGGCATATGTACTGGACACATGCATAAGAAAAGTTCTAGTTGTGTTCTTTTATCTATGTTCTGTTGTCTAGTTTTAGTAGCATTTTCAAATATTCATTTAATGAATAACTAAATATGAAATCAAATTTACTGATTATGTATTCTATGTCTCATTAATTCAATAGTAAATTCAATTTTATGATATTAATAATTATATATTAAATTAATTTTGATGTTAATATTTTCCATGAACACATGTGGTTGCTCCCAAGTACACAAGTGTATTACATAAATTTTAAATGAAATTAATTTTGTTTAAAATTATAGATGATGGTGATATAATAATGGTTTTATATAATTAATAAAAAATTAATTAATTGTATAATTCATGGGAAATTATCTTAATTAAAGAATGAAACAATCTAATTGATAACTCTTTTAAAATTATTTTCACATCACTTGATTTGTGGATGATCACGAGATTAGAATAGAACATGTATATTATTCGTTCATTTTAATTTGTTTTGCATAAATTTTTATTGATTTCTTTTTTGTGTTTTTCTCAAAGAATGTGTGGTGTTGTGGGTTTAGAAGATGGGGTGCTCAACACCTATAATTATTCGATTATTCATTCATTACATGACTTCATAATGGGTTTAACATTTTTTGTTTCCATTCTGAGTGTTAAATTTAGGTGTTTACGTATGGTTGTATAAACATTTATGCTCAGTTGACTATTTTTATTTCTTATAAACTTCCAACGACCCCCATATCAATAATAATGTATGGACTTTCTTTCCAAAGGCAGGAAATCCTTTAGAGGCTCAGTCCCAATGATGCTTAGGAACTCACATTGGTCGAGAGGATGGGTGGTTGGGCTCATCACACCATTTTTAGGGGATCTATTTCTTATTATGTGCCTCTCTTATAGACCTAATATATTATAATAACCTCTTCCAAATCCTGATACGGAACTAGATACCTTAACAAAATGATCGAGCGTCAAACCCTTTTTTGTGTAATAGGGGGGATCTATTAATAAAACCAATTGTATATATCTAAGATTATTCATTTATTTCCTATCATTCGGAAGGGGTAGAAATTTATATTTTGAATCCATATAACTAAGAACTCTGGAGTTTACTACCATCCAGGTAGGTGATTGATATTTCTAGGATGAGAATAAACCATTATCAGGCTTCTTATATATCCACTTTATATTATGAATTGAAACCCATGTAGTTTTTTTTAAACCATCAAATTTAACATCTTGTAGATAGTACACATGTGTGGCCACTTTGGCATCGGGTATCGGTTTCGAATATTAGGAATGTGCCTTGCATATCATATTTATAGTCGGAATTAGAGTCATCATAGTTTAATCATGACCTTGGTACATTCACCAAGGACGATTCCCTTGTATGGGCGGTGTCATGTTATGCCACTAAATCGGTCATATACACTAAGGATTCCCTGGATAGGGTAGATTCATGATACAAATTATATGATCACTAAAAACCCTAATCCCAAATGAGACTTGCTTGTTTTGATAAATAAGGGATAACAAGTGATCTTCCTCATTGCATATTGATTCAGTACATAATCATAGATTCATCCCTTATGAAGTGTTTTATATAGATCTTATGAATTAAGATGGAATCCTATTTATACCACATAAAGTAGGAATTAGAGTTCTTGTAGTTCAGTTTTCAGTATTCCCTAGTATTCCCACTCAAAAAGGATTTCAGGTATTAGGATGTATGTCTGACACATCATAGTTGTCTACCTAACATGATTGGGGTGTCTTTGTGACATGATTAAGGATGTTTGGAATTTTCTTGATATCCTAGAGTACATCTCCAAAGAAGATTTTATGATCCAACAGGCTTTTCTAGAGGTCATTACATGATCTAGATGGAATTTCTAGAGGATGTCGCTTGACTTGGTTGACATGTCTAATGGATTTTTCATTACTCAGGAAAAATGATGAGGGGACCCCAAAAAAATTGGGTGTCATGCCCTAGTGCTACTTCATGACTTGAATTGTTCTTGTGAATCACATGGTTCCTTCTCCTGAATATTATAATATCTTTATTCGAATACGTCATCAATCCTTTTTAGTCTTTACTTCATATGTACCTCATGGTTCGTTAAGAATTAACTTGTTTGGATTTCACATAACCATGTTGACATGAGAAAAATTATTTTCAGGATTTAACTAGCTGACTATAATTTATTTTCATGATCTGTTGTGTGATTACAAGAAACATGTATTCTTTCTACGTGATCCCCTAGGGTTCTCCCTGAAATTTTACTTGGTAGAGGACTCTAAAAATCGTGTGACATTCTGCTCCAAGAATCTTGGTCTTCTAAAATCTCATGGGTGTACTAATCTTTATCCTTCTCATAGTCATTGATTTTATGTCAACATAAATCATGGATTTATATGCCTCTCTCCAATGGTTATATTCTACCTTTCATGGAGCATATATTTTAAAAATGATCTATATTCAGTGGAAGGAATTTTTACATCATGCATTTTTCATGATACTATTTCAGGTAAACCAAGGAATCACATTATAAATAGGGATAGTGAGAATTCTCTATAATTTCCATATTTATTGAAACCCATACTATCAAAGGTATTGCATATAATCATGTTGTAGTTTCAAATATCCTTTTTCTATTGATCCAACAAGTATTATAGTCTTCAGGAGATCAAGATGTATATATAAATTCTTACTCATGATATAAAGAGACTTTTATAGGGACCTTTATGATATTAAGATGAATTGTAAGGGGCCTATTGAGGGATCGAGCTATCTTGTAGATGGGTACTTAAATGATAAAAAATGGTCTCTTGAGGCAACTAACACCTTCACATGAAGAATAATGTATCTTCCCTTATCAAGACACTTCCTCATATTTTAGAATTCTATCCAATATTTTCCAAGATCTCAAACCCTTTTCCATGGGTTATCCGTTAGGGAATCATATGAACAATATAAGATCTCATGAAATCATATGATAATTTTTATAGACAACTGCTCTTCGTGTCTATGATGTATCACATGATCACTGTTGGATCCTGTGATGGTGTGAGATCACAATCATGAAAAATCCATATACTTATCTATGGAGTCGAGGGAGAATCGCATGTTTGAATATATATTTTTTAGGTCCTTCACATGATGAAGGTGAAAAGGCAACATGATCTCTCGTTATAAGTTTTTCATGTCACCATGTGACTCTAGGAGGTCTTTCGAATCACATAATCACATCTCATGAAAGTTAACGTAAATCTCTATCACATGAAGATTTTTTCCATTTAAGCCTTTATTTTATAATGGAATTTTGATGATTTTCATGAATCCATTGATTTAAAACTTTCATGGTTGAAGGAAATTATCTATAAGTCTATGTATACCCATAAGTACATATCTGGATTCCTTTACAAGAACATGAATATTTCTCATAGGGTCTTTTCATGATCATTTTTAGATCATGCACAATGCATGATTCAATCGAATGGCCTTCCTAAGGTCATGTGATCAAGATTTCTTCTACAGGTTATGTGATCCACATTATTCAAACGCTTGGATTTCAAGTAACTTATTCCATTGTTTGGTATATATGAAAATTCCCATGCTTCAGGTATTTATTCAGTTCTATACTTTTCAATTCTCATGTGGAAGGAATAAAAAATGACCCCCCACTCAAGAGCATGCTCTAAATTTACAAATAATTGGTTTTGAGTATATTATTGTCTTTCTTGAGTCTTTTGGGATTTTACCAACCAATATCTCGTACAAAATTTGGTCTTATAGATGATCAATGGTCTTTGGAAAATATCATATAAATTGGGGTTCAAGGGGGAGGCTCATTTCATAGGTGACTATGAACTATCGATCACTTGAAATTTACCTCATAATGTTGATACTTCACAATACCTCATTATAAAACCCATTTTTAAAGACATCTCTATAAGAAATAATCGGAAGACTATTTTGCGGGACTATTTCATGAGATCTCTCCTTGTTAATTCTCGATCTCAGTAATTTTACATAAGAATAATTAAATAATTCATGGTAACTTGTATAAACCATGACCCATTTCCTCAATCGCATGGTATTCTGGTAGACTTTTTAGGCTCTGGTGGATCATTCACATGATTTCTTGGTCATTATGCAGTTATCAAAACCATCTCAGGGTTACATGATCGAAATTATTATAAAGGATCATACAACCATGATATTATCCATGGTGTATTGAATTCATGATTTGTTTCATAGGGCATAAGATTCACAATCTTCTCCATGGGTCTTGCGATTCATGAGAAGCTTATTAGGTCATGTGATCACAAATCCCTTCACAATTCAAGTGATTCACATGAAGATGTTAGAGTCATGAACATCTTTTGATAGGATCTTTTCACTCATCATAAATTTGATCCTTGTTTT
Source organism: Viscum album (assembly GCA_963277665.1). Classification (NCBI taxonomy): domain Eukaryota; kingdom Viridiplantae; phylum Streptophyta; class Magnoliopsida; order Santalales; family Viscaceae; genus Viscum; species Viscum album. The sequence goes on from OY728142.1 coordinate 1,415,371,416, forward strand.
TATGTAAAAGTGGATTCTAGTTATTGAATGTCTTCAAAGAAAGAGGCCAAAATAGCAGTGTATCATCAGAATTTCATCGTTGTAAGTGTGAATGCTAGCTTTCGTGTCAGTGTGTAGTAATCAAAGAAAACCATTATATACACGATGCAGAAAAACAATATGGAATATCTTATCTAATACTTCCTACATATTTATGAGTTTAGTCGTAAAAATTATTCTAATATTAATCCTCTATATTTATTAATTATTCCACCCTTTTGGATTCTATCAACCCATAATACCTTCTAGGAAAATATATACCCTATAGTCCATTTGATCATAGAGGAAATATATTCATCTGGGTATATTCTGAAATTTATATCAATGGAATTTGTAAAGAATCTTCATAAACCTGATTCAAACATCTACATGTATGGCTCGATAATTTATAAATATACCACAAACCATAGTTTCATTTAGTTTCCTAACTGAGAGATTTAATTAGGAGGGAGTTTTGGAATGGATTGGGTCTGGCCCTTCTGGTTTCAGTATATTATTCTGAATTTTCTTGTGTACCTATATAGGATCAGGATGGATGAAGATATTTTGATATCCAAAACCTTTAACTACAATAATAAGAGCTTAATGGTGGACCTAGTCAGTTTGTGGAATCCAGACACAAATACATTCCACTTGAATAATGTTGTGGTGGGCATCAGGCCCCCGAACATCCAGTAAAGTTGTTGTACATCTATTTTCGGAGAGATCTACGTGGATTCCCCCCCCCCATCATTTAAATGGGATGAATTGGGGAGGATCCTCAGCTTTCAAAGGATTTGATCAGGTTAGCTAAAAAGGCCCAAGATATGTATTTTCTTCTTATGATAGATATCTCATTTATATAATGGGAATGAAACTTTTTAATAACCCCAATCATAAATATCGAATGCCTTCCCCACAAAGGATTCTCATAGTGTTGAGTGTGCCTAATATCCCACTGTTAAAGATGGTTCATTCTCCAACTTGGGGTGGGAGGTTATTCCTAAGGATGAATATACCATTCAGTTGTCCGGATTAATTACCATGTACCTAGAGGGTAACTATTCCTACCAAAGGAGATGGGTAGATTCGGAATTTCTACCTTTATGATGGTAACCTCTATGGAATGATAGAATTTTTTTGAGTTATCCATTCGTTTTTTTAGAGAAACATTATTGCCTCTTACACTACATTTATTAGGGAAGATCCCCACAAATAATTTCTGGAACCTTTTAGGTATGATGAGGTTAAATGGGGGATCTTCTAGGTGGTTATGAGTACCTATGAATCCAAAAAATCCCTGAAGTTTGTTTAAAAAAAATTGATGTGAATTTTTGTGATAAGACCGATCACATTAAAAGGATTGGAAATTAGGGACTACCTGAGTCACCACAACCACTTCTACTTTAAACCCTGGGTGAAAATTCCAATTGGTAGTATTATTTAATATGGTGTAGAAATCCTTGAGGATTAGGCCTATATGATGTCTATTCATTAGTGTGTCAATTCTACTCGCATTGATATGATCATTCTATAGGAAATGTATGCACCATGTAGGTTCACCCATCAATTTCCTTTTATTGAAAAAAATGTCCCCTCCCACATTACATTTGATCTGAAAATCATCCATTCATGGATCACTAATTCTAGTTGATGTTTTCCTAGGAGGAGGCTCAGGTCGAGAAGAACTTCTCTTAAAGAAATTATGAGATCAATATATCCTAGAATTATGTTGATTTTTGGGTCCACTCATATATGAATGGGTAATTATCTACATTTTTACATAATATTATATAGTTTCTGTAGATTATTGATTCCAATCTAAGGACCAAAAAGAAGTTCATTTTGAGCATACTGACAACTCAAAAAAATCCACAAAAGTAAGTGAAATGTTTATCATTAATTTTTTAGTTGATAGAAGCATCATCTAGCATTACGTCATTGAGGGTGACACATATTCAAGAATTCGTGATTGTACTATTATTTCTGGAAATATTTCAGCAATGGATGATCTTGAGGGGATCTAATTATGATGTTGAGATATGGGGACCACTGCACTAAGAAGAGATGCATTTTAAATTATTTTCTCATATTTATTCTCCTAAAGGTGTCACTTTAAATTACTGGACCAATAAGTTCAAGGACTTCCATCGATATTTTGATACAATAATGGAAGGAATGAAGGGTAGGATCTACAAATAATTTATGGTATAGTTAATGTCGGTTCAGCACACATTGGAGGTCATCATGGATGAAGGGTGATATCATATCATCAATGTAGTGGTAAGACTGATCTTGAAACCATATTAAAATGGCCAGGGAATTTTCATGACCATACTGATGTATTTTAATTTTATGTTGATATAATAGGATGCTGTAGGATACCAACCACTCTCTCCATCGATGGTATATTCCCCAATGGGTACAGCTGCTGGAGCCGGCTTGAGCGGTGACCAGGAAACCAATGAAGAGGGTTCCCTAGTTCAACTCACTATGATGAGGGTGTCCATTACCATCCCTCGGGAATCGTTGTATAAACATCTATTATGTTAATCCTAAATTCCTTCGACATTAACACCTTTTTTAGGAACCTTCCTTGGAGATGCAAGGGGAAAGGATGTGGTCTAAACTATTAGATCCATCTCCCTCATAATCTTCATGTAAGTAGTGTAATTTACTCATTATTTATTTTAGACCACTCCAATATGTCATAATATTTTGTAAGAAATTAACAGAACCTCGTCAAACCATCCAAGATTAATATGAATCAGTTCATGAGGATATGAGTCGGTGTTCCATTTCACTAATAGTTTCTCACTATAGGCTTCTCCCATCAAGATGTAGATGTGGTCGAAGTTCCACCTCAATTAGACCTAGTTCCTTCTTATAAAATTCTATTTGTCGTACTACTTGATCTAGCATGGGAAAATGAACTTATGGAGGAAATTTATTCTAGTGGGTACTCCACTATTGATTTATCATTGATGGAGGCATGTTTTGGATAATTTGAACACTTTTTCAGAAACTCTACATATGGTTTACTATGGGTCTAGTCGTATATCATTTCATTCAATCATGAAGCACAAAAAGGTGGTGATAAGAGTAATAAAATCGAAAAAAACTGGTGGTTCCACTAGGCCTTTCATTGCAAGAGGCTGTTTCCTCCTCATATAAAAATGGGATTCATGCAATAGAAATTTCTAGTGAAGAAATTGGAGAAGGTATGTTTCATAGATCGATCACAGTAATTGGTTACCTGATGGTATAATACCATATAGATAATTGTTGATAAACCTTAGTGCCTATTGTTGTAGTTCTTTCACCCCGTAGCTAAGAAGTTCTAGTCCCCTCTTCTTTAGGAATTCCTCTGATCTTTTCAACCAATGAAGAGGCTATCTCTATATCCCCTTCATCAATGATCACAAGCATGATCCCTTTTCTAAATGACTTAGTCCCAAAATATATTCTAGTCCCGAGGTTGGTCTTGATTTAAGGATCTAATTATGTGTCGCTCTATCAGATGTTGTGGAAGAATGTGTCGACGGAGATTTTGACCTTAATTTTGAAGGCCCTTTTAGGAGAGATGAATGACCAACTAGGCTATCTTAGGTTTATTTTTACCACCCTTGGTTCTGATGGATCTGAATATTCTGCTCATCAGAAATAGGTGAAGGTACATATATCTATTAGGGAGAAAATGTGGGCCCTTGACTTAAGTGTATTAATATCTAAGGCTTCATATTCATTAAAATGGATATTGTATAAGGCTTTCAATGAGGATTCCCCATACGGGGTGGTGGTGACAACCCATTGAGACATGGTCAGTACATGGAAGGTCAAAATATGTAGACTATAATATGAAATCTTCAATATCTAAGAATATATATCTAGGTTAAATCATACACTCAAAATATTTTAGAAAAATGTATTGGAGAAGCATGGGATCCTGGACATAGAGTAGAAGGTCGTTCTTGATGTTATTTCCATGGTGGAGGAATAAAAACAGATTGTGGAAGCAGGAACTAAATCTTTTTATTAATTATACTAATCCACTCACACTCTATAGAAGAAATCTATAGAGGTTAAGGACTATTCCAAACAAATTCTGTGATCAGATTTTAGATCTACGAATCTCCCTTTTTGTGAATTCATAGCAGAGACTCTGGTATGTGGATATTCCTCCTTCTGCATGCTACCAATGAATAACTCTTATAAATATTACATGCCATTTTCTTATATTATTTCATCTATGATTTTCACGGTATTTTACTAATCCAATGTCACATAAAACATCAAAGATATCCATGCATTCTATAATTCCAAGTAAACCTAAATTCCTATATTTGAATGCTTAAATCACAATATATTTTTATTTATAAATGATCAATAAAGCCCACTGAGAGGATATTTCACATTGATTCACCTACTCTAATTTTCATGAGATCACCTGATTTAAAAAGGATAATTTTGGTAGGATATATCTCTTATAGGTAAAATGCACTAATTCTTACCAAAGTCAGTGGACATAGTGGGAATATATTAATTTTCTCTAGTGATAAATAATGTTCCCTGCATGATTTAAATATTTTTATGTTTTATTTCCTTCAATTTTCCATAATTTTTATATAGTGTATAATATATTATTCTTGGACATGAATCTTTCTCAAGACACACTCTTATGGGTTTTTGAATTGATTAGTTTCGTGACTTTTTCATTTGGTTCTTAGGGTCTTGAAAACCATAAAGTTATTGTTCTATAGATTAAGGTATTCCATTGTGCGGTGGTGGGTTTGCTTGATCGGATCCATTTGATGATCCATTTCACCTCAGAGGATGACTTGATTATCTCCTGGTCTAGCACCCCTCACGTTTTCAACAGCTGTGGTTTTCACCTCCTTTGATGGTCCTTTGAGTTCAGCATGAATCAGGATGCGGCCTCGACAGCGGTTTGTGTAAGTTTTCCTAACCTACCTCTCTCTTTTCAAAACCCTTTAATAATCGGTATGCTGGGTAAAATGGTCGGAAGGTATTTGTGTTCTGATATCCGCACCTCTGCGATTTGTCATCCAATCTCCCCTCGAGTGTGTGTTAAGGAGGATGTCTCAAATTCCCCAACATATTGGCTATGGATCTCGATTGGTGAAGAGTTCAGATGGAAGCAAAGAGTGGCCTTTGAGTCATGGCATGTGTTTTTCCTGGGGTGCCACCAATTGGGCCATTTGGTCTCCAGTTGTCATCACGGTCCCAGAGGTAGGCATATCTCAACTCTAGTGGCAAGTCCAGATGAGGGGAATGAAGAGCAGGTTGAACTCATAGCCCTATAGGACAAGGATAATAATGGCATGGGAGATCATGAGGAGGTAAGTGGGGCTGTTTCAATGGTAGTAGAATCAGTCATGCAACAAGACTATATATGAGTGGAGGCTAGGTACTGGGTGGATCAGCTAACTTTGGTTCCCTCAGAGGCAGAGAAATGTGTGAAGTTGAAGATGGTAGAACCGATGGTAGCAGATGTTTTTTCCTGCCTCAAAGTAGATTTAAGAATTACTCCCGTACCAGAGGGTGGAAAGGAGACTATATAGGGAGGTGGAACACATGCAAAGGCAGTGGATACAACGGATTTGAATGAAGTGAGGGAATGGACTGTATGGGATGCTCAGGTTACCAGTGGAACCTGTGGTCAGGGATGGTAAGACACTAGCAATCATCTACAGTTCATGCGACGAGGATATGAACTAAAATATGGTGTGGAAATGGTGCAGAAGACAGCTTTTTTGGTTGAAACAGGAACTCAAAGTCGATAAAAGAGTCTGAATGGAGTGACTATATTGGGGACCTTAGACCCTAACACACTTGGTGATACCACTGCTCCTCAGTTAAAGGCTAGGAATGGGGGAAGGAAGAATGGATGGGAGAACTAAACAGGAATGGGGGAGTCTCTAGGAAAGAAGAGGGACATCAATGCAGTGTCGGGGATCAAGATAGGGAACCCCTATTAGGGAATGTAGGTTCATGAACCCCCCCCCCCCCCCCTTGTCTTAAGAGGAAGTATCTTAAGGAGATGAAAACTATAGCCATCTCTCCATGGACATCATGGAATGCATTCAAGGGAAGGGGCATCATAACCCCCGAAGGTAGAAGGCAAAAAAATGAGCTCGAGATTCTGGGAAATGTATAGTGGTACATGGGAAAAACCCAAGGGACGCAAGGATTACTCCCATTTTCTAAAGCCGATGGAGACAAGGTCATCCAAGAAGGACAAGAAAACTAGAAGCAAAGCACTAATGAAAGGGAAAAGTGAAGATCCCATGGTGTGTTTGAATTTGATTCTTCACTCCAAGTAAGAAATGTTAGACAAAGTTGTCCGTCCCAATGTCTCAGAAGAGGAGATAAAAAGAATTTATGAAAAAAGGTTGTAAGTTGACGCCAACAAGGAACAAGAGATGTGGATAGACATACAGGACCTAATTCTAGCACAGTGATTCAATCAGGGCATAATCAACTTAGAGGAATTCATCCATACAATGGAGAGAATTCTTACTCACTTTGAAGAACTTATTAGAGAGGACCCAGAGACGAAGGTTAGTCCTTTGAAATCAGAGCTTTATATGGTAGCTAACTCGGGTAATCTAAGTCTCATGTTTAATAATTTTTTGAGCTCTTTTAGCACATAGTGGTCTTGTATGTGAATTTAGTTTCCCATTTTTCCTCAAAATTGCTAAATAAAAAATTTAAATTTGGAAAATAAGGGCATATTCCATGTAGTTTAACATCAAGTTGTAAGGATGTTAAAATTCTATGTAGATTAAAATATTTGTACAAGGATATGATTTATGGGTATAGAATAGGGAACAAATGTCAAGGATGAACCAAAATTCCTAAAGGTGATGAGTTCCACCATGGTGTTCCCATGGTTCAAAATGATTGGAGTTCTATTCATGTATGTAGGGGATTCCTCTAGTTGGTAGGTCGGATTACCTTATACATGATCTCATAAGGCTAACAAGAATGGTCATATAGAATCTTCCCCACTCTTTTACAAGGGACCGGAAGGATTTTGTAAATGGTACAGGTGGATTTTAATTCATATCCCAAAAGAATGAATCGATGAATATAGAATTTGGAAGACATACCATGGATGAACCAAAACACCCAAAGGTGAAATGTTATACCACAATGTTACTGGGTTCCTATGGATCAAATTTCCTTATTTTCAAGGTGGATATGTCTCTGGTTGGATTGTCGAAATCCATTATGAATGATCCTATATGTATTAAATTCATGTTCAAGTAGTGGGGTTACCTAAACATTTATAAGGTCCACATAAGATTTTAGAAGACTTAAATGTTTGGATGATGAAGTTGTAAGTGGAGTGAAATCTATCAAATTACATGTTATGGAACCCTATGGTAGTTTATCACTTGGTTGGGATGTTCGGGCCCTACACCCTATGGTATGGAGAAACATGTTTTTGGACATAAAAATGTTCAGGAAGGGAGTGGCACATTATTTCTTTAGGAAAGGGAAAAATACAAGGTGACATTACATCGAGGATATTGAATCCTCTTGAACAGTCCAGTTATAGGGATTGTAAATCACTGTTCTTGAATATCTATGTTAACTTGATCTGGGAACTAGTGGGTATAGGTCCAACATTTGTGAAGGTCATATCCAATAATGTTCCACAAAATCAAGACAAAAACTCTTGGGTTTAGGGGGCCATCTGAGAATTAAAGGATCCATTTGAAGGAACTAGTCCCTGTAACCAGTTTTCTATAGGGAATATCCAAGATTAAGGAATCCCATGTTCAATGGTGTTCCAAGAGAAGGATTATCAACTCAAGTAACTAGTTTTGTTAGCTCAGACTTCCAAGGTATAAAGGTGGTTTATGGAAGATGTAAGATTCAAGGGGGGTTGAGAACCCTAAAACATGTGTCACCAATTAGTGATCATGTTGTCATGATGAGGAGATTTGAAAATTAATTACTCTAACTTTTACTTAGACCAAGGGGTCAGTAAACATGGATAATCTCTTACAAGGGTCGTAAAATGAGACATATAAGCTTTATGCCTTATTTATTTATGCTCTAAAATTTTCCTAAACTATATATATGAACATATTAGTGAGAATATAATTGGATTTTTATCATCTCTCACTTGGTATGTTTTCAATCTAACAAGTTATATGTCTCTTTCACTAACAGTTTTAGGGTATATTGATTTGTACAATAAAATGTTAATGTTTTGCGGCCGTAAAACATTGACTGAAGTGCATGTAGTTCTTCTTCATGATTTACATGGACCTATTATGAGGGGAATGTTTCATAAAAACATAATTAGCATACCTAGGGTCAAAATTAATCCAATATCATTTGGATTGGGAGATGAATTTCTTGTAGATCATATCTTGATGTTCTCAGGTCCTGAGTAATGATATGGGAAAATCATGTTAGGGATGCCCTAGAAAACCCTAAGGGGCTATGATCTTCCATGGTGATGTCAGGATCACCTGTATATTAAATCCATTCCTAAAGGTTCAAGATGTATCGAGTTGGTTGGTCAAAGCCCTTATGCATTTATATAATTGAAAAATAAATAGATCTCCTTTCATATCCAATGTTTATGGAAGGTTTTAAGATACCCGAGTCATTCAAGGAATTAATTTTGATTTATAGGCTATGGGGATTAAAAGATGAGAGAATAACATCATATTCTAGTTACATAGGTTCATGTTATTGTGGTACATTTGTAAATAATGATTATGGGTCATGACATAGACATTTTAATGTCATGTAGTGGGGATGTATCTATTTTTTAGTTTAACTTCATGTGAAAAGGATGTTTTCTTTACGTTTTAATTTGATGTGCTAAGGATGTTGTAACTGACATGAAATCTTGAATGATATCCTTGAGGAAACTTCTCATTGTTCAATGTAATTTTGATTTGAGAAACATTCTTTATTTATGCATAGGCTTAATGGTGGGTATCCATATGTTAGATCCCTTCTTACATAGATTTATATCATGTGTAAGAAATCCATATGTAGATCAGACTCGTGCATAGGTGGATAATGTTTTTAAAAATCGACCCTCTTTAAACAAAGGTATATACTAATTTTATTTCTGGTATTTCCAATTTTTCCCTATTCATATATTAAGGGTGTCAATTGTTCCATAATCATCTCCTTTCATGAGATCTCTCTACATATATTAGACTCATATATTGGATAGGGGTGACTAACTCAATGTAAATTGGTGTTAAAAAATATGAATACAACAAAATAGAGGGGTATATGGATATATTTTCAGAATCATACTTTGATAATGCATAAAATGCACATATGAGTAATATGGATAGTTTACAAAAAGAATTTAATTGTTGGGACATTGAAGTTGTAAATAATAACACAAGAATAACTATGTAAATTTGAAGTGGAAACATATGGGAATAGGTCTAACATTAGTAATGACGATATCCAATAATATTCTATCTGGTCAATACAATGACTCCTAGATTAAAGTGGGTCCATCCTGAGAACAAAGTATCTATTTTGATTAACCAATCCATGTTACCAATTTTTAATAGGGAAGAACGAAGAATAAATAATCCTAGGATCTGTGGGCTACTAAGAGAATGGAATCCACTCTATGAAACGGTTGTGTCAACTCATGCATATTCAATAAGCGTTCCAGCACACTAAAGGTTATTCCAGTCTGTATAGAACACATTTCAAGGATAAGGAATAAAAAATGTGATTCTTGCGTACACAACCACCATATGAGGTGATTTGTTCACTATGAAGACCTTTTGTCATGCAGTTTAGCATCATGTGTTAAGGATGTGGTCATTCAGTTTAACATTATTCAACCAAGACACATATTGTGATTGGACTAAGGATTAGTGGTATAGTTAGCACAATGTATATTATGATGATAGGAATTGAGCCACATGTATTTCTAACATGAAAGCTCCCTTCCTAGGTCTAACCCGCACATATGGATGGGGCAATGTTTTTATGCAGGATGGACCCAGTATTGGAGATCCATTTTCACTATGTATCCTATGATAGAATTAATCAATACAAACATTGTTCTTCAACATGAAACTTTCAATGCATGTTTTACCCATTCTTATATGGGGGAATTTTTCCCATTGATTGTTTCAGGAATACCTAGGACTAGAAATCTTGGTGTCACTATATATCCTGTGATTAATGGAATCAAGAGACAGTTATTTATTAAATGTGAAACACTCCACATATTTTGAATGATACTTAGAGTGCAGGGGGAATTTTTCACATTGAATTTCATTGTTGGACCCAAAATTTGAGATTCTGGTGTCACTATATATCCAGTAATGACATGAATCAATCCACACAATGTTTTTCAATAGGAAACTATCCTAAAAAGAAATTCCTATAAGTAGAGGGTGAAGTTTTCCTATATATTGTCATGGATGGACCTAGGATTGGAGATTTGGGTTTCACTGTGTATCCTATGATGATGGGAATCAAACCACACAGAGTTCTTGAATGGAAAACTCTATATGTTGGTCTTATCCATGTGAAAGGGGTGTATTATTCTATTGATTTTCATGGCTATTCCTAATATTGGATATTTAAGAATCACTACGTATCCTGTGATGATAGGAATCAATCCATTCTTAGTTCTTGAATGGAATACTCTCTACATAGGTCTGAACCATATTTGAAGGTGGATATTGTTCATATTAATTATTATAGCTGGAACAAAAATTGAAGATTGAATAATCACTATGGATATGGTGATAATAGCAATCAATCCACATATAGTTCATGAATGAGAAAATCTCCATGCAGTTCTAACCCATATGCAGTGGTAGGAATTATTCTCATCAATTTTCACTAATGGACCCAAGATTGGAGATCTGGGCATCAATATGTATCCTACAATGATTGGAAGAAATCCTCACAAAGTTGTTGAATGGAGGTGTTATGGGAGACCAACTGGAAGTATATTTATCCCCTCAAGTGTGGTCTATAATATTGTGTATTTTTATGTCAGCAAAGAGACATCAACCATATAGCTTTATGTCATCTGGAAAGGAATCATGGTGTTCAGTTTAATGTATTTCCACAAGAACCATTCTAACCTTGATGTGAACTAATATTTATTGATCATTCATGGGATCCCTTACCAAAATTCTTAATCCCACATGAGCTATGATCGGTTTGAGAAACAATGAATGGAAAATTTTTCTCTCAAAACAAAAAGGCGATTAAAACTATGTATAAATGAATTTAGTATAATGTAGTTGTTGGGATAAGATATAAGATCAAAAAATCCTTATGCATCTCATTAGAGTTAGATTAAATCCATACATAGATCTATGAAAAAATACCTTTTAACATCATGAAGCAAGGGTAATGATTCCCCAATGTGAAAAATAAGGCATGAAACCCTATAAATCCTATCTCTGAATTTGGGAAATCATATCATCAGTGGAATCTAATTTTCTGATAAAAGGGTTCCTCAGTTTGATTCCCCATAAATATTATGCCTAGTATATTTGTTAACACTACATTTTAATGTTATATGCTGAAGAAGTTATTTTATAGTTTTATGTCTTATGACTTAGAAAAATATATTGTTTTTGGACCCAGGATTTTGGATATGGGTGTCACTATATATCCTTTAATGGCATGAATCAAGAAATTCATAGTTCGTTAACTGAGATATTCCTAATGTGGATATGAATCACAAACTAGGATAAGGGCACTTCATTTTTATTTTCACAGATCTAACTCATGTGTAGTGGGTCATCTGTGAAGTGACGTTTTCCATGTTTATTAACATTATGTAGTAAGGATGAATAGAATCTTACATTTTTAGTTTATATGGATAGGACCACTCAGGTAGTTTAGTGTCACGTGACTATGATGTATTTTTTATTTTAACATCATGAAATTATGTTGTTATATGCTTTATGGAATCTAGGAAATGTACTTCTTGAGAAACCTCGCGTTTCTGGGGACGTGTTGAATTCCTCATCCATCATGGTCAATGTGTAAGCTTCATTAGAATAGAACTTATGTATGATGAAATTACCTTTCCATTTAGATTCCATTTTTGGAGTTTTATTCCTAGTATCATTGGGGTTATGAGAGAAATTACCAGTACTCCTTGAAAGAACAAGTGGAGGTGAACAACTTTGTTTAACGCATATGTGATTTGATTCTGAGGGACTTCGAGGCTGTGTATTATATGAAACATTTTCTACTCAATCCATTCAAACACAACTCGCTTCATTTTCAATTTCTCATAATCATAGATTTATCAATATATATCTATTCAAATTGAGGTAAACTAGAATTATATATTAAATTGTACATTAGTTCCATACACCAATATATATGGAATTTTTTTTTGTAGTAGTGTGTGTAGTGGTATAATAGGACCATAATGAATGAATAATATTTTCCAGCTAGGGCTTATTGTCCTCATCCAACTTCATGGGGATTATATTTGAAAGAGTATTATTAAAGGAATTTATCTGTAGATTTTCCTATACATAATAGTAGGATGAATGTTTGGGAATGATGTTCTACTGTGAGAACAATTTCTTTCCCTCTGTAGAATAGAATTTGGTGTCATGGTTTATCAATATTCTGTGTGAAATTTGAGTCTAGTGTTGATTTTATACTTTGAAAAGTTAATTATATTCTTCATTTCGATGTCCTTGAGGGGTATTGTCATAGCCCATTTGGAGAAGATATAAATATTAATAAGGATATACTTAAACTGCTTAGTTGTGTCTAAGGGATATGGCCCAATAGTATCCAATTTTCATATGGAATATATTAATGAATATGTATCTATATATAGTAATTCTTGGGTCATTATTTATTATGTTTTCATGAATTTGGTATGAATGACATTTCATGGTGAGTTCCATGTGATCTTGTTTAATTCTTTCGGGTAGTAACCATGACTCCAGCTTTGATGGGAGATCCTAGTCCCAGATTCATGAGAACCATATGATCATACATGGACATATTTCATGATAGTGGGAATCTTTGTTAAGATTATGTGTCTAAGGACGATTCTATTAAATCCTAATTTTTAGTGGGATTGTTTCTCATTTGTCCCATCCCAAATGATAATGTTATATATAATTTGTTGAGTCTTCTCCCTTATGGTTGAATCCATTGGGAGAATCCAATTTTGGAAATAAACAATTATGGGATCCATACCTCTAGGGGTAAAAACTGAATCATCACACTCTTAGGTTGTTTTGAATTGATTTGTTTCCTCCATGTCATTGATGATGACTTATTATAACATCCTTTGGTGCATGATGAATAATACCACTTCATCCTAATAGGGTCATCTAGAACTGTATTTTCATTATCAATTAAATCGGCAAGACCAATTTTTGATCTAGGTACATGATGAAACGTTGTTTCAAAACTGAACTCTTCTATCATTCCTTTGACATAGCCAACAAGAGGGGCTATGGAATTTTTTCCATGAAATATTTTATCACTAGATATAAATACCCTTTGATGTTTAGGTATATTAACTACAGATATAGGGATAACTATATTCCAACAATTATGGAAAAGTTTAGTGTATCATTATTAGTGAATCCTTTTGGTCATTAGAAAGACTGGGGGGAATTTCAATATCTAGAGAAAAAATAAAATACATAGTCCAGCCTGATCAATCATTGGTTTTCCCCACCTATTACCAATAAAACATTGGGAGGAACCATCAATATACATCTCCCATTTTTTTAGAGTATCATGAGAATATAAAAACTTTTCATTTGAATGTTTGGTGTGCACTTGTATACTTTCCAAAGTGGGATGTACTTGAAAGAAATATGTTAAATCCTTCGCCTTCACTATCATTATGACATGAGCTAGGTGTCATGATATTATAAAATAGATACCCATCATTACAAAATTTCAGTCAATATATGGAGATGAAGGATACACTTAAGTGGGTTAGTATGAGAGACCAAATGGATTTTTGGTTCCCCAAGTCTTGCACCATCATTTTCACAATAAATATGAGTGCCAGGTAATTTTTTCCAATATTAGAATATCATTACTTAGTACTTAGTAGAATTAAATTGAGGTAGTAGAGACTATTTTCATCCCCCACATCATTTTTCTGGGTTAGGAGTGCACCAAGTAATCAATCCTTGAAGAACAAATATAATATGAGTGGTTTTCCTTCTATTTGTGGCATTAAGATCGGTTGGTGTAGCAAGTACTGCTTGATACTTTCAATGTATTCTTTGCAATCATCATCCCATTTGTAGGTGACTCCCATATTTATTAATTCAGTGAAGCATAGATATTTTCTATCCAAGTAAGCTATGAAACACTGAATATAATAAATGATACCTTGGTTCCCTCTCTGTTAACTGATATTTAGAGGGGATGACATTACTAGGATTTCACTAGTATATTCAAGGATTCCCTTGATGCAATAGTGGAATACCAAAAAATAAAAAAAAACCTTGATGTTACCCCAAAAGTGAATTTCAATGGGTTTATCTTCAAATTGTGTTGTCGTATCATGCTGAATATTGGTTGAAGATCAATGAGTTGATCACATCACTATTGAGAGATCACAACCAGGTTATCAATATAACATCAAGTTATTCATTACAATAAGGGATTAAATATTTGATGCGTCATGAATTAGTAGGTAGTGAAAAAATTATTTAATATAAAGGGAAGGACCTAATATGAAATGATCCACTGGGGTACTCTAAAGGTGGTGACATCCTCATCTTCTGGGGAAAACCATATTTTATTGTACCAAAAATACCCCTCCATGGTGAAATGGACTTATAATCCAAAAGATTAACCAATCAATAGTTTTGTGATTGATAATGGGAAATATGAATTCGGGTATTATCGATTATGGTCTCTTAAATTAATGTAAAATCTAATCTCTCTATACTTTTTATTTATAGGGAAGATGTTATTAATCCATCATGGGTATTTCACATCTACTAAAAAGTTTTATTTGATCAATTTTTCAACTTTTGATTCGACATTATGAACACTATAGGGGTGTATCATCCTAGATTTCTTCTTGAATCATCAATGATCATCAGGTAAACATAGATGATGTGTAGCAACATTAGGGTTTAGTTATGGAATTTCCCTATAATTCCCAGAGAACACGTATCAATGTTTTTTTAGAAATTCAATATACACCTCCTTCTGTTAGAGAAGAATATACTCACTAATCAACATAGGTCATAGGTTATATTTTATTCCCATATTTACCTACCTGAGCTCATTGATGTTGGGTGACACTCCTTCCTCAAATGTGGGAGGGGAATTATTGTGTTCATCCTCTTTGTATTTCACCTATTATTCAATGGATGAATTTTCATAAATGGTAGGTAACATGGGATAATCTCTATCATTGATAAGGTGTGAGAGGTCATGAGACGATACCTTTTATTCCCAATCTACCAGATTAATTGTAGAGAAACTCTAGAGTATATTTTCATTCATGTTGTAACTAGGGATAGGAGGAGCTTATAAATCTATTATTAAGTCTACTTCCTCAATCAAGTTTATCGGTAACACATAATCACCATAGAGTATACTCCAAGGATTAATAGAGGTGATACCGAAGGAATTGGGGGCTGAAGACTACAAAAAAAATTCATCCACCATTGGTTTTTTTCCATTCCTTTTGTTGAAACCTTCCTCAACATATGTGGACTCACAACACTCGTAATGATAATTTTCATCATAAAGTATGTTGGCCTTCTCATCAATAGGGTATTTCCACCAGTGATGAAATATTGAAGGTAACTCCATGTGGTTGTGATGAAAATTTCTTCCAAGTAGGAAATTATATATGTTATCTATCTCGATAACCATGATTTCAGTGTTATATGTATGATCCACAACATGATACATGAGCTTGATTTTCTTAAGATGATTTTTTGTTCTCTTATTAAACCCTTGAATGGTTATATTTGTAAGTGATAAATACACATTTCTATATCCTGAAAGGTTAAGGGTCCGAATTGTAGTGAGGTTGATCCTAGAACCATTTTCAACAAGATCCCTTTGGGTATCCACATAGTTTATTTTACCTAAGTTATATACGGATCTGATATGTCTTTGGATGACCACTTCATGACCCGATTCTATGAATGAGGAGGAGACTCGGAATTCTAACATTCTAGTATCCACTTTATCAACATATACTAAAACAACTTCTATAATGAACACATGTAGTCTCTATAGGTACTCAATGAGTGCCTTTTCGAGTTGTTTTGAAAGATGGAATGAATCCAAGATTGGGTGTTTTTTACAGTACAACCACCAATAGTTTCAAAAAAAATTAATTTTATGCAAAAGGTTTGTGCTTCCCAAGGTGAGGGTTCTCTTTATTAGGTATCTTATTAGTTGAGATACTTCTGGAGGATGGGACAAGTTCTTGTGAAGAGGTCAAGGGATCATCTACTACTAGTGGTTTAGGTCATGTCGGCCTTCCTTTTTTCTGAAAATATCTAACAATCAGACCCCCACCAGTTTTTCATGTAAGATTACTAGGCTTGGATGACCACTGATGGGATCTACGATACCCTCGTTCTTCTATAGGGATATCTAGATTTCTCACCCACTAGTTTTGGATGTATATATATCATCTATGAGAATGTTATGAAAATGTCGGTTTTGACCACACCCACATTACCCCGATGTATTAGCATCACCTACACTATTGACCTTTGTCTCGCTGTTCAGGTATAGGGGACTCATACATTGAGGAATAATCATCATCAGTTAATGTATATATTAATTGAACTAAATTAATAGAACCAAATATGACCTCTTCATCCAATGAGGATTATATTTGGTGTGATTGTTCCCCTACTCTGTAAAATGATGAAATGAAGCCTACAAGAGATAGGGCATGTGTATAAGATTAATATTACTCTCCCTCTTATGTATCTTCCTATATTAAATGATTATTTCCTCCTTCCGAAGGCATAATCGATGTTACCTACCTAGTTTATGGGATCAGAATGGTTTTTTCAAGTTGATCTCTTCGAGTGGTGTGATCCCGGTTAACATTTTTTTGAGTCATATAGTTATTGAACTTCTTCCCACACCCAAATGGAACTTATTTCCAATCACCATCTTCATCTAGTGGGGTGATGAAATCATAAGCCACCTGTGATGGGGAATTTTACAAAATTACATATCTAGAATCAACCATTAGTTCACGGTTTTCTATGAAGATGTTGTAATCACTGATAGTGTGACCCAGCCTCCTATATAAAGGAAAGTAGTTAGTATAATCTGTGTGTTTGATATCATTGGGTAACCTTGGATGTGGAATCTTGAGTATGTTATTTTTCTTGGCTACAAGGAAATAACCCAGGTCTAGATTATTTTATAAGTAGTAATAATTATTAATCTATTTGTCAAATCATGGGTGACTATAATCTCTTTCTGCTTCGGGTCAAGATGCATTTTCTTTTTTCTTCAAGTATATGGGAGGAATTGGATGATTCAGGACCTTTTTATATGATTGAATGGGCACTGTTATTGGTTTAAGGGTAACCACAGTGGTATTTTACTTTCCAAGACTTTTCCCATCTATAGAGGGAATGGTAAGAGATTGATATCAAATCCACAAAATAGTATCTTTTTGGAATTGTTTTTTTTAGAAACTCTTAAAATCCACAGGGATACTTCACCCAGATCAAAGGTGTTTGGAGATCATTCTAAAGATTTTACACACAATGTTTTAGTTTTGTCTCATATGAGAAAGTTATGCAGAGTAAATAGGTTGACCCTTTCCATCTAGATATGATGTTATAAACCCTATCATATTTTTATTTCTTGTTGTTTTTTAGGTGAAAAATTATTTTTTTCCTTAGTTTTGAATTGATTTGATAATGGAATTTATTAAGAATGTGTTCCCATCTAGTATTGGATCTTTTTTTAAAAAATTATTACCAAAAAAGTCACTTCATATCAGCGTTTGTACAAAACACATCATTTTGTTCTCCTCATATTGATCATGAGGGTCTATCATCAGGCTGAATCAGGAAATGAAGTGTATGATATAATGTTTAGGATCTCCCACTTCATTAATCGTTTAATAGTTTTTATATCCAAAATTAGTTGTGGTTAATGTTTCTTCCAACCATTTGGGATATGGATTCTTTTCTAGATTAATTGGTTCACACCACCATTCATTGGTTTCCATTCAATAATCTAGAGATTCAATGGCATTGAAAAGTTCATGAGGTAGCGTTATCTTGTCTACCTCCCATCTACTAGGAGTGGTAAGGGATTTATGAGGTGTCCCTTCTATCATATCATGTTGTTTCCTGATCTGTACTCATACTGGATTATTTCTCGACCATGGGAGAGGCTAACATGGTGCACAAATTTCACTCTTTCAAGAAGATCCAAACATTCCTGATGTTTGGTAATAGGGATACTCTTATCTTCTTGAGGTTGATACACAATGGAAATGTTGACCTAGGGTCGCTATTTACAATGTTGTTTAAAATTTTTTATCTCATTCTCATATTGTTCCAACCCCTCCTCTATGGAATTATTTTATATTCTTATATGAGGTGAGTGGGATGTCTCAAAAACATTCCCTTTATCCTTGGAATTATTTTTTCATAGAGGTGGAAACTCATTGTTTAGGGGTGTGAAATTATGGATCCTCCACTGATTCCACATACATTCAGCCTTAATAGGTTAATCAAGATCACCCCCATCTCAAGGTATGTTATTTATATTACATCCTTTTGAATTTGATTCTTGATTCACATCATATGTTGTGTTTATTGTGATGATATTCACTGAGGTGTATTTAGAAATGGTAGTTATCCCACTACTCTCAATAGAATAGGTTGATTCATTATAGCTTTATCCTCTTCAGAGGGATTCATAAGGGTCATTTCTCTAACATTTTGATATATTGGACCTTTTCATCTCATAACCCCTATAGTGTATGATTTAATTTTACATAAGATAATCCTATATTAGTCTGTGGAGTGTTACCTTAAGATTGTTTTCAGTTATGTTTATCATATGATCCCTAAATAAAATTATTTTATCTTATAAAGGGAATTACTAATGGGATGTCGGCCATATATATTTACCTCCAAACATAGAGTTGTCTGATTATTTATAATGTGATGATCATGATGAAAATTCCACTAGCCTTGTGGTATGGGACCATTCAGGGCTACCATTGGCCCCTATAGGTCTTATTAAAGAGGATTTGAAAATTCCGAAAAATATTTTTTCACTCATGAAATAATAATTAATATATAAGTTCACCCATCCCTATAGAATGTAGATGATTTTGAAATTCCAATGATATATCCAAGACCCTATCATGGTGTAATACATTTGGTGATGGTTATTGAGATAAAAAAATCCCCCCATCTTTATGACCGGGAGATGGATTACAGCAGCTGCAGATACATCCTGAATCCACTAAGGGATTGATGATGAGAGTTTGTGGATTTTGTGAAAAATATCCCCCTATGCCTATAGGATGGTTTGTCTCCTATAAAACTACTATGAAATCTTCTCTTATGAAACATTTTATTTTGTGGAATTCTTCACTTATATGAGCTGGGTGTAATGAAAACCCATGATGGGAGTCATTTTCTATTGGCAATTTTTAGGCTGGCCACAACATCGGAATTTTTTTTAAGTGTGTCCCCAGTATTTTGAGGTGTGAAACTTAATGGTCTATTGGAATTACTCTCTATATACTTATGAAATCCTTGCATCTTTAAAGTGGGGGTATTCTGTTGTATTGACTAACTGGTGCAGGTACTTCCTAGTCCCATAATTTTTCCAGAGGCTATAACATTACATAAATCTATTTCAAAAGATTAATTTTATTATAGTGGTGTAGTGAAGTGAAATTTTCTATAATTTCCAAATCCTAGAATATAGATATCGAAAAATTCTTCTATGATTAGTTTCTAAAGAGTTATAGTGAAATGGTGGAAATTATGTTATAGAATTACACTGTGATTTTTTGGTTTTAGGTCCCGGGCCTTGGAGATAGTAGCTTGGTACATTTGAAAATAGGGTATGTTTATAGTCAAAATGAGACCCTTATATATTGGATAGTGGAGTATTATATCCATTAATTATTGATGAGTTTCCCAAATATTTTGGCATTGGTAAGACATGAACTCCTTCTCTAGCTCATCTGTGATCTCATAGTCCGAAGTTGTGACAGTACATAACATGGCTGGGAAATTTTTTCTAGCTAACTCTCTCTTAATTTATATGTATTCCTCTACTTCATTAGACATACATGTATCTACATTTCCAAATGAAAAAGGTTTTTTCTCTTGGTCACCTACCAACGGTGGTGATGTGTTGATAATAGCCAGTGGGTAACTATATAGGGTTCACCCTAGTGTTTCGAGCACCTCTCCATATGAATGTTTCATAGTTTTGAGAACCTCTTTATATATAGGTGTCCAGATAAGAGGGGATTTCTTTATCTAAGGGAGAAATCCTTGTGAGGAGGTTGACTACAAAGGATGACAAGAGTACAGACCCTACATTCTATCTCTACACTACCACAAGAAAAACTATTGAGTTAATTATCAGATTTTTACTTTGTTTAAGAAATTATAGATATTTTAGGAGTTTTAGATATGCATCGAACAACCTCAAGGACACTAAAATTGAGAATAATAAGGATATGGGACTCAATCTATGTCTTGGATGAACTATGTTGACCTTACTTTTGGGGTTGTGCAGGGTTATGTGCATGTTCTATGATAGCCATCAGAATATGTGGATAACAATTTGGTGTTATGATAATATAATCCCATGGATGAGATGCTACTGCAGTATACCAGTGAGATCTTGTATTGACGGAAAGGACATGATCTGGCTTGTGGGTGGTTCCGAAAATATGTCGATCAATCCCAACTGAAGCAGGGATATGATTAAAATTTTAATATGTATTCCTAGACAACATATTCAAATGGGCCATCATAATTTGAGAATTTATATGAAACTCCTCTTGTATATCCTCTGAAATATGTCGATGAAGTCATTAATTGGAAGATGTATGGATATGTGACTATATTTATTGAGCTTGGTTCCATATTCTACGTAGCTTCACTAATAGAAATATGAGAATGTACCGAGGTATGTGCCAATACCACTCTGTGAGCTCAGGTCGGATCGTAGATTTGATCCTGGTCTTATGCCTTTCTATTATACCTCTTGTCTTTTTTGACATCAATATGATCCTATCCCAGTGCATGTGCCACTCTCACATGGTGATCCCTAGTCGTAAGGAGGATATCAGCCCACTCTTGCGCATTTGGAGTATGCATCCATTATTTTTTCACTACTAATGTTCACTGATCTCAAGGGATGTGAATCTCTAACTTGTTGATCCCTAATTGGAATAGTAATATGATCCTAGTTTGATGCATTTTCCTTTAGTGGAACATACTAATAATAATTCTATATAGGAGGAAGAATGTATGATTTCTCTAGAGTAGCCAGCTATTTGTACTAATCATCATGATGTGGTGATTTGGTTGTTAGGATATGAATTTGTGTCTATCACTATATCTGTTCTAGTTTTAAAATATGATGGAGGATTTCTTCAATTATGTTTAGAATGTAGTGAAACTTTAGCAAACTATGTGCAAGAATGTTGCCCCCACATTTTCTATCTCAAATATTTAACGGAGAATATCTTTGATTAAAGTGGGAAATAAGGCCACTCATATCCTCCTTGTGACTTTAGAATAATATGATAGACTTCTTACATGGGAGAAAGGATATGTGCCTCCCCATGCGTTCTATAGGAATAAGCATGGAGACTTGATTCAAGGGATGGGGATATGAGCCTGCTCATTAGCTACTACCAGAATATTATGGAGGTGTTTGTCTATTGAAGGGGTATATGATCCCACTCCAATTTTACCGTATCTTTATATTCCAGATGTAACTTCCTTGATATCCATGATTGAGTATCCAAAGTAGAAATATTTTGGGTGGTTCCCTCAGTAGGAAATGGATTGGAACTAAGGGGATCAAACAAGTGATGGATGTTGATGGGAGCCATCCTCAATGGAGCCGAAAGCTAAATGGAGCCATATTTGACTACATAATCAACATTCCTCAAATAAAAATGGTGATTATGGTCTTGTTATAGGGATAATCTTCTAATGTGATTGTATGTGGAATCGAGTTCCACTAGTCTCATTATATCTTTCCCTAAATAAGTAGGACTCATCAGCTTTAGCATCTAGAGAGTCTTGCATACATCTTTCAGGGTTAGGATCTTAGCATGTCTATGGTAATACCAAACCATGCTGTTCTAATTGTGAAGATGAAGGTGTCATGTGGGTGAGGTCATTCTACAACCCACTGGGTTTAAATCTATGGATGATATTCTGGAAAGCTATCTAAATGAAGACATAATAATGGGTTAAGGGGTTTTCCATGAGGGAAGTATCTATAATTGTGACAAAATCATGGAAAAAGTTCATTTATTACTACATCATCTTAAGCATGACACATTGTCAATCATATATTCACAAGTAACAAAATTTTCCTTTATTATTATTGATTTGGTCATTTTTCACTTTTGTACATATCATAAAAAGAATAGACTTATTTCATGGTAAACCAAGTTATGTAGGATTTCGCACTAGGTATGCAATTTTTAGTTATGTTGGAGGAATAAAACAAAATGGAAAAATGCATTATCAACTGATCATTTTTTTTATTTGATAGATTCACATCAGTTTCACCTTTTTTGTTCCAGTCAGAGAATGCATGGTGTCCCAGGTTGACGAGACAGGGTTCCATTCACCTATAATGGCTTAGTTATTTTTTATAACATTCCTCTCCACTAGTTTTAGCATTTTTATCCTTTTTAGGGCATATTTTGGGGGTCCAAGTATGGGTGCCTAATCATCTATGCATAGTTCCCCATTTCATGTCATATAAACATCAAATAGATCACACATGCATAATAAGGTACAAAACTACATTCCAATGGTAGATTCTCCATTGGGGTTTTAGAGACAACGGTTCTTAGTAACTCACATTATTCAAGAAGATGGGAGGTTAGGCTCATCAAGAACCATCTAGGTGGAATTATTTCCTTTTATGGGACTCTCTTATAGATTACATAAATGTTCCAAAACCACCTAATCCTGATATAGAACTGGATACCCTAACAAGATGATTGAGTATGAAACCCTTTTTCTTGTAATGAGGGACATTTTATTAATGAAACCCTTTTCATATATTTTAGGTTATTCATAAGATTGTTATTATTAGTAACGTTAGATGAATATATTTTGAATCCATATGACCAGGTACTCCAGAGATTAAAATCATCCAGGGAGGCCATTGATATTTTTAGGATGATATTTAACCCATATAAGGCATCATATGTATCAGTTTTATATAAAGAGTAAAACATATTTTAGTTCAATTTAAATTGTCTATTTAACACCATGAAGAAATGAAATATTTAAGGGATCTTATGCACTAATTAAGGGGATAGAGTCTTTGTATTTTATGCTGCATATCCTATTTATAGTACTAATTAGAGTCATTTTATATCCATCATGCATTCAAGAAATTCATTGAGGTCAATTCCCTTTTATGGGGGTAGTCTAATAATGCCACGGAATGAAGATTATACAATGAGGTTTACCAGGATAGATGAGATTCAAGATGTGAATGATATAGTCTCAGAAAAAATATAAGCCCACATGATCCATGCTCGGTGTGAGAAACATATGATAGTAAGTGATTTTCCTCATATCATATGGATTTAGAACTTAAACACTGATTCAGCCATTTTGTGGTGGTTGATATAACTGTAAGACCTTGAGAAGGCATCCTATATACCATGTTTATAGAATGAATCATATTCATCATGGTATAGTAACCTTATTATTCTAAATATGCATGAGAATGAAAGAAATAAAACATAATATATTTTAGGCCCCATGGGTTTGAGGTCTATGTTAATGAGGGACATACACTGAAGTGGATTCCCATTGGAGCATGGGACTTAGGAAGGTGTCCTAAATATCTTGTTTGGATAGGAATAAAAGTTTTATTTGTTCAGTGTGGGGTATTATTGAATATTTCCACTAGACAGGGCTATTATTTCTTAGGATGTATGTATAATATGTTTGTGATGTCTGTCTGACATGTATGTGGATGGTTGTACATGTCCTGGCATCCTATCATATATGTTCAATGAAAATCTCATGATCTAGTTGACTTGTTCAGAGGACATTTCATGATCAGGATGGCATGTTTGGAGGATGTCACGTGACATGGTTAACATTTCTGAGGTACTTTTCAGGACTCAAGTAACATGCCAAGAGAACTCTTCAAGACTCAGGGGGGACATGTAATTGTTTTTCTGCATGAATTGGGTGACATGCTCTGAGTACATCACAGGACTTGGTTGGAATGTCCTCATGCTACCGCATAACTGTTATGCATTGTGTGATGCACATGATATATTTATATTATGCATAGGATATTTTTATTCAAAAAATTCTTCAATATCTTTTATTATTTACTAAATATATGCCTTAGTGTTTTTAAAACAATATCTTGTTTAGATTTCACATGTCTATGTCAAAAAGCAGAAACATCGTCTCATGATTTTACTGGCCTGTTATAATTTCTTTGGGTAATCTATAGAGTGATTACAAAAAGAGTATATTCATGTCTCATGATCCCTTTATCATCTCCCTGTATTTTACCAGGTGGAGGACTCATGTGATTGTGTGACATTCCCCTCTGATAATTCTATTATTCTGTTATCTGGTGGTTGTAGTGGTTGTCATCTTTCTAATAGTCCATTAATTTTCCCTAGGGGGGGGGGGGTTTATAGGTCTCCCTACCCCAGTTATATGGCTCCTTTAACATTTCATATATCATCAATATGTACTAGAGTTGGGGAAGAGAGTTTTTCATTATTATTTTTCCATGATCCTACAATGATTCGTCCAAGTTTTAGCATGATAAATAGAGATTGTGAGAATGCTCTATCATCACCATATTTATTAGACCCCAGCCTTTCAAGGGGCTTTCACATAATCAGGTTGACAAGTCAAATTTACTTTTCACCCTTAATCTGACATTCCTAACAGTCCTCATGTGATCAATATCCCTACATAATGGATTTCATGTGATCAAAAAAGCATTTTTTGGTGTCCTTTGAGAGTTTAACATATTTTTCCAAGGGCATCCCATGGGACCAAGCTAGCTTTCAGAAGGGTCTTTTCAAGATCAATTTTGTTCTCTTGATGTGCTTATCCATTTTTCATAAAGAACAACATATCATCCCTTTGAAAGAGGTTTCCACATTATTAATCATTTTATCTACTAATTTACAAGAGCTCTATACTTTACCAATGGTTTTTTTGTCAGTGCATCGTATGATAAATAGAGGATCTCATGATGATGAGAATTTGTTGTCATATATCGTCACTATGGTTTTATTTGATGTTTTTTTATGATCATTATTTGATCTCATGATGGTGTGTGATAATTTTCATGGACAATCCCTCTTTTTATCTTTGGATCTGAAGCGGCATCAGATGATTAAATGGATGTGTTAGATGTCCTTTGCGTGATGAAGCTGAAATTCCGATATTCTCTAACATAAAATGGTTAAAATGTCTCTCAGGGGCTCTATATGATATTGTGAATTACATAAGCTCATTAAATGAAAATTACACACATATCCCTCACATTAAGTTTTAAATTTTTTATACATTTTTTTGTAAGTGGATTTGTATGAGTGTTAAGAGTCTATTGATTGAAAAGTCACATGATCAGAGGATCTTTTTGAATGCCTTTATATTACCAAAGATGCCTTCCTGGAATCCTCTCTAAGAATAGTAATAGTTTTCAATGGGGATTAATTTGATCATAAAAAGATCATGTGTGATGCATGATTCATATACATGAACCTCCCAGGGTCGTTCGATCACATGTTCTCTTAATGGTTACATGATTGATGTGATTTGACTACCTGGACTTCATGAAACTTCTTTCTTTGTTTTTAAGAGATAATAAAGACCATTATTTGGGTATTTCTTCAATTATATACTTATCTATTATCATGTGGTGGGACTAAAAATAATTTCATCCCATAAACCTTATTATGTAAGGGCATGTGTTCTCATGGTTTATTTTATGTAAACCCCATTTATCAATTCCCTAGGATCCACTCACCTACATGTGAGTAAAAGATTTTGTAAGGATAGATATCCTATACGAGTGGAGGAGGTCCAAGTCAAGAATATGAGGTGAAACTAATCAATGAGATACAATATGGAAGAGATGGTATGTGGAAACATGAAAATAGTTACATGCGTGGTGTCTTTCCCCTATGGGAGAGGGTTAGTTTATCATATTCTATATAAACTAACCATTAGTGAATCTCATGAGTATTCCATTTATATTTTATTTTTGTTAGTTTCATGATTAATTATTTATGTTTGTGAATTTATCCTAATCACCAAATAAATGGATTGACAACAATGCAAGATAGGATTAATTATACTAGTATTATGTGTAAATTCTTTATCAGACATGGTTAACCACCTAAGTAAAATCCACATAATATAAAAAGGGATTGTAAAATGATAAAATGGGATTTATGTATAAGTAATAAAACACCTAATCTAAAATAATATGTTGGTATACCCTTCCACTACTTAATTTTGAAACAAACTTATAGTTCCAAGTGCTTGACCAACCCAGGTTGGGGTGATTCCATTCATCGAAGAACATTTATATTGATATTTTCTAGAATTATCTTTTTCTAAATCAAGGGTTGACTGCCTAATAATTTCATAGTGTTACTAAGAAGAATATTTTGAGATAATTGTGAAACATTATTTTAGGATTAGGGAGTCCACTCAACAGATCAAGGATTTTTGATTTAATATAGTTGAAATGTTTTATCTAACTAAAATCCCTTCAAAAAACTTATCAGGAACATGAATGGGTTAGAAGAAAGGGAATATGAATAGTTTCCACTAGAATATATATGTTATAATATATTCCAAAACTAATGGTGAAGGCGGCTAGACTACAAAAAATGGTAGAATATTAATGGAATTTTAATTAAATTTATATTTATTAATATGTTTTTTAAAAAAGAACAAATAATATTATATTATTTTTTATAAATGGAAAATAAAATTAACTAAAAAATATCACGTTGATCCATACATTAGAAACAAAACCTTCTCACTTATATGAATTAATACTAATGATATAGGAACTTGGTATCATACTTTTCCCTAAAAGAGAATCATATTTGATGGAAACCCCACATTCTATGTTTCTTGACAAAGAGGCAAGTAGGGATAAGTATCTATTTATCTAAACCACATGTATGGAACAATGGATGTCCATTTTCTCATGATATCCTCTATGCCCAATAATATTTTAAATAAATAAGAGGATATGGATGAATATAGAATTATTTCTTACAAATATGATATCCATCAAGAGAAGGAGGGATTAGAGAGATATGAGATCTCCCATGCATTATTCACATACATGTTAACATAGATAGTTCCATTTCAGCCACATGTAGTTAAGATGATTGGATACATTGAGAACATAAATATATTATATTTTAAGATACATAATGTTATATGCACAGATCTCATTCTATCCTCACTACACAAAACATTTTCTAATTTAATTATTTATTAAAATGTGAAAAATAGGGAGAATACCCAATTGGAACTTCGTAACCTTATCATCCATGTTGATAAAAAAGGGGTATGTCAAACTCATTGTCCTTGTGGTTTACAATTGAACTTGGAATAAGACAAAGAAGCTGATGAATCATTCCAATTCTAACAATTTGAAGCACTATCCCTCCCTGAAGAATATGATCCTGATGAAAGGAAAATAACATGATGTCATATGTTTTTCATGTGGTGTGAATGTATACATGAAAGTGAATTTCACCTAGAAAAATAAGAAAGATAAACCTTTAATTATAATAATTATTGAGTGTAATCATTCCATTTGTAAAAGGTGGGAATTTTATAATACTATTGGTGATAAATTTTATCCAAACATCTGATACAAGTATGTTTCATAATATTACCAAAGTTGAGGTGGATCTACAGGATTCTAATGATGTTATCTTGGATGATCTATCCATTGGAGACTACCATCTCACATTACCAACAAAAATGATTTTGGTTTTAAAATATTTTTATTATGTTCCTAGTGTTACCAAGAACATTATTTCCCTTTATTTCATAGATATAGATGGAATTATATTCAAATTTGGAAATGAAGGTATCCAATTTAATAGAGATATCATATGTTATGGTGTGGAACAATTGAATAAAATTCATTATGTACTGAATTAAAAACAAAAAATATTGGTAATTGGTAATGAAACTAATACATGTGACTCATATGACACCCAGTTGTGGAATCACCATCCTAGTTCTGTAAATGACAAGCATCTAATAAGTTATATCAACATGGTTATTTAGTCTCTTTTAGGATAAATCCACTAGAGATATATCGTGATTATTTATAATGAATGTTTACTAAACCACCATTAAGTGGTTAAAGAGATATGTTTATTGATCATCCAGAATTAGTAAACACTGATGTTTGTGCACCATTTAAAGTATAAGTTAAATTTGTATTCTCAAACATTATTGAATTTATTGATTAGATAAGTAGGTTTGGTTATATATTCTTAATGAGGTACAAGTATGAATCCTTTGAAAAGTTTAAAGAGTTCAAGAATGAGGTTGATAATCAACTTGTTAAGAATATAAATAAACCTCACTTGAATTGAGGTGGTCAATATCTTAACCAAGACATTATGAACATTCAATGGGACTATGGGATTTTATATCATCTCACTCCACCTTATACACCAAAGTGGAATAGTGTTATTGAATTAAGGAGCCATAACTTATTAGAGATCACAAGGTAATTGATGATTAACACAAGTATTATATTACCATTTTTAGGATATTCATTACATATTTAATTGTAATTACTAAACTTATTACACATCAAAGTAGAAACCAATATTCCCTTTATGTTATGGAGTGAAAAGAATCATGTTTTTTAGATGTTTAGGTATGGGGTTGTGGGGAAATTTTTTATGGCTAGATCAAAAAAACAAACGAGCACCTTTTGTTACAAAGTCTTCCATTATTTGGTATCCTTAAGAAATAAGGTTATTTCATCTATATAACCCTTTGGATTAAAAATTAATTGTGTTAAGATAAGATATATTTCAGGGGAAGGATCACATCCTCAAAGTCAATAGTTATAGAATGATTCACTTTGATGTAGTTGATTATCAAGATACATAAGATTTGGTATAGGTAACGATTACACAGTTCCCCAGAGAAAATCTTTTACTTGAAACAAAATTACTACATAGAAGCACTATGGAGGAAAGAGAACTAGACAAATATGGTTTTATGGTCACTAATAATGGTGAATCATTGTTGGTAGGAAATTATGATCCTATCACCTATAAGGAGGAAGTGGATAGATCAAAATATACACGTTTGAAATAATCTATAAATTTTGAGATTTATTCCATGTATGAAAACAAAATTTGTGTTTTGATCAATCCTTCAATTGATGTAAAACTCATTGGGTGATACCCTTTCTTTAGTTTCTATGATTAAATCCATCATAATTCTTTTTTTACATAGCATATTACCATGAATATGACATTTAGAAAATGTATATCAAAACTAAATCCCTTAATCAGTACCTTCAAGAGGATGTGTATATAACACAAATAAATAGTTTTGTGACTCCATGAAATTCCAAAAATGTATGAAAATTGAATATATCACTTTATAGATTAAATCAAGAACCCATGTCATGGAAAATTCAATTCAATACATTCTTAAAAGAATTTTGTTTCATTAAGAATGAATGTAAACCATGTGCTTACAAACAGTTTAGTGTTAGTAGTATTTCATTCATAGTAGTGTGTGTAGATGAAATATTAATAATTAAAAATAATATACTATCCTTAAAATAGGTTATGTAATGGTTGAGAAAGTGATTCTCTTTGAAGAGACCTACATTCTAGGGTTCAAGATCTTGTGTGATTGATCCAAGTGGTTGCTTGGTGTATGTCAATGTATATATATTGACCGGATACTCAAGTGGTTCAATATGTAACTATCCTAGATGGTATTGGTTCTAGTGTTATATGGAATACATATTTTTAAGAAAACGTGTCCTCAAAAAGAAAAGGAAATAGATAAAATGAGAAAGATCACAAACACTTCAATGATAGGATCTATCATGTATTATATGATGTTTATAAGTCTTTTAATTTATTATTCTTTCAGCATGATATTATGATATCAAGAAGATCATGGAGACCAGTATTGGACTATTACTTAGACTATCTTTAATTATCTAAGGGAAAGAAAGGATATTTTCTAGGTATATTGAAGAGATGAAGAGCTAGTCATCGTCAATTTTACATAACCATGTTTTCATATAGAACATAATGATCTGATATCATATTATGGTTATGTATTTTGTTTGAATGGAAGATAGGTGAGCTGGAAGAGTTCACAAAAAGTAGTTTCCATTAATTTTACTATGGAGTTTGAGTATATTGCAGCTTCCAATAAATCCAAGGAGAATGTGTTGATTGAAAAAAATTTGCATGAGATTTATGAGGTTCTTTTATGTAATGACCCTATCATATTTTACATTCATAAGACAATAGAAGTGATTCTCTTTAAACATCACACAAAAGGAAAAATAACATACATCTCAAATTTATTCTCTTAAGGGATCATTCTCAATGAGGTGATTTTATGGTGAGTAGAGTGTCCATAGTGGAAAACATGGTAGATGGCTTGAATAATAATTTTTCTAGGTAGATGAATGAGTATCATCTGAAAGATAGTGGACTGAAACTTATTATTAATTGGATCTAGTGAAAGTGGGAGTCGATTGGATTTGGTGACCTATAACCAAATTTTTTGGTACCTGATTACATGTTTTCACTATTAATGGATTATTCATGTCACAATATTATTATTCCAATACATGAAAATTATATGTTATAAAGTCATAATAATATATTTAAAACTTATAGGTCATGGTAGTTTCCTACTAAGACGAGATCCCAGAGGTTCCATGACATTATTGTTGAACCTTATTATATGGTCAAATGATGTTTTCTATTTAGATAAACACAATATATGAAATCTGGAAAAGGAGGATCAAATTCATCAGGAAACATTATCATTTTTTCCCATTTTTAATCACTGATATAAGTGGTTATTATAATAAGTCGGTCATTTGGGGATCCGCATTTCCTTGTGTCATTAGATGATCTTATTAGTGAAAACCTATACTGATATTTATACATGAATATTATCATAAATGGATATAATGACTCACAAACATTGATGTATTAGTGAAAAAATTGTGGAGATATACTAACAAAAAAGTTGGATAAGTTAATGGGTAATGTGATAAGTAATTTATCTCTTTTTATTTTGAAAAAAGTGAACATGTAAAATCATTTAATGAGACTAGAATAGACTAAATAAATCTATGGCCATGGTTATCAATGGGTGAGATAATTTTGGATATTCCAAAAAATATAAATCAATAAAATAGGTTGATTAAATTATTATGAACTTCTAGATTAGAGATAATGTGATAAAAGGATAATATTTCATGGTAAACTTTTATAGGAGTTTTTCCTTCATTGTGATGTTAAATTATTTCTATATGGATATGTTAGTATGTTTATATATGTAAACCATGGAATTAAGGTGGATATGCCAAATTCTAATGTCAAAGTGTCTGAGAGAGTCACACGCTGAGTGTATTTATAATCTCTATGAAATTCTTTTATTGAATTTAACAATATAGAATAAATAATATTTATTAAGGTTTGGTTGATAACCATAATGTAATAACAATGAATTTGGAAGAATGTGTGTGTTAAAAATTAATAATAAATATTTGTTTGTATTTTTTGAGAGTGATATTTTTATTATTTTTATCATACAATAATGGAGTTGTATTTATTTATTAAATAGTCATTACTAGAGGATTGGAAAATGTTGATGAGGGAAAGAAAATTGAGTCTCATTGTCTAATAAGAAATAATATAAATGATATTTATTCATATACTCTTAAAGGTGTTTTATATGTCAATTAATTATTAATTATAATAATATTATTATTATTGGGCTTGGGGTCAATTAAGAATTGTAAATATGGAAAGGGTTTACTGTGAAATTTTTCAACCATAATCCTTCCATAACAAAAGTCTAATTACATGACTTTCCAAAAATAAAATTTGTATGAACATTGGATAAACTGAGACTCTATCAAGACCCAGAGAGAGATTGATATAATCCTTTTATGGACAATGACATAGCATTAGGTGTTCTTACTCTAGAACATAACTATATTGCGATCAACCGTGAACAATGCTAATGATCAAGATCAGTAATTCTAGAACCTGATGATTCTATGGAATCATTCGCATATTGTGATTCATTTTTAGATCACCACTATATAGATTACATAATTGGATCATACAACACAATAATGATATGAAAAGATCGTGTTTACTAGATCATCAATGAGAGTGGAATTACAACTATAGTTAAATATATATATGATTATAAATTATTTATAAATAATATGTGATGATCCTTATAATCGGTTTTTTGGTGTTTTAATAATGTCATATAATATATAATGTGAATTGGACCTGAAATTTTGATCATGTGAAGCAATGATTACATATGATATATAACTAAACTATTAGTTGTTCATAGCATCAAGGGACACTTCTATTACACCTTTAACATTCAGTTATATTAATTTTTTTACTCTGAGTGGTATAGAGAAAAATTTTGAATAAGATTTACCAACTCTTTTATCTCTTAAATAGGATTCATCCAAATTATAAAATATTCAGTTCTCTCTTTCCAATAAATAATAGAATTAAATGAACTCCCATATAATGACACATATGGATCCATCTGGATTGATGGTGGATAGTTTTTATATTTTGGATAATTACACTAAATAAATTTGGTTCTCCCAAGATCCACCAAAATTATGAATTTGAGATTAGAGAATTGCTTCTAATACCAAAAAATAACTCAGATTTTCCATCTATCTGTGGATAAAATTTATTTATCAATTTCACATAATATCCCAATTTGTACTAAAGTAAATTTTATAATCGAGTTTTAAAACCCAAATACCATTTAGATATGATATTATATAAGACACTATATTTCTTTATAACTTCTTTTATATAAAATCTATTGAATTAAACAACCAAATAATAATATTTATATGATTAATGTTTTCTGTTTAGTTTTATGGTCCATTATTACGAAAAAATTGTCTTTAGTTTTAGTTGATCTTGTAAAATTTGTTACAAATTTAATTGTGACTTCCTATGACTTCCATGCTGGTAGAGGGAGTGGTTGGTGAGTACCTACTATCTTTTTATTTTTTTTACCTACTAGTAGGTGATGTTTTTAAAAAATATGATAATGATTTTCTACATTCTAGTACACTAGAATTGGTGGTGAATATTATGATATTTCTTCATGATCTATGTATACATAACGAACCAAGAAAATTTTTAATCCTTCTTTACTCACATTATTACCATTCAAGATAACAATTTTCCCACAGATATATATGAATAAATGGCAATCATGGAACCAACCAATAAAGATATACCCACCATTGAGTCTCTCTTGAATAGTGGTATAATGGGGATCAAGAATTAATTAATGTGATCTATGATAGAAGATGAAAGATAATTTTTGTGTTTGCATATTCCTCTTTAGTCCACCACAACATCCAAATTTTGATTCAGCATAAGCAACAAAAGTCTACATTGTGATTTGGATTCATATAATTTTTGGAAAACATAATTAACAGTTAAGTTTCCATTACTAGGAGAATACTTGATAACATAACTGAATGACTGAAGAAATATGACCTATTCATGTTATCTAAGATTTAATTATCACTATGAGAATATGTATTTTAGGATCATGTGATGATTAAACACCATAAATAATCTACCAAATAGTAATGCCTCTAACATTTTAGATCACACACAAAAATGACCATTTATAAATCATGGGTTGGATAATTCCATTCCTCATAATGAATTAAATGAAAATATACATGAATAACCTATTTCCATTTCTGATGATAAATACAACTCTCAATTAGCAAAGTTCAATCCATATTGTTCACCTATTTATTTTTGCATTCAAAAACGATATTTTTCGTTGGGGTCCTCAATGAATCCAACACATGATTTATTCCATTTTTTCCATTGTAATTTTTAAATTTAATGGATGTCCATTATCCTCCATTTTCATATCTTAGTATCTTTATTGTACAACCAGTTTCATTCTCATCAATTTGATGATAACTCTTCATGAAATCATGGAATTATTATTTTCCCTTTATAATCATTGCATTGGCCATTCTAATATAATAATCAATAAAAATAATGAAGTACCTCTTTCCATATGTTCCAACCTCATATATTGGACCAGATACGTCTATGTGAATTATATCAAGCATATTGATGCCCCTTATTTCTTCGATCGATAAGAACTCATGTCCATATTTACTCACATGAAAGAATAATATTTCAATTATTTTTCATGATTCATATTGGTAATATTGATGACTATATTCATCTTAGATATCTTTCCCATTATATGCTGATAAATGTGACCAAACCTCTAATTCCATATGTTTTTTCACTCTTCAACTATTATGTAAAACATGTTCTCTTTACTATCAACCCGGTATAAATTTCTATCTAATCTATATCATTTCTTGATATCATTACAAGTAATTCATTTTATAGTGAACCTCTTTTGATTAAATTTCACTATCAGTCTCTAGTCGTATATTTGAATCACACTAAGGATATTATGATACAGACTTTCCACATAGAGAACTTTAGTTTTCCTAATATAATCGTTTTCAAGTTCTGTACATCCACTGACTTTGATCACTAAAGAACCATAATTTTTAAACCCCACTATTCCATAAACCCTTTTCTTAACATTATTTAATTATTATTCATTTCTCATCATATGATATGAGAACCCTCTATCAATAATCTAGGTGCTACTGTGATTTATAGATTTGATAACTATTTTCTAAAGGCTGTATTTATTTCTTTTCTTCTTTTTCAAACATGAGATACTTGATTGAGAGGAGGATAAAGGTGTCATATCCAATATATTTTCCATATTCATGGGTTCATCATACTCATATTGTTCTTTAAGAGGGGAATACCTGTTTTCAAGACCGACACTTCCTACATGGTGGGTATTGAATTTTCTCTAAGTTATGTAGGTAATGTTCCTTCCTTCCCTCTTCTTACAATGAAAGGATTTATGGCCATATTTATAATAGTGAAAACAATATTCATAAAAATATATCTTCTATAAGAGGATGGATATGATCTCAATATCCTTTATTGACTTCCAGGCATTTCCCCTTTCAGATATCTCCTTACCTCTTCACTATAGGACAAGTTATGTCCCAAACTCAACAGAATTAATATTTCATGAGAGGAAATGCATTATCAATTATATTCCTCCTTATATACCCTAATTTAGTAAAATTATTTGACGGAAAATGATCTATAGATATTTGAAAAAAACAAATTCAACTGTCTTTTCTATTTGATTTTAGACTTTATTTGTCAGGACAATAGTTGCCTATATTATATGTCCAAGTTTCAGGTTTCCTTTTTCTTATCTCATCCCATTTCCATCCCTTAATGTTTTAGTTTCACATCCAATACCATTATTTTCCATACACATGGATATCTGATCATTCAATGCCTTATATAATCCATCAAAACTATATTTATCTCTTTCTAATGGATCAGAGTCTGAGAATCATCCAAACTATAATTTCTTATTAGTGTCCCATGATTTTGATTCAATTTCCAATATAATCCATATTGTAAAAACTTCTTATTCATGCACCTTTAATTACTTTTCCTTCACTTCTATCCTAGATGTAAGTTCATTGAGGAATTTTTCCTTCCCCTCAATCCTATTATTAAATTCCATAACTTCTTTCTAGTTTTAAATTGTGGTTAAAAGTTATTCTTAACCTACTTCTAATCGATCAATTTCTACTTCAAGCTTATCAACATACTCTGATGACTCTTATAAAATGGATCTCAAATTTCTTTTTATTTATATTTGAATGTCAATATTATCAATATAATCCTCAATTTCTACCTTGAGATCAAGAACACCAATCAGCCGATTAACTTTTTCTTTTGAAGGTTCTATCTTTTCAATAGTAACAGTTAATGATTGTTGGGTTTTAGATTTAAACTCAGATTATTCATCCTCTAAAAAGTCAACATCATCTTATTTATCATTATATAAGAAACACTTTCTTTGTAATTTCTTTCTTGATTTGAAGTCTCCCTTTCATGGGAACCTTTTTTGAGGCTTTTGCATGATTATTTCATAAATAGTTTCATCATCGATCATCCCTGAGAACTAAGAGGATATATTCCCAACACAACCACATTGAAAAAAAACCCAAACGAATCTTTCATTAAATTACCCATTTTCATATCATAAATTTCCTAGATTAAATAGAATAAGTTTAATATTCCTAATTATATTAATAAAAACTATCTATTGAAACCAATGTTTTTTCACTGTATTAAATGTCATTTCCTGGATTACAAGAGTTATTTTATCTTCTGGTTTGACTCACATTTCATAGAACATTATACTTTTTAAAAGATCATCAGGAGAATGCTTGGACAGATCCCATTCTTCAAGGGATGAAACTTTTGTATTGTACAGAGGTGTAAGCCTTTGATATATTATAATTAAAATTTCAATATATTTAATTTCCCAACCACATTCTATAATTGCTTCAATAACTTCAGTAATTCAATTAGAAAAGGCATTTACATTTTCATCAGGATGAATTTTAAATCATAAAAACTTTTGTTAAAAACATGGATTTTGGCCGCCATCACTTTTTTATCACCTTTATATATATTTTTCAGTTTTTCCTGCATAGACATACCGAATGTGAATCTCCACACCATAAAATTGATTCGATCAGATAGAGATGCAATAAGATCTTTTCTGCTTTGACATTTGAATCAATAATTTTCTTATCTATTTCAATCATATATAGACCCATCACATCAGTGACCTAAATCCCCTGAGTAGTGGTAAGAATCAATTCCATTCCATGGGATCTCAATTGAAATCTCAATCAATTCATCCAAATCTGAAAGTGTATTCAATCAAGGATAAGGAATCCCCCAAAATTCACAAAATTATCCATGAAAAAATAGAAGATATATTTATCTCCAACAACCTTTAAGCTCAGATACCACTAATAGGACCCCAGAACACCCTATGATTGGATGGGATAATTAGGGTGTTACATTTTTCTTTTAAAGTTATTAATTTTGTTCCCAAATTTGTAGGAACTTGTTAAACCTGTCTGATGACATCTTAAAATAACCAAGCATTAACATGTAGAGAAATAACACATTAGTTTTACTTGGTTCACTACTAAGGGATAGCCCAAAGTGCATACACTGTTTATTTTTATATCATACCTAAATCCACTAATCATCTCTAGTTGTGAAATATAGAAGTTCAGACAGAGTCACTATGTACAAGGCAAAATTCCTTTAAATTATTTTAAGGATATCACATTACCTCCCCCTGAACACTTTTTTGACTCCCCCAAGCTCACTATATTGGGTCACGTAATACTCAGTTTTTCAACATCAATGTCACTTCAATAAATTGGCATTTACGTATTTGTTCCAAACTAGCACCAGACTCTGCTTTCACTATAGCTTGGAGTTGATGCACTTGAAATAAATATTCACTTAAACTAGGTGTGTAACACTATTGTTCATGAATGACATTCAATAATCATTTTCATGAAGCTCACAACCTTCATGAATCAAATTTCCTTCTTAGATCACTAATATAGTGCAGAATAACAAGTCTTCTTAAAAATCATTTTCCAATATACCTAATATTTTGTAGATAATAACATTGTGTTTCCATGATGCTAAAGATCCCAATGAATACTTGATTCAAAAATCACTCATCCTTAATGAATTTATAGTGAATCAACCTATTCTACGAATATTTTAATGTAAAATGAAGTGGGGGGTATCTGCATAATTATAGGATCTACCTTTCATGATGGTCCCACACCGCTATAATATTTATCATTAACCTGCACACTCATGGTGGTAGATCTCATTCATTAATGAATATACAATGAATTTTCACCCCTTAATAAAAATTCTCATAGGTGTGAAGAAAAATATCAACTCATAGTTCACTCACTGATCAACCCTGTGAGGATTAAAAACAAACACAAACTAGACACTATTTATAGATGTGAAAGGCATTGGTTTCAAATAAAGTTCACACTATATCTTATTTAGAATAATACTCAATGAAATATATTTCTATTGAACACTCATGTTGAACCTAAGGTGAGAATTACTACATAGAATATTGGATGGTTGTTAACGGCCTTAATTTCATTAAAATAATCCTTGAATTGATCACCAAAATGGTGGTTGAATACCACTGATAGAAAAATTGGATAACTGAGTGTGTGATCAATTGGATGGAGGATATTTCTTCTCGATGCTCCCATACACACAACATTGATCGAACCTTTAATTATGGAGATACAACCCCTAGGAACAACATTGCATATTACAAAAAGGTTATGATTTTTATGATGTGTCTAATATTCCCTCATGTGTTCACTACATAGGATTCCTCCAAGAATTAGGGGGTGGAGGTACTCTATCTTATTGACTCCCATAGTGAGAATCTTCCTAACTTTCTTCTTCCCTTCATCACTTCCAGCGACCGATGGAGGAATTTTTTAATGGTAAACTTAGAAGAATGATAACCTCTTCTATAACTCTTTAAAATATTGTCTGTATTTTTATGACCATATTTAACAATTATAGGAATAAAAGAATGTTAAAAATAGATACTTGGGTTGTTAATGGATCTTTCAAGTACATCTAAAGGAATCATATCTTATACTCTTTATATCAACTTATATATAGAGAAAAGGGAAGGAGATCGGTTATCATGGAAGAATACCCTATAAGTAGCATCATTCCTTGTTGATCATGGCATCTCAAAATAGGAAGGAAACCCTTTCTAACATAAAGTTGTCTATCCTGATATAGTGTTTATATAGTTTATATATGCTCTCAAATATATGGTTGATATGAATAGTCAACTCATCAGTTTAATCTAGACATCTCACACCTCAGAAGACTGAATAATGATTAAACATGAAACCTTTCATTACATCAAAAGACATTACTTCCATTTTAGGAACCCTTAACTTCAAAATTGGAGAAGCTGATCAAGCCCCACCATACCTGAGGATCAATAGTTTGTGGAGTCAGTAGACATGGTTAACAACCCCTTCATATATAAAATATTGTTTTCATATAAGAGTAAAACATGATTGATTAAATTCAATCACACCAGTGCCAACCCAATAACTCCTAATATAATTTTATAAGACTCAAACCTATTGTACGGACTAAATGAAAAGTAAAATAAATAGAATTAGAACCATGAACTACCCTTGTTAACTCCGATTATGAAAAAATTATACTATCTAAGGATATTTATATTTTAGTTCTAGATTACCTAAAATCATAAATCTTGGTTACACTCAAGTCCCATACCCAAGGGACCTTAGTTTGGGCTCTGATACAATTTTTCAATGATGGTGGCCTAATCACCCAATGAATACCTGGTTGGTTCACACTAGAAACTCTCATGTACCTCCAAATTTCCAAAGGTTGGTGAAAATTATATGTATTGAATAATGTGTCAATGAGAGATGATTTCTCACATTGGAAACAAAAAAAATAGAGGTATTATTACTCTAAAAGTTATTATTGACCCTTGCAGTCGATAGATATCCAATCCCAAAATATAGTAGCTTATTCCATGGGTTCCTATTTAGTGAATCATAATGAGTTAAAAAGATTTACTAAAAACAGGCTTATGTATTCATTTTTAATCCAGGTCCAAACCATCCATAATGTATATAAAAAGTTCAAAAGTAAGAATAAATGTGTTATGAATAATATCCCTAATCTAGACAAGCCTGAATTTCCACAATGTTTTCACTCCAATGTGAGAAATATCGATAAGAAAACTCTTAGATAACCCCTACATATCCATTCTTCATTACCACTATTAATTTCAAATGGTTCAATCCAAGATCCCGACTCCTTGCAGTACAAAACCAAATTATCTAGTTCTTTCCCTTTACCTAGATCATGTACAATTATGTATTCATGTGTATTATAGGGTCATGTGTAGGTAGTGAGTATAAAAACTCGGTATGTGGTCTCTACCCCCTACTTACCTATGATAAATTCACATTCATGTAGAGAAATATAAAATACTAGATTAAAGTAGAATAAGGAAAGAAAAATGTTTGATACACTATAAATTATAGTAGTTATAAATAAATTATACAAATATATATAAGTTGAGCATCCTTACCTAGTTTGACCAACTTTGAGTATAGCCTGGTATTGATGTGCATATGGGGGTTACTAAATATTATAGCTTGGGCCATCCAGAAATATATGTATATAATATCTTGAAATAAACATGTTCCATGGGATATGGGAGTTCATCTTCTTTGTCCAGAAATAGGTGCATCCACTAGAATAGGGGAAGGATTATATAGTGTGAAGGCACTCTGGGACAATCCCATCAACACAAACCAAAACAATTCATACCTTCTAATAAAATATATAAAAAATCCAAATACCCTCTTATACACTTACCATTCACCAATTCGGTA
This sequence comes from Viscum album, assembly GCA_963277665.1. NCBI lineage: Eukaryota > Viridiplantae > Streptophyta > Magnoliopsida > Santalales > Viscaceae > Viscum > Viscum album. Next base: position 1,415,412,456 of record OY728142.1, read on the forward strand.
GAATAAGTCATAAAAAACTCAATGAAGTAATTAAATTAATGCAATGTTTTGATAATTTTATGTGAAATTTGGATGATTTTTTAGAAAAAAATATTTTAATTACTAAAGCTACAAAATATAAAATTTAATTTTTAAAAAAATACAATAGAAATATCACTAAAAAGTTATAAGATATATTCTTGTGGAATTATTACAACTACTATTAAATTTAAATAGGGGTCAAATAGCCTATATACTTTGAGAAAAGTAAGTTGAAAATTTACTGAGTTATCAAAACCTTCATTATTAATTCGATTAAATCTAACCTATACGGATGAAATCCTTGTACATATAGAATATGGGTGGGAATCGAGTTTTGCCTACCAAAATAAAATGTCATGGAATGCATAAGGTCTGAGAGGAAGAAGTATTCCACTCAAAAATGAATTAGCCAACCTATGAAAAGGAAGAAAGGTTTGAGCCTCTAGAATTTTAGAATTTTATAACAGATAGACAATACTATACTGTTATCTTACATTAACCAAGGCTACAAACCTACAGAATCTATCCTACAAGGAATATGAGATATTTTATAGATCTTGGAATCCACAGATATTGAATAGGTGGAGTTATACACACTTTTGTGAAGATGCAAAATGGTACGCCTATTATTTTATTATATTGGGTGGACATACCTTAAGTATGGTGATCTTAAATAAAAAATCCTTTTGTATCAAATAATGAAGATAATATCAAAAAGGATGAGAGGGAGAGTGGTGGGATATTAAAGAACTCTGTAACAGAAGTAAAATGAGAGGAAATATAATTCCACCTCTCTAAATAAGGGTTAGTTTTTAGCTGAAAAGATAAAATTTTCCTAACACATTAGAAACACCAAAAAGTGACATTGGGTTCCAAGTACTAATCCATGGGGTGTATGGTGGTGCTGGTTGCGGCCTTGTATCCACAGGCTGCCACTATGTACCTAATTCTAGTCCACCATGTACTTTGTGCTTATGACACTAGAGTACCACCAATGTTTCTACTCATACTCCTCCAAAAACTCCTAAAACACATCATACAATTTAATAAATTATCTAAAAGATATATAATTGCAAAAATTGAAAAATAGAAATAAGATGAGATCGTATGGTATTTATTGGTTAAATTATCCATCCATCCTTATCCTCCTTATAGCTAAAGCAACTTTATCCTAGGTAAAATGCAACAACAATAATATATTGTGTTGGCCAATTGAAATCTAAAACCTAGTTGTATTTAATCCATCCATTATTATATCATCAATGAACTAGTAGTAAGTGAAACAAGTGAATGAGAAATGGGGTTTTGTCTATGGTAATTTGGTAAAATGATATACACCATAGAGGAATTAAATTTAATTTAATTTCTAGTTTCTTGAATCTATTCGATTTCTGAGAGTAACCAGACTAGATGAGGAAATTATAATGATGTTGGTGACTAGTCATTTTTTTTCTTAGTCGGTCATGTAGTAATGGGATATCAGTGAAAGTAAAATATCAATTATATTAGATGATGGAGGAAGAGGGATTCCCATGAAACATAGTCCATTTTTTGGGTGACTGTAAAGACTTACAGAGGGGCTAGTGGGATATAGGTAAGTGGCTTTAAAAGTATCACATTCCATGGGATGGTGGTTGAGGTGTTTAGATCTTTTACATAGGTGTATACGGTATGTATAGTTTAACTTGACTTTAATGATGCATATTAGGGAATGTAAAGACTAAAAACTCGATGCCCCATTTCACCTTTTCTCTTTCAGGCTTCATCAACCACTCATACCCTCCCCATAATTTATTATTAATAATTATCAATAAAAGAGATGATAAAAAAATGTTATGGTGTTTCTTTTCAACAAGTAAACATTCGATTTAAATTTTTTTAATATAAAGAGTAATATTGGGGTTTTATTTTACAATAAAAACATTTATTTGTTTTTTAAATTATTGGACAATTAAACTGATGGTCATTTGACATCGAAAATTATTGGGGTATGATTTGTTAATTTTTCAAATAAAATGCATTTATGACTTTAGTTGAGTGGTTTTGGAGATTATTAATGAAGATATTTCTAAATAATTTTTTAAAGCCTGTGTGTGTGGAAATTCCAATTCATTTTTTTGGAAATTTTGATGCACAATAGTTATTTAATCAAACCAACTAGATGGAAAAGTACCAATGAGGATATTATGTCATTAAATATGTAATATGAGAATATAGTTTAATAATGTTATTTTATATAATGAATTCAGTTATTATAATGATTATATAACATTTTTGGGTAGTTTTTTATTGATTTATTTCCCATTCCCCACATGTTTTTATATGATATTATGTTAATAGGTTATCTCCAAGTGGTATATTCACAGGTGGAGGGTAGTGTTGTGATGAGATGTTCAAATAGTCATGTACGATGGTAGAGTAAGTATTATATTCTGAGATATGGCTTCTAGGCCTTTAATTACATTGAGATAGTTATTAATAGGAAGAGGATGAGTTTGTAGATGACAATAATGTGAATGATACAATGTTGGACTATTTGTAGCTTGAATATATGTAAGAGACAAAAAAATTATTCCTTATTTAATTTTATGATATTATTTCAACTATGAGAGTATTATTTTTTATAAAACCATCAATTGAAGGAATTTTTCATGGGTGAGGTTGGATAATGAATTGCTGAGTAGTCTAACCAAATGCTAAAGTTAGTATTACAAACATATCCTTATATATTATTATGAATTTATATGGATTGGCTATGTTTTTTATTAATTCATGATATAGATGTGGAAGCGACGTGGTTAATATTGTGTGTTACTAATAGGTTTCCATAAAATATGGATGTGGGTAATAACTAGTGATAGTTTTTTATGAGGTTTCTTTTATATTTTTATGGAATCTGTTATATTACACATACATTGGTATTTAGTGGCTATGATTACTAGTGAGTTTTTTATGATTTTCTCAAATATTTTGTACACTAATTATCTTATTATATTCATTGGGGGTGGTGATTCTCTATTTATAGGTTAACCAACTTCGTTAATTTGTTGAACTGAATAGTGAGATTTATATTATGTATTATCATATTATATTTTTTTTCTACGAATTCTTGATTTTGATTTTGTTTTTTATAATTTTTAGGGATAGCCTAAGCACTGTGTATCGATATGCATCATTTTATATATAATTTTTCAAGATTGAGTTTGTAGAGGATCAGAGTAATGTTAAATTAGCTTCATGGTTTTCATTAGATATTATAATTCTATTTATATTTTGTGTATTTCAGAGATATTTTGGTTTGATAGAATTTCTTGAACTTGGGAATTTTTATTTTTTTCCTTTCTCGATGTAGTATTCTACTTATTTCATTACATTCATACAAAATTCATTCTTATAATATAACATGATAATGAATTATTTGTTTTTTATTGAAGTAGGATTTTATATTTCCTTTACAATATTTTATTGTGTTCTCTAAATAGTAACAACTTCTATTTCATTGTTGAAAACTCCCAACTAAAATCATAAAACCTTGATGTGTTAATGGTGGGATTAGTTTAACATGTATTTCTCACCACTAATCAAATAATGAACCAAAATGGGGATTGGTATTATCAATGAGAAGAAAAATATTTATAATTTGTTAATAATATATTAAAATTAATATGTATATTAAATGATTTTTCCAAACCATCCAACTATGATTTTTCAAAATATCATATTCCCTGATTTGTGGCTCATATCTAGTTGGGCTCGAGTCCACCTCCTTAAAAATGACTTCTGATTAAAATCACTGACTATAAAGTAGTATCATAACCTTACCTACCCAGGGGGGATTATATTTGATTTTATGTGAAATAAAATTTTCATCAATGACAATTAAGGAAGCCAAATACATATCTCTTACGTGAATACTGGAGAAAAAAACGACCACCTGTGAAAGAATCCAACGCCTCCATAGTAAAGGGTTGTATGGACTCCTAAATAGGTTATCCTAGACACTACATTAACATTAAAAAATATATAAATAATATTTTTTCAAGAAAAATTTATTATATTTTAATATTAGTAAATGATGAAATACCAAAACCCATGTATCCATGGTAACATGAGATATTTACCACTAGTGATGATAAAAATGGTCTATATATATATAAAAATCATAGCTAATGACTAGATTTAAAACCAGGGGAAAAATTAAAAACCACATTAAAATAGATGTATGAGTTTTTTTATTATAAAAAATTGATTAAATTACATCCTCATGTGATGATTAAAATAAATAAGAAAATGATTCTCTTGATCAAATGTATAATAATAAAAATAGTTAGACCCCAATCCCTACTATGTGAGAATATTTTAGTGGTTATAGAACCATTTCCACCCTCCTATCCTAATGGTATAATATGGTTTTCAACTAGAAACACATAAGTAGTAATATGAAAAATAAATTCATACTTGTTTTCTTTGGACATATTTAACTGAAAATAAAAAAAATTAAAAACATAATAAAAATAATTAATGTAAAATAATATGATGTTATAATTCAAGAATATTGTATTAATCGATCTCGGAAAACACCATGATCCCAAATTTTAATCTTTATTATGAAACTCTATCTTATACAACAGTTTCATCGTTATTTAGACATTTGAACTCAGTGATTAACGATTATAATTAAGATTCATATTCTATTTTGGATTTATTAGTGTTAATAAGGTCAAATGTAGATATGATCCCTTCATTAACATTTGAGGAAGTTTTTTCATGTAAAAAAATTAAAAAATTATTATATACACAAAAAAAATATAGAAGATTATAATTTGAAAGGATTAAAAAAATTGATGTTGAAGTGAAAATAATAGTTATGTAATAACATAGATTTTATAATATATTTTCTTAAATAAAATTGTTTTTAATAAATAATTGATATATACTATGAACATATATCAATAATGAAATAATGGAAGATTTTTTTATTATCTATATAATATTATTATTAAAAATGATGGAGTGGTAAATTTCATTTGATTAATACAGGTATAATTGGATAATAAAAACAAGTAAATAAAACATTTTCTATTTGATTTATTCTTCATCATGACCTCCCATGAGAACCATACCACTGATTATAACTTTAGAAAATAAAAATAAAAAAACGTACAAATATGATAAAAAAAATTTGGAATAAAAGAGGGAATAAAATGAATTATTTTATAGATTTTTACATGGTTACACATAGGAATAGAAAATGGTTATATAACTAGTAGGGTTTGTTGTTATTTTATTACTATGGGTAACCATTATATATGACCATTGCAGTATTCATAATACTATCATTAAAAAGAGAGGTGACATACCCATTATAGTATCAATTGTGAAAATTTTATATTTTTAATTACATACTGAATATATATTTAAAACAAATATGATTAAAACATAACATAAAAGATATTTTATTTAAGGTATATAAAATATTTGGTGATATGATTTTTTATTTTTAATATGATAAGGGTATTTATGTTATTATAAAATATTTATTAATATATATTGATATTTTTTGATTTATGTTGATATTTATTATTTTATTAATAAATAAATACTTATACCATGATATGAAAAAAAAATTGTTGCTTTTTGCTTAAAATGAAATATTTGTAGTTATATATATATATATATCATTTTAAATGTTTCATTATTTTTTAAAAAATAATAATATTCAATAAATGAATATTCATTTAAAAAAGGGTTTTAATATTTTTAATCCCCATTTAATAATTAGGTTGAACATATTTTTTTAAATAAATAAAAATAAACATGTATGACAGATAATAGTAAAAGTTATATACAGTGATAGTTTTTGTTTCAATATTACGTTAAATGTTTAAATAAGATATATTTTTTATATATGTTTTAAAATATTTAAAAAAATAAAAAAAAATATTTTAATTCAATTTTCTTATACGTTGAGTTTTCAATCTGAATTTGATTTCCATTTAAAAAATGCATTGAAGTTAAATTTGAACTTTGCATCCCATTATTAAATTTATGTCAAAATATTTATAGGTCACGTGGAAAGGATATTGAATTTTTATACTACATATTTTATAAAATTTATTTTTAAATAAAACAAAATAATTAATATTTGTTAGAGGTTGAGTAATACAATTGAAATCCTTTTAAAAATAAATGCATGAATTAAAATTAAATTATACTACTTATTATTAAATAATTTATCCATAAAATTATGAAAAATTTTAGAAACATATAAAACATTTAATATAAGATGATATTATCAAAATCTCTAATAAATCTTCATAATTCAATAAATAATTACTAAAAATGTAATAAAATATTCAAATGCTTATGTAATGAAAGTTTATTTCTTGTGCTTTGTAAGAAAATTAAACAAAAATAGTGACATAAGTGTTTCAAATAGATAATACTAATAAAATATAACACTATTATTGATTTTAAAGGATATATTATATGTACAAGGATGTATTTATATTTTTAAACACCACTTTCAATAATATTCGATATTTTTAATCTCAAATAACAATATTAGACACCAAAAATTTATACAATTTTGGATTTATATTAACAATTATTTATAAATTACTAATAAAATCATAAAACAATATCTTGATAAATTATTAGATTAGAAATAAATTATTAAACCTTTAATTTTTCATTCATGGTCCACTTTCCACTAAAAATTATATTCCCTAACAATTAAAAACTGAGTATCTAGAAAAAACACAAAATCTTGTCTATAATATAGGTTTTAAATATCTATTGAAAACCACACCTTATTTTCTATATTATCTCCATAATTTACCTAAATTACTTCCCACTAAACCCTATCTCACCTTTTTTATACTTTGGTGATAATATTAATTCTCAAATCCTTCATTTGAAATATCTTCCTTAAAAAATATTAAACTATTCGATTTATGTTTTTTTCTTCTTAATTTATATGCTTCATCTTCATCCACTACCTCTTATTAAATCAGATTTAAAAATTTAATAATATTTAATTTATATCAAAATTGTTATGTAATCATTTTATAATAATTAAATATCATAAAAATGTAGGTCCATTCTGTATTATAATAATGAATTAAGTATGGTTTTATAATAATTTTTTTATAGTACATTTCTGTTTTGGCAGGTTCGATAACTTATTTGAATGATGAAAAAAATTATATTTTAATTATGGATGGTTTAAAATAAATAATATTAGGTATTTATGATATATAATTTTATTTAAAGTTATTTTTATGATTCCTTAATAGTAACACTCAAGTTAATGTCCAATATAAAGTTACTCTTTATTTTTATTAAATTTACCTAAAACAAGTGGGATATAGACCTTTTATATGTTAATAATACCCATATATCTAGTTGAATGAACAAGTTTATTAATACTTTTTTATGAATTTTTTTTAATAACATTACCACTGTATAAATAATGAACTTTCCCACATGTACTTATGATTGAGACCACCATACTAAAATCTGATTGTAATAATGGAGAATATTAACATCCAATTAACATTGTAAACTATATTTTACTAAAAATATAATTTATTTTTAATATATTTAATAAATATGTATTGGGTTATGATATTGATGACAAAAAAACAAAATTTGATTTTACTTGGATACAGAGAATGTTCATACAGGATCGAGGTGAATATAAGTTCTTTTCTTTTAATCAAAATAGTTATATGAGATTACCTTTTTTATTAAATATATCATTATATTATATATCTATGTTCATGATATTATGATTTTTAAAGTCTCTTTCTAGTTATTATATCTTGATTATGATGTTTATAATGTAATCTTAATCTCACTCTTTCCCTTTTTGTATCTTTGTTGGTCAATATCTTTCAAACATTCTTTATATTTCCATTATGAAATTTTTATATGAAGTTTCATTATTATATAATAATTAAATACATTTTGAAAAATTTCTCTTTTAATTATATATAAATTACTCATACATTATCTTATATGAAAATAAGAAAATTAAATAGGTATTTCCTATTAAATGTTTTTATAATTTTATTGTATTCCTTTCGATGATATTTTATTTTTGTTAGAAAAAATTTATAAAAAGGATATTATATATCATATTCTTATTGATATACAACATTTATTAATATTTATACTATGACTATTATTAATTTTCCTTATGATGGGGATTGGTAAATCCATTCAAATTCATTTTCGTTTTGGTTTGGATATAAACTTATGATTATGGATTAAAATTCTAGATCCTATATGTTTTATTTATGATATTATTCATTATATTATATATGAAGATAGGTGGTATAAAATTATATATCAAATTAATATACTAGGTAATGAGCTATTCTAATGAGAATTTATATCATAATTAACCAAGTTATTTTATAGAGCCAATGAAATTTTAATTTTAGTAGTTCCTAAATTTTTTTAAAATATCATTAAAATTGGTAAAATTGTAATTTTTTTTCATGGAATAATTGTTTTTGAAGATCGTTATTTTGTAGGATCAATGATTACCTTTGTGTCAAGATTTGGTAATTTTCAAAGAAGTTTTGTTTTTCTAAGAGATGATGTGTGATGGCGTAATATATTGAATGAATGAATGAATTATTTAAGTAATTAATGTTATATATTTTATATTTATTGAATAAATAATTTTCTAAAGAGAATGTTAGGTAGAGGGGACATGGTTATATATTAATGGATATTCATGGGATATATGTTTTCTTAGGTTGTTGGAATTGAATGTTAGAGGAAATAAAAGGAGGATTTAATATAAATAAGTTAATAGAATGTAAAAAAATTATTTATGATATATTTACATTTTTTCATTAATGTTGGGAGTCAGTGAAAATTAATGTGGTAAATTTTTTTATCTAAAAGTAGAATATTTCATCTCTGTTATTTGTATTCCATATTTTTCTTCTACGAGAAGACTAATAGATTTTATTATGGAATGAAAATTTTAATGGACTCACATAAATACTAATGTTAGATGAGTAATCAGATATGGTGTTAAACAGATTAATGATTTATAACCACCATTGTATTGTTGTAGGTTACATTATAACCTCACTATATTTTTTAAAAAGTTTCAATGATTAAAAAATGTTATTGATATTTTTTATTTTGGGATGTATGAATTTATATAGAGTAATATTTTTAGGAAATTGAGTATTTTATAATTTAATTGTTAAATCAATTTTTAATTATTTATTATAATGTGTTTGTGGTGTAGAAATTGAATATTTGAAGATCATATATTCTATGTTAATAAAATTTTTAGTATAATTTTAGAAAATTTTGGAATATTTTTCTATGGGTAATATATTGATATAATTATTTTTATTATGATATATTTCTTAGGTTGATGTAATAATTATTTTCTTTGTTCTATTTTATATATTATGATATAACATTTGTAACTACGAGGAAAACTCCTTAAAAAGGGAGAAAAGTTTATTTATTAGTTTTTTCATGGGTTGTTCCATTTTTTAATAGGTCCATACAAATTATTTAGAGTGTTCCTTAGAGTTAATGATAATATAGAAATATGTGGTAGTGAGTTACATGAGTTTGTTCCACACTCTGTAATTTTGTAGCTTTAGGAAGTATGTTATATGGGGTTATGTAGTATTTACCCAAGGTTACGCAACTTTTTCATTGGTCATGCCAAATTTAGAACACAAAAATTCCTTAATAATAATTTTAATTTAGAGATTCCTCAAATTTTATGTAGTATAACAACCAATCATAAAGGATGTGAAAAGAATATTCAGTATAAAATATTTATTTTTATGTTCAAGGTAATTACTAGGGTGTGGTTATTGATTGTTTCAGTATGATTCTAGGTAGATAATAGAATTTCGTACCAATGGTTATTATGGAATGAAACATAATGATTAGTGTGGAAATTAATATTCATGATGTGATAAAGAGGGTGAAAATAATTTTAATCTAAAATATGGACAATCATTGATGGTTCATATATGGTTTATTTATGGTACATTATTTAGATGTTCATCTAGTTATGGATGTAGGTTTTTAGTGAGGAATATATTTTTGGATGTTGATTTTGGTAGTGGGAATATTCAATGGAATGAATACATATGATTTTGGATCAGTCTTAGGTAATTTAATTATAATACCATATGATTCTTATGACAATTATCGTTATATATAAAAAAGTGTAATTGTTAATTTAATGAATTTGTTCAAGTTTAATTATTGATGAAAAATCTATTTGATTATGAATTTTTAATATTTGGTGATTAATGAGGGTATTTTAGGGTAATTTAATAATGATTAACAAAATTATTTATCAGTGATTTTTTTGAAACATTACGGGTAATCATAAATGATTTATTTAATGATTATCAATGGAAATAGGTGGTTAAATTTTAGGTAATTACAAATGCTTCCATTTTTTAATTACCAACAGTTAAATTCCCTAGTAGTTATGTTACCATCAACTCTTGATTGTGGTGACTACACTTTTATTTACTAGATATTAATGTAATCAAAATTTTATGAATTAATAGTATGTTTATGTTGTTTGAGAAGTTATGAAAATTCATCATATGTTACACTACTACCATCACCTATAATTTGATTTTACATGTGACCAACATCCTATGGTATATATAGGTTACTTGATAGAAGTATAGAATATTTCTTTTTTTGTATCTCTTGTGATCGGATTTAATCTTTAGATATATGTTTTTTTTTGTTTTGATATATATTGAGAAAGATAGAGGGAGTTATTATATGTGGTCTATATCTATTATGTGGGTTTTTTATTGATGTGTAATATATATATATATATATAATATATATTTTTTAGTGAGGGTTCTTGTGATGAGAAATGGTTATACCTTGGATACATTAATACGTGCTATTTTTCTTTTATCACATTCTTATAGATTAAAAAGTATTCTCTATTCACAATGACATGTGTCGATATGGTGGAGAAATCCATTAAATGTTTTTATACAATAGATTATTCTATATATTCTATTTTTTATATTATAATGAGTGTGTTAGTGGTGGTGTTAGTGGTGATTAGTTTCTTCTCATGGAGCATTGAAAGATAATTGTAACATCCCATTACCAACATTCTAGTAACTCCCACCTCTTTACATGTTTTCCTTGATAATTAGGTTCATCTTGGACTCCCAATGATGTAGAAAGGTTTCTGAGAAAAATTACCTAATGATCAGTGATGTATATTTATTTTAATTAATAGTTTCCATGTATAAACATGTAATGGATTAATAGGGTTCTCCCAAAGATCAGAGAATGGCCATGGTGGTTTGGGGTTTTGTGTAATAATCTAATATTTTTGCAGTCTATTGGTAGATTACACACTATGTCAAGGGATTAAAAATCATTTATTTATTTCAAAATATAATCCATTAACCTATTACAGGATGTTAAGGGAGTTCATTCAATGTATAAGTTACACATTGTGTAACAGTTACACAGCGTGTAATGTTGAAAATCGTATTTTTAATAAAAAGGTGATGGGTTTTTGAATTATAAGGACCGTCTTCATTATAAAATGTTTAGAGGTGTTACACACTATGTAATTTTTGGAAGTTTGACTTTTAGGATTCCACATGAAAAATATATTTATTAAATGCGTAGACTCTTTTCTCTTAACCCAGATCTCTTCTCCCATGATTTTAAGATGCACCAATCATTTTGGATTGATTAATTCGGTGATTGATCGCTATTAAGGTTGTGTTTAATATTTATGTGTAAGAGATCATTATGATTCGTCATTTTATTTAATCATGGTAGCAACATTGAGTTATGTTGTCGGATCCATCAATCCATGGTAATGATTATTTTTTTCTCTTTTAGATCCAAAGTGTGCCCCTGTTTTAGGGGAAAATCCTTTGTCAATTGTGGTGTGGAGGGTGTCTGTTTTTGAGGTATGCGATATTTCATCTTCTATTCCAAACTTTTTATTAAATGTATTAAATTATGATATGTGTGGTTTGGTTTTTAGGCCTCCTTTTTCATTTTAGGTTATTCTTTATTGGTAGATCCTGTTATGGGCATGTGTGGCCCAAATTTTTAGGTAGGTTGTTATTTCTCTATCCTATATTATTGAAATTAATTGCTTTGGTTTCGAAAAATTGTTTTATAAATGAAGTGGAATGATTGGTTGATTTTATTTTTCCCTGTCAAATTTGGTTTTTTGATAATAGATGGTTTTCCAAAGGTTTTGGTAAATAATATTGTTTTTCAAATCATTGTGAAATGTTTTTTAAAAAATTCTTTGGATGAAAATATATTGATGGAATGGTTTGAAAAATTGAGCTTATGAGAATCCTTGGGTACATAGTTAAAAGGTTTAGTACTAGGTCATGTTCACTATATGGGTTTTTCTCATGGGGCTCTCCTCTAATTCATTGTCCAGTTGTTGTAGGGGCTTGTTAAACCTGTTTGGGGGTTCACTTTTTGGGGAGTTCCAAAGGTCTCTATACACAATGTGTATTTCTAGGGACTCTTTTGTGTGATTTAGTATGTTTAGGTATGAGTTTCCAAGATATCCTCACCTAGTGAAATCCTAGGTGTGATGTTATTTATTCTTTTAACCAATTTTGGATGTTTTTCCTTGTACTATTCTAATTTCACTACCATGGATTTGGCATGATATGTGACACATTATTTTATTTCATTTGATATATTTATTTCGATATATGTGTATGAAATGATACGAAACTAATTTTCCTAGTTTATTTCAATTTGTGGAAAAGGGGGGAATTAATATTTTTTCCATGATTTTTTTAGAAAACTTCTAAACTATATAACGAGCTTTATTTTCTATAAGGTAGAGTATACTTGAATTATTATTCAAAGACATGATATGTAACACTTAGGTGGGATCATAATATTCCTGTTATCTCACACCCACACAAAACTTTTGTGGTGTGTAGACCTTGTTATGTATTTCAAGGAAGGGAAATTCAGGGCTCTATTATGAGGTGGTGAGGTTTTTTTTCATCTGGGTTTTGTTATCTAGTGGTGATACGGTGGGTGTTTTCTCACTCTATCTAATAGAGACTGATAGAGTAGTTGTTTTAGTTCCTTTTTTATTTTGCAGTTGGACTTGTCTCTTGTAAATTATTTTTTACCGTTTTAGTTGTATCACTTGAATTGTTTATTTTCTGTTATGATATATATTTATTCATCTTTTCTTACACTATTTATCTTTGTACATTCCTATATATTTCAATTTGTCTACTTCAAGTTGGGTGAAATTGTTCCCTCTTTTTTTATTGTTTTTTGAGTGCTAGATTCCAGCCCTTAAGGATCTAGAACACCCTTTGGGTATGTTGAAATTCAGTTCACCTATCAATTTGAGAGGTTATTCATGTCGGGTTCTTCACATTTTTGTATCAGCGGTGGTATGTCCCTGAGATCCCTTATCTTGGGGTGTTTGGTGGACTAGAGATTGGATTGTGATGACTTGATAGGTAGAATGTGGTGAGTCTTTGGCCATCTCTTTCCATGATGAGAATCAAGTTACCATGCTATGTTGGGATATGTGTTAATTTTGTTCAGTTATTGAATTAAATATCAGTTTTCCACAGGTTTTTCTTGTTTAAACTAAGATTAATCTATTCTTTGGTCATTTTCATCTATTTTAGTGTGCAAAAGTATAGTCATTATACATCTACTATGAGTTCCTCAGGAGGGAAAAGCTACTGATTCTCAATGGAATATGACCCTCAACCATAATTTTATTGAGGTAATAATGTGGTAAATTAATTTCATTGAACTTAATATATATAGTTTGTATTGTTGTCCTAGAGGTACAACTCCGAGGTATAAGAAAAAAATATTTATCACATGAGTTCTTGTTTAAGAAGCCACCATCCTTTAAGGGTATGAATGAAACATAAGAGGTGGATTACTATTTTAAAAATATGGATCATATCATTCACTTCTCTGACACAACATTTAGTTTCAAGGTTAAGTTTATAGTATTCAATCATGTAGGCCCCATAATGTGATGGTGGTATTTTCTAGTGCAGACTGATAGGCATGTGGGTTTGGATTGAAAAAAATTTAATCCTCTCTTCTCCTGGTAGTATTTATATATTCATTGATGGTTTATATGTCCTTAGATTTATACTCTTTGAGTCAGGGAGAGTGTTCATTATCAACGTATACCAATTGGTTTATTAAGATCATTCATTTTTTACTAGTGGTTATAAGAAATAACTAGATGAAAGATCAGAAGTACCTACAGGTTTTACGATTATATATCATATCATAGGTATTTATGTTATAGTATTAAATCTTTTTAGTAGTAGTGGATATGTCTACGATGTCATATATGAATATGGGATGCATTTTTGGATATTTATCACCTTATATTAAAACTATTGGTTGCTTTAGTGGTGTGCCGAGGAAAATGAGTAAGTGGAAATATCACCATAGGAGTGGTGGAGGAGGTTCTCAGAAGAAGGCCCCTTCAGCACTTCCAGTTTCAGAGAGTGGTGTGCCTCTAAATTTCTATCTATGTGGAAAGGTTTGTCACATCATGAATTATTTTCAATCACCAGCAAATATTTGTAATTGTTGTGTACATTATAGTCATATGTTGAATTTCTTCTAGGATATGTCTACTCCTCAATAAATTCAGGTATTGTTGAATACAAGGGATCCTATAGGGAAGTAAGATGATTTAAATAATATAGGTCTCTAGACATAGGCCTCAGGCATGAAGCACCTTCACACAATATATGATTTTCTTCTAGAGGTAGAAACAGGTCGAACGATAGTGGGGGGTACCATATTTATTTCACCTATATAGTGATTTTTGTATTTTATGATGCTTATTCCCACTAGTCTATATCATTCATTATGTTTATATGATTAAACATCCAATATAACACTGTTCATTTTTTATATAGAAAGAGACAACTCTTTATAATATTAAAGAGTATGAGTTTGGTTGTCCTTCTTGTGTTATATTGGCAGCTGATGTGGAGTTATTTTGGGATTTTATTATTCTAGATCTGGATCCATTTAACCTCACCATCAGGATGGATTATCCTATTTATCATCACATTGAGGTCAATTGAATTCATTTAAACGTATCATTTTCTATGGATTGTAGGATTTTATTGTTTCTTCTGGGATATTGTGATCCAAGGTCTTTTTATGCAGGGCATTCCTGCTGAGAGTTTATGAGTTTGTTGTCTATTTTGGAAGTTGAATCTAATTTTTTTTCTTTTTTTTCTATGCCCATTGTGGTTTTGTATTTTTTTATATTTTCCTAGATCATTTCAATGGGCTACCTCTAGATAGAGTGGTATAGTTTATGATTGACCTAGTACAGGTTACATATCCAATTTCAAATTCTTCTTATTGTATAACAACAAAAAATTTGAGAGAGATCAGGTTTCAATTGGATGATCTAATGTATAGGGGGTTTTCCCTAGATTGTTTGATCAGGCATCCCATGTTCTCTATTTCAAGAAGAAAGATGGTTCACCCCAATTATGTGTAGATTATTAGAAGTTAAATAGGGTATTGATTAATAAAAACTACCTTATACCTTGTGAAAAAGTTTTGTTTGATCAGTTAATAGATGAAAACAGATTTTTTTGGATTGATCTTCAGTCGAGTTATCATATTCTCAGAGTTTTGGAGTGTGATAAATCAAAAATAAATTTTAGGAGATTTTATGTCCATTATTAATATCTTGTGATGCTATTTTCTCTAACTAATGCCCATATAGTTTTTATGGATTTTCTAAATTATATATTCCATAAATATCTAAACACTTTTTTGGAGGAGTTCATATATGAAATTTTGGTTTATTTAAGATCCAATCATGAGCATGAGCAAGAAAACCATTTGGGAATGGTTATGAATATCTTGATAAGTCAATATTTTTATATGAAAGATTTTGAAATGAAATTTATGGATCAAAAAATTATAGTTCTTGGGAAATGTAATTTATAAGCATTGATTATCAGTTGATCATAAGAAGGTGAATGATTTATTATCAGGGAATGAGCTCTGTAACATCTTTAAGATTTTGAGATTCATCTGTCTTACAAGATAATATCAATGGTTAATTAAGGATTTTTCTAAATTGACATCAACTTCAACTGATCTTACTAGGAAAGGGTTGAAATTCACATCAGATATAAAGTGTTAGGATTCTCTTGATGATCTAAAAGGACTTCTGACATCATCTCTAATTCTGATCATACTTCATCCTGATATGCAGTTTGTGGTTTTATTGGAATCATCTAGCGCTAGTTAGGTTTGTGTTCACATGAAGTATTGTTATGTAGTTGCTTACAACTCTCATCAATTTTATCCACATGAGAATAATTACCCCAATAATGATTTAGATATTTCCACAGTTAGGTATGCACTAATTTGTGAGTAAAATTATCATTTTGGGGAAAGGTTCACATTCTTTTCTAACCATATGGTTTTGAGCTATTTCATTTCTCAGAAATAATTGAATATCAAACCGAGGTAGTGGGTTGAATACCTAAATACATTTATCTTTGACATCAGATACACCAAAGAGAAGGGGAATGTCATTTTAGGTCCTCTCTATAGATAAGTTCCATCAAAGGCTATTTTGGAATCAAATAAATAGTGAAACCTTATGTGTATCATTGAACAATTACATCTAGATGCTCCGGAGGATGGTTAAGGTATGATTTTTTTTCATTTGTCATCATCTCACCATGAGTCTATTAAACAAATCTACTAGTAGTATGATGATTTTATATAAATTCATGAAACCCCACATTTTGGGGAGATTGTTTCGAGTTAGTCTCTCTCTTTAGATGGTATTCTCATTTTTTGGAATTATTTTCCACCCCAGCCCGTATGAAGATCTCATTTTTGTTTTATTGTCATATTTCAATGTGTTTTATTAATATAGGGAATATAAATATTTATTATGACATGAGACATGATTCTAGTGGGTGGGTATAAAGCTTGACATTTCTAATTATGTTTTCCTCTATTAGACTAGCCAAAAAAAGGAAAAATATATGAAACCTTCTTGTCACCTTCAGCCTATTCAAGTGTGAAATTGGGAATGAGAAAATTAAACCATGGATCTTTTTTTATTACAATAGACTCCTCGATGGTGGAATGATATATGTGGGGTGATTGATGCATAACAAATTAGTCTCATTTTATTCTGATTAGGGACACCACTAAGGTTAAATATCTAGATAAGAGATATGGGAAAGAGTTTGTGAGCTTACATGGGGTTCCTTCAAGATTCTTTTCATACAAGGATCCTAGGTTTAATTTGACGTTCTATATGAGTCTTGAATAAGTTATGGGGATGCGATTTTGGTTGATTATTACTTATCATCCATGGATAGATGGTCATATGAAGTGTATAATTCAGATTTTGGAGGACATGATTTGTTCCCATGTCTTGTATTTTGAAGGATTTTGGGACAACCTTATGGGACTACTTGAGTTCCATATAACAACAATTATAATTCATTGATACTGATGTATCCTTTTGATGATTTTTATTGTCACCCATGAAGATCACATCTTTGTTGGGAATAGGTAGGAGAAGCTTCTTTTGTGGGACTATGTTTGGTTCAGGGGACATCAGGGAGGATTTAGGTAGTGTATCAGTGTCTGGTTACAACACATAGTCGATACAAATATTCTGCAGATCAACATAACCATCCTTTTTAGTTTTCCATAAGTTATTGGGTTTTATTTAAAATGTATCCTTGGTTGGTTTACCATCATATTGGGAAATATGGGAGGTTATCTCAAAGATATATTGGATCATTTAACATTACTGAGCGACATGTGCATGTTCTTTATCAATTGAAATTTCTGGTTTAGTGGATAGGAATTAATGGTGTTTTTCATATATCGTATCTCAATAAATACCAACATAATCCCTCACATGTTCTGATTTATGATCTAATTGAGTTAGATCCATATGTTTATATTATGGTGCAGTCGTTACATATCATTGAATCTTAATTGAAATTATTTTGTGGGAATTTAATTTCATTGGTATGGTATTATAGAGGAATGATAGATATTCTCATGAGACCTAGGATCATGATTCCTTGATGATGGAGCAGTGGCCTCACCTTTTTACTAAACTTCATTCTTCCACATGAATTATTAGGGACTGAAGGTCTTATAGTTGAGGGTTTATAACATCACCACTTTCAGGTTATTACATTCTCATTACATGTTTTCTTATTTAATTTGATGTGTTTTGGACACCCAAGGATTGAGAACATTTTATGAAAAAATAACATAATTTTAATGTATGTATTTCTATTTTAATTCATGGAGTTATGGTATAAATGTATAATGTCTTAGTAAGATTCTCCTTGAGTTCAGAGAATACCCTAGGTGGCCTGGGTTTTTTTGTAAGAACCTATTTTTTCATTATTATGGGTGATATCATGTTGTGTAAATGGGTTATATGTTATGTATTTTCTTTGGACAACATCCATGAACCTTGTACATATCATTAAGGGTGTACACACAATGTAAAATTTACACGTCATGTAATATTAAAAATTGAGTTTAAAAAAAAACAATGGGTTTTTTAGTGTATATGGGTCTCATGGATTACCTTATGTTTAAAGGGATTACACAATGAGTAATTATTTTGAGAAGGGATTTTAGGGAATCATACAAATTATTTTCTATTCATTCAATGTTCAATATATTTTTTGTTGGCCCGTATCTCTTTTCCAAAGATTTTGGGAACCTACGTTTATTATGGATCAATTCATTCGACGATTTATCACCAGGAAAGTTTCATTGCATCTATCTGGTTAAGATATCCTTTTAATTATTATTATTATTGTATCATGGTAGTTCCATTACACTTCATTATCATATTAATTTATTAATTTTAATAATTCTTCTCTATTCCTTATAGATCTTTTGTATGATATTTTTTCTGGGGTCAATCCTTTATTTGTAATGGTGTGAAGGCAATTCGTTATTTAGGTATGTATTGTTTTCTCTTCTCTGTCAAAACTCTTAATAAATTTAATCAATTATAATATGTGTGGTCTAGTTCTAGGGCCTCTATTTTTTATGTCTTCTTCCTTGTTGGGGATCCCATTGTGAGTGTGCGTTACCTGATTTTTGAGCTAGGTGGTTTCATTGGTAGCCTGTGTTGGGGAACTATATTTCATTTGTTTTGATAATTTTATTTTAAATAAAACAATATTATTGAAAGATTTTATTTATGTGGGTGGAATTTTAGTTTTTGATAAAATATGTTTTTCCCATGAATTTGGTAAATAAAAAGGGTTTTTACACCATTGTGAAATGGTTTTGTGAAATGGTTTTCAAAGCATGGTTTTTGAAGAATATAGATTCATGAACATTTTTTAAAAATAAATCACATGGTAATCCTTGGGTAAATTGGTGGATGGTGTAGTAATAGGGCTCATCCACTTTTAAGGGGATGGGGTTTCTCATGGGTATTCCCTCTACTCCCAAGGCCTCTTATTCTATGAACTTATCAGATCTATTGGGAGGTTCACTTTTTGGAATCTTAATCTACTCTCTAGCCTTAATGAATATAACTATAGATAGGATGCACATGAATTTATATGTACATGTATGGGTTTTATAGCTACCCAAACATAGTGTGATCTTTGGCGTGACGTTACCTATGCTTTTGGCCAATTTGGTCTATTTTTAATTGTACTATTTCGATTGTACATCCATGGATTTGATAGGATATGTGATATATTAATTGGTTTAATTTGAAAATTCTATTTTAATCTATTCATATGAAATAATTTTTAAATGATTTACCATATTTATTTGGAAATGTGGGAAATGGGGAAATTAAACTTTTTTCCAGGATTTTGATATCAAACATATAAATTGTATATCATTACTTGTTTTCATTAAAATTTTGAATCCTTAGATTTTTATTTAGATAATTAATATGGAACACCTTGATGGGATCCTAGCAATACATTTTTCTCACACCCTATAAACCCCTTTGATTGTGGGTATACCTTCTGATGTATTTCTATGTAGGGAAAGGCAAGTTGTTGTCGTTAAGTGGTGATGTTTTCTTTCAGTTGGGTTTTGTAAGCTGGTGGAGATATGGTGGGATTTTTCCCTTGGTATCACATGGAGACTATTAGAGTAGAAGTTTTAGTTTTTTCTATCCTTTTTAGTTGGAAATATCTCTTGGATATTAGTTTTATAACATTTTAGTTATGTCGCTTTCATTGTTCACTTTCTATTATGATATATATATATATATATATATATATTAATGTTTTTTTATTATGCTTCTATATATAAATGTTTATATATGTCATATTTTCTTTTTCATGTTGGTCAAAATTGTTCTCACTATTTTTGGTCGCCCATGTGTTTGACGCAAGCCTGGGGGAATCGATAATGCACTTTGGGTCTATGTAAATTCTGTTTGGGTACCAATTTGATAGGGTATTTGGGTCATGTTCATCATAGGAATTTTGGTATTTTTTTCATTTGACTTTATCATTTTACACTATGTTTTGTGGTTTCCTCACTATTTTTATACATTGTATTATATTTTAATATGAAATAACAAAAAAATTGTAACATACATTGAATTAATTATCATTATTAATTCAGTGGTTATATTTATATAATTTTATAGATTGTAATTCTCTCCAAATTGAAAGTGCTAGATACACTGAATGATAGTAGATAACCCATTTCCTAATAAAATTATGCATAAGGGGTTATTCCTTGTCACATTTCCTACTCAAGAGGAGTCTCAGTGGGGTTAGTTAATCATATGGTTATTCAATTATGGGTGCTTATGAGTTATTATATGTGACATGATTCTGATGATTGAAGAATATTTCAAGATTATTCTATGATCTCCATGAATGTGTATGATTCCCCTTTATGATCCTCTCTGGATATTGTTAAATAGATAAAAAAGTTATATTTATAATTATATTGTTTTTAGGGATAAAAATGAGTTTTTTTGGATTTTAAATAATATTTGGGTATATTCATATTTAATTAATATGGATGATATTAAACATCAAGAATTATCATGTCTTTAAGGGAATAGAGTGTTACCTATATTTTCAGACCTTTTACCAAGATTTTATATTATCAATCAATAGAATCAATTTGATTTATAGGATTAATATATTAGTTGGAATTTTATATAAGGAATCATTGTGGATATGGATGTCATCATTGAAAAAAGAAGGTGAATAGTTTATAGAATCTATTTTATAGAATAGAATGATCCTATTTTGTTCTAAAAACTGGTTATTTCTATGTATTATTCATGGATATGTTTTATAATTATATAAATTTTTAAACCTAAAGATATTAAGAATGTGAATATTGTAATATTTATATAAAACCATCTAATCCTATGATATTTATAATAAATAATTTAAATGATATTATTAATCAATTTATTCGATGAGTCATCATCACTATGATACTTTAATTCAATATTTATTGACATATTAAAATGATATCATATCATCATTTATTTTGTGCTTCTAGATAGCAATAAAAATTAAAAAATCTATGTAATATAATAATACCTCATCAATATGACTAGAACACGTTAATCTGAACTATTGTGAGTTTTTCTATACCTTGATTATCTATATATTATAAATTTCACCAAATATTCAGAATCACTATAATATATGATAGAGTAATTTGGGAATCCATGAATCTTCTAATAACTAAGTACTAAAATATTCATAAACAATTTATTTTCATTTTAATATTCTAAATAATTATTAACATTGGGAAAATGATTAAACCAATCCAAGTACCTGATTGAAATAAATATCTGAAAACCAAGATTTTGATTTCCAAGTTAGTAATTTTTTAATGTATTTAATGTGACATATATTGTACCTTTTATAAAAATTGTAACTCAGTTATTTTTAACATTTTATAAAATATATACGGTATAAAATATAAGTTATTATTATTTATACAAAAAAAATTGTTTCTCAAAATATAAAAAATTATTTCACAAACTATAGTGTGAAAGTTTAAAAATTCATAAAAATTTATTATAGTTTTGAGGAGATTTCATCATGTTGACAACATTGAATAAATCTAATTAAAAACTAAAACATAATAAATATTCTACAATAGTATTTAAATATTCATATGTTATAAGATCATTTTTATGGTGTGGATACTTATGGAATATGTATAACCAAAAGTATATAATATTCATTTTATGTCCCATATAATGATATAGATGGGAAATATAAAAATATGTTATATTTCATTCTTTATTTTGTTTTATAAAATTATATATATTTTATTATCAAATAGCATTTTACAAAAAGGATAACTTTTAGTAGGGGGAAACTATGTTACATTAATGATCTAAAGAGCTGAAAAACAAAAATAAATGAAAAAATAATTTGATTCGAGCTAAAAATTAATGTGGATTGTATTGAATCACTTGATCTTATAATTTATATAATTTATTTATATTTTAAATTCCAAATCATTAGATAATTTTATTCATGAATTTTTATAATGATTTATGGTTTCAAAATTGTTGAATGATATAATGGATTTGTGGAATAATTTTTTGTGAATCAGTAAGAATTTTAATATATGTAAATTTAAAACATAAACATATATGAATTTGTAATTCTTAATAATCCTACTAAATTTATTGACGTAGGACTATATAATAAACCCAATTATTTGGTGTAATAGACCAATTTTTTAATTACCTTATATTTTAATCTCCTTATTTCCCGTATTTATTCTTTTTCAATGTGAGTTATAAGAATTCCATGGAGATAAGAAGGTTTGAAAAATGAGTTTTTATAATTTCATATTTTTTGAATAACATGATAAGTAAATAATAATCCAATTATTTGATGACAATAATTATAGAACTCACTGTTGAATCAATTTGGATCTATAAAAGGAGGTATTATCTTCACATTATTCAAATACATATTAATTTCTTATTTTTCCTCAACATCGTACTATAATTGGGTTTAATTTTTAAATAATAATAATAAAATATATATTTTTATAAAATTTGATATGATTTTAAAAATTTTATATTTTTTATAAATTACATGATATCATAGTTGATGACATATAACATATCATTAGGTCAGACATATTTGATTGATGTGTCTAAATCATGATTTTTTGATCATGATATTGTTTATATAAATATGTTTTAAAAAACATACACACATAGTTGGGTATCATTCCAATGATTTAGAGATGTCATATAGGCATATATAGTTCAAACCTTTATTTTTATGTATCTTTGAAAATTATAGGCTAATTAATAAAACATGTCAACATTGTTTAATCATATTACTTGTGTGAAATATATGATATTTTTATCTCAATTTTCTGTTACTGATATAATATATTGGTAAGGATATAGAAAATGATGGAAAATGATATTGGATTATACTATGTTATCTGTAATAACTTGTTACAAATCATTTTCGGAGATACAGTCTTAATTTTTTTGTTTGAAAACATATGCTGGGACTCATTTTTAATCCACTATAATTCATATTATACCATGAAACATGTTTGGGAAGATAATATCAATATCTAAATATGCAATATCTCAATATATTTTTATATATATATTAATTGTTCATTTTTTTCATTTATATTCTTACATTATATTTTCAAAAAAAGAAACTTTTATATTCTGAAAATATTTATAGTTTAAATTAAATTATTTTAAATTAATATTAATTATAATTTGATGAAATTAATGATTTTTATGATTTGAATTTCATAAAAAATAATTTAGTTCACTAAATTTAATTATTTGTTTTCTTATATTTATAAGATAAAGATTTATTATAACTATAATATTTTATTTGGAGTTAAAATTATGTTAAAAATTAAAATATATCAAACTTAATAAATTTTGTAAACTAGGAATATGAGTCAGAATTATTACCTGGATAAGGTTATAAGTTTTGACTTGAATCAGGACGGTTGATTACCGACCACACTATAAGTGAATAGAGTATGATTTTCTACTATATTGTAATTATAATCACTAATACGAAAGGATTTTCCACCAAAATTTTCATGTTAATTATATGGATATATTTGTAATATCATAATTAATTTTCTATAGTATATTCATAATTAAAATAATTTGTATTATAAATACTATACATTAATCTAATTGAATGTGATCATTTGGTCGAATCAATGTGATACATAAATTAAATCACTAGAACATCCATATATATATATATGGATTGTATGAGATGAAACATGTATAAGAAACATATAAAAAATGTAGTGTATTTTTTAAATCTACGGGAATATCATGTGTTAAATTTCATATAAACCATATTCTTGTCAAAACTATGATAATTTAGTATGTAAAACAATAATTTCATGCTTTTAGGTATTAGATATTTATTTTTTACGACACATTCTTATTGATGGAGATGCAAAAATAAATAAGAAATAATATCTTCAGTGATAACTAGATCAATCTTCTAAAAATAGAAATAGGTTAGATTCATTTGGTGTGGGAACACATACTCTATATATATATAGTGTATTGGTTTTAAAATTACAAAATTATTATTATTTTATAACTTTAATTAATTTTTTTAAATCGACATTGGGTCTTTGATTTTTTGGTATTTAAATTATTTAGAAGGAACTATAAGGAAGATTATCTTTTAATAGGTGAACCCAAGGAGCCATTTGATAAGGTAGATAAACTTCTAGATCATTATATTTACTATTTGATTATAATTTGATCAGAAAAACTACTAGCATAATAGAAAAAATTAATTGTGAATAAGATCGCAATTGTGGATAATGGTGGTTAGGAGTATGAAATATTGGTGAATAATGGTCTGAAAAAGGTAGATGAATATTTTTACTAAGAATATCATAAAATCTGATAGTATTATAAGAGTAAATAATACAAGATGGTTTTATCATTAGTATAATGTTGGAAAAAAAGATAACTGTTTATGCATCTTAGGATGTGAAAGGTGGATATTGGGCATGAGGCATAAAAATGATCATACTAGATGAGGCAGTTGGGTTTTTAGTAGGGGACTAAGGCATTTAGAGGTGTGAATGGAAATCCTTAATTCCATCTACATGAGTGAGAATTGTGTATATGAATTTGAGGAGTGACAGTAGCGAAAACCCATGATAATTCACCATAGAGAATGTGTTTGACTTCCATGCTCTTAATTTTCTATTTTATTTATCATTTTCATATAGGACATTTAAATGTGGAAAACATAAAAAATCTAGTAAATATGAATTGTTGGAGTCATATTATTCTTAATCATTTTAAACATGTGGGTTTTATGTGTTCAAAATGAATAAAAAACTCTATTTAATAGAATACTAGAATTGAATAATGTGACATCAGTCCGAATATGTATTGATTTATATGTTCCAATGTGAACACATGAAACTGGTAGTAATTGATATGTCATAAATTAACAAGGAAACTTGTCACCTGATTTTTATGTGTAATATCCCCAATCTAGGATCCACTAACTAATGCCCTAATTCGTGTCACCACATGACCTCAAACGCGCCTCTCCATACTCCATAGGATGATGACTAGCAATGAGGGACTAATAAATCATGGGGGAGACTAAAACCTCTTTACTAGAGTAATAAACAATCGAAAACATATGAAATAACAGAAATAATAAACCATACTATGCATTCCAACCCTTTCCCAAAAATGGGTATAAACCACAACCAAAAAATAAAAATTCCATGTTACACTAATAGGGATAAAAAGTGAATGAAACTACCAAAAAGGGCAATGGAAGCATCCCAAAAATATGTCCTGACTCTAAATTTGAAACCCACATCCATGCATATCCCATGCCCAAGACAACTCCAAAGCACATGGCATTTTCCCTTGTCCTGACCATTAAGCATGAAATCTGCTCGAGTACCAAATGGTGTACCAAGAAGGGTGTGATAAAAAGTAAGTATGCCACCACCAATGGTGTCTAAAAATATCTAATATAAATATATAGTTAATGAGAGTACTAAATAAATTATAATCTAAACAAAATAAAACTTAGGAGATAATAATTAACAATATTCACTTTAGTCATTTTCATCATTTCTTCTATGGGTTAGAAATTTACATCATTTACACTATGGCCTATGTTGGTCAATTACTATGCATAATAGAGTAAGTCATATTCCATACCTCACTAAGGATAAAAATTTCACAAAAAAATAAGATACACTTACCTTGGAGCCTTAGTCTATATAGTCCCATCTAATGCAAACATTAGTAGCATAGATCCTTGACCCCCTTCCATAACCCATGCCTTATAGGGGTGGGGTTTAGAGCCTCTGTCTAACCCAACCTGTGGGCATAGATCATCAAGTCTAATAACCCACAACCATAAAGCCATGTACACATGATTTTTTATATATTTTCCATATAGATCATATCACAAACCACACACAAATAATACACATAACATTTACAGTTTCCATTTAATAAGACATGTGAATCCTCATCAAGCCTTAACTCACTACCACATTTACCATTTAATTAGAAGATCCCACTTAACCCATTTCCTTTTTCATTCTTTAAACCATTTAGAAATATCCACATTTCCCATAAATTATCTTATTTCACATATTCATCTATTCTGATACATTAATAAATTTAACATATTCATCAATTCACATGCCTTAACCAATTTACGCATTTCAATTACCAACCCCTAATCCATTTCTCACATTCACTTTATTTCATTTACAACATTTACATTATACCAAGAAATCCCTAATATCATTACCAATGAATAGAAAAAAAATTCATTAGTATTTATTCATAAATCATCCATCATATAAACATATTTATCATGGGTTTTATCCCAACATAAATCAACACAATGCTTAACATTAAAATCATCCATGTTCGAGAATGTTGGCATGCCCCATGGGCAGACATAAACTAGTAAAATAAACTCAATGCATCCTACGGGGATCATGATAGCTTAAATTATTCATTTTTCAACCATTTTACCAAATATCTCCTAATTCATAAACTGAACAACAATTGACAATCACTAAAACAACCACACATCCACAAATCAGTTTCCATACTATGAGATATATCTAGTTGATCACCTACCTCGATTATGAAGAATAATGATCTCTTAACCTTAGATTTTTTCTAGGATTCATGAAGCCTTTGAAGCCCCATCATAAGATCCTATAAAGAAATTGTTTTTTGTAATTTATAAGAAGAACAAAAATTATAAATTTTATAATTCTGAAAAAGAGAGAAAATAGAATCGTTAGACACACCCATAGTTTTGATCTGCACACAAAGGAACTCCAAACGACCTTGAAACAAAGAAGATCAATCCGGGTGAAACCATGGTTGTTTTGGTTACTCGCTAGAGTTTATTGTGGAGTAATGGGGAATACATTTGGCATAAAACATAAAATATTAAGGATGGGATGGTAAAAACTCACTTTAAATGGGTTTCATGGTTTACCATTGCAGTTTTCCAAACCATGCATCAACCACGTGCCATCGTCTATCCAATAGGGTTCCAAGTCACACGGTTACCTATTGTGATTTTAAAGTTTAAAATATCATGCTCCAACCATGGATAATTCCTCTCTCCAAGACTACACAGTGTGGAATTACCCCTTTCACGGTTAACCTAACCATGCACCCCTCCTCCTAGATATCACGGTTTCCACTAACCATGCGCCAACCTTAAAAAATGTACAGGATAGACCAATTTCACCTTATTTCACATCCTAAATCCCTAGAACACCCAAAGGCTTCCACATAAACCTAATAAACATTTAATTATCCAAAATTAACTGATTCAAGCCCAAATTTAAATAAGAATGTACCACCATGATGTTCAGGATCTTACAACCTCCCCACCTTAATATGGCTCATCCTCGAGCAGCACTCTCGTGCATCACCAAACCTCCAAGGAAAACAAGACAGGACACTAGGACTACATATATATATTCCTCTACTCGGATTCTTCGTGAACATTACCATGATGTCACAAAACTCAAACCAATGGAACATTCTTTCCCCACAAGACTCGCTCACTATGATCCACAATAAAAAATGGATTCTCCTCGAATTATGTATTAGTATCAATATCTACATCTTCAATATCAATCACCTAATAAGGGTTATGGTGATACTTCCAAATATATGAAATATGAAAAAAAATCATGGATTACACTATACCTCTATAGAATAGTCAATCGGTATGCCACCAGACTAATCCTCTCCACAATCTCAAAAGGCCCCATGTACTTGGTTTCCAAATTACCATGTTTCTAAATCTGAGAGTGACCCAAACATAGATACAATCAAAGAAACACATGATCTCCCACCATTAACTCAATATGTATATGATGCTAATCCACATACTATTTCTTCCTACTATGTGCCGTTTCCATATGTTTCTAAATCCATTAAACATATTCTGACATCCCATTGATGATACTTTATCCCAAAAACTCTAGATTTCCCAAACTCTAACCAAAAGAGTGGAGATCTACACGGTTTACCATAGATAACCTCATATAATTCCATCAAAATCATATCATTTTAAATATTTTGTAGAAATATTCAATAAGTAATTAGTTCCTTTCCCACAATCAACAAAAATTGAGGACACATTCCCTCAACATTTCCTCTAATAACTAAATAGTATGATTCGATTTCTTGTATATCTGTGGGTGGAAATCCATACTCAAAAACACCTAGGTAAAAGAACAATTGGTAACCCCTTATAGAAGAGTAAAGTAAAACACATATCACAATCTAAAACTATCATTCGTGGAACCCCATCTAAAGAATACTATCTCTCAATTATACATCTCTCCCATTTTATCATTGCTTAAGGTTTCTCAAATATGTAATTAATGCTCCACCTTTGTCAACCGATGAAAAACTACCTAAATCACTCCATTCATCCAATGAATCCCTGGAATATCCACCATAAAATCCAGCATCACATCATCCCATTTCGATTCTAAAATGGGAAATGGTTGTAAAATTTCACCTCATCACCGATCCTCATTTTTTACCTTTTGATGGGAAAGGAATCATGATGTAAACCCATCAACCTCCTTCATCATCCTAGGCCCAAAATATTTCCTCTATAGATCTTAATGCATTTTGGAAAAATCTAGAAGCACTTTCCACTTTGACGAATGATGTTCTTGTATCAAGTCTTTTTGAAAACCTGTTTCCACAACAACATGAACATAAAAATTAATGATCCCATCATCACTAATTATCAAACTAAAAGGTGAATCCCCACCATTAAGAAATTACCTTAAATTGGAATGTTATGAATCCTTACACTGCCTCACCTTGATCCAACTCAGAATCGTGGAATCAACTGCTACAGATACAAGGGTCGTCTTTCCTTGACAATCAAGCACCTCCAAATGAATCTTCAAAAAAACCCTATTATCCTCTATTCAAAACTAGTTTCTTGAACTACCTAGTTTTGAGTCTTCCATTTCAAAATATCTAAAACACAATTCCACATTCTTGATGTATAAACCAGATCAAAGTTGATAAACTACATGTACTCGACTCATTTCACTGATGAGGATTCAAGTCACCCTAAGAGAATATTTACTTAATAATTCTATGATCAGTAGACCCCATATACCATTCTTCCATAAAGTAGTTCCACAATTACATTAGTGAATAAACCAATGTAGCCAAATCAAGATCATGCATAGGGTAATTTCATTCATGTGGCCTTAACTGTCATAAGCCATACCCCATAACCTGATCATACTACATTAATAATGCCCCAAACTAAACACTGAATGCCTCATAAAACAAGGTATGCACTTTACCCAACTCAGGTTGGATCAAAATTGGGGTTGAATTTAGCCTCCAATTCAACCCATGGAATGCATTTTCATATTCCACATACCATTAAAACTTGATTCGCTTCTGGGTTAATCCTGAATGTGTTGCTACAAAATATAGAAATCACCAATGAACCTTTGATAATATCCCACTAAACTTGGTAAAAATGAACATAAAAAACAATATTCTACTTCCTCCGAGATACAACATATTTCACCTTATCTAGGTCCTCATAAAACCTTCCAATAACATTATGTTACCCAATAAAAGTACCATATCGATCTAGAAATGACATTTGGATAGCTTAGCATATAGCCTATAGTGTATTAGTGTACTATGGATGATGGAATGATCTCTTTCACGATCATTGTGAAACATGGAGTAAACAAGGATTTATCCAAGAAGATAACTAAAAACTGGTCGAGATAAGGGTGAAAATTTTGGTTTATTTGGGCCATAAACAATACTGATGCATTGTTCAACCCGAATAGGATCAAAACAAACTAATACAATTCATACCTTCTCATGATGTATGTACCATGTACATCAGATGGTCTCACACTTTTGGGTGATACTTTTATCTCTTATCAATATTATAAAACACAGAAGCACCCCTTAGTTGATTTAATAGATGATCTATTAGAGAAATGGGGTATTGGTTCTTAATCATCATCTGATTCATCTTTTTATAATCCACAGATAATCGTAGGGATTCATCATCCATCGTAAAAAGTAACAATGGATATACCCAACATAATTTTTGAGGATGAATGAGGCCCCTGTTCTTCAGTCCCCAAATGAGTGTTTAGTCCTTGGAGTTCTTCCGTCACCAATCTATATGGTTGAATTGAAATTTATTTTTATCCTTCCAGTAAATCTATCTTGAACTCAAAATCCCTCTCAGGTGGTATCCATGAAAAGTCCTTTAGGAAATAGATCCAGAAACAAATCCACTATAGGAGTAAAGAAAATTCATTCTTCTCCATAATCATCAAGAATGATACATGGGAATTGAGTTGTGAGTTCACCCAACTGCTGAACAACTGGCCCCTCACAGCCTTCCCGGATATACCATTAAAAGGAATGGACATACATGTATCCCCCAATGGACATGAATTTTACCCTATGATGGTAATACTAAATATGGTCATGGTACAACTCCATCCAATCCATGACCAATATCAAATCAAAACCTAACATCTCAAACAAAAATAGGTCTCTTGAAAAATGGTACCCACCTACCTCAAGAAAAAAACCCCCTTATATTTACATATATTTTATGCCTGCTCACCTAATAGTGTATCAATTGACATCACACCACATTCCCACATTCCACAACTAGACCCAACACAACCACAAACTGAGAAGGCACAAAATAACGTGAGTAAACTATGTCAAATAAAGTACTAGAAATCATAGAGGATACAAGGTTCATACATTATATGGTCTAGCCTCTCCACCTTTATGTGATAAATTAACTACATGAAGCTCTCCTAAAACTCTACCCTGGGATATATTTAGAGTCCTTGTCTCTACACTATCCTACAAATATGGATTCAATTACCCTGTAGTACCATGTCCATCACCTAATATGGTATTTCTAGTAGAGATCAATTTCCTACCAGATAATGGGTAACAAACCCCCTACCTGAACTTATCAACAGTCTCAATCCTCCATTAGTTCCCATATTTTGAGGTTTACTATAAAACCTATTCACATTCCCCCATTACGCTGCATGCTCGGCACTCAACTGGTGGTCAGGGGGAACTTACCAAACTTGTGCATTATCCTTCCACACTAACAGAAAAACCTGTATTCCCTACCCTAAGAGGATGATCCTATCTTCCGACTACTCTTCGCACTTCCACTCTAGTTAAGATTCCTGAAATGATGGTTTCAACCCTTGGAAGTCTGACCACTGGTGTATCTAATTAGAACTACCAACCCACCACCTAAAGACTTCATTTAGTTCCCTTTTGAAATAAAGAAATGGTCCACAACGTCTAAAAACCTATTTAAATGGAACGTGTTCACTTGAGACTTAATATCATGTCTAATTAAATCCTGAAATTGTCTCATAGTAGCAGGATAATCCCCTTCCAATGCCAGAAAAAGGTGCTAAAAGTCTGTGAAGTGGCCCTTGTAATCTATAACTAAAATGTTCCCCTGGGTTAAGATCATAAAATCCATAAACCACACCTATCTCAAGGTCTCTAGATATTCATTCTTGAGAATCCTTTTGTTGACGTATTTACGTAACATTTCATCAGCTTGATGTGTTAGATCCAAAATATCTCACCATCATTTTGCTGGTCCTTGTAGAATATAAGCTACCAACTTAACACTATTCTATGTAGAAATATCCAAGTGGTCCAAAATCTTCTAAATGTACTCTATCAATAACTATTATACCTCTATTCTGACCTCTCCAGAAAACATTGGAGGGTTCTATAACTAAAACTCTCTAGTTAGATCAAAAATACTTAGAACAACCCATCATGGGTCACGTTCTATCACTTGGATAAGATGAGAAGTGTTCTCATGGAACTTCCCCTCTCTTTAATTTTCTTTGACCATTGGATTCTCATACTCTTCTACTGGTGTATTATTCTCAGTGATATTATCTTATCATCCAACTATCACACATCTTAGTTGTGTTATTTATCTATAATGAGAAACAAACATCTCAAACACTTATCATAAAACATATAAAGTTTTCAAAAATAAGGTTCTCTACTAGTTATAAACAACTTACTTCATAAACACTATCCAAACAGATATTTTCAATACATTAACACTACCCTCAACCATTCCTACTCTGATTTATGATCAACATGGGTTAAACTGACTTATGTAGTCATGATATTTTAATCAGACACCCTTGTAAAACCATATATACTTTCAAATATGCAAATATTTCACTTTTAGGTACACTTTCTATCGTGGCCTGGACCTCTCTCGTCCATTACATTGTAAAAATGTGGTGTTAGAGGCTTTCCGAAGGTCAAGGTAACGTATCCCCAACGCTTTTTCAAAATCATCTTTTTTGATGAACCGTTTCAACAGTAGACAGTTGAGAAATTTAACATCACATTACGTCATCAGGTACTTTTGATGTTTCTAACTACCTCTGTTTTGGAGTAGTGTCTTGGGGGTGCGCTTGGGTGAACTTTTAAGGAGAACTAAAGGGCAGTAGCTTTTACACGGGTAGCATACTGATTTTCTAAACCATGCAGCCAAACTGTGCATAGTTGTCTTAGAGGCAATAGCTCCCACATGGATGGTGCATAGTTTTTCTAAACCATGTGGCCAAACCGTGCGAGAAGGGTGACCATGGCAGTAGCTAACGCACGGTTAGCACACTGTTTGTTAAACCGTGCGAACTAACCGTGCGGCCACTTAAACTAGATCCTAAAATTGTGGATCTTGACCGTTTTGCCTATAACTTTATTGTTTAAGCTCCTAAGTTTCCATAACTCTGGATTACCCTCCCTTGAAGATAGGGGAACCTATCCCAATCATTTTGGAGGTGATCTGATGTCTTCCATTGGCAAATCGAAGCCGGTTTGTTGAGGTACGTGATCATTCTTGTTTGGTTGTTGGATCTACTTAGATCTACTCATCCTATTCTCGTGGTTTCTTGGATTTACGCCCGTTATGGGTAGATCTAATTGTGTGTATGCCAAATATGATGTGATTTGGTCTTGGTTTTGTTAGGAGAAGAGATCTAAGGAGGGTTCTTAGAGGATCAACCCAGATTTCTTGTGCGTTCTCCGTTTGTTGGGGTTTTCGTCAAAAACCTTTGTGGTAGGGATCTTACCTTCATCTCTCTCTCTCTATTTTGCATCATGTGGGGTGGGTATCCTCTTGTTTTCATGAGGTACGGTTGAACCAGTAAATAAATATAATAACTAGTTAACGAACAGGTTTTGGGAAAGTTTTGTTGATATTGTTGTTTTATTTCCATCAATGCTTATCCTTTGATTATATTGTGAATTGAATATGCTTATTCCTACTAAAAATCACAATCGATGGGGGCCTTTGCTTGCGTAATTAAATGTTTCCCTATTTTTCATGATTGTTTTGTGGATGGAATTACATAGAATGTGGAAATTGGTTAATCATGTAAAGTTGGATGATTAAATGTATACCTGGAACCCTTGTATGATCACCCCGATTAAACTAAATTAAAGAATAAATTTTTTGGGTGTTGGTTGGGGTATACTTATGTGAAGGGGTGTTTCATGGGTTTTTGTGGAACGGGTGAGCAGTGGGGATGTGGTTGTCTTGGTTGTGGGTTGGCATGTACGATACAGTTGTAATGAGCAGTGGGGATATGGTTGGCTTAGTTGTGGGTTGGCATGAATGATATGGTTCTGATGGGCAGCAGAGCTGCAAGAAATGGTATTGAAGGGATGATGATGTGGTACAGGTATTTTTTCCGAGGTGTTTGTGGTTATGGTGGTTGGAAGCAGGGCTACAGGGATGGGTTGTGCATATGAATAAAGTGGAAGAGTTAACTAATGAATTGTGGGGCATGGTAGTTGATTAAAGAAGGAAAATCAATGGAATTGATTGGCTGATAAAAGAAAATGGTTTTGTGTTTCTTGTGTGTTACCAAACTATATTTTTTGTTGGCATGGATATGTTTTACGAATGGTTGGTCAGGTTCGGTTGTCTTTAGTTTCTCGGTAGTTAACAAACTAATAAATTAAAACTATTGAAACATGAAAAGCTTAATGGGGTTTGGGGCTGTTTATTGTGTGCATACATTCATGGTTGCAGTGTCAAGGAATGTGCTCAGATCTTGTGTGAAGAAGCCTCAGGATGGGCTGAGTGGTTGATATAATTATATAAATCTATATGTTTTATGTTTCTTTACGCACCCCACCCATGTTGAGCACTACATACCAAACACCCGTGGGACATGGGGTGAGATTCCCAAACATCCAAAGGATGGATGGTTACTATACTTCCCTGTGACCCCACTTCCAGGTTCTATAGACCATGATCCATCGGGTAGGTTGCAATAGATATTTCCCAAGAATCTTCGGGATGAGGATGTGATGTGTTTCCAAGAGTCTTCGGGATGAGGATGTGATGTGGTTCCTAGGTGTCTTCGGGATGAGATGTGGTTATGGATGAGGATTGAGTGTTGGTGGTATATTATGAGCTTCGTATGGCCAGGTTGCAGCACTAGCTCAAGCTTCTAATGGCCAAGTTGTGGAACTAGCTTAGGAAGAGGGGGAAGCACCAGAGCATCAGGGGTGAGGGCTTGAGCAGTATTCAGTGGGAAGGTTGTACGGGGTACCCATACTTTGATAATATTATTATACTACTCTATTGACTAGTGATATTTTGTGAGTGTGGCTTGTAAGGTTGGTTGGATTGATTCATTTCTAGGCTTTGGTTCTTTCTTTTTTCTGAAGGGGCATTAAGATGTCTCCCCACCTGTGCAGGAGAGCTTTCGGTTTTCCTACTTAGTATACATTTATTCTCGCCATACCATTACTTTCAGTTCTTCATAAGGACTTCACAGACCATGCAGGGCCTTTCTAATTGGGCATTAGAGTTTTTCTTATTGCAGTTTTTGCTTTCTTTTTGGTATCGTACATGGGAGCTTTTCTTGTACGTGTACTTTTGTTTCAGTTTTGTATAAAACATGCATATGGGTTGGGTTGGGGTTTATTTTCATTTACTTGTCCCTTTTTCTTTTGGTGTTTGACTCATCCTATTTCCTGATCTTAAATAATAAAAAGGGTAATTCCTCCCATATTTGTGAAAAATCAAACCCTTGGTGCTATTCGCCACTCTGGGGCCTACTGGAGGTGCGACTCGGGGGGGTCATTATCTCCCTTTCATCATTTCCAGCTTAGGAGGAGCATCTTTGGTGGGAGGGGGTCATGACAGAATGGTATCAGAGCGAGGTTGAGAGATAGGATGGAGTATTGAGTTAGGCATAGAGAGGATTTCATGTGATAGTAGGGCAACAGTATTGGGTGATCATGGAGTGTGAAATAGGCAAAGGAAGATCGGACAGGACACGAGATTTTAGGGCCCCCCATGACCTGATTAAAGGACTCGAGACCTACCAAACGACCAAGTGAGGCTACACTGATTGCAGGTTAGAGACCCTAGGAAAGGTACATGCATCATAATGACTTGTGCTCTTGTGTTTCTAGTGTATTTTGGGGATTTAAAATGAATAAAGAGTCTAAGAAAAATTTAAGAAAATTATTCTACACTACTCTGGCTTAAGAATCCCTCGTTTACCATGCAGTTATGGAACATGGGAGGTGACCATGAGTAGTGCGGGAGATCGAGGCCTAGGGGGTTGACATGGCTGATCGACGGAGGGATGACTGAGAGCAGGAGGATGATCAGTGGCAGAAGACGTTTGTGCCTTTTAGCGACAGACCCTCCGGAAGTACGAGGGAAACATCTCTGATATGGAGATAGAGAGCTGGCTAGAGGCTCTGGTGATAGCTTTCAGCTTGATCCGGGCTCCGGCAGAGTGATGGGTTCCTCTGGCTGTGAGACAGATGCGGGGAGCGGCGCGTCAATGGTGGATGCTCTATCTCATTGAGAAGAGGGAGACTGAGGTTACGTGGTCATATTTCCAGAGGGAGTTCCGGGAAAAATTCCTTTCATCCACAATGAAGGCTGAGAATAGGCAAGAGCTACTCTCCCTCCAATAGGGGAGCATGTCGGTGAGAGATTTGGGGATCAAGTTCAAGGATCTCCTCCATTTTGCTCCAGACCAATTTCTAGATGAGGAGTCTCAGGTGAGACATTTGGAGGAGGCACTTTGACCTCCTCTCCAGTATGTTGTTACTCCCTTCACCCTACTGACGTACTTGGAGGTCCAAGAGAAGGCTGAAGTGGTTGAGAGGATATACACTCTAGGAGGTGTGTTGCGAGAGGGAATCCAGTTGGGCTCGTCGAGGGGAATGTCTTCAGTAGCTGGCCTCCAGCATCAAGGCCCTCTAGGTTCCGACCATTAGGGAGCAGGCCTTGACAGTTTCAGTTCCGATCTCCTAGTCCTCGCCCTTTTCCTTTGGACCTGGGACCGAGGTGTCTCATCTATGGCAGTCATGGGCACCTTCAGAACCAATGCCCAGACCGAGTCCAGTATAGTGGAGGTGGACCAGTTCAACACCTGCCTCAGCCATAGCAGTTCCCAGCCAGGACGTTCCAGCAGTAGCAGCAGGGGCACTGAGCTCCCACTCCTCCCAAGGCAGACTTTGCTGGAGGAATCCAGCCTCAGGGCACTCCTTAGGGACCTCGACCAGGGCATGGTCGGTGTAACACCCCGAGATTTTATGAAAAATATTATTTTTAATTTCATTAATGTATTGTGTTGTACGCTACACAAAAATGATCTTTCACAACACGCATCCTTGACTTGCCTTGCATTACATGAAATCGCGACCTTCCTCGATAGCGTGTGTAGTATGCAATACCGAGTTTCACTAAACAAGATATTATTATAATATTATTATGAACTAGCTGTTATGAATAGTAATACCCACTTTTTGAAATTTTATAAATTTTATCTTTTAAAATGGACTTCATTTTTGGATTCGGAATATCGAAATTAGCTTAGGGTAAAATTTTGGTACTTTTCGGATAACATTCATTATCTAATGAATAGTGAACATTACTAAATTTTAATTAAAAATATATTTTTTAATAGAAATAATTAATAGTGATAAATTATTAATTTGAGTGGTTTTAAAGTATATTTAGAATATTTTTTTACAATTTAATACAATTTTGTTCATTGGATGTAATTTCACATTTAAACCAGACATAAACAAGTGTCAATCTTTTGATAGTTATTATCTCTTAAAAACACGCTATTTGTTTTGACGACGGGAATTAATTTTTAAATTAATTAATGCAACTGATACATTTTGAATTTGGTAAAATAGATATCATTTTTGAGTTCATAATATCAAATATAGCTTAGGCCTAATTTTTGGTATTTTTCTGGAAACTTTCATTTTTTTGATGAATAGTGAAACCACTAAGTGGTAGTTAAAAAATGAATTTTTCATAAAATTTAATTTTACCACTTCTGTGAGTGGAATTTCAAAACTCCGAGAGACACGGTTGATGTCAGTATGTAAAATGTGGTTCAA
This sequence comes from Viscum album, assembly GCA_963277665.1. NCBI lineage: Eukaryota > Viridiplantae > Streptophyta > Magnoliopsida > Santalales > Viscaceae > Viscum > Viscum album. The sequence goes on from OY728142.1 coordinate 1,415,450,605, forward strand.
TGAGATGAAAATAATTTTTTGGTGAATAGTAACTTTTTATTTTTTTTACCACGGTTAAAAGTAAATATGGTAATTGAGGGTAAATTTATATTATTATTACCCTAACAGATGTCCCAATTCTATTGGATAAGTGTAATTCAACCAAAAACAACATTAGAAATAAAATATGACCATCTAGGCCCACTTGGATTAGATTAGGACAATTATTATTAATTTATTTAAAGAAGGGTTAAAATAGTTAAAATCAATGTTTAATAAGTAAATAATTTTTAATATAGGGTTATACATAAGATAAATTCAAATATAAATATTTATTAGAAAGATAAAAAGATTTCATACATAATGATATTAAATATTAAATTTTTAGACATTAAATAATTTAATTTATTTATGACACAATGATGATGCAGTAATTATTTTATTAATGAAATATTGACATAATTGATGTTAGAAATACCTAAATAAATGTAATTTGAGACTTTTTATGAATTCCAATAATTTTTTAGGTTAATATGACATGTTAGTATTGATTTAATTTACTTTTTTTGAACTATTCTTTCTGTTATGATTTTCACAGAATCAATTACCAAATAGTATCAAAATTGACATAAAATAGTTTTTAAAACAAATATTATATTATTAATTGTTATTTTATTCCTAAAAATATAAGGTTCGGCAAATTGACTTAGATATGGTTATATATATTAATAATAAACAACTTGGGGTTCGTTTGGCTTGTTATAATATGTTAATTAACCTTATAGTGTAAGAAAACAAGAAGACACGGTAAAAGTAAAATAATTTAACTTAAAGTTAAATATAAATGATAAGGTTAAAATAGGAATCTAAAAATGTCTAAATTCTATTGGATGAGATTATTTCTACCCATACACACCTTATCTTCAAAATAAATAAATTTAGAGCTATTTAAAACTGAATATGACTTTATTATAAAATAATATTTTTAGTTTTCCAAAGGTGCCCCTCTCCTCCCTTATAAAAGGGAACCTCCTCCCTCTCTTCCTCACACCACATTGATCCTTCAATCTCGGCCAACCCCTGCCAATATCTCCTCTCAACTTACCTATAAACATCCTAGTGGTCCTGGTCTTCTTCAAAGACCAATTTTAGTGCCTTGAAAGGAGGTCTCAAAGAGGCGCTTCAAAGAAGAGGTAATGTCTGTTACCGATTCTTTCAACTTTATTTCTTCTTCCACATCTTCTTATTTAGTTGTATCATTATGAAGTAAAAGCATCTATATCACTCATATACTGATATGTTATTATAAGTATGAAACAACCCTATTTCACCATCTGTCCATCCTATGGAAAACGAAATCACCGCGCGTGCGTACGTACGGAATACCGTCTCCACGCAGTGGTGTAATCTATTTTCCACCACCACCTTACTTGGATGGGTATAATGGTGTAAATAATGACTATATATGATTATTTTAAAGTGATTTTTATTATGAAATATTATTAATACACTCTAATACAATTACACGATCATGGGAACGATATCATCGCTCGTGCGTACGTACGGAATACCGTCTCCACGATGTGATGCGACTCTTTCTACATGATATTAATTTAAATAATGATTATATAAATGAATTGAATGAATAAATATGATATATGTTACACTAATACCATTCTGGAAATGAGTTATCTATAACCTAAAATAAGAATAAGAATTTATTCGACAAAACACGCATAAGAACAAAAAGCAAAAAACACCCAAATAACAAGTAACAATGAAATATTACTAATAAGAAGCTAAGAATATGACCATATATTATATCATAACAATTAGTATGATTCTGGAATAAGTCAATGACATTATTTAAATCATTATACAGGAGGTTCGGACTCTTATGAAGCAAATCGGACCTAAGGTAAGGGAAATATCACAATCTCATTTTTATCCGAGATTGTTTATAATTTGGAATTTACTGGGGTATATTTTATCATCCACATCCATGTTTCCTCAATATGAAATATTTATATACTTCTACAATAGTTTATATCAAATTTTAACCATTGGTGAGTTTTTAATAAATGATATGAAAGGAATCTTTTGTCATTTTTCGTACGAGGTAGTTTTTGACTTTTCCGACAAAAGTACGAGAAGAATGTTTTTTAACTTATATGGAATGAATGGATTTTTAAAAAATTATTTCCAAGAAGCTTCCTTTACAAGTTTTCAAGTTTATTTTTAATCAACTTATTTTAGTTTAAAATTGTATGACATGTTAAGAAAGGAAAAATGTTTTTGAAGTAGAAATGAAATTTTCCTCAAAAATGGAGTTCAAGTGTTTTATCAAAATTAATTTTCATCTAAGATAATATAGGGTTCTGTTTGTATCCCTATTATTACATTGATTTTATTATGTTGTGATGTAATTATTTTTATTTATTCCTTTATCTTATATGAATTGTTTTATGATATCACGATGTTTAAGAATCCCATTTTTATTACATGGGTTATGCTATGATGTATGGTTTATGATTTTGTCAAAGACATAAGAATGGTATCATTATGATATGGGTGGGACCTATATCTCCCTCAAATGCATTGGGTAATGATTTTATATCTCACGAGATAGACATGGTTGGAACGGCAGGTTAAGCCGGTTCAGTGAAACAGGACTGAAACGAGGAATGAACTCGGTTCAGAAATGGACTTTGTCCACTATGATAGTCTTGGAAATGAGTCTTGACTAATAAGAAATGATTCTATATGATTATGTGTGTATGACACAAAGTTTCTTATTTTATGTTATGATTATTGGGATTACATTTCACTACTATGATTTATCCCATGTTATGAAATTATGATCTCTTTTTCAGGTTAAGATTTCCAAAATGTTATGTTCTTATGAATATGATGTGATTGATATTTCTTTTCTTTACCCTTAATGAGCATTTTAGATCACCCTTTTTATGTTTCATTTTCCCCCTGGATTAAAAGAATTGTTTTAGGTATGAAAAAAAAGTGGAATATCTTTATGGGAGATGTTGAAGATCTTTCACCACGATTAGAAGATTACGTTCCATGTTTCCAAAGACACTAAACTATTACGGTCCTTGTGTGTCTATTTTTGTTATGTCTTATGTATTCCACAAAAGTAATGTAATATCTATGTCCCTAAATCTTCGGGTCTCTATAGTCGGGGAGGTGGCTGACAACCGAGAGGCATAGGAGTTGGTCGTGGGCAGTTGCATGCTACAGAGGTAGCGGTTCCAGCAGGGCAAGAAGTCGTTTGAGGTACAATAAGCTTGTCTAGTACCTTGTACTATGCCTTGTTTTATTCAAGAGCTTCACACTCCTTTGTTGCACCTAGTCTAGCATGCGCCTTGGGCCTAGACATAGATACACATTCTGTACCCCTGGTTTTGAGTACGCCAGTCAGAGGTCAGACCAGCTTGTCTCGTGTTTGAAAAGGATTTAAGTTGATGTTGGGGACACACCAATCCAGTGGAGATCTCCTTTTACTTCAAATTAATCCATAAGACTTCATTATATGCATCAATTGGCAATTCTTGGTGTGTTCCATCATCAATTGTTTATGAAGAAGGGTTGTTTTTTCAGGCGTGGGTGACCGATGTGTGACTTTCCTCAGTGATCGGGGTTGCCAGGAGGGTAGCTGGCGAGGGGATCCCTTTCATTCCTCGTTAGTCTGGCTATTAGTTGAGTCGGTAGATATGGAAATGGTACAAGTCTCTAAGATCGTCAGCGAGTTCATGGACATCTTCCCTGAGGAGGTGGTGACTCTACCCCTTCAACGATACATTGAGTTCAGAATATACTTACAACATGGTTCCCGTCCGATTTCTATGGCCCCCTATCGGATGGAACCTTCGGAGCTGTGGGAGTTGCGGATTCAGATTGACAATCTAATGAAGAAGGGTTTTGTCTGACTGAGTGCAACACCATGGGGTGCTCATGTCTTATTCACAAAGAAGGCAGATGGTTGTCTCAGGCTATGCATAGAATACTAGAGACTGAACCAGGTAACCATCAAGAACCGTTACACCCTCCTGAGGATAGACGATCTCTTTGACCAACTGAGGGGAGTAGGTTGGTTCTCTAAGATCGATATGTGGTCTGGATATCACCAGTTGAGGGTGAAAGAGGGTGACATCTCGAAGACTGTCGTTAGGTGAAGATATGGGCACTTTGAGTCTGTGGTCTTGTCGTTCGGCGTTAAAAATTCACCAGCCATGTTCATGGGACTCATGAACTCCGTCTTTCTGGAATACCTATACCTGTTCTTAGTCATCTTTATCAATGACATCTTGTTCTACTCAAGATCAGAGGAGGATCATGATGGTCACATGAGAACGGTTTTAGAGGTCCTCTGATAGCACCAAATTTATGGAAAGTTGTCCAAATGAAAGTTTTGGACTCAAGAAGTATGCTTCCTTGGACACGTGGTGTCCGAGTAGGGAATAGCGGTGGACCCATCAAATGTTGAGGCAGTTGTTTCTTGGGCAGCACCCAAGAACATGGAAGAAGTTCATAGTTTCATTGGACTAGCAGGCTACTACCAGAGGTTCGGGCCCAACTTCTCCCAGTTTGCAGCACCTTTGACAGCCTTGAAAAAGAAAGATCAAGCTTTCATATGGGATGAGTAGTGTAAGTCAGCCTTCGGTTATCTAAATAGAAAGTTGGTTAGTGCCCCAGTGATGAGATTACCAGAGGAGGGAGTAACGTTTGAGGTATTCTGTGATGCCTCAGGCCAAGGCTTGGGGTTTGTGCTGATGCAACAACAAGGGGTGATCTCCTATGGGTATAGGCAGTTATGTCCTCATGATTTTAACTATTCCACCCACGATATAGATCTTGTGGTGGTTGTGTTTGCACTGAAGTTGTGGCGGCATTACCTCATCGGTGAGTGCTTTGTGGTCTTCACAGATCACAAGAGTTTGAAGTATATCTTCTCCCAGTGGGACCTAAATTTGCAATGGTGAATGTGCATGGAGTTCTTCTAGTACTACGACTTTAAAATCTCTTACACCGAAGGAAAAGAAAATGTGGTGGCTGACACATTGAGTTGGAGGAAGGACGAGGTTCAAAAGTCGGCAGATGTCTGGATGGCGATGGAAGAATTGGCTGCACTACACCTCGATATATAAGAAGATGGTGGTAGAGGTTGTCTGTTTCAGATGATAGTGCAGTCCTCCCCAATACAGATGGTGGAGGAGTCTCAGTGGGGAGACACAAAGAGTGAAATGATGCATGATCGGGCTATCTAGGGAAATGCTCCAGAAGGATGGTTGGAGAATGGTCTGAATCAAATGCTTTTCTGGGGGAAAGGTTTTTGTTCCAGAGGCAATGCACGAGAGATTTCTTGGTGAGTTTCACAAGTCACCCCTGGAAGTACACCCGAGAGCTTCCAGGATGTTCTAGGGCTTGAGAGGGCAGTTCTGGTGGCCCGGGGTGAAACAATCAGTAGCAGAGTTCGTTGCAATGTTCCTCGTGTGTCATTAGGTGAAGGCTAAACACCGCATCCCAGGAGGTCTGTTACAACCTTTAGATGTCCCCGAGTGGAGGTGGGATGACATCTCAATGGATTTCGTCGTGGGGCTGCGTATAGTTCTAGGGTGTTGTGACGCCACCTGGGTAGTGGTGGACTGGCTGATGAAATCATCCCACTTCCTAGAAATCAAGGAGTCAAGTACAGTTGATTCCCTAGCTCAGACATATGTGAATAATGTGGTTCGATTGCACGGAGTTCCGAGATCTATAATATCTGACAGGGATACCTAGCTTACCTCGCGGGAATGGAGAGGAGTGCAACATGCTTTTGGCACCCGGCTATGCCTCAGCACTGCTTTCCACCCCCAGACAGGTGGGTATACAGAGATCACCAACTAGAATTTTGAAGATATGCTACGAGTATGAGTTTTGGGCTTTGTAGGATCATGGGTACAACACTTGCCTATGATAGAGTTCTCTTACAAAAATAGCTATCACTCATCCATTGGCATAGATCCTTTCAAATCTTTGTATGGGAGGCCGTTCTGCTCACCTATATGCTGGACAGAGGTTAGAGAAGTAGGTGTTCTTGGCACAGAGGTGGGGAAGAGCATGACAGAGAAGGCTCAGTGTATGTGAGAGAGGATGAAGGCAGCTCAGGACGGGAAGAAGTCATACGCCAATAATAGGAAGATAGCCTTGGATTTCAAGGTCGAGGACCACGTGTTCATAAAGGTCTCTCCTCAGCACGGGCAGTGAAGATTCGGAAAGGGAAGAAAGCTTTCTCTCAGGTTCGTCGGGCCCTTCGAGGTGTTACGGAGGGTCGGTGAGGTGGCTTATCAACTGGCACTGTCGCCACCTCTACAAAGGGTTCACGACGTCGTCCATGTGTCTCAGCTCCTTCGGTACCTGCATGATGATTCACAAGTCGTCGACTAGGGAGAGCTAGATATCTGGGATGATTCAACATTTGTGGAGTGACCCATGATGATCGAAGGTCGTCAAGAGGGGTTTTTTCATGGACGAACCATTCCATTGGTTCGTGTGCTATGGAGGCATGGTGGGCTTGAGGAGAGTACCTAGGAATGGGAATCACAGATCTGTGCCCAGTACCCAGGGTTGTTTTGAGTTTTATCCTTTTTTTCATACCTGTTTACGACGTAATGCTTAACCTGGTTAACTATGAAATGTGTTTCAAGTGCGTAAGAAGTGTCCTAGAATGTGGGTAGGGGTGGACCTAATCCCAAGTTAAGAGGCATTAAATTGGATGCGCCTAAACCTGTGTGGGTGAGACCGTGTCGCCCAAAGCGGATAATATCTTAACATGGAGGAAGGAAAACCCCTCACCTGCATGACCGGACGGTTTAATATTTTTCATTGTGTGGTTGCACCGGGGGGAAGAATGGTATGTTTTTGATTGTTCGGGAGATAGGTGAGGAAGGGGGTGCTCCTTGGTAACAAAGAGGTTTGCTCCTGAGAGGTATCTTTTAAGGGGGGAGTTGTCCAGAACCCTCTCCTTTCTTCAGGTCTAATTTTAATTCTCAAGGGAGAGAATATTTGAGAGGTATCTGATGTAATGGACTAGACCTCTCTGGTCTATTAAATTTTATAAATGTGGTGTTAGAGGCGCTCAAGAGGTCAAGGTAACTTATCCCCAATGCTTTTTCAAAATATTTCTTCTTGAGGAACCATTTCATCGGTAGACCGTTGAGAACATTAACATCTCGTTACATCTTTAAGTATTTTTGATGTTTCTAGCTACCTCTGTTTTGGAGTAGTGTCTTGGGGTGCACATGGGTGAACTTTTAAGGAGAACTAAAGGGTAGCATCTTTCACATGGGCGGCGCACGGTTTGTCTAAACCGTTCGGCCAAACCATGCATAGTTGGCTTTGAAGTAGTAGCTCTCGCATGGACGGTGCATGGTTTGTCTAAACCGTGCGGGAAAATAGTGCGAGAAGGGTGGCCAGGGTAGTAGCTAACGCACAGTTAGCACACGGTTTGTTAAACCGTGTGATCTAACCTTGTGGCCACTTAGATTAGATCCTAAAATTCTGGATCGTGACTGTTAGGCCTCTAACTTTCTTGTTTAAGCTCTTAAGCAGCCATAACTCGAGATTACCCACCCTTTATGATAGGAGAACCTCTACCAACCATTTTAGAGGCAATCTGAAGGCTTCCCTTGGCAATTCGAAGCCGGTTTCTTGAGGTACGTGATTGTTCTTGTTTAGTTGTTAGATCTACTTAGATCCACTCCTCCTCTTCTCTTGGTTTCTTGGATATACGCCTGTTATGGGTAGATATGAATGTGTGGATGCCAAATATGATGAGATTTGGTCTTGGTTGTGTTAAGAGAAGAGATCTAAGGATGATTCTTGTAGGATCATCCCGGCCTTCTTGTGTGTTCTCCGTTTTTTGGGGTTTTCGTCAAAAAACTTTGAGGTAGGGATCTTACCATTATCTCTCTCCCTCTATTTTGTGCATCATGTAGGGTGGGTATCATATTGTTTTTATGAGGTACATTTGAACCATTAAATAAAGATAATAACTGGTTAAAGAATGGGTTTGGGAAAATTTTGTTGATATTTTTGATTTATTTCCATCAATGCTTATCCTTTTATTATGTTGTGAATTGAATAGGCTTATGCCTACTAAAAATAACGGTCATTAGGGTCCTTTTCTTGCACAATTAAATGTTTCCCTGTTTTTTGGATTGTTTCATGGATGGAATTTCATAGAATATGTAAATTTTTTAATCATGTAAAGTTGGATGAAAATATGAATACCCGGAACCCTTGTATGATCACCCCGATTAAACTAAATGAAAGAATAAATTTTGTGGGTTCTGGTTGGGGTCTAATTATGTGAAGGTGTGTTTTGTGGGTTGTTGTTGAACGGGTGAGAAGTAGGGTTGTGGTTGTCTTGATTGTGGGCAGGCGTGTACGGTATGGTTGTGATGAGCAGTGGGGCTTCGGTTTACTTGATTATGGGTTGGCGTCTATGATATGGTTGTGATGGGCAGCAGAGCAGCATAAAATGGTATCGAAGGGATGATGATGCGGTATGGGTATTGTTTCCGAGGTGTTTGTGGTTATGGTGGTTGGCAGCAGGGCTACAGGGATTGGTTGTGAATATGAATAAATTGTAAGATTTAACTAATTAATTTTGGGGAATGGTAGTTGATTAAATACGGAAAATCAATGGAATTGATTGGATGATAAAAGAAAATGGTTTTATGTTGCTTGTGTTTTCCCAAATTATATTTGTGGTTGGCAGGGATATGTTTTATGAATGATTGATATAGTTTGTTTGTTGTTAGTTTCTTGGTAGTTAAGTATCTGATAAACTAAAACTATTGAAACAAGAAAACCTTAATGGGGTTTGGGGTTGTTTCTTTTGTGCATACATTTTTGGTAGCAGTGTCGAGGAATGTGTTCAGATCTTTTGTTTAGAATCCTTAGGATGGGTTGAGTGGTTGATATAATTATATAAATATGTACGCTTTATGTTCCTTTACACACCCCACCCATGTTGATCACTACGTGACGAACACCCGTGGAACAGGGGGTGAGATTCCCAAACATCCAAAGGATGGCTGGTTACTGTTCTTCCCTGTGCTCCCTCTTCCAGGTTCTATAGCCCAATATCCATTGGGAAAGTTATGACAGATATTCCCCAAGAGTCTTCGGGATGAGGATGTGATGTGTTCCCAAGAGTCTTTAGGATGAGGATGTGATGTGGTTCTCAGGTGTCTTTGGGATGAGATGTGGTTATGGCTAAGGATTGAGTGCCAGCAGGATACTATGAGCATCGTATTGCTAGGTTGAGGCACTAGCTCAAGAAGAGGGGGAAGCATTAGAGCATTGGGCTGGAGGGCTTAATCAGTATTCAGTGGGAATGTGGTGCGGGGTACCAATACTTTGATAATGTTACTATACTGCTCTATTAACTTGCAATATTTGGTGAATGTGGCTTGTAAAGTTGGGTGGATATATTCCTTCCTAGGATTTGGTTCCTTCTATTTCCTCACAGGGAATTAGGATGTCTCCCCACCTGTGCACGAGAGCTTTAGGTTTTCCTACTGAGTATACTTGTTTTCTCACCCTACGTTTACATTCAGGTCTTTTGGAGGACTTCAAGGGCTGTGTAGGACCTTGCTAGTTAGGCGTTGGAGTTTTGCTGGTTTCAGTTTTTTCTTTCTTTTTGGTATCATACTTGAAAGATTTTCTTGTACTAGTACTTTTGTTTCGGTTTTGTATAAAACATGCATATGGCTTGGTTTGGGGTTTATTTTCATTTACTTTTTCATTTTTCTTTTTGTTTTTGACTCATCCTATTTCTCGATCTTAAATAATAAAAAGGGTAATGCCTCCCATATTTGTGAAAACTCAAACCCTTGGTGCTAGTCACCACTTCAGGGCCTACTGGAGGCGGGACTCAGGGGTCATTATCTTCCTTTCACCATTGCCCACTCAGGGGGGGTATCTTTGGTGGGAGGGGGTCATGACACTATCTATTTCACAACTTGCAACAGAAAACATTTTCGACCATTTAAAAACACTTATTAAGAATAATTTTTTAATCATTATTTCAAATTCTTTCCATCTATGCATTTTTTTATCTTTATTAGAAATTGCAATTATAAAAATTTTAATTAATGGGAAATACATTCTACCCTTATTGTCCCACACATCCATCCCATGTGTGATTACTATGATGCCTGACACCTATATCCATAGGTTCCTATAATGATGCATGAATGAATAACTTAATTAAATTCTAGACACAGTAAAAATATCAATAAATAAGTTACATCAAAAAAAGTGTATCACTCAATGGTTAAATATCATTCAACTATAACAGAGCACATCAAGAACAATAATTCCCACCCTAGGAACTTGTTTTTTCCCTCATAAACGGGTTAGAAACTCTTAAGAATGATCTTATTCACAACACCCAACACATCCTGATCTCCCATCTACTAAACCCAAATAATAAGAATGCAAAAAAGAATCACTCAGATGTTGCTTTGTAATGTCCCCAAAATAGGATTTATTAGAAGGTGCCTTGTGTAGGTTTTCCACATGACATCAAATGCACCTCCTCATACATCAGAGGTTTCCAACTAGCATTGTGGGTCAAAAAAATCATGTACGGGGACTATAAACTCTTTACAATATTGAGCCACAACAGACAACATATGTAATAATGGAAACAATAAATAATGAACTACAGAATTAATTAAATTTGTTTCCAAAACTTTGTATAAACCACAACCAAACAATAAATATTCCATGTCATTATAATAGTTCCAAAAGTGAATAAAGAATAAAAATAAATAACAATGAAATAATACCCAAAATGGGTCCTAACACCATGTCTGGAACCCTCATCCATGGACATCCCATGACCAGGTCAACTCCTTATCCTAGGGCATTTTCCCCTATCCTAAATTGAAACCATGAAGTCTTCTCATGTACCTAAGGGATGCCCCAGTAGAGTGTGAGTATAACTCAGTAGGCCACCACCAATGGTGTCTAAAAATTATATAATCTAAATAGATAGTTTATTTAAGTAATAAATAAGTGAAACGATATTCAAAAGAAATATTGGGATCTGTTAGTTAACAATATTCACCATATCCATTTACAACATTTTTTAATGGGTTAGGCATTTACATAATTTACACTATAGCCTAATCTATTCAATTACTATAAAAATGAGATTAATTCAAGTTCCCTATCTCCATAGAGAATTTTTTTTACAACAAATACAATTCAATTACCATGGATCCTCAGTCGAGGAAGTCTCGTCAAATGTAAATGTTAGGGGCATAGAGCCTTGGTCCCCTTCCCAAAACCATGCATTGTAGGGTTGGGATTTAAAACCTTAGTCAAACTCAACCCATGGGTGTAGATCCTCAAGCCCAATACCCCACAACTACCAATCCATGTTCATAGACTTTTTTATCCATTTTTCACATGTACCATATCAAAAACCATACATAAAAAATATGTATAACATTTAAAAATTACATTTCATAAGACCTTTGAATCATCCTCAAGCCTTAACCCACTATCACATTTTCCATTTACTTAGAAAATCCCATTTAACCCATTTCATTTTTTATACCTTAACCCATTTAGCATAACAAAAAATTACCACACTTTAGCCCATTTGAAATATTTATCAATTCTGATACATTAACCCATTTATCATATTAATCAATTCATATGCCTTAAACTATTTATGCATCTCAATTACCAACTCATAATCCATATTTTTCACCCAGTTTATATCATTTACCCCTTTCACATTATACTAAAAAATCCATTATTCTATTGCCAATGACTACACACAACTACCATATGTGCCTCTTCATAACTCAAACAACATATCAACATATTTATCAAGGTCTATCTCTCAACATAAATTAATTCAATGCTTAACATTACTATCTTCTATGTTTCAGATTGTTGGAACACCACATAGGTGGACCTAAACCAATCTAATCTATATCAATAAATCCCAAAGGGATCATGACAGGTTCAATTGATCATTTATCCAACCATTTTACCAAATATCACTTCAGGCATCAACTGTACAACAAGAGATAAGAAATAACACAACCACACATGCACAAATCAACTATAATACTATGGGATAAAACATGAAGAGTACCAACCTCAATTCTGAAGATGAATTCTCAATTCTTTGATTTAAATTAAAGAAACCTTCAAAGACCTAACCTATTATCCGCTAGAAAAATAATATTTTAGGGATTCATAAGAAGAAGAACGAATCTACAAGCCCCGATCTGGAAAAGAGAGAAAAGATAAGCATTATAATCACCTAGATCATAAAATTGTACGCAAATGAACTCTAAACATCCTAGAAACTATCACGACCCATCCCAGTGAGGCCCGAGCCGTAACTCCCCAATCCCGCCTCCAATAGGCCAGGGGCTGGTGACTAGCACCGAGTAGGCATGCTACTAACGTGGGAGGCATTGCCTATAAACCTGTACACACGCACACAAATCTCCAAGCCCACAAAGATGAAAAGTATAAACTACAAAAAGAAAAGATTCATGCATACACTAAAACCCAACCACAGAGTACGATAGGGAAGTAAAGTACAGTAAAGTAAAACCCTGGGCCAAAAGTACAAGCCCACCAAAAAGGAAGTCTGCAAAAAAGTCCAACCTGTAGAAAAAGGTATTGAGACTGCAACCTGTCACTGAAGGAACACACCTCAGCCTTTCTGATCTCACTGAACACCATCCAGTCCTGGTCTTCCTAGAATCTTGGCAAAGGCTCACTCTTCAGAACAAGACACGACACGTGCGGGAAAAGCCCGTGCAGGGGTGAGTATAAAAATACCCAGTAGGACACCCCGAAAACCACAAAGGAAATACAAAAAGGAAAATACCACAAAGAAAAGTACAGTCATCTCTATACAGTATATGTCTACAGAACATATAACAAGAATATTAAGATATACTCATACAAAAATGACCATCAGGAAAACCATCACTATGATCCAGCTCAAAGACTCCACTAAGCACACCTTCGGGAGGACATACTCCTAATTTTGAAGAGAGATGCACGATGTACTCGTTCTGGGAGAACACACTCCACAAGTACCTTGGGAACAAGATGCTCAGATGAGGATCACAACCAAGTCATGGGGTGATTCCGACAACTCATTCTGAGCTAATCTGCTAAGCAGAGGATCAATGCCCGGGTAAAGTTGGTCATCTCGATACCAAGAACTCTACCTAGGGTTCCAGGAATGAATAAAAGATCCAGATCTAAGTATAACAGAGGGGATTACAACAGATCTATTCAGGGAGGTTTGCATAAGGGATCAAACCCCTATATAAAGGAGTTGTTACCAGAACCATAGGGGGATTACCAAGGGTATGAACCCTAAGAACTAGTCCAAGTCATAGAAGGAAAGTGTCTCAGGCCATGAATAAAACTTTACACGGTGTGTAGTATGGTTACACGCCGTGTTCCTTGACCCCGAGTACTGCCCGTGAGAATGGCCCGTGTCCATCGCTCACGCCGTGCAAAACCAAACTACACGGAGGGTAGAAAAGGTACACGCCATGTTCCATGACCCCAAGTGCGGCCCGTGTAACTGGCCCGTGTCACTCGGCTTGTCGAAAGAAACTACACGGCGTGTAGAAGAAAACACACGCCGTGTTCAAGCACCTTGGCTCACTCTGTGTATGCTATCCATGTGCCCGTACACAGTCTCTACCCATGTCCGTGTTGCCTGCCCGTGTACCACTACACAGGGTACCCCATGTATCTGGTCCGGTCTGGCTGGGGAGGGGTATACACGGCGTGTCTATGGCCATGTATCATGCTCGTGTCCGTGTACTCCCAGAGTACATGCCGGGTAACCCTACCGATGAACACACACCGTGTATCCCATACTACACGGCGTGTAGTCGGGAAAATTTCCAGAACCGCGTCTTCCTCCACGCGCCTCAGCCAATCTTATGGATCTCAATTTTGTCGTCCGTTCACCACAAAGCTCCAGATACCGGGTCGCCTCGTCTCTGTGAAGCCGAATCTGTGGGTTTCTGGTATTCAATCGAATCCAAAATCTGATTCCAGCCGTCCGAGTAGAAATCATCCGAAGAATGATTTCTTCTGATCTTCTTCGATATGTCCTCCGAAACTTTCATCGCATCTCCTCAAGACCGCCGCGGTGTTGATCCTTCAATTTGGGATCATTGTGTTGCAGAACGGATGTGCAACGATCCGTTGTTCATCGCCCCACGAAGAACTCAAAGAAGACTCATGAAGAACGCAAGAATTTGGGGAAGAACACACAAAAAAATCAAGAGGGATGAACCTCGACTGATGTTCGTGTCGATCTTGGTTCGTCACCGTTAGACGGTTGAACGAAACCAAAAAAAATTCAAGAATTAATTCCCCAAAAACCCCCAAAAAATCCCATCCCACAAGAACGATGGATCAACGAGCTAATTTGTTCGTGGATTAGTCCGTGTTCATTGTGGCAATCAAAAACAGGGAAGAATTAAAATCACAACAACATCCTACCTGGATTCGATGCATTTTCCGGCGAAGATCCACTGGTCGAGTCGTCGTCGTCGTCGAAATCCGTTAAGAACGTCGCCACCGCCTCCTTGGGGGTTTCCTCCAGAGCCGCCAAGGTTTTTCAGAGTTATGGGGTTTTTTACCATAGACCCTGGCACAAGCCTCTATTTAAAGATGATAAAAGAAAAAAATATTTAAAAGATCTCGCTACAGAAATAAAATATTTTTATTAAAAATTTTATTACCATTGCATCCAAAAACTAGATTTCACCACCGCCCCGCGCCAGCCAAAGTTAGGCCTCGCCTAAGGTGAAATTGTAGTTCTGAATGTAATGGTGCCCTTAGATTTCTGATCCGAGCACCTGTGCGGGAGTTATCCACTTTTTCAGAAAAAACGCACGCACGTGTAATTTAATTATTAAATTAAATTCAAACACTTTTTCTGGGCTCACTGGGCCTCGGAACTTCACGCCGTCTCAGAGTCTGGTCTCGAAATAATTCCAATATAATATTAAAATAATACATTGCAAAATCAGGGACATTACATCACACCCACCTTAGGTCTTTTACGTCCTTGAAAATCCAAAACAAGGGCTACTCAAAAAGATGTGGGTACTGCACGTGAATTTGAGCCTCCCGCTCCCACGTGCTCTCCTGGAGATTTTCGTGCTACCACTGGACACACAAAAAGGGAATAACTCTTCCACGAAGGATCTTCTCTTGCCGATCCTTGATCTCCACTGGGTACTCAGCAAATTTCACTCCATCGTCGATGTCCAGCTCACCCCAGTCGATGACGTGTGATGGATCATGCACGTACCTCCGTAGCTATGACACATGGAAGACGTTGTGTACTCAGTCCATCTGAGGAGGTAGAGCCATGCGATATTCCACCTCACCAACTCTACTCAAAATCTGAAAAGGGCCAACGAACCTCGAAGATAGCTTGCCACCCCTGCCAAATCTCCGCAATCCCCGTCGAGATGAGACCCGAAGGAGCACATGGACTTTTTCCTCAAACTCCAAGGGCCTTCGTCTCCCGTCGGCATAAGAATTTTTCCAACTCTGTGAAGTTTACATCTTCTCCTGGATGACCTGTACCTTCTCTGCAGTAACTCTCACCATCTCGAGGCCCATGAGTGCTGACTCTCCCGGGTCAGTCCAACAAAGTGGCGACCAGCAAGGTTGCCTGTATAGAGCCTCGAATGGTGCCATGAAAATAGTGGAATGATAACTATTGTTATAAGAATATTCAACCAGTTTTAGGTGATCCTCCCAGCTATGAACGAAGTCAAGTATGCAAGCTTGTAGCATATCCTTCAAGACCTGGATGGTCTGCTCTATCTGACCATCAGTCTGGGGATGAAACGTTATGCTCAAGCATAATTGAGTCCCAAAAGCTTCCTGCAATCCCTTCCACAGCCGGGACGTGAAACGATCATCATGTTCTGAGACGATCGTGGATGGTACTCCATGAATCCGAAATATCTTTTGCACGTAGAAGTGTCCCAAGCTTTATACTGAACTCTGCTCCTGTATGGCTAGGAAGTGGGCTAACTTGGTGAGTCGATCAAAGATCACCCAGATGGCATCGTGTCCCCTGGAAATGTGGTGTAAACCTATCAAAAAGTCCATGGATATCCCATCCCACTTCCACTCTGGAACCTCACGGGGCTGAGTCAAACCTGCTGGCACCTAGTGCTCACCCTTTACTTGCTGACAAGTAAGGCGCTAAGAAACAAACTCTGCCACACTCTTCTTCATCGCTGGCCACCAGAACTGACATCGGAGATCCTGGTACATCTTTGTCACACCTTGATGCACCGTGAAAGGGGATGTATGGAACTACCTCAGAACCTCCTCCTACAACATCACTGGTACTACCATGCACCATCTGAAAAGGACAACGTGCTCCCCTCCTTCTGAATATCCATCAGCAACATCACCTGCAGATATCTAAGCATGGAGAGACTCACAACTAGCATCCTCAAAATGTGCTTCCCTAACTCGCTGTAAGATTGGAGGGGTAACAACCATAGACTGAAGGTAAGCTCCCTCATCTCCATCCACGAAGGACAACTGCAATGAGTCCAACTGCCTTGTTGCCTCATCCAACAACTGCGAACTGGATTTCCTATTGAGAGCATCTACCACCACGTTCCCCTTCCCAAAAGTATAAACGATCTCAAAGTTGAAATACTGGAGGAACTCAAGCCATCGACTATGTCTCAAATCTAGATCCTTATGAGAAAAGATATATCTGAAACTCTTGTGATTAGAGTAGATGGTAAACCACTCGCCCATCAGGTAGTGCTTCCACATCTTCAATGTGAAGACTACCGCTTCCAACTCAAGATCATGGGTCACGTAGTTTACTCATGTGGCCTCAACTTACGTGAGCCACAGACAATCACTGCTTTCCTCTGCATGAAGACACAACGAATACCGGTTCCTGATGCATCACAGAACACTATGTACTCAACACCCTCTTCCGGTAATCTCAAGATCGGGGTAATCGTCAGACTCTATCTTAACTGCTAGAAAGCCTGCTGGCATTTCTCGGTCCATACGAAAGGTTGTCCCTTTCGGGTCAAAGCTATCATGGGTGCTGCAATCCTGGAGAAATCATGGATGAATCTCCAATAGTAGCCCGCTAACCCAAGGAAACTCCGCACCTTTGTCACGCTCCGGGGTGGCTCCCATGCTAGCACTACCTACACCTTTGCTGGGTCCACTACTACACCATCCGCTGAGATAACGTGTCCCAGAAAGTGGACCTCCTATAACCAAAACTGACACTTTGAGAGTTTCCCATACAACTGGTTCTCTCGGAGTGTGTCCAGAACCATCCTTAGGTGTCTCGTGTACTCCTCCTCGGATGTAGAGTACACAAGGATATCATCGATGAAGACTACCACAAACTGGTCTAGAAAAGGCTGAATGATCCAGTTATGAGTCCCATGAACACTGTCAGGGATTTCTTCATGCCGAAGGGCATCACTAAGTACTCATAGTGACTGTAGTGACATATGAAATCCATCTTCGGTATATTATCTTCTTGTAATCGCAACTGGTGATAGCCTGATCGTAAATCAACCTTAGGGAACCATCGTGCCCCTCTCAACTGGTTGAAGAGTTCATCGATCCTCGGTAGTGGATACCGGTTCTTCACGGTCACCTGATTTAAGCGCTGGTAATCCACACTTAGCCTCAAGCTCCCATCCACCTTCTTGGCAAATAGCACTGGGGCCGCCCAGGGTGAAACGTTGGGTCTCACAAGGCCCTTCTTCTGCTGGTCATCCAGCTGCACCCTCTGCTCATGAAGCTCTGCAGGAGCCATCCGATAAGCTGATGCTGATATCGGGGTCGTCCCGGGTTGCAACTCAATGCAGAAATCTATCTCCAAAAGGGGATGTAGCCTGGGGACCTCCTCCAGAAAAATGTCCTCGTACTCAACCCCCACTGCTAGAAACTGAAAACTGGAAACTCATAACATCTGCCACGCCAAAGGCTAGGCTAGCCAACTGGTGTGAAATTGGTTGTGCCCTTTTATGCACGAGTCTATCCGGCGCTACCTGGGTCTCTCTTTTACCGAAAAAAGAGAACTTTGTTCCATCACTGCAGACACACTGCACCCTTCGCCTAAAACAGTCAATCTAGGCATGAACTATGGATAACCAATCCATGCCAAGAATGACATCATAAGGCCTTGACGCTACCACCAAAAGGTTCCAACCGAAACTCTCGCCTCCAAGGGTCAGGTCACACTGCCTGCAAAGGTGTGTGATCTCTGAATCTTCTCCAATCGGTGTTTCTAAGTTTAATAGTCGAGTCAACAACTTAATTGGAATCTCAAGGTCTCGAACAAGATAAGTATCCATAAAGGAATGTCTAGCACCTGTGTCTATCAATACGGCATCCAAAGTTGAAAAGACACAGATAGTACCTCTAATCATTTTGGGAGTACATGGGCTATAAGTGTCTGCCGCCTGCAGTTGTCCCTGCCTCTGTCCACCAGCTCCCTGAGCCTGGGGGGGACCTCCTGGGGGTGGTGGTGGTAAAGGGTTGAAAATCCGACCACCTCTAGCTGCTCTCCCAACTCCTCTGCCACGTCCGCCACCTCGCGGATTTGCCTGCCCCACAGATTGCCTCTGCCTCGGTGGTCCATCCACTGCTCTTGGGCTAGTAGTACGGCGGGTCGGACAATCTCGAGCAAGATGCCCCCTTCCATCACATGAGTAACATCACCTCTCTCGAGGCTGGCTAGAAGTGCCCTGTGAACCATGAACGGCTCAACCCCTTTCTTGGGATATCCTCTAGAAACGTATCACACACCTGGGCCCCTAACGTCGGCTCCCTGCAACTGAGGTCTCTACTCCTGCTCGCTCACTACTGAAAACTGTTGGCTATCCCTGCTCCGCCAGGAAGCTCTCGACCACCAAATCCTGCTCGAGCACCCTAGTATAAGTAGGAATTCTCATAGGGATGATTCTAGCACAGATATCTCTGCGCAAGCCCCGCTCAAAAGTTCGAGCTCTGAATTACTGATCTCTGACCATATCCATCGAGTACAGTGAGAGGTCGGTAAATCTCGATGAATAGTCAGTCACCATGATGGTTCCCTACTAGAGCTAAAGAAGCTCTGGTATACGTACTGCTCTCAGGGTAACCGGTGAAAACATCTCTCTAAAGAGACGCTCAAACTCTTACCATGCAAGAGTCACCTCGTCATGATTCTGGATGACCAAAATCCACCATCACCCTGCCGAGCCCTACAGAAGGCTCACTGCTAGGATCACCATCTGGTCTACTGGTGTCCTGACCAAATGGAATACTCTAGTCACTACCTCAAGCCAGTCCTCTTCTTCCTGAGGGTCAAGCTTTCCTCGAAACATGAGGGGTCTCTATCTCTAAAACTCATAGAGTGCGCTCAGCCTATGCTCCTCCTCCACTGGTACTGCAGGCGCTAAACACTGCTCCACAGGGAGCAGGATAACTGGAATGCCACCTGGTGGTAGAACTGGGGGACCTGGTCCCTGTATCGAAGCTTCATCACTGAGGGGGTCATCCTCGTGATCGAGCTGTTGGATCCTAGTGGGTGCGTGTCGCGGAGGCATCCTATTCAAGAAACAAGATGTATCACAGTCAGTGAGTATATCTGGAGAGATTACTCAAGAAGGACATAGAAACGACAACCCATTCCTATAGGATGCATGTACCATTATTTTCCCCCATGCAACTAGTGTTTTCAGGTTCCGAGTTGAAAAGCAAGTTATCAGATTCCTGGTGTATGGATACGTCGGCCGCCGCACCAACACTGGGGTCCGTGGCCTGAGAGCCGAACTCGAAACACATAACACTGTTGCCCCAAAGCAACTCACAGACTCTCGGTTTTAAGGTAGAACCGAACTCCTCTGATACCACTCTATCACGACCCGTCCCAGTGGGGCCTGAGCCGCAACTCCCCAAGCCCGTCTCCAATAGGACAGGGGCTGGTGAGTAGCACCGAGTAGGCACGCTACTAATGTGGGAGGCATTGCCTATAAACATGTACACACGTACACACATCTCTAAGCCCACAAAGCTGAAAAGTAAAAACTACAAAAAAAAGATGCATGCATACAATAAAACCCAACCACAGAGTACGACAGGGAAGTAAAGTATAGTAAATTAAAACCCTGGTCCAAAAGTAAAAGCCCACCAAAAAGTAATTCTACAACAACTTCCAACCTGTAGAAAAAGGAACTAAGACTGTAACCCATCACCGAAGGAACACAGCTCTGCTTGTCTGATCTCACTGAACACTGTCCGGTCCTGGTCTGCCTAGAATCATGTCCAAGGCTCGCTCGTCTGCACAAGACACGACACGTGCGGGCAAAGCCCGTGCCGGGGTGAGTATAAGAATCACTACAACAAAAACTGTGTTTAGCGGCGGTTTTGTGGGGCGATTCACAAAACCGCCGCTAAACGTTTTTGCCGAAAGGTTTCGTGGCGGTTTATTAAAAACCGCCGCAAAACCCGAAATTCATTTTCACAATCCCGACCCTTCTTCCCCCACCCCGATCATTCCCTAAACCCTCGCACCCTCCCTTCTTCCTCTAACCCCCTGGCGACCCACAATCCTTGACCCTCGACCTCCAGCGACCCGTGACCTCCGGCGACCCGCGACCTCCGTCGCTGGAGACCCCGCGACAACCATCTCCGGCGACCTAATTACTAGGTGATTACTAGTTATGTTTTTTGTTCAATCCCTACTAATTGGAAACCTTGTTGTCCCCCTCATTAGGGTTTACCTATACTAATCCACCCACACTGGTTTCAAGACCAGTCTTTATGGTGTAAATTAACCCAACATGAACACTTATCTACAATATATTATTATTAAAACTTGATAAATCAGTAAATTAGTATGCCATCAAATCCATATTTCTGACACTAGTTCATGAAAAGAAAATAGTGGTCTTGGTGTGAAACTCACCAGAATTTTGGTAGTTAATCATTCATAATTCTGAACTATGAAATCATTGGTGTAGATATCTCTATAATGTCATAAATGATTAGACTGCATTGTGTAATTGAGAATTTCTTACCATGTATCCATATTAACAGCTAAATCTTCCTTCATTAAAGGATCCTAGCTATAGGAATCCAATCACCCCTACTTAAGGAGCTGGGTAAGAAGGAATAAAAATGTGGAAATATGACATGACTACGCCACATCAACAAATTCATCCCTAACAATCTCTATCAGGTTCCCACCCCCCATATCACCATCTATAATAATCTAGATAAGGTTGATAGACACCCATGTTTGTTGATAAGATAAATAGGGCTCATTCCTATGAGGTACAAGTCACACAAGGATTTGAAGGCTTTAGTGAATCTTAATCCCTATCTCCCTAAGGGCTGCACTGGGAGTTTCGACTCCCAGTCCAATGTTCAACTACTTCTGGAGTCTTTCAATGGAGTGATATTATGACTCACACTCCTATGTCAATCATGTAAGGGATATCTGATTCATCCTAGCTATAACAACCACTCAGGAGCCTCCATGGAGGGATCTCACCAGTCATTGTAAGCACTACCCCACCCACCCCTTATACTGAATAACAAGTGGTATACACCAATTTCATATCGTCCCTGGTCTAGATAATTTGACAATAGCATCAAATCCCATGTTTAAAGCGACTTATATCTGGGTTAGTGATCTTATACAGCTCCAGCGGCCCGTTCCACCACCAACATATACTACCAATTCCCTAATACTATATAGTAGGGGATCTACAACACCCGAATTGGATCAAGAACTCAGCCACCACACTAGTAGTCTTGGATGAATCTTTCAGTCATCAGCACAATTATTAGCCATCATGGGCAAACTAATGATTATGATATATATTATGGATTTCCTCCCCTTATCATCATCGGACAGAGTGGAGGTCCTCCCCTCTATTTCACTCATCACAGATGTCATCCTCATGTCACATGAATCAATCCAAGTGGTGGTACACGCCATATAGTTGATATTAATAATTTATGTCATCCCCATTATTATAATTCTAGATATAGAGTTACTCCCAGTGTCTCAAATCATCATCAAAGATCTCCTCCTCGCGTCATTCCTAGCTCAAGCAGATGTCCTCCCCAAAACAACATTGACTAGAGTGAAGGTCCTCCTTGCTCCACCCCCCTTCAGCATGGTGTTCCTCCCCATGTTTTCACTAGATTTAAGGGATGTCTCCCCACTCCATGTAAAATTATAAAGGAGTACATCCACACTTTATTGACATACATTGATGTCCTCCTCATGTCTAGTTTGACTAGTATTAATTCTGTCCTCATTTGACAACTTTCAATAGACATGGAGTTCATCCAAATTTTCTCGCAAACTCCAACAATGTTCTTCTGCACTCTAAAACTCCCAAACCTTTAAGGTCCTCCCAATGAATTTATTAGGATACGCAATGATCTTCCTCATGTTCCTCTAGATAGACACACGGGTAGTCCTCACACCCTGGATCACCAAAGAGGAGGCCATCCCCACTCCCATGACAAATGATATGAAGGCCCTCTATTTTAATGGCTAGCTCCCTAGGGTTTACTCCCCACTCTAGTTCCAACCTAAAAAATGGTCCTCCACATGATAAAGATGTTTCCTATTCCAATGAACCACCCAGGAGAATATGCAAGAATCATCGCTAAAGGAATAATTATGAGAATTGTTAAATTATTGTAAATCATGTCCACTTATTTGATTCTGAAGATAAGTGGGTCCCACTGATGGTGTCCTCACCTCGACCCTCTACATTAGAGTTTGGGGAATGAACCTAGTCTGTGAGTTTATTCATTTCATAAGATGAGATGTACCAGATCCTTAAATCCCTTCATGCATACAACAATGGAGAAGCGGATTTAGATCCCTTATAGAATATCACATTGCAATCTTTTATTTAGTTTACAGACTCATTATACTCCTCAACATTATATCAGAGAGAGTTGTTTTGGGTATTATTGGTGGATGTCACCCACAAGATTCTCAACTGACAGCCTCTTCCCTTTCACATGAATATGTGGAATATACTCTGTCCTATAAGAAAATGGTGAAGTAGTATGCACCATCTTTGAGATACAATCTAGTAGGTTGTGGACTATCATCTCATGCAACATTATCCCTACCAGATATTCCAATACCACAATGGTATATAGAACCATTTTTTCAATTTCCTGAGCCACCCAAAGTATAAGAATGTGGAAACGAAGAGTTAAACTGCACTTCTGAGTGGAGAATATGATATGAAACTATAACCACTGATCCATTTTCTGATATATTAAGGATGATCACTACTTCCAACATCATAATTCTAGGGTCACTCAATCATGATAGGGTTTTTTTTCAAACCATTTGGGAGACACATTTCTGCCTCTTGAACCTTATTTTGAATTATATAATATCCAAGAGCATTGGGATGACATTTTCCATTAACGTTACATGGTTTATTTAGCAGGTCTTCTCATGTTGTATCCACCCACATCAACAAGATACCACCAGTACCATCTACAATGATGTCTTCAGAACATTTTTCTAATCCACATAATTATTATGGAAGTGTCCTCACCAGTATAGATTTGCATCGTAGGGAATTATGTTTCTATCCACTTCAATCCCATCCTATGATAGCCAAATCTGCCCAATGACGTCAATAATGTGCCTCTGTGCATAGTTACCTTGAATATAGATGAGATTGTTACAGTTAGGGAGTGATAAACTAAATAAAATTCTGAGTAAGAGGACCCACCCTTTGCGGTAGCACAACATCTACTGGACACCCCAAGTGTTGACACCCACCATCAAAGAAAGACGCGTGGCCTTTCAGTTTCCTCTATGTAATTACCCTTACACCAAGACCCCAACCAGGGTAAAGGACCGACCAGGACTGCTAATCCCTATGACCCGTCTAGTTCAATGTAGAATATAGTTGATCCTGGTATGACTTCTATGTTTCAGCATCTTTCCGAATAGAATATTCCCATTAATGAGCTCCATGCTAATTAGTTTCTACAATATGGAGATATATGATATAATCTTGTCCTATATCTACTAGAAAATTAGGGGAATCCAAAATTCATTAAGAAAATAATTCCCTTTAATCTAGAAAATCAATTTCCTCTCAATTCGGTAAATTTGGGAGCCTATGACAAGTGATCACACTATTTATTGCCTAATCCACCAAAATTGAATGAGAATATTCCTTGAGACCTGGCTCTAGTAATTCCACCATTATTATCTTATGGAATTGGCCCAGTTGTTATACCTATCACTTAATGGGTGGTTTAGCCTACCTACCATGTCGATGATATTAGAAATTCATTAGTTGTCATTGATCCTGGCCTAGAATGGAATCCTTTCCTAGAAGACATAATAGACAACCTCATCGTATCCTTTGAGGCCCAGGAGAAGTGATAAGTGGAAATATCACTTGATGGAATGTCATAAAATGCATCGGTTTGTGATATGTCAGCACCAATAGAATTTGAGAATCCAACAATTCCCCCCTTCAATGGGATGTGTAATCTGCTACAACACCTAGCCCATTTTATTTCAATGTGTGGCCCTATGTTGTGAACTCTATCATAGTAGGAAGACGCAAAGCACTATGTTTTATGCTGACATTAGAAGGGCCAGAGTTTTTCTGGTACATCTAGTTATCCATTGGTCTATAGATTGTTGGGAAGACCATCATAATCAATTTATTTTTCAGTTTAACACCACCATGGGAAATTCCAAAACATCTGACAACTTTTTTTGAAAACAACGACCAGATGAGTGAGTCATAGACATTGACGCTAGGTGGAAGGGCCTCATGAATTTACTTGAAAAGCCATTAACTCACAAATATCTACTGATGATGTGCATGGTGAATGGTAAGGATAAACTGGTTCCCTCCCCCATCACTCCAAACATTACAGGTGGATTCAAAAAATTCTCTAATAGGACTCATTGCCAGGAGAAATCCATCCAACATGCAAAGAAGGAGTTAATTTTTTCACTCAGGTATCCTATGAAAAGAGACTCTATGTTCTAGACTGATATTGTTTCACAGGTTGAGTCCCCTAGTCTACTAGAATTTTTACCAGTAGATCAGCCTTTACAGCCTCACTAAGGAATCAAAATCTTAATTAGCCTCAGGCTATACATCAACCAATGTATAATGAGTCAGCACCACCCCCACAAGAACTACTACCTAGTCTAGTTAATCAGGCTTTAGCCCCATATCAGCCTCCATACCCTCATCAGGGTTAGACTCCTATAGATCCATTTACATATAAGAGAAATTGGACCTACACATTTTATGAGTATTAGTCAAATTCATATTGTATCTGGCATAGAATCATTGGGTGTCAGTTGATCCAATGGATATTAGGGTAGTGAGTTTATGGTAATATTTTAGTCATGAATTTGATATCATGATCTTATTAAAACATAATAGATATTATAGCGATTTTTTATAAATTTATCTCTATTTACATAACTAATAAAATAGATTTACCAAAAATGGGTAAGGTTAAAAAAATAATACATAATTTTATTCTTACATTTATGATCACAATCAGTGGTTGAACACTAACCCATATTTATGTTAACGTACCCATTTCATTTTCATTTATCAAAAATCATGGAAAAACATTTCTCTCAAAAACCCCTTCTTAAATAAATTAAAATAGTCATTCCAATTTGATATATCAACTTATAAATTAAGAGAAATTAGGCTAATTATAATAGGCTAGAGATGGAACCACCTACCTCAAAGATCAAGTCACACATTCCTGTAATGGGATCCACCAACAATGAAAACCCAATGATGAAAATGAAGGCCCTAGAATATAATAAAAAGATTAATATTGATATAAATTAGAAAAGAAGGGGTTGGGGGAAATGGAAAACACAAAATACCTCAAGAAAAGACATCCGTTGCACCACAACTAACCAAGGAATGGCCTCCATAATGAGATCTCCCAAAGGATCTAGAAGAATACACAAAGATTCAAAAACTTAGGCCACCAGATCTGATAATATTACCCTAGGGTGCCACCATTATCAAGAGAAACGAAGAATCAGAAATATTTCTTACCCAGAGAGATGCGCCGCAACTATATTAAAATATCCAATGTTGAATGGATCAATCTAGATGGAGCGTAATCTCCCAAAAAAACCCGAGAAGATCTCTAGGTAGGGATCCAAGGGCTTGGAGAAAATAACTGAAACCAAAATAGCCACTCGCCTATTTTAAATGTTACCAATGAGTCATCTTTATTATATTATGCATACTTTA
Organism: Viscum album; assembly: GCA_963277665.1. Taxonomy (NCBI): domain Eukaryota; kingdom Viridiplantae; phylum Streptophyta; class Magnoliopsida; order Santalales; family Viscaceae; genus Viscum; species Viscum album. The sequence goes on from OY728142.1 coordinate 1,415,476,995, forward strand.
TGATCAATGGGTCATCTTTATTATATTATGCATACTTTATGATCAATGGGTCATCTTTATTATATTATGATCAATGAATCATCTTTATTATATTATGCATACTTTATGATCAATGGGTCATCTTTATTATATTATGATTCTGCATTGTTACACTATTGTATATTTTGTGTAGGCACATTGTGATATACATGGATAAAAGCCGGACCACATTACCGAGGAACACACATCAGTATGTTAAGGGTTTGAATGAGTTTTTAAATTTTGCGATTTCTAATCGATCTGTTGAAGGGAGAATAAGATTTACATGTCCTAAATGTAAATTTAGAACATGGTTGAAGAGAGATGAAGTTTATGAACATTTAATACTGAAGAAATTCCCTGGTCAATATTTCTGTTGGAATTGGCATGGAAAATCAAACAATACAGAAAGATTGAGAACTGATGTTAATCCACAGAATGATGTCCCAAGTTTGTCAACAGTGGAAGATGAAATGCAAAACCTCATAAATGATGCATTCGTCACTGCAAGACACCACTATCAGCATCAAAACATATCAGAACAATCATAAGAGGGTGCTACAAATTGCAACGTGACAAGTGATGTTTTTGAGACTGTAACACAAGTAGATCAAGATTGGAACATATCATTGGATCCTCATATTGATTCTGTAGAGCCAAATGTAACGGAAAACTTCACTGAGAAAGATGTGTTTCATGATTTAGTTGACGATGGAAATCAAGAGTTGTATAGTGGGTGTTTGAAATATTCAAAGCTTTCATTTCTGCTGAAGTTGTACCACATCAAATGTCTATGTATAATTACAAATAACGAAATGTCCATGATATTGGAATTGATTCATGATGCATTTCCTGATGCAAAAGTCCCAGAATATTTTTATGATATGAAAAAACTTGTTAACAAGCTTGGTCTGAATTATATAAAAATACATGCGTGTCCCAATGATTGTATGCTTTATTGGGGAGAGGATTCAACTAGACAGAATTGCAAGAAATGTTCTTCTTCTAGATGGCAGTCAAAGGGTGATGTTGGAAGTCCGACTAAACATAATTTCACGAAGAAGAAGAAATTGAACACACCTACAAAGGTTTTGTGTTACTTTCCTTTGAATCCACGATTGCAAAGATTATTCATGTCATCAAAAAATGCCGAACACATGAAGTGGCATTCTATAGATAATAACAATGATGGGTTAATGAGACATCCACGAGATTTCCAATCATGGAAGACATTTTATTCATTACATCCAGATTTCTCAGCTGATCCTAGGAATTTCCGATTGGTATTGGTTGTCGATGGATTCAACCCATTTGGGACTTTGAGTACAAGTTATAGAATTTGGCCAGTTGTTTTGATCCCTTATAATCTTCCTCTGTGGAAGTGTATGAAACAATCATCTTTTATCATATCAATGATTATTCCTGGAATAAAAATGCCTGGAAATTATATTGATGTATACTTACAGCCTTTGATTGAAGAATTTCAGGAGTTATGGAGTAACGGTGTTGAGACATTTGATGTTTCTTCTAAAACAATGTTCAAAATGCATGCTGCTTTACTGTGGACCATTAGTGACTTCCCTGGGCTTTGGAATTTATCTGGTTGGAACACTTATATGGGTTTGGATTGTCCCATTTGTAACATTGATTTTGATCCCAAACGGCTACCTCACAGTAGAAAATGGTGCTTCTTATGGGATCGAAGATTTCTCGATGCATCTCATAGATTTCGGCTGGACAAATCAAAATTTAATGGTTTCATTGATTGTAGACCACCTCCAAAGTTGTTAACTGGTTCTGAAATATTGACACAGCTTGAAAATGTTGAAACAGAATTTGGGAAGGTTCATCATTTGAATGATAGTAGAAAACGGGTCTGAAGTGCATCGTCAAGTGAAATTAGAACGCAACAATGGAAGAAAAAAAAATATATTCTTTAAACTTTCCTATTGGGAATTTAATTTTTTGCGCCACAATCTTGATGTGATGCATATTGAGAAGAATGTCTGTGATAATTTGATTTTCACGTTACTTAATGAGCATGGATAGTCGAAGGATCATATTAATGCTCTCAAAGACTTACAAGTAATGAACATAAAACGCGATCTCTGGCCAGATGAGAATGAAAAGTATGCTCTGGCCATTTTCGCAATGAAAAATAGGGATAAAGATACGTTCCTTCGAATTTTAAAGAATGTGAAGGTATCTGATGGGTATTCGAGTAACATCTCGAGGTGTGTTGACTTGAAGAGTCGTAAGTTACATGTATTTAACTGTGCATTTGGTTGAAGAAGCTAAATTAGGAGGCCCCGTTCATTATCGATGGATGTATAAAATTGAGAGGTATTTTATTTATATGTTTTCCAGTTAAGTAAGCAGTTTTTTACATTTAAATAAATGCATAATATTATTATTTTATTTCACAGATATCTTGGGCATTTGAAATCATACGTGAGAAATAAAGCTCAACCATAAGGCTCTATTGCTGAAGGCTATTTGGCCGAGGAATTTCTTACCTTTTGTTCCCGGTATTTAGATGATATTGAGACAAGATTTAATCGAGTTGGACGTGTTGATGACACATCAACTCAATCTCAAATGCATAAGCAATCAAAAATATTTCCTGCTATTGGACGATCAGTTGGGAGGACCTCAAATGTGACACTGACTGAATTGGAATTATTACAGGCACATAGATATGTGCTGCTGAATAGTGAAATTACAGATCCATTTATTGAAGAGTTGAGGATACAAACAAAGTGACGAATAAGATTTCGAACACGAAATGAGAAAGATATAACGAAAGCTGTGAATAAAGAGCTTGTAGAATTGTTTGCACGACCTGTATGTTCATAAATATTGCAATAAATAAGAATATTAGTTTGACACATACAATTTGTAAATCTATTAAATTATATTTCTTTTTTCAGATCATGAATACTGATACTCGAGAAGACTTTCCAGAAGATTTGAAGTATCTTGCTAGAGGTCCTATAAAACAAGTTAGAAAGTTCGACGCTTATAATGTGAATGGCTTTAGATTTCGTACAGTTGATTGAGAAGTGGGATTGAAAACACAAAATAGGGGTATATTTACATTTTCTAAAGTAGGATACTATGGAAAGTTGCATGATATTATTGAATTAAACTACCATGGACATTTTTCTGTTGTTTTATTCAAATGCAAATGGGTCGTTATTATCAGAGGTGATAAAAGAGATTCATTGCAATTTACTTCTGTGAACTTCTATCGCTTGATGGATGTTGGTGATCGTGAAATGCATGATCCATATATCTTAGTATCGTAAGAAAAAATGGTATATTATGTGAATGATGTAGTGGATGAAGGGTGGAGTGTAGTTACTCACGTAATACAAAGAGATTTGTATGATATGGGTGATGAAGTGGAAGATTTGACCTCTGAAGTTGAATGTCATCAACAACAGGAAGCAGAATTATTTTTCCATCATGATATTGAAAATATTAGTCTTGCAAGGATTAATGAATTGGATGAAGAAATGGATAAGGAAACCGACATTATTGAAGGGGAAAATGATTGTATGTACAATTATTCATTCATGCAGCAACCACATGTTTCATTTCTGCGGTCATTCATTATCTTTGTTATATATATTTTGTTTGTTAATATTGGGCATCTATTATCATTTTTAATTTTTTTTTCTGCATAATTTTTTTGAAATATATATTCTGAACTTAATTATATTTGATTAAATGACAAGAATTCCAAGGAGGAAGTGGCATACTATTTCTTCTAGTTCTGCGGCGGATGCCGATCCATCTGGGTCACTCCCCACGACATCTGAGGCACTAGCGGCCTACACCCCTACACCATCTCCCACTGAACCATCTCTCACACCATCAGAGAGCCTCCCATTAGAGGCTGAGTCGTCAACTCCCCCTACAGGTGCCTCATCATTTGGGTGGCGACAGACCCCTTCCAGTTCATCCCGGACACACTGGAGGGTCGCAATCATAGGTATAAATTTTAATTAAGTAAATTTATTTCATTTTGTTTATACTAATTGTTTTCTCATTGAAGATGAAAAAAATAAAACCATGGAGAAACACTTAAAAAGATCAGATTTTTGGAACTTGAATGGAGAAAAGATAGTCATGCCATTTGATTCTTATGGGGTCCCTACGAATGATTCTGTGGGGTTACTTGTCCAGATTAAAGGTCAGTCAGTAGCGGAGCCCATTTCCCTTCCCATTTCATATGATGATTGGAGACATATGCCTCCATACTGGAAAAATGAAGTTTTCGATTCTCAAATAAAGGAAATTTTATTACATTATGGTTTAATTGAATGTCATGTTACTAATATGTTCAAAATGAATTTCTGTATACAGATGTTCTTCCACTTCACAGTTGCTGATTTGATAGCATGGAAGTGGACTTTGAAAAATCACGGTAAAAAATGTAAATATTTCAAATAAAGATTGTGGTGTGATGTCAATGATACTTTGTTGACCTTGGAACAAATGTATGACAAGATACCTAGTGGGGTACCGAAAGAGAAGTGGAAAGTTTTTGTTGACAGACATCGTGATGAGAAGAAGATGGTATTGAAATATATATTATTATATTATCCTCATTTTACACTAATACATGTATATGAAGAGGAGATGACATTGGATACATTACTGTTAAATTTCATTTTATTTATTTTAGGATCTCTCACGATATAATGCATCAAACAAGGCGAAGCAAGTCATCCCTCACACGGCGGGCTCAAAAAGATTTTCTAGAAGCCGAATTTCATTGCTAATATTTTAAATAGTTTAAATATTTATAATACAATATTATCTATTTAATATATTGAATTTTTTATTTATCTTTGCTTAATGCAGTCACAGAATTTAGGGCACGAATCCTCCCAGACTGAACTGTGGTTGGATGTTCACAGAAAATCAGATGGCTATTTTGTTAATTAGCCTACCAAAGATGTTGGGGTATGAAGTCAAATTTTAATTATAATAACTTATTATCAGTTTTTACTGTGTTAATATGTATTGATATTTTATTTATAGGTAAAAATTAAAGAACTATGGGATGCCAGTCCTGGGAAGTCCTACTTAGTCTCCCAGGATGACCCGGTTGCTCAAGTCCTTGGGAAGGAGCATCCTGGTAGAGTGCTCGGGATGGGTTTGGGACCCGTACCATCAGAGTTCTTTAGCATGCCATCAAGGATTCCAGCCGCATCTACTTCTGGTTATGGTCAGACCATACCTAAAGATGCTCAGAGGGAGATTTCTTCTTTACGAGCCACAGATCATGACCAAGGGGCTCAGATATCCACTATACAGAAGGAGTTTACTGATTTATATCAGCATATGAGCCGATATGCCCCCAGTGATACTGCACCAAGTGGTGGTGAGCAGGTAAATCACAAAAAATCACAATCATTTAGTTTTCAAACTTTTATTGGTTTTAATTTTAATTATAAACATGTTACAATATTTAATTTTCAATATAATGTTCTTACAGGTGGAAGAAGGAGATGGAGGTGGAGAGGGTGGCAATGCATCATTGGACCATGAGTAGTATTGTTGATGTATTGAACAAATATGGGAAAGGTTGGTTTGTATATATTACATGTGTGGTGTATGGAACCTTTAAAAAACCATTAGTCTTGGAGGAGCTTCAGTGGATAACCTTGAATGATCACAATAACCTCAGGTGGTAAAGAGAATGATGTGTTTGTTTCATTGGTTAGATGATATATGGTAATAGGCTCTTTGATGTTTCTGTTGTAAATTCAGCATTGGAAATTTGACTCATTAGGGTTTTTCATGTCCAAACAACCATGTTGAATGGATATCACTAGATCAAGATGGTTTTCTGAGGTGATTTTCATGATCATTAATAGTTTTTATGAGGCACGTAACCACATAACATGAAAACCAATGAAACTCCCTTCCCATGAAGCTTCCCTCTTTTCTAACTTTTATTTTATGAACATATTGGGATATTTTTAGATGACATGTCATATGATAAAAAATAATAATCATAGGGGTTTTACATGATTAATTGGGCTGTTTTATGGGGCTTCACTTGATCAGGAACAGATTATATGAATTTCATAACCCCTGTGCATGATGTTCCTAGGGTCATGTGATCATGAGCCTCATTGAAGTTCACATGGTCCTTGTGACCTAGGTTATTAATCTATATGTATACATGATAGAATTTTCTTTCCTTTGGGTATATATTAATACCTAGGCTTTGAGTATTTCTTTTTTCCTAAAATATACAATTCTCATTTGGCTAGCGTCAAAAAATGCCCCCCCCCCCACAAAAGTGATGTTCGAAGAAACAAGGACTCAGTTATGAGGTAGGAAATGACTTCATGAGTCTCTTATGATTTCTCTGGTTGGAATTCAAAACATCTTTTTGTCTTCTATAATTCCATTCATATTCCTTGAGGTTCCCTATAAATAGGGGGTGAGAGGCTCGTCATTTGACCGGTGATATGTAGCTCCATAGCTCTCAAACCCCTATCTCTCGTGTGTTTGTTTTGCAAGACAACTTTGCATGACCTCATCACAACAACCATACAAGAGACCTAATCATGTGATCATGTCACTTGACCTCTTTTTGTGATCACCTTGTCTAAATATCTCACTTAATCAATCCATGAACTAATCAATGGTAATTTATTAGAACTTTGATGCACACCCTTGGCCATTAGTCTATCTTATGTGATTCGGTTATCTCTTGAGGATTTTTTCATGATCTACTAATCTTTATGTGATTCATGTGACCTTCACATGGTAACATGATTATATGTATTAAGAAAAATCATGTGATCAAAAGATGTTTTATGGGTTTTGTGATTTTTGTGACCTAGAATGGATCATTTGGTCCACGTAATGTTTTCCTTGTTATGCACTTATTTTGTTTGATTAGCACAACTAATTATCTCTTAATGGTTACATATCTTCTAATATATTCTCTATTCTCTTTAAATAAGCCCTCTATTTCTAAAATTTCTTCTTATGTGGTATACTAGAGAGACCTTATTTCCTGGAACCATAATGTCAATCATCGATATAATGTATTTTATAACAATAATGTTTTAAAGGTTCTTATTCTGACTGAACATAATCCCATTTAATCCTCATTCCTCATCCTTATAGGACAAACGACTAGTATTGATCCCTCTCCTCTCTTCTTTGGCACATTTTGATCCATACACTTTAATCCTTTATGGAATAAAATATTTTCAATTTTGATCATCTGTAAACTATAAGTATAAATCCATGTTCCCCCAATCTCTTGTTTCATTTGATGTTATCTTGTGTTTCATTCTAAATCCATAATTTTAGGTCTTTTGTATGCTTTAGGTATTCTTATTGAATTGGATCAACTTTTTCATCTACATTAAATGAAAGGGTGTTTATGAATATTGTGTAGGTGGTGCATAAATTTTATCCTTATTATATATATGGTGTATGTGTTGTTTGGTTTGTTTTCCAGGGCAGTGGTAAAGTATAAACAAAAATTCTATTTTTTTTCTGGGTCAGCATTTCAAGGCGGCTTTAACCGCCGCTAATGTTTTACCACTTATACATTTAGCGGTGGTTTAAACCGCCGAGAAATATATTCGGCAGACTGCTTAGCGGCGGTTAAAACCGTCGTGAAGTCACGTAGGAATTAGCGGTGGTTTTAACCACCGCTAAGCAGGTGCCTGGCATGCCTGAATTTCGCGGTGATTATAGCCGCCGCTAGTTAAATAGCCCCTAAAACTGCCGCTAAATTTACCAAAAACTGCCGCGAAATGAGGTACTATGATGCTTTTATTTGACCGCCGTGACATGCATAAGACCACCGCTAATAGATTGCCGACGCCAAGTTTAGCGGCGGTTTCTGTAAACCACCGCCAAACTATATAGAGGCGGTTTAAACTGCCTCTAATAGGAGGATTTCCTGTAGTGAATACCCAGTAGGACACCCTGAAAACAACAAAGGAAATAAAACAAAGGAAAATACCACGAAGAAAGGTACAGTCAACTCTACACAGTATATGTCTACGGAACACATAACAAGAATATCCAGATATACTCATACACAAATGACCATCGCGAAAACCACTACTAGGATCCAGCTCGAAGATTCCACTAAGAACACCATCACGAGGACATAATCCTAGGTCCAAAGAGAGAGGCACGAAGTAATCGTTCTAGGAGAAAACACTCCACAAGTACCTTGGGAACAAGATGCTCAGATGAGGATCACATCCAAGTCATGGGGTGATTCCAACAACTCAGTCTGAGCTAATCCGCTAAGCAGAGGATTGGCACCCGGGTAAAGTTGGTCACGTCGATACCGAGAACTCTACCTAGGGTTCCAGGAATGAATAGAGGATCCATCTCTAAGTCTCATAGTGGGGATTCCAACAACTCTATTCTGGGAGGTCTGCTGAAGGGATCGTACCCCTGTATAAAGGATTTGATGCCAGAACCGTCGAGGGATTACCAAGGGTACGAACCCTAAGAACTTGTCCAAGTCACAGAAGGCAAGTGGATCAATCCATGAAGAAAATGTTACACGGCGTGTAGTATGGTTACACGCTATGTTCCTTGACCTCGGGTACTACCCGTGAGAATGGCATGTGTCCTTCTCTCAAGCTATGCAAAACCAAACTACACAACGTGTAGAAAAGCTACACGCCATGTTCCTTAACCCCAGGTGATGTCTGTGTAACCGGCCCATGTCAATCGGCTTATCGAAAACAGCTACACGGTGTGTAGAAGAAAACACATGCCGTGTTCGAGCGCCTGGGCTTGCTCCATGTACGCTAGCCATGTGCCCGTACATGGTCTATACCCGTGTCTGTGTTGCCTGTCCGTGTACTAGTACACAGGGTACCCCATGTATCTGGCCGGGTCTGGCCAGGGAGGGGTATACACGGCGTGTCCATGGCCATGTATCCTTCTTGTGTCTGTGTACCCCCAGAGTACACGCTGGGTAACCCTACCGATGAACACATGCAGTGTAGCCCATACTACACGGCGTGTAGTCAGGAAGATTTCTAGGACCGCATCTTCCTCCGTGCACCTCGGCCAATCTTCCGGATTTCAATTCTATCATCCATTGGCCACGAAACTCTAGATACCATGTCTCCTCATCTCCATGTTGCCGAATCTATGGGTTTCGGGTCTTTAATCGACTCCAAAATCAGATTCCGGCCATCTGAGCGGAAATCGTCCGAAGAACGATTTCTTCGGATCTTCTTCAATCTATCTGCCAAAACCATCGTCACATCTCCTAAAGACCGCCTTGGTGTTGATCCTTCAATTTGGGACCGTTGCGTTGCAGAACGGATGTGCAATGATCCGTTGTTCATCACCCCGCGAAGAACGTGAAGAATACTCATGAAGAACGCGAGAATTTGGGGGAAGAACAGACAACAAAATAGAGAGGGACGAACCTCGATCGATGTTCATGACGATCTTGGTTCATCACCATTTTAAGGTTGAACGAAACCAAACAATATTCAAGAATCAATTCCCCACAAATCCCTACAGAATCCCATCCCTTAAGAAAGATCGATCCGCGGGCTAATCTGTTCAGGGATTAGTATGCATTCGTCGTGGAAATAAAAAATGGGGAAGAATTAAAATCACAACAACATCCTACATGGATTCGCTGTGTTTGCCAGTGAAGATCTTCTCAACGCGTTGTCGTCGCCGTCGACATCCGTTAAGAACAACGCCACCACCGCGTTGGGGGTTTCCCCTAGAGCCGCCAAGGGTTTTCAGAGATATGCGGTTTGTAATCGTGGACAATGGCACAGGACTCTATTTAAAGAGGATAAAAGAAAAAAATATTTAAAAGATCTCGCTACAAAAATAAAATATTTTTATTAAATATTTTATTACTGTTGCGTCCAAAAACTAGATTTCACCACCAACCCATGCCTGCCAAAGTTAGTCCTCGCATAAGGTAAAATCGTTGTTCTGAACGCAATGGTGCCCTCTGATTTCTGATCTGAGAACCCATTCGGGAGTTATCCACTTTTTTAGGAAAAATGCACGCGCGCGTAATTTAATTATTAAATTAAATTCAGACACTTGTTCCGGGATCACTGGGCCTCCGAACTGCATGTCGTCTCAGAGCCTGGTCTCGAAATAATTCACATATAATATTAAAATAATACATGGAAAAATATGGGACATTACAGAAATAATTATGATAAATCCTTGGTAAGCCTTAGTCATTATGACTCGTCGCTATGGTTTCTATATGAGAACTGGCAGAAGAAATCTGGAAGAAAACATAAAATCCCAAGGGGAAAATGGTAAAAACCCAATGTTAATGGGGCACATAGTTTGGCCACATGATTTACCAAACTATGCACTACCTATGTTCCACCCTCTATATAATAGGGGTCAAAATCACATGGTCACCTATGTAGCTCACATATTTTCAAAAGCTGTGAACCAATCAGGTGTAATTACTCAGTCCAATCCCACATGGTTTTGATTTCCCCCTTGCACTGTTTACCTATTTGTGCACCCCCTCCTCTCGGAAAGCATGGCTTGGGTTTACGGTTCCCCTTAACCATGCCTCAACCATGAAACATGAACAGGACGTCCTGATTTCCCTTTATCTTGAGTCTTTAAACCCCTAAACAATATAGAGCTTCCTCATACACCCAGTAAAAATTTAATTATCCAACATTAAGTGATTCAAACTAATTTTTAAACAGGAACTTATATCCATGAAGTTCAGGATATTACATTATATTTCTTATAAAATATATGTTGAATCATTTGAAATGTTTAAAGTATTCAAATATAAAATATACTATCTTTTACAAAAATATCAAATTATTTGGATTAGATCAAAGTGAAGAATATAAATTCAATTTACTAAACAAAGGGGATATTGTGGACATGTTTCATAACATAGTTCTTTTAGTAAATTGATTCAAGGCCTTAATTTAACCTCTAATAAATATAAATTTATAAAATCCAAATAATTATAGTATATTGTAACATTTCAGTCATTTACATGGAACCAATCTCAAACACTCAAATGTTCTCACTTTTTAATATTTCATGAGTTTTATATTTATTGTAAGACTGATAATGGAATGTGTTAGAATTTTATTTAGATACTAATAGTGAATCATGTTTTAAGAAATATTGTTAATTCATTGGAAAATGACCGGTTGTGACCAACCATAGTTCTACTAATTTTTCCCTCTCTCTCTCTCTCTTACTAACACTTAGGGAATATATCAATAATATTTATAGCCAACCTCCCTTAATTCCCCAAGGAATGTAACCAATACACTATAATAAATTTTGAATTAGTTTCCCATTTCCTTCTATGTTAAGTTAAAGAAATCACCCCTCAATTGAGTATATAATTTCATGACTCCTATTACCTTATGGACAAAGGAATGAAGTAATCCAATTGTACATAGATTTAAATTCCATATTCAGTGCTCATTTCATTTTATAACTCCATCATATCAATAGTAGTATATTGTAGGTGTGGTTCGATCATTCTCAATATAAAAAGAATAGAGATAATGCATAGAGGATGAGAGACCATTTTCACACCCAAAAACATTAACTAATTGGCATCAACACATTAATTATTCAGAATTAATAAATAATGATTATTATATTCAAAGATCAATGTAATAGTACTTATTCCTCTCCCTCATACATATAGTAGTGTTATCTTCCCATTATCATAGACATGAGATTCAAAGAGGGAGAGAGAACATAGAATCTTATATAATAAAAATAAAAATATTGCAAACAAAATCTGTATATAAAAAATTCTTTATATTAAGTTATCTATTAAAGCTTAATGGCTCTTCCAACTTCCTTAGGTTCTTTCAATCATCCCACCTAGAAGTAAGTTCTTTATAAATATTATTCCATGCCTCTCCCTTTGTAATTAATCCTAATCACGTGTCAGTTTCAGAACCCAAGAAAACCACACCCATGATGTTTCTCAATATATCTTTTTTATTGATTATATATAAGATTCATTTAAAATGTGGGTAAAAATAATATATTTCAATCCCCCTTAGGTTATACATGAAAGATTATTTCATTCAATTTTCATCAAAACCCAAGTGAAATTCATATTATTCTTTCTTATGGATTCATCATAGGAATTTTATGTAGTGCAGTGGTAGCATTGGTTTCCAAATATAGAATATTTGTCATTACCCTTCAATTTCAGGGTATGTTATGTTTTAAAATTTTAAATATTGTAATGAATAGTGATGAATTTGTGTTTTTAGGGTGTTAGTGGTGGTTTTTGATCACAATTTAGTGATTTGGAGATACCTTGGATCTGATGTTCTATAGAAAAAAGGTATTATTCCATTAAGATTGGGAGTCACAATGTGAAGGGTTAGCTGACCCAGGGTCACACCATGGCTTTCAGTCATTATGGCCCAATGGATATAATGAATTAGGAATCCTTTTCATTGATTAAGTTTCAACAAAATTGTAGTTAACATGTAGGTAGAGGTAAATATAATGTGTAACAGATTGGTGGTAAGCAGTCACACCATGAGGCCCCTGATAGAGGGTCCCTCAAGGAATGAAAACCATGGTCATGTTTTGATGATTTATAGATAAACTATTGGACCCTCTACCTTGGAAAACTAGTTTCATACCCCAAATGGGCCACCCTGTGATGTAGGCCTTATATACAGGTGTCATGGAAGGACTTTCATGATCACACTATGACCAAGACACTATACTATTTTTAAAAGGTGTAGAATGGTAACTTCTTTATAGATCCATTTAAATATTCCTCCACATTCTCCATCAACCCTTACATATATTAGATATATTTTTATCCTCCTAATGGTTGTCTAATATCTCTCCTCCTACCATCTTGGTCATTTGGAATTCCATTCATTGTGTAGATTTTTGTTTCAAGACTTACACCATTTATGAAATCAGTGTCTCCTTTATCCTCTATATTCTCATTTCCATTTTCAAAATAATAATTATAATGGTTTTAGGGGATAAATTTTGAATCTAAAAGTGTGACTTTTCAAGTATAATCTCTCAATCTTGAGGTGGGATGTCTTTACCATGTTACACCTTTCATTTAAATTTGTATGGATTGACTAGTATGTGAGTGCATGAGTATCCCAATGTAGTTATAAATTTAGTATCTGGGTGACTCTTTAGGTTTATGTAGATATATATTACCCCAATAAGTGTAATCTAAGAGGTAATGGGTTTGAAATCCTACCATGTTCTATGGGTAGATGTAGGTATTTCATCTAGTATGGAATGGGATTAGATTGATCCACTAGGGATTAGTTAAGTTCGAGGTGACCTAATATAGTTTTAATTTAGTATTGATGCCAATACCCTCACATGATATGGTGTTGAGTGTGTGAAATAGGATATGTGGGAGACCTTGAGTGATTAATAAGGAAGAAGCCATGAGGGTAGTGTTTCCTATATTTTTATATGTGTTGTTGTGTTCCATGTGACTTATTCAGACTCTTGGATGTGTCTCTTTCAAGAGTGATAATATGTCGGGTTTTGATATAATGATTTGATATTTATGATGACATGGCCTACTTTTAGTGAAAAGGTGTGGTCAAAGATGTGGTGTGTGACCATACTTGAGTGAGAATGTGTGGATTGAAAAGCTCTATAAGACAAAAAAATGAGTGAGAAGGTGGGATATGATATATGATGGGTGACTAATCAACGGAGAGAATCTATGGTCAAAATTATTTTTTAAGGCCTCCCTTGAGTGATAAGTGTGTGTTGTTTTAATTTATTTGCGATAATATGTAATTTATGATGTGTCATATGATATAGGTACACACCATGAGTGAGAATATATTATCTATGTTTGGGATTCTAATTGTTTTTTGATATGAATATTCCTTCTAGCACTGCACTAAGGTAGATATAGATGGGGCTCTTGATAGCTTCGTTAGCACAAGATGACCCTTCCTATTGCGTGTTTGTTATGATTTTCCTTCAATGAATACACCTTTATTAGTTGGATTCACTTATTATAGAGATTTTTAGTGGTTTTCTATTGGGTTTTTGACTCACCTGATACATGGGAACCCCAATGTATGTGTAGACTTTGTTTTTAGGGATCCAACCAAGGTAAAAGTACATATGATGGGCTACTGACTACCATAGTAGACTTGGTATTTTAGGTGATTTCAATTTATAATTTTAGATATTTTACTATTATACATCAATAATTATTCTGTTATGTTTTATATATGTTTATAACATATTTGGGGATGTTATAACTACGATTAACAGTATATTTTGCATCATTTTGATACTTTATTTGATGTTATGATTTGACTTCACTTTGTTTATTTCAACTCATTTATATTTTTTATTACTTTTTATGTCATTAATGTTTTTTCTATCCCTATATAGAGAGAATATTCTCTCTAATAAATGAGCTAGAACCTTTCCTTTTTCCATCCTATTAGGTATGGGGAAGTGCACATAAGGCCTTTTGCCTCCCAGATTAGACCCATTGTTCTATGATGGGAATCAAAAAATGGTATTAGAGCCCCTTTTATTGTTTATTATTATGGGATTATTATAGTGGATATGAGATAGTAACAACTCAAGAGGTATACTATACTTATTCCTAGAAAATAACTTTATAGTGGATGATCGAGTTTCTAGGTCATTGAAATTTCTCTAAATAGTTTTACTGTTACATGTTTATTTTGTTCTTCAAGTGTAACTATGCCATTATATTTTATGTTATTTTTCTCTTTTACTAGGTGGATGGAGTGGGTGATATCACACATCATTCATAGAAAAGTATAATAATATAGGATATGGTTAATTACATTTGAATTATATTGATTTAAATTAAATTAATTTAGAATAAAATATATTAATTTTTCCCAAAATATATTGTTGATGAAATATAATTAATTTAATATTATTACGTAGTAAATTTTTTTATAATATGACTATAAAAAACATATAGGTATTGATAGTGAAGTATTATTAATTGGGTGAGAAGTTTATGTTTTTTCCAAGTTGATCTGGGTAGATCTATAGGGCATGTTTTCTAGGTTTGTTTCATGCATGTGTGCCAATTAATAAATCATATTTTGTTAATTTTATAGCAATTAAATGAATTTTTTAGCATCTATTTGGCATTTAAAAAAATACCACCTTGATGATGTCCTAAAGGGCCACCCAAGGAGTCGGTGGATGATGTTCTTAAGGTTTTTAATTTTCATATTTCAATTTTATTTGTTCAGGTGGGATAGGTTGAGTATTCTCTTGAGGATGTTCTATCGGTTCAGGCTATATAGTTTCTTCAAACAAGTTTCTTTCTAGTACTAGAGGGAGGTAGGGGTGAAACTTTTGGTGGATCTACTATGGTATAATTTTATTATTATTTATAGTTACAACACAATCTATGTAACACCATTATATTTTAAAAAATACTATATTTGATGATGTGTAAAACACGTAACACCTAGCTTAAACAAACCTCAAAATATTAATTTTTAAATATAACTACTGTGACATAGAAATTGAACTACAGTTAATGAAAAGGATTAAATAAATTCTCATGTATATATATACAGTACATAATAATTATAAATTTAATTATTGTTGCTTATTAAATAATCACTCATTTTTTTTAAAATCTATTTCATTCATCAAAAACATGTTTTCTTCAAAAATATATTTTATTTATTTTTATGAGAAAATAAATATAATCGACATATTAAAATTTTAAAAGAAATTATATTTGTAAAAGAAAATAATTTTTTAAAATATCATATCAAAATTATCTTTGGATTAAATATTAGTATTTTTCTGAAAGGATTCGTTTTTAATAAATAGTGAAAATACTGATTTTTTAACTTGCCATTTTCCTTTCATTAAAAAGTATCATTATTGTTTTAATTTCATTTACAAGAAAAATAAGTATTACTTATTTATATAAAATATAATTAAATTCATTTTAATCTTCATTAGACCTAATTTTTATATAATTATATTTTTTTCTTAAAAATTCATTTTTATTTAATCCATATTTCATAATGTTTTGGGAGTTACACATTAAATTAATTTTTATCAATTATATTTTTTAAATAATGAAAACTATATTTCAAATTTGGAATCAAAAGTTATAAATTTGATAAATATTTCCCTTTTTTAGTCAGGGTGAAAAGTAAACATAATAAAATTTTTTACCATGGTAATGGGTAAACCAAGATACAAAGGGTTTAAAATAATATGATAAGGACTATAAAATTACCATAAAACATAACTTAATTTTTATATGTGATTCAATTTACTCAATGGTCTTAAAATATTTTGCTATAATAATTATTTCCCATTTTTATATGATTATAATATTTTAAATATTTTATGTAATGAAAAGTCAAAAATTTCACTCTTGTTTTCAAAAACTACAATATTTTAGACATGAGGATAAATCAGTGATATGTTCAGTTATATATATTAATTATAAATATAAATGGTTTATATTCATCATTTTACTTTGTTTTGAATTTTTAATGCTTAAATAATTACCATAAATACATATGTAACACTGATGTAATAATTATTCAATTAATAGAAAAATAAAATAAATTATATTAAAAATATTAGAAGTACTATAATTTGAAATCACTATTGTGAAACATTTTTTTTATAAAAGTAATATATGAGGTATGTTTTAGTTTATTATATTTTAATTCCTTTTTTCTATTGGTGTTATTAATGTAAAAGAAAATTAATTGTTCTAAAATTGATATTATTGATATTTTAAAGTAAATAATATTTATTAAATGATTTAAAATTATTTAAAATATTATATTCATCCAAGGTATTAGTATAGGGTTTAAAATATGAAAAAACGGTCAATTTCTTGTTTTTTTCTATTTATAGTAACTATATTAACCCCTTTATTGTAGAAAAACATTGATATCACAATAATTGTCAAAAGGGTTCACGAATGGTTAAAACCAGAGGATAAGGGTGAAAATGTGATCTATAATTTTTCATAATTGATTATATGAGATTAATTAGACTCCCAAAAATATTATCTTATAATATTATAATTTTGGACACATTTGTATGTAGAAATTACTATGTAATAAATTAATATTTTTAGGAATGACTAGAGTTACCTTACCCTCTCTTATATAAAGGAACCTCTTATTCTCATTTATTCAAACAAAAAAAGAAATTTTGTTCACAAAATACCTTACCAAATACCCTAATTAAATTCCTAATAATATCCAAGAGGTTATGTTTTTTCATAAAACCAACCTATAAAATATTTTGGGGGTAATCCTTAAGAGGTTTGTCAGATGAAGATGTGTCATTCTTAACCGATTGTTTTGTTTTATTTATTCTGCCACCTCTTTCAAAAATTATTTAACCAGGATAATAAAATAATATAATTATCTACCTTATAATAATATTTTTTTTATTTTAATTTAATAACCTATATCCAACTACGACCTCTTTTAAATGGTAATGGAATCCATCGTCTTTGTGTACGGTAGATGATTACCTCATGAATTGATGAAATTTGTTTTACATGAAATTTTTTTTCCATCACCACATCTCATGGTTGGATATAATGATGGAATTAATGTTTATATATGATAGTCTCGACATATTTATCATTATAAAAATGTAATATATCATATATATTATTACCTTTACATTCGTTGAAAATTGATATTGTCTCTCGTGCATACATGCGGGCTACCACCTCCATGAAACGATGTGATTCAATTTTCATCACCAGAGTACATGGATGAAATATATAAGAGTATTTAAAATATGATATTTATGATATTACGGTCATTATATAATGATATGTTAGTACATAACTTCTTTCCAGAGTGATCATTGAAAAATGAAAATGTTACTCATGGGTACATACAACCAACCATCTCTATGATTGTAACATAGTACATTTATCATTACTATATTTTATGGTTAAAATAAAAAGTATAATTTTGGAATAAATGTTATAAATATATCATGATTATTATTATACAAATGATGTAATAATTACATCTTTAACCATATACAACCTACCAATGTCGTTCTCAACTTATGAACTGAATATCATCAAAACGTATGACATAATATTAAATGATTAAGTAATTTTATATAACATGGTATTAAATAAAATAACAGTAATAATGAACTTGAAAATGGTTTCTTAATCATTTAATAAAATTAACATATTTTTTTATTTAGGTAGATAAAGGGCATATGTGATGACTCATACATGAGGTTAACGACATTACTTTAAAAGCCACATTTTAAATGTTTTAATGTTTTATTTTCTAAATATTTCTATCAATGGTCTTTTTCCTTCTAAATTATTTAAGAAAAATAATAATTTATACTTAAAGGGTTTCTAAAGTTAAGTTTTAACTATATTTTACTTTCTTTTCAATTTTTTTAAAATGATTATTTTTAATATTTTACGTAATAGACACTTTAACTTAAATCCACATTTTAAATGTTATAATGATTTTATTCAAATAATTTCTATTACATGTCTGTGTTTTTTAAATTATCTTACAATTTTATTTCTATTTACCTAGAAAACTATAATGTAAATTTTATATTTCTTTATTTTTAATACATTTAAAATTGAATGTATTTATGGAATGTTTTACTTTCTTTACAAAAGTAAAAAAGAAATGTTCTTTTTTAATGTATATGATGACAAGAACATTCCCCGCCACTGTAACCATTCATTGATGATTTGATTACATGATTATATTTTATTTTTTAACAAAAAA
The DNA here is from genome assembly GCA_963277665.1 of Viscum album. Taxonomy (NCBI): domain Eukaryota; kingdom Viridiplantae; phylum Streptophyta; class Magnoliopsida; order Santalales; family Viscaceae; genus Viscum; species Viscum album. Next base: position 1,415,495,837 of record OY728142.1, read on the forward strand.
AGTCTCTTTTACCTATTTGTAAGTGTTTTTTTATTTAAAATGGGTTTTTAAGAGAAAAGAGAGTTTTCATTTTCAAAGGTGTTTTTGACACGAGTTTAGAAGAATTTTTATTGGTTTTTATTCATGATGTAGTCCTTGTACATTATTATTGAAGGATTTGGCCCCATTATAGTTCTTGGTTGAGCCTGATACAACTTAATGGATGGTTTTGTTCTCATTATAGATCATGTGTGAGACTAATATTGTTTATACGATGGGTGTTCCAAAATAGTGATTCATTTCATTGGGTAATAAATATATTCTCCATATAATTATATTTTAAGCAATTGATATGATTATTCAAATTGTTATGACTCTATAAGTTTTTTATGATGATGTTGTATCAAGGAACCTATATGACTATTCTTTTCTTTCTAAAGTGTTTTCATGTAAATCCTTTGATTTCAAGAAGTAAGGTATTGATCATTTAAAGAAAAAATCATGCCCTTTTGGGTAAAATGGAATGATATTCTTTAAGAAGAGGGTTGTTGTGGGGTTTTTTTGTTTTTCACAAGTCTAAAAATTTTCTTTTTTCTCTGTCAATTATAGATCATTTTCAGTTCATCTCACATATTAAAATATTGTTCAAAGGGTTTAAGGATGGGTAAAAGAATGGAAGAAGTAAAATTGAAAGTCATAAATAGTTTTAATTAAAATGAATAATGTATTATTTTAAATATTTTATATTGTGAGAAAATGGATATTATATTAAAGTTTACACTTTATAAATTATGGTTTCAATATGTATGATTGATGACCCAATTCTACAAAACTTTGAAGTGAAAAGATGTTTGGGAATGAAAGTAAGTGAATTCAAGTACTAAAACATTATAATATGTAATTTTTAAGGTAAGTTCCTTAAACACTTGAAGTATATGGTATTATTAGACTACATATTCAATTTATTATATTAAAATCATTGAGGTAATATATATGTTGGTAGACACACTCATTGAATAGTAGGTAAAGCTAGAGGCATCAATGGTTCAGGGACCTTCCGGGAGGTGGGGTGTGATGGAGCAAGGCAAGATTCTTGAAGTTATATTGTGGGAGGATTTTAAGGACCTCATCTTAAATTAGGTATTTCCAAAGATACTAATGTGGTAATAATAATAAGTGTTCTTGGATATATAAAGGGGTATTTTTTCTGTTATTGATTATGATACTTTATTTGGGGATTCCATATGATTTTCCCTACTACTAGAAGGAAATGAATCCTAGAAGGCCAGTAGATTTGAGATTATTTCTTGATTAGATGTGAGGATCCATGTAAGGATGTTCAATGTGATATCATACATGAATTTGGTTTTTAACGACCTCAGAATTGAGATGTTTCTATTTGAGGATAATTTTATGGTTTCATTCCCATCATTAGTGGTTTGAGTGTTGAATTTATATAAGGTTTACCTTATAATATGTTATGAAGAAAATTTTTATGTGATTAATTAGGGTACCTTTTTTGTACCTCTCGTACCCCTCGTGGTTTAATTTTCATGATCACAATCACTCTCTTTTTATCTAATCTTGTTTTAAGTGTTTTTGTTGATAGGAAAAAGGTTGCCAATGAATTGGGCCAAGAAGGACCAAAAGTGGACTGAAAATCAGTCCACCGGCCAACCGGTGGATGACCACCGGCCAGCCGATGGAGTCTTGACAGAAGGCATCCATTCTGTCAAGACCACCGGCCAACCGGTGTCCCATCACCGGCCAGCCGGTGGAACCCAGACAGAAGGGTCAGCTACTGTCTCAGCACCAGCCAACCGGTGGCCTCCTCACCGGCCAGCCGGTGGTGCCTGGGCAGAAGGCCTCTCATTTTTCCAAGCACCGGCCAACCGGTGGCACTGTACCGGTCACCCGGTGGAGCCAGTCAAACTAGCCGTTGGGGCTTTGACCAGACTTGTCCACTTGACTCCCAATGGCTCCGAAGGCCTCTCCAACGGCTTCGAAGACCCCCAAAGGCCATTTGAGGGTTCCCCCTCTATAAATAAAGGACTAGGAAGCCCCGTAAACGTACGCTAGCCCCCGGGAACATTGTACGATCATTTGGCGAACCTCCGGTTCATTCCTTCAAGGATCCCCATTTGCTCCAACTCACTTCCACAATCAAGGAGCACCATCATAGAAGCTTGGGAGCGCTCTTCATCAACTCCAATCAATCCATTGGCGCCCAAGACTTCTCCACATTACGGTTTTTCATTATTTATCTTTTTTTAGCATCAATTTGGGTTTGTGCCTACAAACCCCTCTTTCTCTCATCCTCTCTTTGTTTGGGTTCTCACACCACCTTCAAGGTGTGAAGAGGTTAGTCAAGCCTTCCCGTTAAAAGGCTTGTGTCATAGGTGAGCTAGCCTTCACCTGTAAGAAGGCTAGTGGGTTCTTGCTCCACCATTAAAAGCAAGCTATAATAGGTTCTAGACTACCTTAATGTCTAGTGGGTTTCTTGCTAAAACCATTAAAAAGCAAGCGGTAGTAAATCTCTCAACGGTTGAGTTGGGAGCGGAGACGTAGGCTTTGGTTTAAGCCGAACTCCGTTATCAAGTTTTGTGTCTTGCCTCTTTTATTTCCGCTGCACTTTTAACTTTGTTTTTAAATTGTTAATTATTTTTTAAAAGGCAATTCACCCCCCTCTTGCCATCACTCTCCACTCAACAATTGGTATCAGAGGGAAAATTTGAGTAATACCCTAACCGGTTTCAAATTCAAGATCCTTTGTGATGGCTTCAACTTCTTTCGCCCCCGAAGGCTATTCTTTGGGTCGTGCTCCATTCTTTGATGGAACCAACTATACTTATTGGAAAACCCGCATGACCACTTTTCTTAGAAGTATAGGTTATCCTATTTATAAAATTTTCATGCATGGTTATTCTCTTTCTTCTCCCGATGAATCCAAATGGACCCAAGCCGATATTAAAAATTTCGAGCTTGATGGCAAAGCCATGAACGCTCTTCATTGCGGCCTTGATCGTAATGAATTCAATCGAGTTTCCACATGCACTTAATCTCATGAAATCTGGAAACTATTGGAGGTTACCCATGAGGGGACCAACAAAGTTAAGGATACTCGATTGGATATGTACCGTCATGATTTTGAGTCTTTTACCATGCATCCATCTGAAAATATTACTGATATGTTTACTCATTTTATTAACATTTTCAATGGAAGAAAATATCTTGGAGATGATGTTTCTGCAGAAACGATGGTCAAGAAGATCCTTTGGATCCTACCAAGCTCATGGGCACCGAAATTCACGGCAATCCAAGAAGCAAAAGACATCAAGAACATTCCGGTCGAAGAGCTCATCGGATCCCTCATGACCTACGAGATCACCATGAGGAGGCAAGCTAAAAAGGAAGGCAAACCGATCAAAATTCCAAAGAACATCGCCTTCAAAGTTCAAAAAGAAGAAAGCTCCTCCTCCTCATCATCTTCCTCTTCAAGCGGCTATTCAGAAATGGAGAACCTTGCCCGCAAAATGCACAAATTCATGAACAAGAACAAGAAGAAGAAATCCCGCAAGGCTCAATCCAACGAAAAATTCGAGCCCGAGGTAACATGTTACGGGTGTGGCAAGAAAGTCCATTACAAGCCCGATTGTCCACTCAACAAAAAAAAGGCCAAGCAAAAGGAAAAGAAGAAGGCATTCAAGGCCACATGGAGTGATAGCTCCACATCCTCCTCCTCCTCCTCAAGTGACAACGGTAAAAAATGCCTAATGGAATTTCATGAGGTATCCTCTTCCGACTCCTCTTCCTCTAGTTCTTCAAATTCTTTTAATCATTTATCTTATGAGGGTCTCCAACATGCTAGAGATCAATTGGAGGAAGGTTTTCACGAACTTTCTTCAAAATTTATTGCTTTAAAAAAGAATTTCAAAAAACTTTCTTCCGAAAAGGAACAACTTCTCAAAGAAAAGGAGGACTTGTCCCTCAAGGTCCAAAACCTTCCCGATGTTGATTCTATGGAATCAACAATCAAGGATTTAAGGGAATCCCTAGCTAAGTTCACCGAAGGTGAACATAACCTTTCGAAGCTCCTTGGTTCCCAATGCGTATCTAGAACCACCCAAGGGCTTGGCTATTCCAAGCAAGCTTCCTCTTCCCATGCTCCAACTATTTTTGTAAGGGGGAGCTCCCAATATAAATTTTGCAACTATTGTAAAAAACCCGGGCACTTAATTTATGAGTGCGATTGCAAAAATGCCCGGTATGGAAGGCCCAAAACCATTTCCTTTAATGATGAATTTCATAGGAGAAGACCCGCCACTAGACAAGTTTGGATTGAAAAATCCCTTTTAGCGAGTCTCACCGGACCAAAATTTGTCTCGGTTCTAAAATCCTCTCCCCGGTGATTTGTTGTTTTTATTTAGGAGGAGTTAGGATCATTTAAGCCTTTTTTGATTTATATTCAAAACTTTCTTTTCAAAACCTTCAATTCAAAACTTTCAATTCTAAACATTCAATTCAAAACTTTCAATTCAAAACTTTCAATTCAAAACATTCAATTCAAATTTCAAAAATTTCAATTAGTTTAAAATCTCTATTTGTTTTTCAATCCATTCCCCCAATCAAGTTTTATGCCCCGTGCTATTTTGATAATCACAAAGGGGGAGAAATTCTTGGTTGATTGGGGGAGAAATCTTTCTCTCATGCTTTGCTTTACTTTTCAATTTATCCTTCAAAGCATGCCTCTCATTTCAATCTTTTACATTGCTTGTTTTGGTTATTGTGATCATCAAAATAGGGGGAGATTGGTGTACCTCTCGTACCCCTCGTGGTTTAATTTTCATGATCACAATCACTCTCTTTTTATCTAATCTTGTTTTAAGTGTTTTTGTTGATAGGCAAAAGGTTTCAAAGGAATTGGGCCAAGAATGACCAAAAGTGGACTGAAAATCAGTCCACCGGCTAGCCGGTGGATGACCACCGGCCAGCCGTTAGAGTCCTGACAGAAGGCATCCTTTCTGTCAAGACCACCGGCCAACCGGTGTCCCATCACCGGCCAGCCGGTGGAACCCAGATAGAAGGGTCAGCTACTGTCTCAGCACCGGCCAACCGGTGGCCTCCTCACCGGCCAACCAGTGGTGCCTGGGTAGAAGGCCTCTCATTTTTCCAAGCACCGGCCAACCGGTGGCACTGTACCGGTCAACCGGTGGAGCCAGTCAAACTAGCCGTTGGGACTTTGACCAGACTTGTCCACTTGACTCCCAACAGCTCCGAAGGCCTCTCCAACGGCTCCGAAGACCCCCAAAGGCCATTTGAGGGTTACCCCTCTATAAATAAAGTACTAAGAAGCCCCGGAAACGTACGGTAGCCCACGGGAACATTGTTCGATCATTTGGCGAACCTCCGGCGCATTCCTTCAAGGATCCCCATTTGCTCCAACACACTTCCACAACCAAGGAGCACCATCATAGAAGCTTGGGAGCGCTCTTCATCAACTCCAATCAATCCATTGGCGCCCAAGACTTCTCCACATTACAGTTTTTCATTATTTAACTTTTTTGAGCATCAATTTGGGTTTGTGCCTACAAACCCCTCTTTCTCTCATCCTCTCTTTGTTTGGGTTCTCACACCACCTTCAAGGTGTGAAGAGGTTAGTCAAGCCTTCCCTTTAAAAGTCTTGTGTCATAGGTGAGCTAGCCTTCACCTGTAAGAAGGCTAGTGAGTTCTTTCTCAACCATTAAAAGCAAGCTGTAAAAGGTTCTAGACTACCTTAAAATCTAGTGGGTTTCTTGCTAAAACCATTAAAAAGCAAGTGGTAGTAAATCTCTCAACGGTTGAGTTGGGAGCGGAGACGTAGACTTTGGTTTAAGCCGAACTCCGTTATCAAGTTTTGTGTCTTGCCTCTTTTATTTTCGCTGCACTTTTAACTTTGTTTTTAAATTGTTAATTATTTTTTAAAAGGAAATTCACCCCCCCTCTTTCCATCACTCTCCGCCCAACAACCATGTTCCATTATAGCTAGAGTACGGGTTATTTTCCAATTTCTATAAGAGGATATCCCTTTATTCTTTAGTAGTTCAGATAAGTTGAATATTTTTTTGTAGATCACGTATGAGTTTTTTAAAGATGTTTTGTTCACGATACATGGTAGGTAATATTTAATGATTTGGTGTGATGATATCTTAGTTCTGTCCTTGTTAAGTTTTGTTGTGGCATGGGCTTCAAGATCTAGGTATAGAGTACCCTAGATAGATAAAAGGATTATATTTTTCTGGTTAGGTCATGGTGTTGGCCGATGGTCTCAAGAGTAGCAATTTCCTTATATGCCTGAAGGGTAAATTTCCTAAGAAAGAAATGGATTGTGGGGTTAGAGCCATGTATATGATATTAGAAGGGTATACTTCTTGTACCTAGTTCCAGTTAATGGAAAAGGGGTCCTTATACCCTCATAGGTACAATTTTTAATTCATCGATTCTCATTATTTATTTATTTAGTAACAAGAATTATGATTCTTTTATTTTTCCCTGAGTTGTGTCCGTATTGGAGTTAACTACAGAGTTATCACTTTAAATAGCATGACCCTAGTTTCCTATATTGAGTTCCTTACTTTTTAAATTTGGAATAGATACATGTCTCAAATCCCAAAAAGCTAATCAGTTTAGTAGTTTTGGAAGCAAGAATACATACATAAAATTTTCATTACAACTTGAAATAAAAAACAACCTAGAAAATCCATTAGAAAATCCCATAACTCCTAGATTATTCCCACAATTAATTCATAATATACATGTTCACATCCTATGGATAAACAAAACCTAAGAAATTGGTGAACTATGATACTTAGTAAGAGAAATAATTCAAAAGAAGCTAAAAATAAACCATAAGGAAAAGTAAATTGCTAAAACCAATTTCTATTAAAACAAATATTTTAGAATAACATGGAAAGAATAAAAAATAATTGAATAAATCCATATAAATGATCATAGGGGAATTAAAATTAACAATGTATATTATACTAGTTGAATTATTTCAATAAATATAAAATATAAATATCATAATGAGGAAATGCATAATGTGGTACATGATAAACATAATGCCAAGTATTCTGCCAAGAATAATATATAATCAGTTAAGAAGTTAGCCCATACCCAAATTAGTTTGTCTCATGAGACCTACCGATGCATTGAGAGGCTATAGTGGGACCCACCTGACAATTAATAATTCCAATTCAATCCTCATATAAATGGAGTGAAGCATTATCAACATATAAATTATATTGAGACTAACATATGAAATGAAAATTACTTTCCTCAATCAGTGAACAAAATCACAAATTCTTCAGATTAATATGGTGAATGGTATCAAGATAGCACATCCAAAGTAATACTAATAATAAACCATTAAATAAAATATGGAAGATGATATCATAAATTATTAATCACAATTAAAAATAATAATCAACAAGGGTGTTTAAACAGATGAAAATACTCCTACAAAATCCTCAATAAATTCTTGAGAGAAATACTGTTTTTTATTTTGTAGAGAACTGTTATTTTTCAAGAACCATTTTATAAAACTAGAAATTAAATAAGATGGTTTTCATGAAAAAATTAGTGATTTTAAAAAAATAATTGTTTTTTAAAATATATTTTATATGGTAATTAAAAAATGGGTATGAAATTGAGTTGTAACCTTTTATCGAGCTTGCATATCTAGAAGAATTGAAAATTCAACCTTGTTAAAAACAAGTATTACTGATAAATAACACATTAACTAATCTGAATATATGATTTTGTGAAATATAAACAGAATATAATATAACTAAACAAAAATAATTAATCGTTACATTTTGGTAAATATAGTGAAATAATAACCCGAAGGAAAACAATGAATTTTAAGGGAGAATCCCATCCTCATGTCCAAATGTGTTCTGAACATGAACTTAATGTCCTAGATAAACAAATTAAATACATTAATCAATTCATTCATAACCTTATATATATGAATTTTATTATTCTCTTATATGTCCTTTTTTATGAGTTATAATATGCAATTTTATTTCTCAGGTGTGCTCGTTTCCTCAGTTTTCACGATCGGTATACATATATGTGAGTATGGAAGCTCATGTTGAATGGGTATAATTATTAAAAATTGAATTTATATGATATCAATGAACATGAGGAATTTTAAATGGTTATATATATATAAATATTTTATTTGTTAAGAAGATGAATCATTATATAAGACATTTAGTGATAATCATTTACATTATTACGTCGGTTATTCATCATAATAAACTCATTTTGTTTTATCATTTAGTATTATGTAAAAAGGTTACTTATATAACATAAGACAGGTTTTAATACAAATATTATAGTCTATTTTAATCATAAATATTGTTTCTTTATCAGTCATGAAGGATAAATTGATGAACTAAAATCGGTTGTCCACAAAGGTTGTAAATCAGCACCTCATTGATGATACTTACATTTTTAAAATAAAAGAGAGGAGAAAAAAGAGTTTGATGAAGCATATTCCATTAACATGATATCATTATATAATATATATTATACTCATGTTGTCATGATCATTTATATATAGAATGTGAGAAGATAATAATAAAATAAATGAACTTGAAAATGAATTAAAAGGAAAAGGAATAGAATTTTACCTCTGGAATACTCCTCCTTGAGAACCCATTTACGGGGATTGGTTTTTGTCTTTTTATGAGACCAAGAGATCCTAGAAATGGGGGAGAGTCTTGGGAGAATATTAGGAATAATTTTTACCAGGCTCAACAGATTATATGTGTGAAAATATTTTGTGGTGAGGGGTGGTATTTATAGTGGAGGAGAGGGGTGATCTTGGAATATTTAATTTATTTGTTTATTATTTTGGTTCAACACTGTGAATAGTTTGAGAATTATAATAAAAAATATTTAAATAATGAAATTAAGTTTCATATTATTGTTCATACTTCATTCATGAATCATTTAATAGTGTATTCAAATTATAATGTATTTATACCTTAACTTATCTAATTTTACTATTCAATAAAAATTGAAGTATTTTATAAAAATATAAAAAATGAAAATTAACCATTTTTAGTTGTGTTGAATTTAAAAATAGAATCCATTTTATGAAAATAATTTTTTAAAAATGATAAATTTAATTTTTAATTATAACCATCATTTACTCGAATAAAACAGATTATAAATTTATAATTGATTTTCTAACACTTTCAAAAATTAGCAAAGGTCTCATAACATTATCTTAAATTCATAATATGTAAAAATGTTAATTTATGTATACATTTAATGAAAATAATTTTTTTAAAATAATTTAACTGAGATAAAATTGTAATTAAATATTTAGAACATACAAAATTATCAGCACTTAATTAATAATTTTTAAAATATTCATTTACTTAAACTATGATATAATTAGGTAATAGTTTCATTTATAAGCTACTTAAATTTTACATATACTTTAATGGTTGAGGTTACTATTTATTGTTTTGATTTACTATTTATAAGGGTTATATTACAATTCCTAAGGATAAGTTTCTTTTTCATCGGTATTAGTTAAATAACATCAAGAAATATCTCTTATTTCATTCATTATTTATTTATAATGATTTTATTGTTTTATATATTTGATTTAATATGATAAATACTATATGAAATAAAAATAATAAGTTAAATATTATTGATATAATTCTTGTCCATTACATTCTTTCCTCCAACAAAAAATTATTCCTCAAAATATCCAGAATGTTACCTCATAAAAATATTTGGGTAGTTATACATCATATGTTCCTTATACTATCGTATTACCTCTCCAATTTTATGATTTTTTTAATGTACCTTTACTATCTAACCTTTCCAATTCCTCAACACATGTTCATTAGTGTCAAGAATCTGGATTGTCTCATCACAAAAAGATAAGTCATGTTCCAATTCTATTTCTTCAAACTTGAGTACATGTGTTCGGTCTTGCATGTAATTCCTTAATAAGGATATGTGGAACATATTGTGTACCTTTAAAAGGATAGGAATAATTTCCAAATGATAATCCATAGATCTAATTCTCTATATAATTTCAAAAGGACCAATGCACCTATGGCTCAGTTTCCCCTTCTTCGCAAATCTTATAATATCCTTTATTGGATATAATTTCAATAAAATGTGATATCCCACTTGAAATTTCAAATCCTTATTTTGATTATCAGCATAGATATTTTTAATACTTTGAGATTCATTGATATTAGTATTAATAGTCTCTATAATGATGTTGTTTCCTCCAAAATAACTGGTCCCACAAGTTTTCATTCACCATTTTCATCCTAACAAGTTGGTGTGCTGCATCTCTTTCCATAAAATGCTTTATATGAAGCCATTTGAATACTAGAATGGAAAATATTATTGTATTCAAACTCCAATAAAGTTAAATAGTAACCCCACATGCCATGAATGGTAATTGATAATGATTACAACATGCCTTCTAATTTTTGGATTGTTATTTCAGAACGCCCATTATTTTGAGGGTGATAAACAGTACTTAAATAATTCTCATTATCCAAAGAATTATAGAGACATTTCCTAAATTTTGTTGTAAACTTTGGATCACAATCATACACACATGGGAGAGGTTCTCCATGATGTCTTGAATGTTCATTAATATAGACTATTGAAAATCACTCTAGTGTAAATTATTCCTTATAGTGAGGGAATGTGTGGATTTGGTAAGTCAATCAATAATCACCAATATTTCATCATTATTTATTGGGGTTTTTTTAATCTGGTGAAAAAATACATAGTGATTTCTTCCCATTTACATGTAGGGATAGGAAGGGGTTTCATTATACCCCTTGGATGTTTTATTTCAGCCTTTACCTATTGACAGACTAAACATCTTGATATATAATCAGAAATTTCTCAATTCATATTAAACCACAAGAAATGTCCCATCATATCTCTATACATATTAGTTCTACCATGGTTTATAATGAAATCTATGCTATGTGTAACGCCCTGATTCTGGAAGCCACCGAAAGGTTCCCCATACCCGGTTTGTCACATGCCCTCAAGCACATTTCCCCAAAATCCAGATAATGCAGATTAGTAGCAAGGGCCTTGGGAGTGATGGTGAGGAAACTATGCCCTCATTAACAGAGTAACACACATGATGAAAAAAATAGCAGTAGTGGAATCAGCAAAAATCCATACTAAAGTAATCAGCAGAATACTGAAAAATAATAAACTGAAGCACACATATATATGAATGATGCATGATACATATGTCTAGGAAAGTAGCAAAAAAAACACAATGCTAGAACACAATAGTACTAAAACAAATACAAAATCAAGAAAGTAAACAACTCCTCAGCAATGCAAGACATATCTTGGTCTCATGCTCTCCATCTCTATAGTAAATCAAGAACCCGAAGTAGAAGGGTGTTTTACCATATCTATAACTGCAACAATATATTCTATTTGGGCCTAAAAGCATTACCCAAATAGGGTTTGAGACTAAGTCTCAGTAGGAAACGACCATAGGATCTGTTCGTAATAGTCAGTGAATAGATATGGAAGGAGATAAGAAAAAGAGCAGTACACAATTCCACAGTTTCAAAGAATTCAATTTCACATATCAAGTAAGCATCTAATCAAATAAGGTAACCCCTTGGAAAGTACACACAACCTATCTCCACTAGTTCATCTATAAGAATATACAAGGACTCTCTAATGAAGCACCCACAGTCAATTCTCTTTATAGTTTAAAAATATTTAAGACTATCTGAGGAAGCTCACATGGTCAATCCCCATTATAGCCTAAAATTATAAATGACTCTCTAAGGAAGATCACAGGGTCAACTCCCCTTATAGTCTAAAGTGGTCTAAGACTCTCTGAGGAATCTCACATGGTCAATTCCCCTTATAGACTAAAGTGATCAAAGTCTCCCTGAGGAATCTCACATGGTCAATTACCTTTATAGCCTAAAGTGATCAAAGACTCTCTGAGGAAGATCACATGGTCAATTCCCCTTATAGTATACTACACCAGGTTATCACGGCTGTGTGTAAGTCAAACAAGCATAGCAGTGCAATACAGCCAAAGTAAACCTCTAGAAATACTTCTCTAAAAGTATACAGCATATCGAGCATGTCATATAGCAATAATAACTCCATCCTACAGTACTAGGCATGGGAAGAACATCAAGGAAGCCTAACAGGCCTAATAGGACCAGACGGTCGTAAACAGAACATGAGTGGGAAAACACATCCAAAGCATATCAATCAACCCTATTCACATCCAATTAACCTATACACATGCATACCAGTATAGGAGGAAATTAATAGGGTTAAAACTGTAATTACGCAATACCATGTTCAAGGGTATTGGACAAAATTGCACATATAACTCAAGGACTTTCAATGGAAAGGACCAAACCACCTACCTCATAATTGGGAGAAAAATATACTTGTGTCTTAGGGCTTGAATTTCCTTAGAACGATGAAGATATAAAAAAAATGTATAAAACATTCAACAGACGATAACATAAGAAAGAAGAGTAATCATGAAATAAAGATCAAGTAGAATGGAGAGATTACCGAGGCGATCCCAACACAATTTATGGTGGTCGAATCGGAGATCAGTTGCTCAGTTGGGGGATTGGAGGAATATCATGTCTGTATTGAATCTCTCGGCTAAAAAAACTTATAAGAAGAGCATTCTGGTGATTAAACGCGACCCCGATACGATTAATGAAAGAAAAAAGAAAATGCACGGATTGTAATTTTGGACTACATGTCATGTAATTTCCATTTCTGTACTCCAATTTAGGCAGCCTCTAGGTCACCCCCACATGGCCTTGTGTGTGACCATTACACGGACAACACACAACCTTCTGTAAAAACCAAGTACATGACATGTACTCATAAAGTACATGATGTTTTCTTCAGAAATTTATATAATTTCCCCTTTTCCTCAAAAACGACTAGAAGAAGAAAAACATACCTGAAAAGAAGACCCAGGTTCTTACAAACATCCCCCCTTAAAGAAATTTGTCCCTGAATTTCCCTAGCTAGGCGGTGTAGAAGAAGAAACCCAGAACCGCTCCGGCCACTGTGCTCATACATCGGCCTCCCTCTCCCAAGTCTCGTCATGTACTTGTTCGTGCTGCCATATCACTCGTACCAGAAGAACAGACCGACCACAAAGAACCTTCATACATCGATCAACTATCTGGATAGGATGCTCCTCAAATTACACATCCAAATCTAACTCACCCACCTTAGTTTGGAAGACATGAGATGGGTCTGAGAAGTAACGTCTAAGTTGAGATATGTGGAAGACGCCATGCATATCCCGGTACCTATGAGGTAACTGAAACCGATAGGCAAGTAACCCAACTCTCTCAAACACCTCAAATGGCCCGACATACCTCGGAGAAGGCTTACCCAATCTCCAAATCACCTTATGTCCCAACCTCAGTGTGACAAGTCGAAAAACTTGATCCCCGACCTCGAACTTCGAATTTCATCTCTGTTGATTAGAATAAGTCTTCTGTCAAGACGGTGCAATAGCCATCCTTTTCCGAATAAACTCTATCATCTCTGTGGTCTTCAGAATGAGCATATCCTCAAGCACCTGAATCATATTCTCAGACTGTCCATTTTTCTGGGGGTGGTAAGTTGTACTCAAAAGCACATGTGTACCCAACACATTATGTAGCCCCTTCCTAACCCGAGAAGTAAAACGTGCATCTTCGTATGAAACAATGGAGTATGTAACACCATGTAGGCGTACAATATCACAAATGTACAACCATCCCAGCTCATCAACACTGATGGTATCCTTGATCGTCAAGAAGTGAGAAACCTTTGTGAGTTTTTCAATGAAAACCCAAACTGCATTATTCCCTCAAGGAGGCCTCGGAAACCCGGTCACGAAATCCATTGCGACATCATTCCACTTCTACTCAGAGATGGGTAACTACATTAAAAGCTCTTCTGGTCACTGGTGCTCTGCCTTCACCTGCTGACAGTTGGAGCACCTCATGACAAAACCAGCAACATCTCTCTTCATACATGGCCACTAATTCTGATGGTGTAGATCACGATACATTTTGGTGACACCAAGATGAACTGCCTAAACAGAGGAATGAAAGTCACGCATCAGCTCCTAGTGTATTTATACTGGCACCCATATGTGCCCCTGGAAATGCAAGATCTCATCCTCACCTATGGTCCATCCAGGAATAGGGTCCTCTCCTACCACGCTTTCCCGTAAGTCTAGGTCTTTTGAGTCTGATAGCTACCTCATTTGCACTCGATCAAGAATATTAGAGGTAACAGCTACAGAAGAGAGAAACGTTTCTCCATGTCTATTTTCCACATCTACATACATCTTAGAGAATAGATCCATAAGCTACCACTCACTGATATCCTCTTGAACTTCTTGTATATGGGTCCTCCTACTCAGTTTATCCACTACTGCTTTGCCTTTCCTAGGCATATAGGAAATCTTGAAATCAAAAGACTGAAGGTACTCGACCCACCTGCGCTATCTCATATTCATGTCATGCTGAGTGAAGATGTACTTGAGTCTTTTTTGGTCGGTGAAAACCACAAAATGCTCTCCTAGAAGGTAGTGTCTCCAACAGCATAAGGAATGAACAACTACACCCAACTCGAGATCGTGCGTCACATAATTCCTCTCATTTGGACTCAAATTTTGAAACCCATATGCAATGACTCATTTTCCCTACATAAGCACAACTCCCATACTGATACCTAAAGCATCACAGTAAACAGTATATCTCTTTCATGACTTTGGAAATACAAGTATCGGTGATGAAGTCAAACTCCCTTTCAGCTCCTAAAAGGCTGATTCATAAGAATATGACCACATGAACTTTGCACCCTTCTTAGTCAAACCCATCAGTGGTGTTGTTAAGTATGAAAATTCCTGTATAAAATGCATGTAGTATCTAGAAAGGTCTAGAAAATTTCTTACCTCAAAGACGTTCTTCAGCTTCTCCTAGGAAACTACTGCTCTTACATTCTCTGGGTCAACTGATACTCCTGTCTCTGAGATAACATGCCCCAAGATGTGAATATGGTCCATCCAAAAGTGGAATTTTTGGAGATTAGAAAATAATTGATGCTCTCTTTGTGTACTCAAAATGATCTCAAGATGGGTATCATGGTCGTTTTGGTGTGAGAGTACACCAAGATATCATCTATGAAGACCACCATGAAGGAATCCAAGTATGGATGGAACACTCGGTCCATCCGTGCCATAATGACTGCAGGCACTTTTGTGTGACCGAATGGCATAACCACATACTCATATAGACCATACCTGCTCTAGAAGTCTTTGAGAGGTATATCATATGGTCTAACATGAAACTGATGATAACTGAATCTCAAGTCAATATTTGAGAACACATGAGCTCCTCGAAGAACATCAAAGAGATTATCAATCCTTGGTTAGGGATATCGGTTCATTTCCATCAACTAGTTCAGCTTCTGATAATCCATGCAAAGCTTGAGTGTACCCTCTTCCTTATTCGCAAACAGGACAGGCGAAGCCCAAGGATAAGTACTAGGTTGGATGAAACCCTTTTCCTGCAACTCCTCCAACTACTTATTGAGCTCCTCTAACTCTGGTGTAGCCATCCTATAGGGATGAATGGACACCGGTGCCACTCCTAGAACTAGCTCAATATAAAATTCCACCTCTCTCTCTAGTGGAAAACCTGAAAAGTCCTATAGAAAGAGATCCCTAAAATGATCCACCACCGGAGAAAAGTCTAACCATAAAGTCCCCTAGCCATCCAGATATAGACTAGCAATCTGGGTTGTAACTCCTCCCAACCCTTGATGCTCGGGTCCCGCTCTGCGCACCTGGACATCCCATTCGCCCTTATGAAGAAGCAATATGCCCTCTAGTGATGTGAAACTCACCCTGCATTGGTAATATTCAATGACTTCCTGGAAAGGAACTAACCAGTCCATTCTGAGAATGACATCACATATTATCATCTCTACAAGATAGAGGTCCCATAAAAAGTGACACCCACAAACCTCTAGATGGAACTCCTTGCACAATTTCACACTAGCCATTCTAGTCCCCAATGGAGTATCTAAAATTATGATATCAGTATAAGAAAAGATTTAGAGACCAAGGATCTCCACAATAGTGAAAGATATAAAGATATGGGAAGCCACTATATTTAAATGAGCAGAAGATAAACTTGAGGCTACTAAGATCGTACCTCGAACTGTAGAAGGTATGGGATCTTACTCCTCCTAGGTCTACTCCACAGCAAAATTATAGCATGCTCCATGGCCCTGCGACCCTACCTGTCCACCCTGAGCTGATCCAACCTGATGTCACTAAAAACCTGGCGACTGGCTACCTTGGCCATGACCTCCACCTCAGCCTGAATGGATGTAAGAACTCCAGTTCCCATACTGGTGAGAAAATGGTGGCACTGCTCTTGAATGGGGAGTCATAGAAGAACCCCTATGAACAGCTACTAGAGAAAAGATCTGATAGAAGTGATGAAGATGACCCATCTTGCTGTAATATCCGCACTCTACTAGGTCTCTCGGGCAATGTGGCCGTATATGCATGCTCTTTCCACACTGGTAGCACACCACCTGGATACTAAAAGAGATCTCTCGCCAACTCTGATCTCCTCTTGCATACTCCCTCCGGCGCTTTCTGTTATCTGTCGGTGAAGCACTAAACCTAGATGTTGAACCTCCGTATACCACTGCTCAAGAATCCCTCAGATTACGCTTTGTGATCAGTTCCTGGATGACTATAGAAGATATCGATATCAACCTAAAGATATTCACCTGAGATCGGATATCCTGCATGAGACCATCCTCACACATCAATGCAAGGAACAAATAATCTCCCACTAGAAAGGGTGTAAAGAACTACAGCACAGTGAAGTGAGAGGAATAATCCATAACAAAAAGAGTCTCATGCTCCAGACTCATGAAATCTTGGGCTCGATCGTCCCTCAAGGTCTCTAGATTGAAGGAGTCATAGAAGATGTACTAAAACACATCCAAAGCTATATTTTGCTGGCATCCTGCCTGTGAGACCACATCCCACCACCTATTTGCGGAGTCTCGAAGCATGTACGTAGAGAGCTTCACCCTCCTCTCTGGAGATATCTCCAAATTCTCAAAGATCATTATCATGGCTTCTAACCATGACTCTACAGCCAGGGGTCCTCCATCCCCTGAGAAAGTGGGAGGATGCCACTGCTGAAAGTCCCGTGTCAATTCTGCCATTGACATGGAAGGAGGCAGCGCTCCCTAAAAAGTTTTCATAATCCTCATAAATCCCTCCCTGAACTATGCATCAGCACCTGTGTTAGGTATAACGGATGGTGCCAAGATTGGAACAACTAGAGGATATTTTGGAAGTACCTAGTTTTCCATATATGTTGTCAGATCACAGCCTAGAAACTGGCGTACAACCAGAGGACATCTCGGTGGCATGACTCTGTAAGGTCGAGCACACACCTTAGATCAAGATTATTATAGAGTGAAAACTATAGGTGAAATAAAGGAATTTAAGGAAGAAATCATTCATGTTCTACCAAACATGACTAAATGGAGTGTATAATTCCTACATGGCATGTTCACTTAATCCATTCAGATGGGCGTGTACTTCTACAGGAACTGGTCGTGTAACACCCCAAACACCCTGTGTGTTCTCCTAACACACCGCATGTAATTGAATCCTCTTCCCCTGACTGGGTCATTCTGCACAACTAGGCCACATGATTCTACTTAGAACAAGACTACACAGAATGTTAGTGCTAGTAACGGTGTGTACTAGACAAACTTCTCCAACCCATGTTGTTAGTTACATGACCGGCAACACAGATGACACTACACAGCTTGTTCAAAACCGACATGGCAAGTACTAGGAAAGATAAAACCAAACCAGGTTGTTGATTACATGGTCAGATTCCATGATCACACTATACTGCCTGTTCAAATCTAACACAATGTGTATATGGAAAGACTCAGTCGAACCGTGTTGTTAGCTACATGGTCGGATACACAAGGACAACAAAACACGTCATGTATGGACGGTGCACAACATGTTCGCCCAAATATCTCTTTATTCTGTGTCTTTTACCACATGACCTATGACACTATTAGAGACTAAATAGTGTGTACTTATGATACAGAGCATGTACTTATGAAAAATAGTTTCTTCCTTAACAGAAGAACACATGGCATGTAGTCAAAACGGCACGGCGTGTATTCTGAGTTTTTCCAGATAGTAAGCCTTAGAAACTACTCAGTAGCCCAGAAAACACTGAAACAAACATTAAAGTTCCAAATTCGAATCTATGAGGTCCCATACTCCCCATGAATCAAAACATGGAATCTTATACATGTTATAACAAGTAAAACAATACAATGATCCGTCAAATTTTGGTCCATGAGGGCCTATACAACCTCAATAACCAATGTTTGGTGTTTATTCAACAAAAACATACACAAATAAATACCCAAACAAAATAGGTATTCTATTAAGTCATATATCAAAACATCATGCATATTCTACAAAACATCTATCACAATAACATGTAATTCTAATGTACCCTAAATCGAATTGCAAAATGCATGACATGTGTTTTATAGAAAGTGCCTATATGATGCATGAGATGTCATAACATCATATCATTGGGTTGGAACAGAAATAGAGCCTCAATAACAACAATAGTAATTGCACAAAACACGCGAGTCACCCATCAGTAAAAATCAAGGCAAACGTAAACTTGAAAACCTAGAAAAATTGTAATAAACGAGTTTGGTTGGCTATTCCCTATACATGGGTTAGATAATCCCAGGAACAACTTATTACCAAGTACCTATGCCTTCTTATCCCTAGATAAAGGATCCAAATTTTATGTCAAGAAGAAAATAATCCTCTTATACCGCTTTCTAACGTCCCACTTCTGAAAGCAACCTAGAGGCGCCCCATACCTGGTTATTCACATGGCCTCAAGCGCATTTCCCTGAATGCCATAGGCTACCGACTAGTAGCGAGGGACATGGGTGTGATAGTGGGGAAACTATTCCCTCATTAGAAGAGTAACACAGTGGAGGAAAACAATTGTAATAGCAGAAGCAGCAAAAATCCATACATAAGTAATCAGTGGAAGAGTGGAAAATAATAAACTGGAGCATACATATATTTTTATGATGCATGATACATATGTCTAGGAAAGAATCCAAACAAATCACAATGCTGAATTACAATAGTACTAAACCAAATACAAAATAACGCAAGTAAACATCTTCTCAGCATCGCAAGCTATAGCTTGGTCCCATGCTCTCCATCTCCACATTCAATCAAGTACCCGAAGTAAAAGGGCACTTGCGCTTATCTATACCTGCAACAATATAATCTGTTTGGGCCCAAAAGCATGACAGAAATAGTGTGTGAGACTAAATCCTAGTAGGAAACCACAACAAGATCTATGCCTAATATTCAGTAAATAAATATGGAAGGAGATAAGTAAAAGATCAGTAAACAATTCCACACATTCAAAGCATTCAATTTCACATATCAAGTACATAGCTATTCAAAGAAGGTAACCCTATTGGAAGTACACATAGACTATCCCCTCTAGTTCATCTATAATAATATAAATAGACTCTCCAAGAAGTCACCCACAGTAAATTCCCCTTATAGTAAAAAATGATTTAAGCCACTCTGAGGAAGCTCAAACGGTCAATTCCCTTTATAGCCTAAAATGATAAATGACTCTCCGAGGAATCTCAAATAGTCAATTCCCCTTATAATCTAAAGTATTCAAAGACTCTCTAAGGAATATCACACATTCAATTCCCATTATAGCCTAAAGTGATCAAAGACTCTCTGAGCAAGCTCACACGGTCAATTCCCCTTATAGTCTACTACACCAGGTTCTCACTACCTTATGTATGTAAAATGAGCATAGCAGTGCAATACGGCCAAAGTAAACCTCTATAACTACTTATCTAATAGTGTACAGTATATTGAGAATGTCAGATAGAAATAATCACCTCATCCTACAGTTCTAGGCAGGGGATGAACATCAAAAAAGCCTAACAGGCCCAACAGGACCAGACCGTCATAAATAGAACATGCATGGGAAAACAATTCCAAATCATAGAAATCAACCTTATTCACATCCAATTAATTTCTACTCACACATACCATCATATCATGAAATTAAAAGGGTTAAAATGGTAGTTATGCAATACCTCATTCAAGGGGATTGAACAAAATTGCATGTATTACTCAAAGACATTCAACGGAAAGGCACAAACCACCTACCTCGTCATTGGGTGATCTATATACTTGATTCATAGGGCTTGAATCACCTTATAATGTCGAAGATCAACAAAAATGTCTAAAACAGTCAATAAAAGATACCTTGAGAAAGACGAGGAATCCTGAAACGAAGCTCAAGTAGAAGGTAGAGCCTAGCGAGGCGATCCCAACGCAATCGTTGGTGGTCGAATCAGAGATCGAATGCTCAGTTGAGGGATTGCAGGAATATCGTGGTCATACGAGAGCTCTTGGCTGAACGAAACCTAGAAGAAATGCATTCTGGTGATTAAACACAATCTCATAAAGTTTAATTAAAAAAACAAAAATACAAAGTGTGTACATTTGGAGTACATGGCATGTACTTTTGGAGTACACGGCGTGTACTTTTGGAGTACATGGCGTGTAATTTTGGTTTATGTACACCGCTTTAGGAAGCCTCCAGGTTACCCCCACATGGTCGTGTGTGTGACCATTACACGGCCAGGACACGGCCTTATACGACAACTGATTACATGGAGTGTACTTCAGAAATTTCCAAAATTTCCCATTTTCCTCAAAAACGACCAGAAGAAGAAAAATATACCTGAAAAGAAGACTCATGTTCTTACACTATGGGAATAATCTTATAACACTATTTTTATCATGGGTATATAGGGAAAATATAGGCTCCCCCCAAATTCAGTATTCCATCCTCACACAAGAAGTCAGGAAACTTCCCATCATTCACAACTTTAATTTTTTTAAAGGTTCACATAATTACACTGATAACTTTTAATTATTTCCAATAAAAATGGTTGGTAAAATAATTGAAAAAGAAATGATATTTCACTTTCTTGAAAATTTTCATATACCTCTTTTCTATATCCATGTACACAAGATCTTTTTCAATCCTCTTTTTTTAAAACTCCATGATCCTTGATACTCAATGAATCCGCTCCTTTATTTATCTTCCCTAGGTGGTAGTGTATTGAATAATCATAATATTTGACTATATCTATCCATCACCTTTTCCTCATGTTGATTTCTTTATGTGAGAGGACATATTTCAAACTCTTGTGATCTATATATATCTCACATATTTCACCATAGATATTGTGTCTCTATAACATCATATAAAATATTATAGATTCTTACTCATTATCGTGGGTTAGATAGAACTATTCAATAATTTTTTAATTACCTTGATGAATTGTCAATAACTCATTCATTATTCATAGGGATAAAACCTATTACTTTCTTTAATACATCACTATAAATCAGAAACCTACCATTTCCCAAATGTAGAGTCAGAATAAAAACATTCACCAGTCTTCTATTTAGTTATTCAAAACCTTCTTCAAATTCCATTTCTGTAAAACTTAAACCCTTTATGAGTAATCTTGGATAATGGGTTAGCTAATTGGGAAAATTTCAGAACTAAATACTGATAATAACCTGCTAATCCAATAAAACTACGTACCTCAGTTTCGTTTGTTTGTGTAGGCCATTTCTGAACCAACATTGTCTTTATAGGACCTACTAATATTCAATATTTAGAGAAAATATGTCCATAAAAAGAAACTTTTTGAATATAGAATTCACACTTGTTAAACATCCCCTAAAACTCGTTTATTCTTAGAGTCATCAAAATAATATTCAAGTGATTCTCATTATCATCATATATTTTGAAGTATACCAATATATCATTAATAAATACAAAAAAAATCATCGAGATATTCCTTCAAAACTCTTCATTATATCCATGGAAACAGAGGGTTCATTAGTCAGCCCAAAAGGAATTACTGTAAAATAGTAATGCCCATACCTTACTCTAAATGTTTTCTTTGGAATATCTTCCTTCAACACATGCAACTGATGATATTCTGATCAAATATTAATCAGTGAAAAATATTGGGCTCTCTGATGTTGATCAAATAAATCATCAATGTGATGCAGTGGATACATTTTCTTTATCAAAATAGCATTGATTTCCGTATTGTCAATACACAGCCTCATGGATCCATCTTTATTCTTGTCAAATAGAACTAGCGATCCCCATGGAGAAACACTAGAGGGAATAAATCCTTTATCACTCAATTCAACTAATTTTATGTTTAACTCTATAAATTCTACTATGGACATTCTATAATGAGACTTTTATATAGGCCTTTCACTCAGAATTAAATCAATAGAAGACTCAATTCCCTAATTATCATGATGTATAGGTAAGTCCTCTAGAAATAAATCAATTTATTCTTTCACAATAGGTGCATCCACACTTTGAAGAGTTTTCTCTCAACCATATATTTTTTTCTCTTCCAACCCATGAACTTCCTTCATAAGAGCTAATGGGGGTGAATCTATATAAGAATTAGATGGTGAGGCTTATGCTCTAAATATAAGGGACTATACGTCATTCTCAAAAATTAAAACATCTTTATTATTAAAATATATTTTTACAACATAATTTGAAATCCAATACATATAAAAAATTATATAGAAGTCAATCATAGGTATGATGATAAGGTCAATAACTAAATAATGTTTATGTGACATAATGGATACTAATTTCCACATAATTTTTTCAATGATACATCCCTTATGAGGGGTGACTGATAACTCCTTTATTTAATAAAATTATAAATGTCTAATTTTCTTCGAAAACTAGGATGTTTAAAAGAATGAAATACTCTAAATTCAAATAAATAATTTTCTAAGATTGAGGAAACAATCATAGTACCTACCACCACCTCATTAGAAACTTTAACCTTATTAGTTTTTACCACATAACCTCGTCCTTTCTCTATTAGCCTTTTTTATGAAATTTTCCTTAACATATTGGAATTTCATGTGAATAATGTCCCATGTATTAAAAATTATAGCATTGAACATTGGCGGATTATTTCCATCCATTTCAATCATGAGCTAGATGGCCTTTCTCTCCACATATGTAATAGAGTCCCTTTACCATTATAAAAGTACTCGAGTATTTCTTCCCACAATTACTACAGGGTGGAAATAAAACTATTCCCTTATTCACTATTTCTTTATTTAATTTTACATAGTGTTTAGTATCTCTATTCTTACCTTTCTTTAATTTAAATTTATGTGACTTAGAGAATTATTTTTCTATCTTAATAGAACATGAGACTATATCTTCATATGATGTGAAATTTTGGGAGACTAATTCCCTTGAGAGTAATGGTTTTAAACTATTAAATAATTTATCAATATGTCTCCTTTTATTACGTATGTAGTTTGCAGTATTCCATTATATCGTTAAAATGTTGTCTTTATACGTTGTATCATTTTCATTCTCTTTCAGTCTTAGACTCAAGAAGTGCCTCTCCATATCTTGTCATTATCCATGAGGAAAATATTTTTCTTGGAAAGTTTCCTTAAAATCCCTCCATTCCATTTATTTTATTTTTTCCTCATCCTATGTGTTTTGGGTTAGTGACCACTTTTCATCAGCATCTCATGATAGACAATAAACTACCATTAAAACCTTATCCCTTTCGTTACTTCCCAAAGTAAAAAATATCTTCCCCAAAGAACTTATCCCCTCCTCCGCTACAAATGGGTTTGTTGTTCCATTGAATGATGGAGCTTATTTTCGTATAACATGGTCTAAAATTTCATCTCCCTGTTGGGGTTTACGATACACCATGTGGGTAAGATTATTATTCAAAACATTAGTTAGTTATCCTAGTATAGTTATAAGTTTCTTAGAACTAGTTGCAACTCTAATACTGACATTATTATTTTGTATGGGAGGGACATTCCAACATGGGATATCTACCTTGATATAGTTTATATTCCTTCCTCTGTGCACTATTTTTAAATAACGGCATAAAATAGATTAAGATATTATTTATAGTGTATAATATCAAACAAGAAAACACTTAACATAAATTTAAATTCTGTCCATAGTTATTCTAATAATGATAAACGTAGTTTTTTTGGGGAAATATTAAATTCCCAAATAATTCACATTGATTTGGAAATAAAATGTTACTTATCCTAATAATATCCATGGGAGTGTCAAACCAGGTGTGTAGTAATTCTCCTTGTCATGTAATAGGTTATCTTGAGTCAAGTTCGTGACACCTTGTCAATTTTGTTACCCATAGGTATATATTTTCTAGAACCACATCCACTTGTAGTATCCTGACATGGACGAATTTCAAGGAATTTACACATAATCTATACCTTACAAAAATTCTAGGATTTTACTCTATCCATATCCTCAAATTCTATCTTAGGGTTATTTATTTTAATCTATGTTTTCTAAATCTAGTTTCCTTGGTTTCTACTAAACTTCTTTTGATACCTACTATAAATACCCCAACCCTAGTTTCCTATAGCCAGTGCCTTAGTTTATTAAATTTCTATAGATACAAGTCTTGAATCACAAAAAAAATGATCTCTTTAGTCATTTTGGAATCTATAGTACATACATAAATTCTTTTTTATAACATTAATGGTTAAAAAACATATAAAATCCATTATAAACACCCATAACTTCTAGATTATCCTTACAAGTCATTCAAAATATACATCTTTGCATCCTGGGGAAAAATAAAACATAATAATGGGGTGAGATCTGTTGCTAAGTAAGGGTAATAATTCCATTACAGCTAAAAATAAACCATTAACCATGTTGAATAACTAAAAAACACATTCTATTAGGACAATAATTTGAGCATAATATGGAAAGAATAAAAACTAATTAAATAAAGCCATATAAATGATCATAAGAGAATAAAACAAAACCATGGATATTATATTATTCTAATAATCCCATAGAATATCAAATATCATTATCATAATAAGGGAAATTATAATAGGATCATCGTAAACATATCATTAAGTCTTGGGCGAAGACACCATACATAATTGTGTAAGACATTATCCCATACCAAAACAAGTTTGTCTCATGAGAACTACTGATACACTGAGAGGATATAACAAGACCCACATAACTCTTAATAAGATAAATTAATAACTCATATAAATGATGTGAAACATAATAAATATATTTATATTCACGTAAAAACTATCATATGAAATGTAACTAACTTTCCACAATCAGTAAACATAATCACTAACCATTCGAAGTAATATGGTGAATGGTATCAAGATAGAACATCTGTAGTCAAACTAATCATAAACCATTGAATAAAATATGATAGATTATTTCATAAAATATTAATCCCTGTTAAACATTAAATCAATATGGGTTTTTAAATTGTTGGAAATACTCTTATAAAATAATCGAGTAATTCTTGAGAGAAATACCCATTGAACTTTGTAGAGAATAGTTATTTTGGAAAAACCATTGTATAAATCCAGAAATCAACTAAGAATGTTTTTGATGAAAAAATTATTGATTTTATAAAAATAACTTCTTCTTAAAAAGTATTTTAGTTGGTACTTTAATAATGGGTAACAAATTGATATGTTCCCTTTAATTGGGCTTCTGTATTGGGAAGCATTGAAATGGGAACCTTGTAAAAACAAGTATTACCCATAATAGAAATATGAAATGATATGAATTTATCATTTTGGAACATGTGAAAATAATATATAATGATTACAAAAAAATCATTACATTGGGGTAAAGATAGTGAAATAATAACTATAAAGAAAAAATGGATGTTCAGGTAGAATCCCTAACCATATTTCCAAATGTGTTCTACACTTGACCTTAATGTACTAGATAATCGAATAAAATTTATTAATTAGTTATTTTAGAACCATTTATACATATATTCGATGTATTATTATTTTATTATTTTATTTTATGTCCTTTTTAATAAGTTATAAGAAACAATTTTATTTCATGGAAGTTCTCCTTCCCTTAGTTTTCACGGTGGGTATACATGTATATGAGTGTGGAAGTTCATACGGAAAGAGAATAATTGTATAGAATTTAATTAATATTATTTTAACAAAAATAAAGAAGTATAAATGGTTATATATATAATTTTTTATATGGTATAAGTATTAATCATTAGATAAGAAATTTAGGGATAATCGTTTTCATTATTCCGGTGGTTATTGATCATAACAAACTCATATATTTTCATTATTTAGTATTATGTAAATATGTTACTTAAAGAACATAATAAAGGTTTTAATACATGTATTATATTCTTTATTAACCATAAAAATGTTTTCATTTCCATCCATGTAGGAGAAATTGATGAGCAAAAATTCTTGGTCTACAAAGGTTGTAAATCAGCACCTCGCTGATGATGGTTTTGTTTTTAAAATTAAAGATAGGGAATAGAGTTTGATGAAGGATATTACACTAAAATGATATAGTCCCAATATATATATGATATTTTATTCATCTTGATCATTTTTAAAGATGAGGTTATCATACAATAATAACAGAAAATAACTTGAAAACTTTTAAAAAGAAAAGGAAAATGATTTTACCTCTTGAATACTCCTCCTTGAGAACCTTCTTAAGGGCATTGGTTTTTCTATTTTGATGAGAAAAATATCTCATATACCTGTTAGAGTTTATTTGGGGTAATATTGAGTAAAAATTGGACAAGGATCAAAGCCTCAGAGGTCTAAGGAGAATTGGTGCTGATGGGTGGTATTTATAGTGGAAGAGAGGGGTGATTTTTGAATATTTAATTCATTTGTTTATTATTTTCTCTCTCTAATATGAATAGTTTGACAATTATAATAAAATAAATAAAAATAATTACGGGAGTTTAAAAATTATGGTGTTTATATCATTAATTACTCATGTAATACTTTATTTAACTTATAATGTATCTATACCGTAAATTACTATATTTTACTATTCACCAAAAATTCATGTATTTTAGAAAAAACCAAAAAATTAAACCTGTCCATTTTTAAATTTTTATAATTCCAAAATGGACTCAATTTTATTTAAATAAATAAATTTAAGTTTTAATTAAAACCATCATTTACTCAAAAAATACAAATTTATAATTTATAATTGGTTTTATAACACTTTCAAAAATTAACTATAGTCACATAAAAATATCCTAAAATCATAAAACATTAAAATTTTATTTTATGAATATAATTAGTTAAAAATAACTTTATTTTAAATGATTTTATTAATTATAAAATTGTAATTAAATATTTATGACTTACAAAAAAACTATAACTTAATTAATAATTTTTAAAATATTCATTTACTTGCAGTATGATATAATAATATTATAATTTAATTTATCAGATTCCTAAATTTGATTTATGCATTCATGGGTGAGGTTACTACTCATTTGGTTGGAATATTATTCATAAGGTTCATATTATTATTCCTATATTCAGGTTACTATTTCAATTATATATGTTCCCTAACTTCTAGAAATACCTCATATTTAATTCATTATTCATTTAAAATGATTGTATTTTGTTCTATAAGTTATTCTATATGATCTATACTGTATGAAATAAAAATAATAATGGAAATATTATTGATATAATTCTCGGTTGTTACACCCCCTAGATATTTAGTTCTTGATTTACCTCTTGGGAAGTGGTCAGATCATGTTTAGAGGTTCCCAGAATGTACCATAGTGGAAAGATTCTATGAGAATCTATCGGATTTCCTTTGTAAATAAATGAAAGGCTTCAACTTCATATTCTGTATGGATTGGTTGACATACTTCCAAGCTATAATAGATTTTAACTAATAGTGATTTTATTTTACCTCTATTAGTATGTAAAGTATATTCTTATGGGATAATTGAATATGGAACCATGTAGAGTGTCACCTGACTTCTGTTAGAGAAGATTTATTAGAATACATGTGGTGGGAATATTTATTATTGGGGGTCATGTGATATTTCAAACTATATTTTCTCTAGTGATATACCATTTTCAATATATTTTCCTAGATAACTTCTTAGTACAACCTCTTAATATGGATATTGAGGTTCTTAATTTCTATTGTGATAGATTGGAAACCAATATTGATTCCTCCTTATCATATGTTATAGACTTAGTTGAGGGAGATGAAATGGAATCTTATATACCTTATAGATAATGGTTTTAT
The DNA here is from genome assembly GCA_963277665.1 of Viscum album. Lineage (NCBI taxonomy): Eukaryota > Viridiplantae > Streptophyta > Magnoliopsida > Santalales > Viscaceae > Viscum > Viscum album. Next base: position 1,415,524,228 of record OY728142.1, read on the forward strand.
TCAATTTATTACCTCTCTTTGGGATGATATAATTTTACTCACCATGAATTTTGATGGTATACTCAAACTATGCATAGATTGCAAAAAAATTGAATTAGGAAATTGGAAAGGGATCTACAAGTTCAAATTGAATTCTAATTACGATCTTTTGAATATATGGTAGAGTATGTGTAATATAATATTTTTAATAGTACCTATATGTTATATAAGTATATTATGACACCATTCTTGAATGATGAATGTTTCGTCAATGTTTATAGATATCAGAAATCATGTTTCCCATCTCTATATGCAAACCTTCATTGTGTTGTTTATGGATGATATATTAGTATATTATTTAACTATATAGTTTTATAATGTTCACATTGAGAGTTTTTTAATTACACTTTTACCACATCAACTTTATACCACGCACATGAAGTGCCACTTCTAGATTCAAGATGCGATTTTTCTTTGGAATGTGATTTCAAAAGTATTGATCTATGTTTACCAAGAGAAAATAGAGGTACTGATGTGTTGTGTGAATCACATGAATGTTTTAAGGAATAAAAATATTTATTAGGTTATATTTTCATTATAGATGATTTATCTTAGTCTTTTTTTCACTTGTTAGTTCATATGAATAAGCTTATCAAGAAATCACTAAAGTTCAAATGGAATGTTCAATGCGGGGAGGACTTCAAAAAGCAGAATAAGACATCAAATTATTTTATGATTTTGGGAAATTCAGACCTAGGGATGTCTAATACCATCTGTTGGGAGGTCTTGGGGATTTCACTGGGATTTGCTCTAATACGGGCAGATTGGGTGGTTTCTCATGGACCCATTAACTCTGAACTCATGAGTGGAACTAACCTACCCGTAACATGGAGATAGTTACTATGATTTTATCATCAAATTGTTGGGATCATTATCTCTTAGATGATATATATTTTAATCTTCATGGACCATAAAATATTGTGATATATATGTGTGTGTGTGTGTGTTTGTTTGTTTGTTTATGTGTGTGTATTATCCCGGAGGGACTTGAACCTATAGTAAAAGCATTTGGTTGAGTTCTTTCAGACCATCAATTTAGAGATTTCATAATCCCTAAGAAATGGGAATTAAATATTGGATTATTTTGGTATTACGAGTCATGAGAATAATTTTTATGCATTTTATAAATAATATAAGATAAAACCCTTCTTTATTATTTGTGGATGGATGTGTTAGAGGAGAAAGAGGGTTTGACGTATTCTCCCATAGTCATTAACTCATAATTTGAGGATTGTGTAATATCTTGCTATGATATTTATTCTGATATTATTCTAATGGGGGTATGGACCAGGGGAGATTATTATACCCTAATATGGTTTTAGGATGAAGATAATGTTCTTTATATACAAGGATGGGTTTTTGTCCCTCCCCCTATGATAGATAATCTAATGAGGGATTACCATGCCTCGTGATTGGTTTTACATCTGGTGGTTGGGTTTGCAAAAGGATGTCACATGATTTTTCTTTCACTTTTATACCTATTAGATGAAAAAGGTGGAGAAATAGTGACTTGGTGGGTTACTTTAACCCCTTACAATTAGAACTTATATGTGGGATAAGGTTACCATGGACTTCATCAAGGGACTAATAATTATCATGAGAGGTTTTTATGTAGTATGGGTGTTTGTTAACTAATTTATTAAGGTTGTGCACTGCTTTTGTTTTCAGGATACTCATTAAGTGGGTGAGTTAGACATGATATTTTTTTGGGAGATAATGTGACTATATAGGGTACGTATTAAAATTTTAATGAATCAATATGTGTGTTTCATGTCCTGATTCTAGTAAGGTTTATAGAGTGTCCTGGGGTCTCAAATAAATCTGAATATAATGTATTAATAGTATATAGATGGTAATTATGAGGGGAAGTTCCAAACACGATAAGATATACTAAGGTTATGGGTCATTTATTTCTACAGAGGATGTCACGTTCATTTTATTAGTATATATTTTTATATAACAACATGTTTCAATATTTTTTCTTCATGGCCCCATTTAATGCTCTTTATGGAAGGTTTATTTTCTCTCCATTGTGTTCATTAGAGCTAGTTGAGTTAGTAGTGATTGGAACAAGCATGGTGTAGAAGGCCATTGAGTAGGTATTGTAGATCTATTAGTGGTTAGTTATTTCTTAGATAAATTATTTTATCAGATACTAACTTGAGACATGACCCTTACAGTTTACCAGGTGTGGTTGGATTTTTTAGGTATCACGTTGGTTAGGGAAACAACGCTTAAGGAGGTGAGAAATTTTCACACTACATTTTTTCTGTCAATTCAAAATTATGAATCAGATCTAATTAGTGGATTACTGATTGTATATTCAACCATGAAATATTTTTATACATGAAACATTTCATATGTCATTTTTCCTTAGGTATCATCTAGATACTACATATGTGACAATATAGATTATGTTAAGTTGGAATATTAGGTTTCATTTGAGTAGTGCTCAATGTGTATAGTGTGCCATAGTGAGAATGTGTTGTTAGGGAAGATTTTGCCCCTTTTTTTGGTATTATGGAAACATTTCCTTATCCAAGAAGATAGTTGGGAGTGTGATTCAGATAAACGAATTCATTAGATGTATCTATTCAGTTTAGACACAATGAGATGCTTCTTGATGATGAAATTCTGTTAGAGGGGGATTTTTTAATGACCCTTGGATTTTATGGTTCCTTACTTTCTAAAATTTTAATTAATTTTATTAACCTTTATGAATTCAATATGTTTGGGGTGATAGTGGTGTCCCATGATCAATATTTGGAGAGACATAACTCATTTTGAGCATTAATTTTATATAATGACGGAATAAAACTATAAATTTTGAATGTTAGGACTTGTTGGGGGTGGTTAACCCATGGCCAAACCATGAACATGTGTTAGAACAACATGATGAATCATTTAAAGGAAAAGGATACATTGTGATCAAGGGTTCCATGGTGTAACATTTGTCATGTTGGTGGGGTGAATGTAGGGAGTTTGGGAATGGAAGAAAGGATTAATTACATGATATCCATAAAAGCTTTTCCATAATATAGTTCCACTTGAGTCACTCCATGATGACATTTGGCTAGGTGGTCGGTCCCTCTTCATAAGGAAAATCACACCAAGATCTATATGGGACACACTATGTTGTGGGCCCCGTGTGAAGACATCATAGCATAAAGTTTAGGTTCACATTGTAACGATGACAATAGGATTTTTTATGGGGTGAATTATAACTTCCCCAAGGCCCCCTTTATCTCTACCCCCTCCATCTCTCTCAAACTCTATGTGACATGGATATATTTTTATCCCTTCTAATTGTACTTATGCTATGTCCTACAATATTCTTGATCAATTAAAATTTTATTCATTATAATAATATTATTTTATTAATTCTACCATCATTTCATCCCTATATGTATCCCACTTCCTGTATTTTCATTTTTTCAATTTCAAAATATTAATTTTAATGGTTTCGGGTTCATTTTAGTTTTTGAAAGGATCGGTATTGAATAAGAGAGGGAAACTTCAGAAATACACCTCATCAATATTGTGTTAATAATTCCTTACCATATTATGGATTTTTTAAAAAGTTACATAGATTGAATTTCATGAGGGTGCATGTGTATACCTATATGGTTCTTATTGTGGTATAAAAGTGTATTTTTAAGACTATACAGTTGAATTTGAATCATTAAAGTTGTAGTTATAGGTTAATGGATTAGAAATGGTGGAATCCCATCATATTCCATGGTTATGTTTACATATACTCACCAATATGAAGTGGGATTAGAGTGATATATTTTTCCTCAATTAAGGTGGATTTAAATTAATAAAGTGTTATTTTGGAACTAGTGACAAGTCCCATCACATTTGATAGTGTTGGGTGCATAAATGTGGATATACGGGAAAACATTAGAGGTTATCTAGGGATAATCCCAAGGGCTAGTGTTGGGTACTTATTTATGTGTGATGTAGTGTACCATGTGACATATTGTGGCAAGTAAATGTGACACCATATTTAGTGAGAGTATAGTGGGTTGTGATATGATGATATGAGATTAATGATGTAAGAACCAAACTTGAGTAAAAAAATTTGGTAAAGGATATGATGTTTGACCAACCTTGAGTGAGAATGTTTTGTTTGGGATGCAATGTGAGGCTAAACTTTAATGAAAATGTGATGACTCATATAACACATGTGACTAACCATGAGTGAGAATTTGTGATTGTAATAATGATGTGTAACCTCACTTGATTGTTAATGGTGTGGTATAGTGATAGATTTGAGATACATTGTGGGATACAATGTGGTATATGATATGGGGTCATACCTTGAGTCATAAAGTATTATGCATATTATGGATTGTATTAATGGTTTTACATGATAGTTCCATCAATCATGGAAACAAAGATAGTATGGTCGGATTTTTTTGTGGCCAATATAAAGCATGATAACTCTAAATAATTGTATGTTTGTTATTTTTTTATTTAGGTATGTTTAAAAAAATTATATTCCTTCTATACTTATATTAAGGAGACATTGCTGATGTATTACTTTATTTTATTACTCATGTCCTTTATAGACGCCCCATTGCATGTATATACATTTTCTCAGGAATCCAAATAAGGGAAATCTCTCTATGATGGGTTATTGAAAATGTATTTTTAGGTAGGGAATTGGGATGATGTCAAGAAATACATTGGGATCATTTTTTAGTATTTATTTTTCATTATTTTTTTTCTTTTTCACTTTTTTATGTATATATTGATCCACTAAATGAGATAAGATTTTGACTAGGATGTATTTTTGAATGTTCATCATCTTAATATTTTATGTAATGTTATTGAACTTTTCTCCTAGTCGAATGTATCTTGTGTACAGAAAGGCATGCATGAGGTCTAACATCTATCTTGGACCCAATGATCTCGGATGAGACATCAAAATGCATGATAAGTGATATTAGGTGATGTTTATAATCCCAAACACAATCATGACTCTAGGATAGTGTTTTTATGGATTTTTTATTTGGGAGAAGTATTTTATTGGTAAAAAAAGTATTTCAGTGGATATTGGGAGTCCCTTGGCACTACTTGAGGTTTCAACAGAGAGGCATTCAAATTTTATATGATACAGAGTATCAAAATTTTGGTAGTTTTAGAGTATTAATGTTGTTCAAACATATCCCATGTAATTACTAAGGATTTTTTTATAATTTATTCATCACATTTTTTCTATATTTTAGGTAAATAAACTATAATATTATTAAGTCATAAATTATTGAAAATTTGGATGAAATTTTGTTAAGTCTTCAAAAATTATCTATCTGAGACATTTATCTATATTTATAATTTTTTGTGTGAGAATTCAGTTATTTAAATCACCTATGTCAAGGAATCACTTATATAAAAATGCTTCGTTGTGAAATCACCTACGTGAAATTTTCCTACATCATTCAAATGGCTACATGATAAATCAGCTACATAGAACAATTTGTTATGTGAATCAGTTTTCTGGAGTAATAAAGTACATGGTGAAATCAACTTCAGGGTTCAATTCAACTATGTCAAATTTGGAATCTTGATAAATAAGACTATGTGGATAAATTTGGAAATGTGAATTTATCTAGGTGGAGAAATTAGCTACGTGAATAAAATTGACTGCATGAAGAGGTCTTGCATGAATTTGGCTAGATATATAATTTATAAAAATGAAATAAAATATGCAATTTGGATATGTGATGATCTAAAATAATCTACGTCATGTTGAATGTATTATTTATTATCTTTGACGAATAAAAGTTATATTTTAATGATATTATGAAATATTTAGATGTTATATTACCAATTTATGAAAAAAAATTATAATAAGAGAAATATACCATGAAATGAAACAAGTAGAAGGATAGTTTATTTTTATTTACTATTACTGAAATATTTCAAAGAAAATTTAATTTCTTGGATCCTAGACTTTACGGATCATGTGTTGTGTATTTAATCAAGAATTTTTTTCTACTTCAATGAATATATAGAGTGATCTCTCAATGAAAAACAAAAATAAAATACACAACAAAAAAATATTTAGAATAAGAAAATATGGATACAATGAATAAGATAAGAATATTTATAATACAAAAACATTTCTTGAAGAGTATGTACGCTACTCTATTTATCATTGTGAAAAACAAGAAGAAGCATATTGATTTATAGTTGTGAGATATAAATCATTTATAATGTTATTTTAGAAGACTCTTCTTGATCTATATTCATTTTCATATCATATCTCGGGGAAAATTCTTCCTTCTATCAGTTGTATCTTATAAGTGTATGTTAAACCTCTAAATTATAAACTTTATCAACCCTCAATATAAAAGGTTCTAGGTAAAAGAACATGTAATCTATTGTTTATAAAGAATTCCAAGATCCCAATTGAAATATTTTATACACTTGTACCAAGTATCGACTACTTTCACTTCGTGTTTTGGTCTTTAAAAAATGACTAGTGGTCCCTGACAAGATGACTGGTCTTATGAAATTACCACACTCATGGAGAAGGGTGTTGGGGGAGTGGATTAGGGGACCTTCATTCCATAAACGACTATAAATATCTATGTTATATTATTTTCTATTCAATTATTTGTTCTTATACTTTTTTTATTAACAAAATATTAGAAATCATTCATATCCAAGAGTGGGTGATTTTCTATGTGTTTTTTTAAGAACTAAATTCACCCCCCGAGTCTTTGGTAGACATTTTGAGATAATAATAAGTACCATAGAACATGAATATTGAATTCTGAATTTTCAAACATTAATGTATAAATATAATTTTTAAATGGATACAATGAATGATAATTGTTATGGTCAATCTATGGTAAGAGAACCCTATTTCAGTGGTGAAAATTGTGGCTCCTTCATGACATAGATGATCATTTTTCTTAAGAACTATGTTCTAATATTTTATCTCAAACCAATTAATCCTTATGAGATTCAAAAAACCTCAACCAAAAACACGGTATGTAGAAACTGAATCTTTTTATATATTAAATTATAAAGTGATGAATGCTATAATTTTTGGGTTAGGTCTAGATGAGTTTAACATGGTATAAAAATACCAAACAACCAATGAAATATGAACTACTACATGAGTTTCACATGAACTTATAGATAAAGTGAGATACCTCATATATAATACTGGAAATGAGAATTTTTACACTTTCATAATTTTTGAAGTTGAACAAATCACACGATTAAATAACAAACTTACAAAGATTGTAAACAATGTTACTAATTTTGGAATGCCTATTGTATAATAAGAACAATCACTAAAAGTTAAAATAATAATTCTATTAATATGGAGTGGGATTTCATCTACAATTATAAAATCAATGGTTGTCAAGAATTTCAAAATAAAATGGATATTCGGAATTATTATGATGTATGAGTAATATATGGAAGATAAAGATGGAGATCATAGGTTAATTAATAAGGAAAATACATCTTTAAATGCTTCAACTTCAAATTATGATAATAAGTGTAACTGAATTAAACTTTATGAGTCATATGTTGAATAGACTTCAAAAGTTCCAAATTCTTACATTTATCTTTCTCAATTTTATCGAAAATCGTAAAATTTCATCAAAAATAGAATATGTTTTAAGAAACCATTCAACAAGTATAACAATTTTTATATAAATTCTAAAGAAAAAATATTTTATGAATTACAGAAGATTTTATATATCAAACAACCCTATCCACATATAAAAGATAACAAGAAGTATGAGAAATGTTATTTTAATAAAATTAGCTATAAGAAGAAAACTATAAAATCCATGAAGGAAACAAGGATTGATTATGAGGATTCTAGTGATGTTATATCTTCATAATCAGAATCCAAACACTCTAATTAGATGTCCAACATGTGCTTTATGGAATATTCTAATGATGTCAATCATATTATTCATATGAGCATGAAGCCAAATCTAAAAATGAAAAAATATCTTGAATAATTAATGAATAATTAACTATAATAGAATATAAGTATGGGTCTTTATAAAAATAAAATAAATCTCATAAAATGTCCAATTGTGAAATAATAAATGAAAAAGTGGTCTTAGATAGATAAATTTTATAATTGAAGTTCATTGGAGAAAATTATACAGCATCATGTGTTTACCATGGTAATAATTATAAAAAATAAAAAATGACATTCATGTCTTCAGATATGCTACCATTGATTTCACTAATAGAGAAAATTATTTAAATAAAATCCTTGGAAATAATAAAAATCATAAAAATAAATTTGGAATAATAATCCTAGGAGAGAAGAGAAAAATTTATAAATACTATTTTATGTTGAGTTATAAAAACTATAACAATTCTAAAATCACCTGTTTTTATTATTGATATTTAGAATATTCTCCAAAAAATTGTTTTAAACCCCTCAATTTAGTGGAATAAGAAGTTATTTTATTTTAAAACATTTTTCTAAATTCAGAGCTATAATATATGAATACTAAAAAAAGATTTGGGTTCCAAAATCATTATTTTCTAACATTGTTGGACACAAGAAAATATAGATACAAAAAAATTTAGTGTATGATTTTTCCTTACAGGGAAAAACACCCAAAAACATCAATAATAAATAATATATGGACTGGGGATGGTCAAGTAATATGAGAGAATATTTCTCTTGTATACACTTTTTGTCAAAATTTAATAAAGGGTATGTCACTCTTGGTGGTAATGACTGTAGAAGAATTATGGGAGATGGATCATTAGGTAATCCTTGTTTATTCCTAATCAGGAAATATTATTATATATAAGGATTAATGAATGAATAGTTAAGTATTTATTAACATTTCATTGAAAGTTATTTTTTTTATTTTTCAAATAATGAATATTTTATTTTAAAATATAATATTTTTAAATTCATGTAACCAAAAATTGATAATTTATATATTCTAGATATTATTTCTTTGAGTATAAAAAAGTAAACTATTTAAATATTGATGTAAATGAATCTTAGGTATGGCATAGAATATTGGGACATATAATGTTAATTATTTGAGAAATTTTTCTAATATGAACTTCTTTTTAGATTTACCTCAAGTTAAATTGATTAAAAATAAGATATGTTATGATTCCCAATGGGAAAGCAACACAAATCATCTTGTAAACAAATCAAAGAGGGTTCTACTTCTATACCCCTAAAACTAATTCATATAGATTTATTTGGGCCATCTGGAGTTGCAAGCCTAAGAGGGAAATATTATTTCTTGTATTATCTAATGTTTTCTCAATATTTCCTTCTATTTAATTTTTATGTGCTAATAGTGAATCATGTTTTATTTTTATAATATTTTGTAAATTGGTTCAAAAATAAAAAAAATATTTATGTAGGAAGTGATCATAGAGGATAATTTTATAACCATTATTTCAATTCATATTTCTCAAAAAATTATATAATACCTACTTTTTCTCCAATAAAACCTTAATAAAACTGTTTTGGTGATAGAAGAAATTTAATACTACAAGAAATTTCTAGATAAATGTTATGTGAATATTACTTTCCATATAATTTTTTTGATTAAGTTATGAATTCAAAATTTTATTTCATATAAAAAGTTATAATAATACCAATTCTTAATAAAAAACTCTTGGATATTTTGAATAATAGGAAGGAAAAATTTGTTTATGTAAAAAAATTTGGATGAAAGGATTATATTATAAACACTAAGAATAATTGTGGAATTTTTGATAAAAATGGTGATGAAGAAATCTTCCTTGGATAATTTACTACTTCCAAATCATATAAAGTTTTCAATAAAAGATAAATGATTTTTGGAGAGTCACCTCATGTGAAATTTGATAAAATCAATCATTTGGATCACAAAATGACTAAAATTTTGGAACTAATTGATTATTTTGAAAACATGAGGCTTGAACCTATCTTTGATAATAAAATGGATAACAAGTTTGAATGTGATTTTTTTGAACCAAATCCTAAAAGGATGGATACTGGTCAACCAAAAAGTGTGATGCCAAGAGAACGTATAACCCTTAAAGACCAACCGTTGGAAATATCCATAAGAAGATTTGATGGAGGTATTTGAACTATAAATATTGTAGGAAACCATAATCAATTTTCTTCATTTTAATATAAACTAGAGCCTAATAATATATAAGAAGACATATTAGATGTGATTTAGGTTTTATTAATGAATGAAGATTTAAACTTTTTTATGAGGAACAAGGTTGGGGAAATTGTAAATATACCATCTGGTTATCCCATTGCAGAAAAAATATGGAACTTTTATGAATAAATAGTAAGATCTATGTGTGATCACTGGTAAAAATTCTGGACTTGTAACTAATGGTTATAATCAAGATGAAGGTACAAATTATCAGGATACCTTTGCACCTATATCTAGATTAGAACCCATTAATATTATCTCACCCTATGCATCACATATTAATTTTAACTTATCTCAGATGGATGTAAAATATTATTTACAAAATTTTTTACTATAGAGGAATACTATGTTGAACAGACTCACGGGTTTGAAAATCATCATTTTGAAAATTTTATTTTTAAACCTAGTTAATCTCTTTATGGTCTTAAATAAGCTCCTAAAACATTTTATGATTTATAAAGTACTTTTATTTTAGAAAACCAAGTTTTTAGTAGTTATGGAAGATCCTAGTGTACTTAATAAAATTTCATCTTAATATATTTTTTTAGTTCATATATATGATTATGATGTGATTTTCAGTAAAAAATTCAAAAAAAACATGTAATTAAATTCCAAATCACGTGAAAAAAAGTTTAGATGATCATGATGGTTGAGAAAAATTATTTTCTAGGTTTTCATATTAAAAAAATAATTTTAGAATGTGATGAATTTATGTAAATACATAATTGAAATACATAAAAGATTTGGACTTGAACAAGGTAAAGTACATTCAACCCCTATGATTTCTATTGGAAAAATTTAATTGGATGAAGCTATAAAACTAGAAGAAAATAATATTTATAAAATAATAATTGGATGTTCATGGAATTGGACTTCTACTAGACCAGATATTATATTTATAGTATTTCTTTTTTCATTATTTCAAGTGATTCTGAAAGAATATCATTTAAATGTTGCCAAAACAATTAAGGTATTTTAAATTAACATTTTTTTATTCCTTATTTTTATAAAACCATCTAATTTTAATGTAACATCATATTCAGAAAAAAACATTGGTTTTTGTAGACTAGATAAGAAGAGTACCTCAAGAACCCATTATTTTCTAGGAAAATCCCTGGTATCCTATTCTAGTAGGAAACAACAATATATTTCACTATCTACTATTGAAGTAGAATATATTGTTATTGGTAGTTTTTGTGCATAAGTGTTATGTATGAAGCACACCACAGTGGTTTTTTATTCAATTACAATAAAGTCTTTATAAAATTTGACACTACAAGTTCTATAGACATTTCTATGAATCTGATAATTCATTCTAGAAGAAATAATATAGAATTAAAGAATCATTTCTTGATGGATAACACTCAAAAAGGTGTTATTACATTTAAATTTATCTATTATGAAAATCAGTTTGTAGATGATTTTTCTATGACCTTTACATTTGAACATTTTTATTTTATCGATAGAGAATTGGAATTATTTTGTTATAAAAAAAATAAATTTTTCATATTTATCTATTTTGTTATTTATTTATTCATTCATGTTTTTATTATTATATTATTTTATTTTTTAAAATATTTATGGTTTATAAAATAAATTTTTTTTCTTCTTCATCTTATTTTATTTATTTATAGGAATTTACCCAAAAACCTAGTTTTTATGTAAGAATTTTAGAAATCCATTTTTTGACCAAAATTTAGATCGGCCTATAACCCCTTTTCCATTGTCATTTCCATTATCCTCCCAAAGATGAAAATTCTCCTAGAAACATTAGATCCTTACATGAGCATGACTTGAATATCTCATCCATGGTAAATTAAAATTGAATTGATGAAGAAAGTTTTAGTTCTTCTATAAAATCCAACAGTAGTGCACCATGAACAATACTTCCTAGAAAAGCCACAAATATTTCATGGATGAAGTATACTAATAAGTTTCTAAATAAATTAAGTCATTTTCATTGATGGGAGTTTATATTTGATAAGGATAAGTCAAGTTTTATATTTATGGAATAAGTAAACAAGTTTGTGAAGAACATAGAGTTCCAATGAAATCAAACAGAGGGTGTTATCTCTTCAAGCACCGATGGTAATGTAATTTTGTTTTTATCTCTTTAGTTGGATGAGTTTATTTATTGTCCCCATGAAGGGGAGTTCAATATCAATCCGATAGTTATTGGAAAAATATTAGTATTCCCAACATAAGTATTCATTTTTTTGGAACCTATTATTTTGAAAAGAATATTATAAAGTATTTATCAGTAGTGTGTAATGTTTTTTTGCAATTTTTTTGAAAACGTGGATAACTCGGAGAGATGTAAATCTGGAGAAGTTTTTTTTTTCTAGGACTTGTATTTATTTTTTTTCTGATAAATAATTTGATGTTAAATATGCTAAGTTTCATGATACATTTTTTCATCATTTGTATAAATGATAGTGTAAGTTTATTTAGTATCCATATAGTAGACTAAAGTTTTTGGTTTTGAAGAGAAAAAAGGTATATCACAATTTTATAGATATATTTAAGTGTCATAATAGTAGAATTATTTTTTCACTTTTTTTTGAAAAAAAGGCACTTATGAGATTGATCGTCAATTTCCTTAAAGCCAATTGGATTATAAGGTGTGTATTTTGTGGAGCCAACAAAAACCTCACTACCTAGGGATATGGTACCTATCAAGATGGTATCTTATACAGAAATAGGGGAGATAGTGGTTATTATACATGAACCTAAGTTTATAGTAGTGAGATGTGAAGTGTATGAGGTTATTCGGATCCAATAATTTCGTTTTTTCTAAATCAATTGAAGTGGGTTAATAATTTAGATCTAGTTGTTTATCGAAATATTGTTGTTCTTAAGGAAATCTAGGTTTTAATTGTTCATATTGTTTATGATGCTTATGTACGGTCTGATGATGAAGTATAATCTCATAAAACAGATCCAGTTCATCTCATTTCACATACTATTGGATATTGTGTTAGTGGAATGGATATGGATACTGTTAAGGACTCTCCGGATTCACCTTTACCATCACCACCTCTATTTTTTTATGATGAGGCACCCTAAGTCAGTAATAGCTCAGATATACCAGATATTAAATATATTTCTTCAATTCTAATGATGGAGTTGGATAATATCAGAGTATATTACTATGAATATAAGGTGAAGCCTATTTATTGTAAAGATGATATCAGATAACTCAAAGAGACCTCTATCTCCAAATTTAATTTTGATAAGTTGGTTGGGTTGTTAAAGTCCCAAACAGATCTAATAAACAATATTAAATCTGTTCCCCTTATTTAGGATGATTCTTCTAAGGTAATTTCTAAGGAACATAAAAAAATGAATCCAAATTCTAAGAGTATTGAAGGATATTTACCCTACCAAGTCTAAGATTAATGATTTTTGTACAATGGTTGCATATAAAATTGATGTGTTTTTTAAAATCTTCCTTTGAAGAAATCAAAATTATCTTAAGAGGTTCTTAATGAAATATATTGTTTTAGTAATTATATGAAGGAAATATTTTACACATTATGATGTTTTGTGATTATCAAGTTCAAATTCAATAAGAGGATTCATCCCAATTATGATTCTCCCTCAGAAACATCAGTTTATCTATATTATTAGAGTGGATTTGACTAATTTATTGTAGTGTTAATATTAGTGTCTTCCTATTCCAATTTATTTTGTGTTAGATGATTTCCCCAAATAAATTGAAGTAATTTAATATGGATATTTTAAGAGAGTTACATGATACTGGATAAGTTGTTCAACAACTTGGTATGAGAACTTAAACATCCATAAATAATGTGTTGGATTCCTTTGATGAATCTGATAAGAAGTTGAAACATATTATTTATGTATCTAAAGATACTCAAGAAATGGTTTTTATTCACTTTGTGTAGTTTCTAAGAACCATCAACATTTGTTATCTTTTCTATATAATGCTTATAGAAGTGTTGAATGTCTCAAAAATAGTTCCTCGGAAGGGGAATCATGTGTAGAGTCAGAATAAATTTTTATTATGCTAGATTATTTTTTATATAAGGATTATGTTGTTTATAAATGTCTAAGGCTAGTTCTTTTTTTAGCACCAGTTTATCCTATCCTATTATATCTTTTCAAGTTGAACTCTAGCATGATACTTTTATTTCTAAAATTATAGAATCTTCTTTCAATCCTATCAGGGATGTTGTAAAATATTTAATTGAGAAAGTGGATAGTATAGATAAAAATATCTATTCTATGAATGGTAGAATGATTGACACAAAGAGTTTTGGTATAGTGTATTTTGATGAATCCTTTATTGTAGATGTCATCACCTCCTATTACTACTGAAATTTCTCCTTTGATCATCCCTCCTACAATCAGTGCTCCTTTAAATATTTCCTCAGGACAAATTAAATCAATTAAATCAATACTGTCAACTGGTTTATCTTCTATTTCTAAAATGTATAGGTAGTACCATTTTATTATTCTTGAATTCTGTATGTTATAAATTATCTCCAGTATTGAAATTTTTATTCAATCCTTATCTAATATGAGAAGAAGAAGATATCTTGGTTTGGTTCTTCCTGATACTTTTAATGGTACTATGCAGGAGATCAAATATGTTTAAGATTCATCCTTGGTCAATCAAAAATAAAACCAAGAAAGATTTGGCCTTAGTTGCTGAGTGTTCTAAATAAGGACCCTCATAATCTGATCCATTGAAGAGTGTACCTCTTTAGGATAATGTATCCTATGATTTCAATATAGTTCACGACCATATTGAAAGTATTCATAGTCATCCTACTCAGAATCTATAATTCAATTCATTTGTTGGTTTAGAGAGAGGATCTATTTTGATACTAGGAACGAAATTCATGTTACATCCATAGGGACTCTTACCACCCCATGAACAAAAGATACATTTAAACTATTTCCATCCAAACCAACTTCTTTGTTTGAACACATTCATAAACATAGGTATTTATCTGATATATTATATATATATTTTTTAGTGGTTGTATATTTTACATGACGAAAATCAATAAAATATTTATTTATTCATTAGTTATGTTTTTATTAGGAACATTTTTTAATTAATGTTATTGATTTCTAAGGTTTCTCTTTGTGCTTGTTTTTATTTGATGATTATTAATTTTTTTCTTATTTATAATGTTTTTTCATGGAATGGTTTTCATCTCTTTATGTTTTTTATCAAATTCCATACCTTCCATAATCAAGAATTTATTTTAGGAACAATTATTATATAATCCATTACTCTAAAGGTGAAACATTAAATGTTTTTTTCCATTCCTTATCCCTTTCGTTTTAATGTCATAATAATGGGGAGAAGTTTTTACCTTTTGTAGAAAGGGGGTGAGGTATTTATCTTAATTGGTAGAACTGTAAAATTAAGGGTGTTGATAATGGATAAACACTACCTTTTAAAATTAATATATATTAAATATCTTTATACAAAATAATGATTGGCCCATTTTAATATTTCATTTTTAATATTTTATTTATTTTCTGATCATAAAAAAGGGGATATTTTTGGAATAATATTTTTATTCTAAAATATCCCTTGTATGTTATATTTTGATGATCTCAAATAACATTAATACTTTACTCATGATTTTTAAGTATTTTTATCATGTATTTTCATTATTTTTATGCAATTTGGATGATAAAATCATAAATCTATAATTATGGACACTTCAGTTAAAATATTCCTATGTAAAGAAAATTTAGCTACGTGTGGAATTTGGCTTCATGGATAAATAGGTAAATGAAATTTCAGTAACATAAATAATCTACATGAATAAATTTCTTTCATAAATTTACTAATTCATGAAATCTCTTATTTGAAATTCATCAATGTCATTCAAATGTGTGCATGGACAATTGAATATTTAAATCAATAACTTATGTGAATAATTACTATGGAGTAATCAGATACATGAATCATCTAGGTGGTGAAATTGGATCTATTGATCAATTCAACTACATCAAATTTGGATATGTGTGTAAAAATCCTACATAGATCAATTTAGTAACATGAATTAAGATATGTGGGAAAATTGGCTATGTAAAGCAAAAAATGAACCATGAATAAGGTCTTCATGAATTGATCTAGTTAGATAATTAGTCTATGTGAATTCAATTCTAAAATTTGGAAATGTGTTGATCTTCAATCTACTACATCTTACTGCATTGTGTATTCATTTATATTATGGAACTTGAGTGAGAATTTAATATCGACATGATATCATTATATATTGGATAACCTTTTTAGGGGAAAATCGATTGTAATAAGTTTCAAGTATTGATTAAGTAAACAATTAAAAGTGTAATATATTTTTCATGACTTTTTAAATATTACTTCTTAGAAAAAGATGTCTCAGATCCCAAAATTTTTGGATTTTGTCCTATTCATTAATGTGATAAGTTTTTCAATCATTCTCAATGAATATACCCCACAATATCTTAATCATAAAATAAGTATACATATATTAATACAAGAGTCTGAAAAATATAAAATAATTATTTATTTAAAGAATCATAGGAATGTTTCTCTATTTTATTTTGAAGAAGGCGAAGAAGTATTGCGATATAAAAAATTTCTGAAGTTGATCATCTATGATATTTTTCAGAAGAATATCCTATAAATGCATTCATTTTCTTATCATATTTTGTGAGATTTTTTCATTCTATCAGTTATATATTACAATAGTGTGTTTAACCTATAAACTATTTGATGTTTCATATTTCATTATAAATCATTGTTGGAGCCCTGTTGAAAGCTCATGGTCTCTTGTATGAAGATTCGACTAGTAGCACTCAGTCGTTAAGTCCCTAGAAAAAGTGCTAGAAGTCCCCAGTTAAAGGAAAGGTCTAGTTAAAATAACCATACTCATTGAGAAGAGTGTTGGTGGAGTGAACTAGGAGACATAAATTCCCTAAACCACTATGAATCTCTATGTAAGATTTTTTTATTTTTTATTTTTATTTATTTATGTTACTACTTGTTCTTTATAAGAGATTAAAAGTTAGTAATATCCAAAAGAGTGTGGTTTTCTATGTGAAAAAAAAAAATTAGAACTCAATTAACCCTCCCCCCTTCTTATGTATTTCATAAAACATTGGAGAAAACAAAGATTATTTTAGGTAATTTATAATATTAATGAGGGATTAAGGTCTCACTAGTTATATGTTTAAAATTAATGGTTCATCAAAGGGAACTATTGTTTAGTGATAGAGGATGCACTTTCATTAACTAGGTCGGTTTGCCATCCGACCTGACAACTGACCTAGCCAGTGGCAAGGATCAAGAGGAATTCATAATCCTTTATAGATAGTTACTAGTGTTAGTCATCCAAGATATCACAATGTTAATTATTTATCGCAAAACATACCTAGATCTAATAACATAAATTGAAAACATAGAAAAAACCAATAACAATGAAGAATTAATAAATACAAAACTAAATCTAGATACCAGAACAGATAAACAAAAAAACTAAAACCAAACTGAAACCTTACTATAGAACAAAGTGGCCTCTTGTTTTCCACCAACCACAAGACCAACTTGATCTAAAGGAAACTCTATCCAGGATATTGAAAAATAAAAATAGCTGGGGTCTACCGAGGCCTAGTGGCATAAGTAGGGTGTGAGCATAAACATCTCAGTATGTAAGCACCATAGATTCCTTAAATTCCATTTCATGAAATAGTTCACAAAACCTAGTTTGAAATACATAGAGAAAATAATTATTATCATTTACAAATTCAAGTTCATCTTCCTAGATAAATCTACTTTTCAAAGATACACACACAACTTTCCTTTATAAAAACTCTTTAAACTTTAAAACATAAAAGATCCCAACCAAAACCTAAGAAGAATTCAAAGTAGTTAATAAAAATGGATAGGTGGAAAATGAAATGAAACAGAACAAAAAAAAATACTAGTAAAATAGGCAACTAAGAACATTAGAAATAATAGGTAACACACAGGTAGATAGTCATAAGAATTTTCTAAACATGTCTCAAGGAAATCCCTAGATAAACTTAATTTGGACTCACCTAATTGAGTATTGTGAAGCTCTGTAGTCAATAAATAACTGGACACTCTAAACTAGTCAGTCCAGTTGAACGTCCCACCTAGCCTCTTAAAAAATCTATGTGTACCAACTCATCCAGTCCGGGTCAATAAGAAACCATCACTTGAATCTATTAGGGATTCCTAGGAACCCGATAATAATACTAGGTGGTGAATGGGGATTTCCTCACATTCTTGACTCAAACCAATAACCCACAACCACAGTGATTACCTAGCCCAAATACTGGAACCACCAATTTGGTGAACCTCTCCTAGGAGGGACCATCGTAAAGCTTCCCATCTCACATTAATTAATCCACAAGTTCCAATTGGGCCTTCTCATCTCTTGATATTACAAACCATTCTACAAAACATGCTAACATTCCAATAGAGCCTTTACGATTTCCAAACACTACCCTATTTCCAAAACTATGAAGAAACCATACAACACACTTAATGTTTCTAAATATTCCTTTATATCATTTAGGAACCAATTCAAATTTCAAGGTACCAAAAAGGTGAATCTTTGGAGAAACATTCAGAAACCACACTTTATGTCATTTTCAAACCAGGAAATCCATTTAAAAACAATTGAAGATTCATAAGTTGCATTGGGAGAAGAGGAGGGATAAAAGAGACAAGGAAATTAAGTGAATCATTTTAAAAACCGGGTTCAAGAGGGGAATTTTTCAAAAGGATTCCATAATAATTTATGTTCTTATCCATATGTTCAATCCATGAACATATGTATGACCCCACATATGATGGAATAATAAAAAAAGCTATAAAAAACTAATAGATTTAATTTAATATTCACAAATATATTAGCGACCCATTACAAGTATCCACACATAAACACCAATCCATATATGTCACCAAAATCCACACACAATAGCCAATTCAAAAACAAACCCACGTACTAAAGCATAATCAAGTCTAAAAAAACCCAAATAACCTAATTCCATTTTAAAAGGCCCACTGACAATTCATAAAACACCTTTCTTTCATATACATATAAGCATAACCTTATAAAACATTTGAAAATCTATTTTCAACAAATTTAAAATATAAAAATGCCAAATAAATTCACACCAAAACTTTACAAGAAATGGAATCACATTTAAAATCCATTCAAGAAAGATCAAGCATCAAATAAAATGTGTTAGAAATAAAATGGATGGAAATGCCTACCAAAATGTCCTGAAGACGTGGTGAATCTCTATGAGAGGGAAGTACATGCCCATATATACAATACACATACCCTAAAATCAATGGAAAACAACCCAGACATCCACCCTCTACCCTAGGGTTAAACCAAGATAAACCCCTACCAATAGAAATAATGAACCTAGGGTAGGAAGAAGATAATAAAGATAAATCCATTTAAAACCCAAGAAAAACGCACTTTTTATCTTTATGGGCAATCCAAGGATGAGGGGGAGCCAAAGAGAGGGTGTTTTGGGTTCCCCTTGGTGTTCCATGATCAAATAAGGGAGAAAAATCCCATGATGGGGTTAAAATAAGGGATGGGTATAAATGTAATTTAAGCTTTTTAAATAACTGGGCAGCTCGAACTGTTTATCCACACGATTTGGGGAACCGAGAACTAACCGTTCGCACCTTACTAGAGAATAAAGGTACTTGAAATTTTTTAATGAATGGTTTGGGAAACCGTGTGTCCACTAGGTGATTTGGCTATCAAATTGGACAGACTCCCGATATGATTTCCTCACGGTTTCTCCTAACTGTGTGCTAGAAGAGTATGATTCCCCAAACACCAAAACCATGTTGCACTGTTACTCTTTGGCCTCACACGGTTTATCCAAACCCATGATAAGTCCACGAAAAGAAAATTGAAGAATAATAAAAACAACTAGAAACTCCCCTAGAATTTATAGGCTAAACGGTTAACCCTAAAACCATGCACACAAACCATGCACACTAGAAAAGGCCTCCTTGAAACTCCAAAATTCAGAACAAATCACTGTGAACTCGACCTCAACCTCAACCAAAAGAACTTACTCTAATAGAAGAATAAAATAAAATAAAAACCACGGTTAGGGTGGGATAATTATCCGCATAATAATAAACTTTATACCCCTATAAATTCACCCAATCACATGAGGAAAAAATATAAATTTTAAAATGAGATGAGATTGAATGAAACAATAGTCCATTGTGTAACCTTTCACTCCACAAATCACACCCATAAAATTTTAGGGGAAACCATAAAATGAAGAAATATGGGAGAATAATAGAGATTTCTCCCAACTATAATCAACCATCAAACAGGGTTGGGAAATTCCCACACAAACCAGACCCCAACACAAGGGGAAACCCCTGAAAGAAACTTGATCAAAACATTGAACCCAACTATGATTCATCATTTCCCAAAACAAAAAACATCCCTAAAGAGATAAAAAATTGGAAAAAAAATAAATAACAAAAATATAGGGAGGATAACCTCACAATAGAGACAAAAATATTGATATTTAGATTCACAAAACACCACCACCAAACCTATAGGAGAACAAAACCCTAAACCTTTTTTTGAAAAAAAAAATACAATAAGAAAGGATAGACACTAATCCTATTATAACAAAAAGGAAAACATGAAAATAATGATAACTGCTATAGGTTGATTAAAACTTCCTCCAATCCAAAACTCTAAGAAAAAATATTTCAATATTATCAACACCCCAAGGCATTCCTGAATGCGTGATATGATTCACTCGGTGGGGCCAATGGCTAAGGCCATGATGTCTTGAAGCATATTCCACCCCACAGTAATGATTTTAAATCCTATTACTAATAATTCATATTCATAAAATATAACATACAAGAATTATTTAGATGATACAGATACCCACATTGACGATAATCAATAAGAGGATTACAGAAATTCAACTTTTTATAACCAAACTGACCACACTGGAAACACAAGAATGAATGATCCGATAAAAGAGAAGGCATAAAAAATGAAGGATGCTCCTAAATAATAGGTTCCTATAGAATATGCATCTCTATATATGGGTAACCTTTATAAACCTTGATGAAAATTAGTTTATCAACCACCATGGACTGAATTTCACCAACCAACATGTCCAAAAACAACTATCTCACCAACATCTCGAACAAAAATTTACTAGATGAGAGAAAATTCAATTTTATATCTATATTAAGACCATATAAAAAGAGATGACTTTCAATTGATACCCTAATTCAACCTCTGTAGAAAAGGAAACCAATTCCTTTATGTGATCTACATAGGCCTTCATTGTCAGTTAACCTTATTAGACACGCAACAACTTCACCACATTCTTTTCCTTCACCTCGATAGGTATGAACCATTAGATAAAAGTGGTATTGAATAATTCCCAATAAATTCCAACATGCAATGATGCTGGTATATTCACCTCCCACCTATCAAAACTTGGACCTTAAAATAACCTCAAAACAACACGCATAATCATAGATTCAGGAGTTCCCAACAATATGAAGACATCCTCTACATTATCAAGCCATTATGTTGACTCCAGTAGACCACAACCACCAAGAAATACCAGCAATGACCAAGAAAAACTAGAAGCTACCACCCCCTCAATGTCTTATAAGGGACAATAATCGTGATAGTCTCACAAGAAATCATTGGGACCTTTGTAGTTGGTATGCACAAGGAAGAAAGGAAACACAAAATCAAAATCAATATAAACCAAATTTTAACAAAAAATATCACAAAAACCAAAAAATGGATTAAATTCAATTATAAAAAACACAACTAGAATCCTCTTTCAAAATGGAAAATTTTATTCAATTTTTAAAACCACACAAAATATCAAGACACTTTTAGCAAGACCTAAACTTACTTATAAATACAATTCAATCACTATAGCCAAACAAATCACACATTGAAAAAATCATTAACTTAGAAAACTTTTTTTACTGAAGTCCATTTTCTTTTTGAGAATCCACTCACACCAATAAAAATAAAACAAAAACACAACTCGCACTGAAATCCCAGGTAGGGAACTAGAACATGTGCTTTACCTGGTTATATGGATAGTGGGACTACCAAAGTCAACACAAAACACTAGTAATATTTTTAGTTTTGTGTTCAGGCTTCACATGGGTCACTAATCCATGTGAGACCACCACACCACATTGGATCACTTATGTTTTCATTCCATATCCATGCAAAAAAACAAAGAAGAAAATGTTGGACTATCCTTGGGAACATGAGGATCAGAACCGGAAAGGGATCATGACATCCTTCCTGTACTTACCTATCAAGTCCAAGAAATCCTAATCTATATATAGATAATTCTATAAATAATAAAGGGATACTATAATAAAATTTATTCATTACCAAGTTGGGTTTTTACCTGATCCATCATGAGACCTGGCTCATGGTAATTCCTAAGAAGTGTTCCTAATACTCCCGGACCGGTGGCTAGAACCTAGCATCAAATATATCACAATGGGAAACATTTTCTCCAAAAAATACAATATCTAATAACCGAGATATAGTACATATAAAAATATAATAATAATTATGCATTAATAAATTAAAATCCAGATTTAGATACAATTGTAGAAAAACAAAAACATATAAACAAATTATAACCCAAATTGATCGCGACATAAATTCTTGGTCACCACCAACCACAATACTAATATATACCATAGGCCACTCAAACCAGGAATCTAAAACTATAAAAAACCCAGGTCTATGTGTAACACCCCATTTAAAAAAAGAATATGACATTTTTATATTTATCCATATTTGTGAATAAAATATTAATATTACTTTAAAGGGTATTCTATGCTCGATGGCGTACCCAATACGCAACAACGGGTTTCTTGGGAATCTTACGTTGCACTCTAATAATAAAATAATATTATTTTAAATGGTAGTTAACGCCTAGCTGTTGTGATGGCAGGAATGAATAGAACTAACTAAAAAATTATTATATATGTTTGTCAAATATTTTTACTTTTTACAATAAATGTTAGAGGATTAAAAATGCGAACGAATCCAATTTTAAGCGTAAACATTCTAATATTCTTTAAAAGGTCGATTAACTGCCTTTTGATGGAGAACCTATTTTAAATCCACTTTTTGAAAATTTTATTTGTTATATTTGACAAAATAAAATTCTTCTTTAGAATCGGGACATCAGAATTTACTTTGTGTAAATTTTTGGTATTTTTCCGAAAAAGTTCAATTTTTAATGAATAGTGAAAACTGTTGTATTTTAATTCAAAACCTCTTTTTAATATAAATTATTTATATTATTAGATTATCTTTTGAATTGGTTTTAAAGTTAAATTAGAATATATTTTTACCATTTAATCCAATAGTGTTCTTTGGAATTAATTTCACTTTGAAATCGGACTTAAACTAGTGTCAATCTTTTGATACATTTTGTTTCATAAAAACACGCTATTTGTTTTGATAGCGGGAATTAATTATTAAATTAAATAATGAAACTTATATGTTTTGAATATTGTAAAATAGACATCATTTTTGAATTCGGAATATCAAATATAGCTTAGGGTGAATTTTTGGTAATTTTCTGAAAAACATCAATTTTTGATGAATACTGAAACCACTAAGTGGTACTTATAAAAACTGATTTTTCTGTTTAAATGAAAATTTTCCATATTTGTGTTTTTAATTTCAAAAATCCGACATAAATGGTTTTCCTTAAGAATTAAAATGCGGTTCAATGGTATTAGAATAATTTTTTGGTGAATAGTAACTTATTAAGTTTTTAATCGCGATTAGAGGTAATTAGTGTAGTTTAAGGCAAGAATAATGTTTTAATAAAATGAAATGACCTAGACACACATCCTACCCTCATTGGATGTGTCTTGGCCAACCAAGACAATCCATGGGTCAACTTGGGGACCCCATGGAGCCACTTTGGTTGGAAAATGACATAAATACCTTTTTATTTAATGTTAAATTAAAAATGACACAAACATGAGTTGTTTTACTAAAACAATTTTTAAATGGGGTTATACAAGTCATATTTTTTACAATAAATATTAATTGGAAAGATAAAAATATTTACTACATCATAGTATTTATTTTATAATTTTTAGACATTAAATAAATTAAATTATTTATGACATCATGATGATGCAGCGATTACCTCATTATTTAACGATTTAAATAAAATGGAAAGATAATGTAAAATATAAAACCTACACATGTCCAAAACCTATTGTATGGGTGTATTTCGAACCATTATTACCTTATCCTCGAAACAAATCAATGTGGGACCATTAAAATCCAAAAATCGTTCTAAAATAAAGTAACATTTCTTTACTTTCCTAGAGTGCCCCTCCTCTCCTCTTATAAAAGGCCCCCACCTCTACCTCCTTATCCACACTTCCAAAGCCTTTGGCTCGGCCAAACCCTACCAATTTTGTCTCTCCACATCCCTCTCTAACTCCTTGAAGCCTCACTTTGGGCAGAAGTCTTCCCAAGGAATCCTTTGAGCTCAAACCAAAGGGAGTTACCCGATTTTAACTTAATGTCTTCTCTTGTGTCCTTTTATTTTATTTTGCTTCTGCAACCCCTAAACACTTTTTATTCATTTATTTTGTAACAAATATATTATCTCAAATATACTATGATGTTGTTATAAGAATTATTCGAGCTACAATTACACACACCTAAATCTAATGGTTAAAGAACATACTGTTTCTGTGGATGGCGAATTTCTGCCTCACGAAACGATGATTGATCAACATTCTTCTAACACCTTCAAAGGTGGACATTAAGATAAAAATATATTTATATATGATATATAATATGTTTATATTTTACTTAACCATCTGTATTTTTCATTTATGGCATACCATTATGGTTTCCATTATGGGTAAACGTGATATCATCATTTAAGGAAGTGCGGACTACCACCCCCTCAAAGTGATTTGATTTGTTAATACCATATGTGGTACGTATAAAGGATATATTTAATGATATTATATATTATACCATACTGGAATTAAAATACTATTATGTATCATTATGTTTTAATTCCATTAAATATGAAATAGAAATGGAAGTAGCGTTCATGTGTATGTACGGATTACCGTCTCCATGAACGGTACATTTCATTTCTTATCTCAAAATGTTATGTACTATTATAAGTACATATATATAATGGATATATACATAATATATTACATCTAAATTATGTATATCATTCTGGAATTATAAAAAATATATATATATATCTCTCTCATTTTGTTTTAATTCCATTAATATTAAAAAAAATGAAAGTAGCGTTCATGCGTACGTACGGCCTACCGTCTCCATGAACGGTGCTTTTAATTTTTATCTTAAAATGCTATAGAATAGTACAAAATGAATATATACTAGATATATATTATATTTAAAACATCAATACTATTCTGGATATGATGTACCTATAACTACATGGAAAATTATTTTCCAACAAGTTCAATTTTTGACTCATGTACCAAACATCGACAAAAACGTCTGATATGAACTCATATTATTAACAAATTATTATAACATTAAAATATGTGATATGAACTGAATACTAATCTTTATAGGAGGTCCTTAAGCAATTATAAATTTACCAAAGTGTATTATTAGGGAATATAAAGAAACGAACAAGACAAGTTGGACTTGAGGTAAGGGATCTTACTCCTCTCTTTGTTTTTAAGTACACTCTTTTATGTCATTCATTTTAAGCTCATATTTCTTGTGATTGGGATGTTATTTTATATTAATCATACTGTAATTTCTATGTTCATATGATGAGATACTCTATTCTCTCTCATAAATCCATTTTGGAAGTTTTGAGTGGCGCCGTTAGGCTGCTGAATTCTCGTAAGAGATCTAACCTCTCTCTTTCTTTTTAAGTACTCTCCTTTATGTCACTTCTTTTAAGCTCCTCTTTGTTATGTTGGGGGATGTTCTTTTATATTACCCTTTCTTTAAACTTTATGTTAATATGATTAGAGACCCTATTTTATCTCATAAATCCATTTTTGTAAGTTTTAAGTGGCGTCGTTAGGCTGCCGAGTTTTCGTAAGGGATTTTTCATCTCACTTTTATTCCCATGAGATTTATGCTTCATTTGCCGAAAATTCCTTTTAGTGGTGTATGTACTGTCCATTATTTTACTCATTGTGTAATATACTTTCATTTATGAGTATTTACAACAATTTTTTATAGTCCTTCTTTCATGGGGTGTATGTTTCGAAAGATACCCATGTCGGTAAGGGAACCTTTCACCCTCCTATTTTAAAAGACTTCTTTTGTTATGTCTTTTAATTCACATAATATTATGTTGGGATATGTTATTCTATATCCGTATTGATGTAAATTTTATGTCCAAGTGATGAGATACCATTTTTATCTCTCATCAAATCATTTTCTGATTTTTGAAGTGACGTCGTTAGGCTGTAGAATTTTACCAATGGAACATTTTAACCCAATTTCGATTTCTTTGGGTTCAACATGTAGTTATTGAATATGTCATCCTTTGATATGTGTGAATGACCTTTTATTTTTATACTCTTAATATCCACTTATATTGGGTGTATTTATATTTTTCACACATAATTTTGAGATTGATTTATCCTTAATTTAAGGATACCTTCTTTATAAGGGATTTCATCGCATTTTACATTTCTATTGAGACTTCATTGTTGTTATAAACCAATTAACTCTTATATGGTGTATATACTGTCCTTTGGAATATTATATCATGAATACATTTATCCTCATGATATTATAAAGTTATTATTAAATGTTATTCCTCAATTATTGTATTCAAATGTCTCTAATTTTGGTAAAAACCCTTTAACCAAAATATCGCTTTAATTGTTTTAATGATTTTTTCTTATTAATATCCATGTTTTCAAAATGGTGGTAAGAATTTATTTATATGGATATTAATGGTTTATAATTTTAAAAGCTTCAAGGTGGTATGGGACACTTTGATTCAAAAATCTCTTTATTAAATGTTTTAAATGGTTTTGAAAATGGTTTTTAAAATGGATTCATTATTTCAATATCTTAAAATGTCATATTGTTTTTGCAATGTGCGAATGTTATCTTTCCTTTATGCTTAAGTTATGTTCTATTATTATGTTATGGTTCTTGGGTATTGTTATGAAAACGGGTGGTTCCATGATAAACTAATGGCAGGTGAGCCCGATATAGCTCTCTAATACATTGGGTAACGCAAAGGAGTGAAACGTTAAGGTTTCTCCGAAGAGATTTAGGGAATATACTGTGGTGGGTATTCCAAACGTAACCAAGAGGGTTACTCCCTACGTAAGAATGTTATGAATTCCTCAAGTTACCTTTATGTCTTTTGATTTTTATGATTTATTCATGATTTGATGAGGTATGTTAAAGTGCTGATGTTTTATGAGTAAAGTATGATTTCATTGATTCTTATGTGTACATGTACTCATGTTTCCTTTCCATATATTTTTATATCCCTTACTGAGATTTTTATTCTCATCCCAAGTTTTTGAAATTTTTTCACAGGTCAAGGGAAAGGTACATGATATGATGATAGTGTAAAGGAAGTGTCAAGAAAGAATCCATGTTTTATTTTAAATATGTTTCCATTGATGGGATAAATGAATACTATCTTTATGTAACCACTTTGTTTAAATGTGGAATGTAATGCAAGTTTATGGTCTAATTCTCTAAAACTATAAACCTAAAATGATCCTCAATGTGTAATCTTGTATTAACTCAAGATTAAGTAAGGTTTAAGGCTGGGGCCTTATAGTTGGAATCAGAGGTCGGTTTAGATAACTTTAGAGGTTAGGGTATCCTCTAAGCATAAGTGACATTACCATAATGGTTAGGATTTCAGAAAGAGTCCTAGTTTTAGATAAAGTGAATAAGTAAGTATATCTTAGTGGTTATCTTCCTCATTAGTACATGATTGTTTTGTTGATATATTCACAATGTCATTTCTGTTTTTAGTGAATGGATGGATCTAGCAGGCACCATAGTGACAACAGGTTTGAAGGAAACTGTGGTGGTTCTCTGATTAAGAGACTGGATGAAATGGTGTATTCAATGAGGAAACTTGTGGTTGTTCTAAACCGACTATCAAGGAGTCATGATCATCCACTTGAACTTTGGTATGATCTGTAATGCATCATGTACGAGATGACCAATCAATGTGGAAGTTCATGTAATAATTATAAAGGTAACCATTAGGGTTTATATGATCCTTACTTTTGAGGTAATTATGGGTTATTATATGTTATGATTGAAAATGAAAGGCATGAGATAAACTTGAGGTTAAAATATTTTATGATTGTTTTTGAAGATTTTATCTCATTTTGGGGAAATGTTTTAAGAATTATATAGTTTTGGAAAAAGGAAAACACGCAGACCGTGTGACAACCCGTCGCGCCAGACAAAGCTGCTGGAATCGAACCCACAACCAAAGTGTGACTGGTATTTATCGCCTACCACTGGACTATGTGAAGTCCCTGGTTAGTTTGACTAATTCTTTTTAGTTATATGATTTTATGAATTAAGAGTAATCTGATTTTGGGTTATCTATGGAAATTTATTAACCCATCATGGAGGATATGTGATTAGGTTAATTACCTTTCAATACGAGACTTTAAGATCAACTGATGTTATTTGGAGATAAAAGTTAATTTGTACCTTGGAAGACTATGTGATTTAATCTTTCAAATATTTGGGTTTCAATATTAGTTTGGTTTACATTGAAGATGTTTATGGACAAATTGTTTATCGAATGGTCCTCGTTGAACTTTGGGTTTTGTTGGAAAAAATTTGGAGATTAAGAATAGATTTTATTTTTATAAAGGGTTATCCTTTTCTGGATTATCTGATCTTGTACTAACCTTTTTGGTTTTGGATTTGGTTAAAGTATAAAGACATGGGAAGTATATAGTTCTCTTTTATGGATTAGGTGATTCTCTAGAAGTTGATTATAGTACTCTTAATGTGAACAAGTCTTCCTAAATACTCGTCTTTTGGAGAAAATATATGTTTGTGTAAGGAATCTAATAAAAGTTGAAAGTCAAAATGATAACTGATTATGTTTCCTTATGAATAAATTCCTCAATAAAATGTAACTTAAAACAAAAATGTTGTCTATTAGCTTTTCCTTCTGGGGAATCGAATACCGTTTAACCCATCACAAGTTTGTGATTTTCTTATGGTTAATGTTCTCCTAAACATGTTTTCTATCACTCTCCATCAGAACATGACCCTGTGTTTTCTCCTCCATGTACATGTTTTCCTACATGGAATCCTAGTATGGGTTAACTCGGGTGACCTCTGTTCTTATCTTTCTTTATTTTAAAGTGATTGTTTTACTGACTCTTGTTCCGATGTGGGACTTTCAAGGATGTTTCCAAGCTCAATTTTAAAATTTCAATGATGCAATTCCCAAAAGGGGGGAAGGATGTAAAACCTAGGTAAATAAATAATATGAAGTTTTTATATTTATACATATTTTTGAATAAAATATTATTATTACTTTAAAGGGGATTCTATGCTCGATGGCGTACCCAATACGCAACAACGAGTTTCTTGGGAATCTTACGTTGCACTCTTATAATAAAATAATATTATTTTAAATGGTAGTTAATGCCTAGTTGTTGTGAAGGTGGGAATGAATATAACTTACTACAAAATTATTATATATGTTTGTCAAATATTTTTACTTTTTACAATAAATTTTAGAGGATTAAAAATGCGAATGAATCCAATTTAAAGAGTAAACATTCTAATATTCTTTAAAAGGTCGATTAACCACCTTTTGATGGAGAACCTCTTTTAAATCTACTTTTTGACAATTGTATGTGTTATATTTGAAAAAATAAAATTCTTCTTTAGAATCGGGACATCAAAATTTACTTTGTGTAAATTTTTTGTATTTTTCCAAAACAGTTCAATTTTTAATGAATACTGAAAAAGGTTGTATTTTAACTCAAAACCTCTTTTTAATATAATTTATTTATATGATTAGATTATCTTTTGAATTGGTTTTGATGTGAAATTAGAATATATTTTTACCATTTAATCCAATAGTGTTCGTTGGAATTAATTTCACTTTGAAATTGGACTTAAACTAGTGTCAATCTTTTGAAACATTTTTTTTCATAAAAACACGCTATTTGTTTTGACAGCGGGAATTAATTATTAAATTAATTAATGCAACTTATATGTTTTGGATTTTTTAAAATAGACATCATTTTTGAATTCGTAATATCAAATATAGCTTTGCGTTAATTTTTGGTAATTTTCTGAAAAACATCAATTTTTGATGAATATTGAAACCACTAAGTGGTACTTATAAAAACTGATTTTTCAGTCTAAATGAAATTTTTCCATCTTTGTGTTTTGAATTTAAAAAATACGACATACATGGTTGTAATTAAGAAGTAAAATGTGGTTCAATGGGATTAGAATAATTTTTTGGTGAATAGTAACTTATTAAGTTTTTAATCGCGATTAGAGGTAATTAATGTAGATTAAGGTACGAATAATGTTTTAATAAAATGAAATGACCTGGACACATGCCCTACCATCTTTGGATGTGTCATTTCCGACCAAGACAATCCATTGGTCAACTTGGGGACCCCATGGAGCCACCTTGGTTGGAAAATGACATAAATACCTTTTTATTTAATGTTAAAGTAAAAATGACACAAACATGAGTTGTTTTACTAAAACAATTTTTAAATGGGCTTATACGAGTCATATTTTTTACTATAAATAGTAATTGGAAAGATAAAAAGATTTACTACATCATAGTATGTTTTTATAATTTTTAGACATTAAATAAATTAAATATTTTATGACATCATGATGCTGCAGTGATTACCTCATTATTTAACGATTTAAATAAAATGGAAAGATAATGTAAATTATAAAACCTACACATGTCCAAAACCTATTGTATGGGTGTATTTCGAACCCTTATCACCTTATCCTTGAAAAAAATCAATGTGGGACCATTAAAACTAGAAACCCATTCTATAATAAAGTAACATTTCTTTACCTTCCAAGAGTGCCCCTCCTCTCCTCTTATGAAAGGCCCCCACCTCTACCTCCTTACCCACACTTCCAAAGCCTTTGGATCAGCCAAACCCTGACCATTTTGTCTCTACACATCCCTCTATAACTCCTTGAATCCTCACATTGGGAATAAGTCTTCCCAAGGAAGCCTTTGAGCTCAAACCAAAGGGAGTTACCCGATTTTAAGGTAATGTCTTCACTTGTGTCCTTTTGTTTTATTTTTATTCTCCAACCCCCTAAACTCTTTTTATTCATTTATTTTGTAACAAATACAGTATCTTAAATATACTAGGATGTTTTTATAAGAAGTATTCGAGCTACAATTACACACACTTACATTTAATGGTTAATGAACATATTGTTTCTGTGGATGGCGAATTTCTGCCTCACGAAATGATGATTGTTCAACATTCTTCTAACACCTTCAAAGGTAGACATTAAGATGAAACTATATTTATATATGATATATAATATGTTTATGTCTTACTTAAGCTTCTGTATTTTTCATTTATGGCATACCTTTATGGTTTCCATGATGGGTAAACGTGATATCTTCATTTAAGGAAGTGCGGACTACTGCCCCCTCAAAGTGATTTGATTCGTTAATACCATATGTGGTACTTATAAAGGATATATTTAATTATATTATATATGATACCATACTGGAATTATAATACTATTATGTATCATTGTGTTTTAATTCCATTAAATATGAAATAGAAATGGAAGTAGCGTTCATGCGTACGTACGGCTTACCGTCTCCATGAACGGTACATTTCATTTCTTATCCCAAAATGTTATTTACTTTTATAAGTACATATATATAATGGATATATATTTAATATATTACATATAAATTATGGATATAATTCTGGAATTATAACATATATATATATCTCTCATTTTGTTTTAATTCCATTAAAATGGCAAAAAATGAAAGTAGCGTTCATGCGTACGTACGGCCTACCGTCTCCATGAAAGGTGCTTTAAATTTTTATCTCCAAATGCTATGTAATAGTATAAAATGAATATATACAGGATATATATGATATTTAAAACATAAATACTACTCTGTATATGATGTACTTATAACTACATGGAAAATTATTTTCCAACAAGTTCAATTTTTGACTCATGTACCAAACATCGACAAAAACGTCTAATATGAACTCATATTATTAACCAATTATTATAAGATTAAAATATGTGATATTAACTGAAAAATAATATTTATAGGAGGTCCTTAATCAATTATAAATTGAACAAAGTTTATTATTCAGGAATATAAAGAAACGAACAAGACAAGTTGGACATGAGGTAAGGGATCCTACTCCTTTTTTTCTTTTTAAGTACACTCTTTTATGTCATTCCTTTTAAGCTCATATTTCTTGTGATTGGGATGTTATTTTATATTAATCTTACTGTAATGTTTATTTTAATATGATGAGAGACCCTATTCTCTCTCATAAATCCATTTTGGAAGTTTTGAGTGGCGCCGTTAGGCTGCCGAATTCTCGTAAGAGATCTAACCTCACTCTTTCTTTTTAAGTACTCTCCTTTATGTAATTTCTTTTAAGCTCCTCTTTGTTATGTTGGGGGATGTTATTTTATATTACTCTTGCTGTAAACTTTATGTTAATATGACGAGAGACCCTATTTTATCTCATCAATCCATTTTTGTAAGTTTGAAGTGGTGTCGTTAGGCTGCCGAGTTTTCATAAGGGATTTTTCATCTCACTTTTATTCCCGTGAGATTTATGATACATTTTCCACAAATTCCTTTGAGTGGTGTATTTACTGCCCATTATTTTACTCATTGTGTAATATACTTTCATTTATGAGTATTTACATCAATATTGTATTGTCCTTCTTTCACAGGGTGTATGTTTTGAAAGATACCCATGTCGTTAAGGGAACCTTTCACCCTCCTCTTTTAAAAGACTTGTTTTGTTATGTCTTTTAATTCACATAATATTATGTTGGGATATGTTCTTATATATCCATATTTATGTAAATTTTATTTCCATGTGATGAGATACCCTTTTTATCTCTCATCAACTCATTTTCTGAATTTTGAAGTGACGTCGTTAGGCTTTCGAATTTTACTAAGGGAACTTTTTAACCCAATTTCGATTTCTTTGGGTTCAACATGTAGTTATTGAATATGTCATCCTTTGAATATGTGTGAATGACATTTTATTGTTTTACACTTAATATCCACTTATATTGGGTGTATTTATATTTTCCACACATAATTTTGAGATTGATTTATCCTTAATTTAAGGATACCTTCTTTATAAAGGATTTTATCGCATTTTACATTTCTATTGAGACTTCATTTTTGTTACGAATCAATTCAATCTTATATGGTGTATATACTATCCTTTGGAATATTATATCATGAATCCATTTATTATCATGATATTATAAAGTTCTGATTAAATTTTATTTCTCAATTATTGTATTCAAGTGTCTCTAATTTTGGTAAAAACCCATTAACCAAAATATCGCTTTAAATGTTTTAATGATTTGTTCTTATTAATATCCATGTTTTCAAAATGGTTTTAAGAATTTATTTATATGGATATTAATGGTTGAAAATTTTAAAAGCTTCAAGGTGGTATGGGACACTTTGATTCAAAAATCTCTTTATTAAATGTTTTAAATGGTTTTGAAAATGGTTTTTAGAATGGATTCATTATTTCAATATCATAAAATGTTATATTGTTTTTGCAATGTGGAAATGTTATCTTTCCTTTATGCTCAAGTTATGTGTTGTGATTATGTTATGGTTCTTGGGCATTGTTATGAAGACGGGTGGTTCTGTGATAAACTGAGTGCGGGTGAGCCCGATATAGCTCTCCAATGCATTGGGTAACACGAAGGAGTGAAACGTTAATGTTTCTACGAAGAGATTTAGGGAATATACTTTGGTGGGTATTCCAAACGTAACCAATAGGGTTACTCCCTACATAAGAATGTTATGAATGCCTCAAGTTACCTTTATGTCTTATGATTTATATGATTTATTCATGATTTGATGAGGTATGTTAAAGTGATTTTATTTTATGAGTAAAGAATGATTTTATTGATTCTTATGTGTACATGTACTCATGTTTCCTTTCCATATATTTTTATATCCCTTACTGAGCTTTTTATGCTCATCCCAAGTATTTGAAATGTTTTTCATAGGTCAAGGGAAAGGTACATGATAAGATGATAGTGTCCAGGAAGTGTCAAGAAAGAATCCATGTTTTATTTTAAATATGTTTCTGTTGATGTGATAAATGAATACTATCTTTATGTAACCACTTTTTTTAAATGTGGAATGTAATGAAAGCTTATGATATAATTCTCTAAAACTCTAAACCTGAAAAGATCCTCAATGTGTAATCTTGTATTAACTCAAGATTGAGTAAGGTTTAAGGCTGGGGCCTTATACTACCGGCGCCTAGTGACATAGGTAGGGAGTGAGCATAAACAACCCAGTAGGTAATCACCACAGAGTCCATGCATTTATGTTACTAAGATATTCAAAAAACACTAGTTATAGATACATATAGAAAATAGTTTTTATCATTTCCAAATTCAAATGTGTCTTCCCCGATAATTCACTTTTCAAAAAAAAACAAACACCACTTTCCTTTCTAAATAAGCATTACATTTTATATTGTACCAGTATCATAACTAAAATAGAAGAATACTCCAAACTATGTAATAAAAAAGGTTATGTATAAAATGAATGGAAACAGAACAAGATTGTATATAGTAGTAAAAAAAGATAACCAAACACATAAGAAATTAATAAAAACATATAGATGGACAATCTAGTGTATATTCAAAACATCTCTTGAAGAAATCCTATGACGTACACTGTTTAAACTCACCTATCATTGAATGGTGTATCTATATAGTCAATAACCATCTGGTCACTCTAAACTATCCAATCCAGTGGCACAACCCACCTAGACACTCATAAAATCCATGGGATACCAACTAATCTAATCAGTTTCGATAATGTACAATCAATCAACCCACTACATGACACCCAGGAATCCCATGATAATAGTTCTTGATGAATGGGGGTACTCACACATGTGGCTCACACCAATAACACACAAAAAACATTTATGTATATCCCAAACACCAACAACACCTGGTTTGAAAGATCATATGATGTGAAAGGCCCTGTTTGACCTTGTGAATGACAATATGTGAGATGTGAACCTCTATGGTGGACCCTCTGATGAGAACCCTATTCCCGTACCCATTTCCAAAAACCAAGATGAAACCATACAACACACCCAAAGATTAGAAATGATCCTTTATTTGAATTAATAACCAATAAATATTTCAAGGTTTCAAACATGCCATAATTTGGAAACACACTCAGAAGCCATACATGAGATCATTTGGAAACCAAGAAAACCATTTAACAACAATTTAAGTCACTACAAAGAAACAGTACATTAGAGGGGGTTATTTAAAGGGGGTTCTTCACAACCCCCTCTAAATTCATTTTCTGTAACATTAAGGGGAGTTTTTCACAACCCCCTCTAATCATCAAACTTGCGCGCCAGTTGGCAGTTGTGCGCCAATATTGGTTTGGGCGTAAAAGGAAGAGAGTCGTGCAAGTTTGGAGTTCAGGAAGCTTGTGTCGCGCAAGTGTCAGAGGAGGACTTGCCCGCCCGTTGTGACTTGCGCGCCGATACTTGCGCGCCGAGGTAGACTTGCGCGCCAAGTAAGGTTTTGTTCTAGCGGTGCTTCTCGGACTACGTGGAAGCTGGTACATTGCCCGATACCTTCGGTGCAAAGAGATATTCATCTACGGGTGAAAGTTGTACTTCAACAGAGTATCTACACACAGAGGAAGATGCATTCATTCATGCAAATGAAGAGACCTACAGGTCTATAAACTGTGAGTGGATTCCTTCCAAGAGCAGTGAGCTTAGGAAGAGGAAGAAGGTGATCCTCCCCACCGGCAGTGAGCTAGAGAGAGAGAAATAGGGAGTGACCCTTGGGAAAGAAGTGAGCTGACCCTAAACATTGTAAAGGCAGTGAGCCTGGGCGTAGAAGTGATCTAGCCCGAACCTTGTAATCCACATCTAGTGAAGATTAGTGGAATTTGGTATGACTGGAAACCTATTGGTGTATGCTCCTTGGACGTAGCCCTTAGCGGTGAACCAAGTAAAATTGATGTGTACTGCGCTTTCTTTACTTTCTGTTTATATTGTGTAGCAGAAAAGAGAGAGAAGAGTGTTTTTCTTAACAGTGAAACAAGATCAGAACATGCATTAATTTTTAATTAGTCATACCCTGATTCACCCCCCCTCTCAGGGTATTCAGCCTAGTGGACCTAACAAAAATAAACCTCATTCAAACTTAGATAACTTCCTTACAAGAAATAATTGTTACGAACTACTCTAAGAGAAGAGATAGAGAGCTCGTGCGGTTCTAGGGAGATCAACGGTGTAGAAAATGGATTCCCAAAGGGCGCTCGGTGGATCTCTGAAGCTCTGGGCACCCTCTTCCGCTCCTTCCTCTTGTTCTAAGCCTTCCCTATGAACAGGGGAGGGTACTTACTATTTTATGTGAGAAAAACAAAGTAAAAGGCATGTACTTCTATGTACACGGCGTGTAATTCCAATTTTTAAACTCTTCCTCTGGCGGCTTCCCGCCAGTGTGGCACTGTTCACCTACCGACATTACTACATGGCGTGCATCCTTCAGTAAACGGCGTGTTCTGCTGCACAGCTGGCCACTGCCTTACTATTTGCCTGCCGACTGACTACACGGCGTGTAAGGGACCACTACACGGCATGTATTCGTTTCCTACACCCTTCATTGTCGACTGGCCACACGCCCTGTGTATTCATCCCACACGGCCTAAAGTACACGGCGTGTGGAGAAGTACATGGCATGTACTTTCCAATATTTAGGATGTTTTCCCATATTCCATAAATTCTCAAAAACACTCAAGGAAAAGAGAAAAGAAGAGACACGTACCTCAAAATAACAACCAGGTTCTTACATAATCCTCCTGTCGAGTCCCGTGGGTCTGCTGCGACACCAAGGCTCTCTCCACTCTGGATCTACCATGACAGCATGGAACTCCCTCCTGGTCTAGTAGAATTACTCCGAGTCAAATGTTTAGCGGTCGTCAGGTCTCATCCAGCTACTAGGTTCCTGCAAAAATGCTTGCTTATTCCCTGTAGATCCGCTCGAAAATCTACTAGTCAATGCTCCCACTACCACAAAGTCCCATGAAGAAGTAACTCAAAAGTCTGTCACGCCATAGAGGTCTCAACGCAACTGACTAGGCATCAATCGGATGCCCGGTATGTGAGTTATTAGCCTTTTAGTTCTGGGGGCCTGGTTGGATTCGTTCACGATCGAACCTAAACGTATCACAATTTTACCCTGAACTCCAGTGGGGTATACTTAAAGGGACCTTCGTGCTCCCAGAATACTAGTTCCACTAATGAGTTTGTCAAAGGGTTGTCTGATGCCATAGATATGGAAAAAAGTAAAGGTTCGTGGTGGGCTCAGGTCCAGTCTGACCCGGACGGACCGACCCGGCCCAACCCAGTCTAGGCCGACCCGGTCTGGGTTGACCCAGTCAGACCTATTGGGTCTGGCCTGGCTGGTTGACCAGGACATCCTATTAGGTTCCGCCCTACCCGCTAAGCCCAGCCCAGCAGGCCGTGAGGGCATTTTGGCCCGGGCTCAGGTCCGGTTCGGCCCGGAGAATCTTTAGGGCGCGGCCCGGAGCGGCTCGGCCTTGAGGGAGCGGGGAGGCCAGGACATCAGCTCGGTCAGGTGGTCGTGAGGGATGTAGGATACCAGCTCGGACGGGGGGCCGCGCGGTGGCCGATAAGCGGGCCGGTTCGGGGAGGCGTGTGGGGCGCGCGCGGAGACCGGCATGCGGGCCAGTGGAGTTCAGCCGGGCAGGGCACGACCAGGCGGGTCGGCGACCGGGATGCGGTCGGGTTGGCCGGTTCGGCATGGCTCGGACCAGAACGGGGTGGCGGTGTTCGGCAAGGAGAATCAGAACATTGAGGGGCGGCGCAGTTCGTAGAGGCCGCGTGTAGCGCGGCCTTTTTCGTCGCCGCCTTCGTCTTTTCATTGCCTCATTTCCATGCCGAATTTCATCATAAAGAAGATCAACAGAGGGGTTAGGCCATGTTGGTTTGGGCCACACCCTCCGCATTTAGGGTGGTATCATTTAGTTCATCAAATAAGTATGATGAAAAACAATTATTTTACAATTTCTACATCGGTTCCTTTCCAACCGAAGATGAGAAAAGAAAAGGATCGATTCACAAATAAAACCCCCTACGTTTGATTTTCTATCATTGATGTTGAAGTCATAGGAAGTAGACGATGGAGTTCTTCATTTGTTTCATTTTCCACACGCTTCCAATCCCATGTTGCGTTGGCTGTGGAAGACGCTCCACATCAGTAGGATCCGAGGGAGGAAGTCGAAGAAGGATCATCACCGGTGTTCTTCGTTCTTTGTTGGGAGAATTCTAATCCTCCCAAGCACTCCTCTTCCCCAAATTCCACCCAAATTTCCTATGTTGTTCCAAAAAATAGATTAGAGTATCTATAAATTCGTTGGAAAAAATTCAGAAAAAAAATGAATTAATTACTTGGCTCCGCCTAATTATTTTGAAGGGTTGTCACAAATTAATTAGGGGAGTTGGAAAAATTGAATTAAATGGAAGGTCAAGAGGCTCTACCTCATTAATGGGGGAGAGTTGAGAGGTTTTACTCTCTTCCATCAATAGGGGGGTTAATCCCTGTGTGGTACCCACATCGTAGCCTCTCGCAGGAGGTTATGTTCGGGTGGGTCTTACCACTATAACCTCTCATAAGAGGTTAAGGTGTGGTGGTCCCACATCCAACATCCATGAGGAGATTTTAACCACCAATCACCCGCATGTAGGCTCAAATAAAATAAAGTGAAGTTCAATCTATTTTATTACTTTCCACGAAAACCCCAAAATAAACTTTTATTCTCTACTCACTTCCGTCGAAGTGAAAGTATTTTTAAGCGAATATTGGCCCTGTGAGTTCAATGGTGCCCTAAGATTCTAGTTCTGAGCACCGGTTGAATAGTAATAAAAAAATGTTCACACTTTTTCTGAACGTACCCAAACAAAACTTCAGAATTTTATTTCGGGCACACTGGTCCTCGGAATCATGCGCCGTCAATTTTCTCGGACTTGTAAAATTCCCATGTATTAAAAATATTCCAAAACATTTCAAGGTCTTTACATAAATTTATATATATAGATATATAATATATAAATTTAAATTAAATAATTCTTCATTATTGGAAATTTCATTTAACTAAAATGAAAATATATTATGCACTTAAAAATAGTTTTTGAAAAAATAATTTTAGGAAAAGAAGTAAATTTATATTAAAATAAAGAAAATTGATTATTAAAATAAAGTTATTTAAATTATTTTAAATAAAATGGATAAGATTTCAATTTAATACCAAATTCAAAATATAATGGTAATTTAATT
Organism: Viscum album; assembly: GCA_963277665.1. Lineage (NCBI taxonomy): Eukaryota > Viridiplantae > Streptophyta > Magnoliopsida > Santalales > Viscaceae > Viscum > Viscum album. The sequence goes on from OY728142.1 coordinate 1,415,564,162, forward strand.
TAATCAATTTAATGAAAAAAATGAACATATTTTAAAAAATGGAAAATTTCATTGTTCACATAAAATTCATTCATTTCAAAAAAAATCAAAAATATCACCCAATGTTAATTTTTATATGAGTATTTCAAAATGTTAATAAATTTTATCAAATAAATTTCTTATGGTTCCATAAATTACTATAAAATTTTCTCAAAAAAAGAAATAAGAAACATTTTTTGAGAAAAATTATTTTTGATAAATAAAATGACTACAAAAAAAAGGTATTATCTACTAAGAATTTGTCATATATTTTATATTTATTAGGTAATTTATATATGTTTCATAATTTATTTAATCTTAATCATACAAACCAATTTAACAACTAGGTTATAATAGTCATATTCAAATAATAAAATTGTATAAGTACAATACATTTTGTTATAACTCATTACTGCGTGTAATAGAAGATATTAAATAAATAAAAATTATTTGAGGAAAAATATATTTATATTATATTACCCCCCCCCCACATACACACTTTTATAAATTTCATCTTCATTATTTGAATTATTCGTGGTGGGTTTTTCATTTAAAAATTCTTTAGTGAAAAAACACATCTTAAAAGGGGTAAATAAAGCATCATCTTTAAAATAAGGAATGGTAAATATAAAAGTCATATTGAATAACACATGAATTAGTTTACATGTTGGAAAAATTAGTGGTAAGTGAAAAATGTACATAGAAGAAAATAATATTTCCTATATAATAATAGAGAGTGGCAAAAGTCATTGATAATTAGGAAGTGAATAATCATGAGAAAGTTAACAAACACAAAACCATAAACCAAAGAGGTGTAAAAAAGACCATTGATACAATGAAAATAAATTTAAATGTATAAAATATTTATTTAAATATCCATTCTTAATGTTAATTTATTCTTTTACTACAAATACTGTGATTATCATAAAATATACTTACTAAATATAATTTTATTTCCTAAGAACAATATCATCCTTTCTTTTTACTTCAATCGATTTACACTTTATTTCAAACATTAGGGAATGAATTTATAAGTTTATTCTTTTATTTCTATATTAATAAAATTAAATTTCACCATTCATAAGTTCCATCAATTAGTGGCAATTCTTTTAATCCATTTCTAAATATTTACCAAAACCAAAATGGTTAGCATATGTTATGAAATGAAATAAATTATTTACTAAAATATCATAGATGGAATCCAAAGTTAATATTATATCATTTTATAAATAAATATTGTTATAACTCCCAAAAATATTCCATAATAATATTAAAACCAAAATATTATAATGATTTTATCACAAATTATTCTAAGATAAATTTAACATTTATCTTTGAAAAACATAAATCAATCTTAATGAACAATACCAAAAATGTATATATCTAAATCATATAATCTTTAAGATATGAAAATAATTTCAATGAAATAATTGAATCACCATAAAGTAGGATTAAAATCATATATTCTTCCAAAATATAATTTGACCCATATTCCTTAAATAAAATTCTATGTTGCTTTTTTACCTTAATCATATAATGTTCGAGAAATAGTGAACGAGTTCCAAAATAACATTAATCAAAAAATAAATTTTCAATCCCATAGTTATCTCCAAAACTTAATCTTTGTCAACCACATTATATAAAAAATAAATTTTGTGTAGACAAATACATCACATGGGCTAGTAGTAGGCATTTCACCTTTATCACCCTTAATTTGTGAGTTCTAACCATGCACCCATGCCTGATGTTACAAGTTTTCCTTCTTACCAAAACTATATTAATATACATCTTGTAGAATCTCCAGAAATAGGATGAATATCCCTAAAAATAACTATAATCATCAAATATCATAAAAAACATGAAGGTTATAAAAACATTTAAATGAATCAAAAGGGAATTATTTCCCAAATAATAATTTATGTCAAACCTAAGTTTTACATATATCTTATCCAAAAAAATGTCTCCCAGAATGTCATTAATCGCATTAAAATCCATTCACTTAAAACCTCAAAAGAAGTTTCTAAGACTTTGAATTTATGATCAAACTTAAACTCGTAAACACATGATGGTATCCAAAACTCTTACGTTAATCTTACATGAAGACATATATGCTTCAAAAAATTAACATGATCCTTAGATGTTTCCTGATTATTATAACCAAAATACCATTCATTCAAATACTTCTCCAAAATAATTATTAAATCCCAATACATAAATAAATAAACACATTTACTTCAATTATTTTTATAATATAATTCCTTTATTAATTTAGCAGTTAACTATTAAAATAAATATTTAACTTGGATAATACTCAGGTTCCCCACTCCTAAGACACTAATAATATCATAAATTCATTACCTTATGATGTTTATTTCCACACAGAAAACATATCTCCCTTCCATTGAGACATTACACTGATGTGTCTCTTATGATATTTATAACATAACAAAAATTGATCATTTTTTCTTCCATGGTCAACACTACTCACGATCTCTGCAATATTTATCCTACTCATATTTTATGAATATTATAGTTGTTTAAGTTATAATTTGTTAATAATATTTTGTGAAAACTGATTAGGTGTAATTAAAACATAATTCCTACCAACCATTATCCGATTTTGTTACACATAATCTCCAAATTTTCCATCACATTAACTGTTGACATGATTCCTCTTGGCTCCAAATATTCACTAAGACTGAAAATAATCTTTTCAATACTAACAATAATATTGTGAAACAACATAATAATGAAAAATTAATTATGGTATTTCTAAATCAATTCACCTTCTTTTCAATCTATGACACCATAATTTTAATCTATTTTATTCAAATTCATCATCTATAAAAGTCCTTTATAATGGTTTCTCAAGAAAATGTGAATTTTCCAAAGTATAACCCATGTGAGTGTAAAAAAAGGTGTATTGTTAGCGATCACTCACTATGAACCAGAATAATAAATAAGATAAACTCAACCAACTCTTTTTGGGGTATTACCCCTAGATTCATTTTCCCAATGCCGTATCAACTAGTAGTATCTAGAAAATGGTTATTTTTTGTAAAACCACACTTCTTTATTTTCCATGACATTGGGAATTCTACTATACTAAGGAATATCCTATGGTTCATAACTAATATTTTCTCACCCTAGTTAAAAATGTTAACTAAGCATGTTCTCTAACTCCAATTATATCGACCTATACTTTTCACACATAGATATCCCATCTTAATATATGAATATTGATTACATAAAAAAACAATCCCTACCAAAATTGTATAGGTCTGGTGCCTTTGGAAATTTGATATATAAACTTTAATGAACCTACTTGGGTTACCCTCAAACCTGGAACCCAACCCGATCCATCACATACCCGAAGGAAATTTATGATCCCTACAGACTGGCGACAAGTTTCTGGGAATAAAAAAGTGAAATAGAGGGAAAAATTTCACCCAACCTAAACAACCACATGGAATATATACATATGAAAAACAAGAATCAACTACAGAATATGTCATAATTGTTAGAACATATAATTGAAAAAGTATCTAAAAACAACAACACAAGTCCAAAATAAGAGGACTAAAACCAAGCATCTACTCCAAACGATGGTAGGGATAGAATCCCACAATCTCTCCCTAAAAAACCACACTAGCTGACATGAACCTCGTAGCCTCACTATGGCACCTTTCCATTCCCTAGACTAGAAGGTAATCAATGGTCGACACACCACTGGAGAGGTGCGCAGGGTGCGAGCTAACAAGAACAATAGGATCCCACCCAGGTGTCCCATAACAAGACTCTATGAAAGAATTATTTTATTCTCATTTTTAAGTAAAAACACATCCTAACAATTATTAAATCTATTTTATAGAAAACATGGTAATCATTTCCCTTTTTCCACAGTTCTAAATAGAATAAGTTATATCAATTTCAAAGGACATTTTCCATATCATTTTTGAAAAGCATAAATATTCATATAAAGGATAAATTAGGAATCCATGAAATACAAATTGAATAATGAGTATTATAACACTAAGGAATCATATAGGTCCTAGCTATGGAAAACTCATACCACTATAATAAAGTTCACAAATATGATCCTAGAACACATGACTAGGAAGTATAAGAATACCTCATGAGTAAACCCCCAAAAATGTCAATATCATTCCCTATAACAATGAGCCTAGTAAACAAAGGAAATCCCCTAGACAAACCTTCGTGATAATAAAAAACAATAGATAATGGCCTTAATATAAACCTTCCATTTAATTACCGAAGGTAACCCGTGTTCTGTTTTTAACAATTCATTTCAATCCTTTAAAAATACCCATTTTCTCTCCATTTATTAATAACCATAGAAACCCCATTTTTCATTAAATTACCTTTCCAACAAACACAATACAATTTATAAAGCAAAAAAATCAGTTTCATCAACGTATTCTAGAGATGGAACAACCTACCATAAATCTCATGTTGTACACACTTGTAATGGAATCCACCAAACACGAGAACCCAAAAAACGTCAATAAAGGCCCTAAAATCAAATCCACATCAAGATTGATCTAATTTAGAAGACAAGGGGTTGGAAAAAGATAGGAAAACAACATACCAAAAAGATGAACACTCGCCGCTCAACAGCCAATGTAATACCTCAAGATTCCATGATACATTTCCCTTTGAATAATGCAATAGCTTGCATTGTACACAACTTCGTGATTCTAACACACAACGACCAATCAAACCAGCTGTTATAAATAATAATAACCAATTTTTGAAATTTTCTAAATTTTTTTTCCAAAATGGACTTCATTTTTGATTTTGAAATATCGAAATTAGCTTATGGTGATGTTTTGGTATATTTCTGAAAACTTTCAATTTTTGATGAATAGTGAGAACACTGCATTATTGGTTAAAACTGAATTTTTATTTAAATAATTATTTATTTTATTTAAATTAATTTTTGGTCAAAATAGATACATAATACCTATATATGTTCAGTTTAATTCATTGGAGTCATTTTATAATAAGTTTAGATATATAAAAATTTTATTGAACTTTTACCGTCTTTTACCCACCTCCTAGGAGCATTTGAAAATTTTCCTAAAACATAATTTTACCGCTTCTGTGAGTTGAAATTAAAAAATTTGAGAGACACGGTTAATATCAGTTTGAAAAATGTGGTTCAATAAAATGAAAAATATTTTTGGTGAATAGTAACTTTTGACTTTTATTTACCACGGTTACAAGTAAATAGGGTAATTAAAGGTAAAAATGATATCATAATTTAACACATTATCTAATTCTATTAAATATGTATAATTCGACCAGAAACAACCTTTGGAATAAAATATGATCCTTTATAGTCAACTTGGATTAGATTAGGACATTTGTAATTATTTTATTTAAAGAAAAGGTAAAATAGCTAAATTCTAATTTTAATAACAAAACCATTTTAATATAAGTTTATAGATAATATAAATTCAAATATAATTATTAATTATAAATATAAAATTATTTCCTAAATAATGGTATTTTATTTATAATTTTTAAATATTAAATATTTAAATTTATTTATGAAAAAATTATGATGCAGTAATTACCTTATTGATGAAAGATTAAAATAATTAATTTTATAAATATCCATGTAAATGTGATTTGAGACTTTTGATTAATTACACTAATTTTCTAGGTCAATATGACATGATAGGGTTGATAAAACAATTTTTTTAAGTAATAATGCTGTTATGATTTTCACAAAAATCAAATACTAAATAGTGTCAAAATTTATATAATTGAGTTTTTAATACAAATACTATATTATTAGTAGATATAATATTCCTAAAAATATAAGGTTCATCAAAAGGACTTATATAAGGTTATATATATTAATAATTAACCACTTGGGGTTCTCATGGTTGTTTATTAACTATATAATATAAAAATACAAAGAGACATGGTAAATGTCAAACTATTTAACTAAGAGTGAAATCTAAAAGATAAGGTTAATATGGTGACCTAAACCTGTCTAAAACCTATTATTTGAGATGTTTTAAAACCATAATTACATTATTATATAATAAAATAAACTCTAATCCATTATAAACCAAAAATTATTTAATTATAAAATAATATTTCAATCTTTTCCTAAAGTGACCCTCACCTCTCTTATAAAAGGGAAGTTCCTCATCTCTTAATTTCAAACCACCAAAGCCATTTGGATCGGCCAACCCCTACCCAAATATCCTCTCAACTTTCCTCCCTTAAACATAGAGGCCTTCCTTTGGTCATAAAGCTAACCTACAGATCCCTTTTGATCAAATCAAAAGAAAGAACACGAAGAAGAGGTAAATATTTCATCGCCTCTTTCAAGTTCATTTCTTCTCCCACTTCCTCTTTCTTTATTGTTTACATTATAAAATAATAACTCCAGTATATTCTCTATATTTTTGTGTTATTTTAAACTTTTTACAACCATATTCATTATTCTATCCATCATATGAATGACAATGTCACCATACTTGTGTACGTACGGCTTACTGTATCCACATCGTGGTTTAGTTTGTTTTTCACACACTTCATTATTTGGATGGATATAATAATGAGTATTACTAATTTAAAGAATAAATATAACATGTTACTGATTATGTATAATTTATATATCATCCAATTACATATAATTTCACCATCAATATAATGATATTGTTGCTAGTGCATACGTACAGATTACCGTCTCCACGAACGTGATGTGATTCATTCCCCATCGTAATCATTGAAGAATAATTTTCATTATATGATTAAAAATAATGTTTAAAAACTTATATAATTATTAATATTAATTAAATACATACTATTCATAACAAACATGGATTACGTAACTGAGCATTTAAAGGAAAATGGATCAGTTAACACCAGAAACGATGATATTACTAAAATATTATTAACAACGCAATATTAGAGGATAATATATGATATCATATTTATTTATATAGTTTTTTTTAATTTAATAACAATTATTTAACTATTATACAAGAGTTTAACATACCCCCGACCAAGGAAAAGTACAAGTTAAAGGTTAATTTCAAAATCTCATTATTATCCGAGGTTGTTTTTATGTAAGTATCTTCTAAGACCTCTTTATCATCCACATCCATGTTTTATTAAAAATGTATTTCAAAACATCTTTACTATTTACTAGACTATGGTTTAAATTAATTTATACTATTATTTTATATTATATGTTTTGAATTGAATCTTTCCATCATTTTCCAAACAAGGAACTTTATGACCTTTTCAAAAAAAAGGTAAAAATGTTTTTTTAACTTATATAGTGGGTCTAACTTTTTTGTTCCATTATATCATCATCGAAGCTTACCTTACATGATTATAAGAGTATTTTCAAAATAAATGTTTTATTTTATAATTATGTGTCTCTTAAATGGTTTCACAATAGAAAGAGGTATTTCTTTCAAATAGTTTTCATTTCATCTTTGTCAACATCATTTGATTTTAAACTTGTTTGAGGTTGATTTAATATGATACAAATCTTCCATATTGTATTGAAGCTTCTGTGATATGTTTGAATATGGATGAGTTATTTTTATACCATTAATGGTTTATGGTTAATGTATTGTCATTTCGTATGCTAATTTTAATACGAATGTTTATGTTCTGTTTCAACCTTTTCATATGAGGAATGTATTGGACTCAGTTTGTGACAGGTGGAGCCTGCTATAACTCCTCAGTGCATTGGTAGGTCTCCTAAGACTATTATATGTGGATTTCGTAAAGGCCTTTCCCAATTTGATATATGGTTTTGGCCGAGGAATTAATCATTTTTAGACATCTTGGCTGAGGCCTTGATAAAATGTTTCAGAATGTCCGACATTATACATTCTCTCATTATGAAAATAATAATGATAGTTCATGTGGTTATTTGACTAGTAGAATTCCCATGACTATCTTTTATTATAGAATTATTTACTCAACTCATATTCCTGCCATAAAGTGTTCATGTTTATTATTTTTAAAGGAATTTGTTTTGAATTATTCTTCATGCCTAATGATTATGTTATCCTCCAATGTATTCCTTACCCTTAATGAGCATTTGAGCTCACCCATTTCTTAGGTATCATTTTCCCAAGATATGAAGAAGTTAGTTATGGGTGACTTTTAGGAATAATATAGGAGGCTTGGGTTTTTCTAATGGAATAAATTAGTCTTTGATTTCTTTTCAAGTTGTAATGTTGAACTTATGTATGTATCTTGTTTCAAATAATACTAAACTGATCGGTCATTTGGGACTTGATTCCTTGTAATCATGCCAATGTATTAAAATAATGTACCAGCTCCGGGCTTCTGGGGTTAGGGCGTTACAGTTGGTATCATAGAATGTTTAGTACATACCTTAGAAACTTGATTTAGAAAAACTCTAATTAGAGAACAGTAACATATGATAGACATCGAGGATTAGTATAGAAGGACTTCTTAGAATTTTGGTACTGTAGAGATTTTTTGAGTTTTCCAAGAAATGCATCCCTTTCTGGATACGAGTCGGTAGAGGTGGTTCTTGCACAGATGTACCTAGGGGTAAAACCCGAAAACACTACTTTGAGATAGACTCAAATGGAAACTGGTGCATGACAACAGGCCTTGATGCACTCTTGGTTATGAAACTCCCAGGGGATATGCTTAGGATAATTCTAATTTTCATTAAAAACTAGGGTTTATGAGTATATAATTTCTCAAAGAAAACTTTTTTATGATTATGGATTATATCCACAGACTTTTCAATTTATGTTGAGTGTTTTACAAGTTAGGATTTATGTTTTCTAGTTTATAAACTAATCTATTGTGGTCCATTGTTTAGAATTGGGGACTAGTGGTTGAAATGGAAACCATATCAACACATGTAATCTATATAGGGATTCATCCCCTTCTCAAGATAGTTATAGCAGAGCTGGTGATGCAACTGGTGCTGATTAGATTATCACTATACTAGGACAACTCACTCAGGTTATGAATAATAACCTTACCCGTATAGAGCACCCTGATCCATGACGGGGAGGATCTATTTTAAACCACATTATGAGGGAATAACCAAAAACATTCAATGGGTCTATAAATCCATTTGTACCTGAACAATGGATAAGTTTTTTAGAAAAAATATTTCATGCTTTGGGGAGTATCGAAATGGAAAAAGTTGTCATGGTGGTTTATTTCCTTACCGGAGATGCAGATCAATGGTCGTCATTAATTCAAAACAAAAAGGAGTATGAAGAAGTATTAAATATGTAATAGAGGGAGTTTAACAATATTTTCTTAGAAAAATACATTCCTCATGACCATTATGTAGATATGGGAAGACAATTTCTAAGTCTGAGACAAAATGAGGATGAGAATGTCGCAATGTATGAAGCTAACTTTACAACGTTAGCAAGGCATGTTGCAGATTATTTGAATAACCCAAGAAGTAAGAATAATCATTTCTTAGATGGGTTAAACCCATTTATACATCGAGAATTAGTCTTGAAATCTTTCTCATCATATGAAGATATTGTATCATGTTCTATCAAGACAGAAAAGGAATTCTCTATGTATTATGACTTTAAAGAAAATCAAGAGAAGAAGAGATCTGCTGAACACTCTGGGAAAGGAAATAAGGAAACAAGGAAGAAGGGAAGAGTTGAATTTCTACCCTATGATAATTGTGAATGGAAGCACCCTGGTTCGTATCTAAAATTAAAATTAGTGTGCTACAAATGTGGACAGAAAGGCCATCTTTCTAGTGATTTTAAGGGGAAGAAATAATCTACCAATGTTCAATGCTACAATTGCAGAGAGATGGGAAATTATGAAAATTAATGTCCTAAGTGTCAGGGAAACATACCTCATAAAAGGCCAAGGGATTAATGCCAAGCTTATACAATCACTACTACTGATGTTGAAGCTCTGAAAGATGTCATGGTGGATAATTTAATGGTTTCCTCAATTTTAGACAATGCTTTATTTGATTCTGGATCATCGCATTGTTTCATATCTTCCCAGTTTGCAAAGAAAATTAGATATTTATAATTTCATTTAACAAGGGATTTTTTTAGTCAAAACTATTAAGTGAAGTATCATTGAAATAATGTTTTGTGAATCGGTCCCCATTAAGGCATATAAACGATATTTATTATCTGATTAAATCATCATACCCCTGATTGAATTTGAAATAATAGTTGGTATGGATTGTCTTTTAGTCCATGATGAAAAAATCTATTGTAAGAAGATGGAGGTTATAATTCTTGAGGATGATAAGGAGTCCCTTATCTTTAGAGCAGAAACATCACCATCTAATTATTATCTAGATCCACCCATAGTAGCTCTACTAAATTCAATTATTATGGAGCATGAGAATGAAATAATTATGGGTGAGAAAAATAATGTTTGAATATAGGACGTACCTATTGTGCAAGAATATGTTGATGTGTTTCCAAAGTATTTACCTGGACATCCTCCAGAATGAGAAATTTATTTTTCCATTGATTTAATTCCTAGTTCAAGGCCCATATCGAAGACCCCTTATAGAATGGACAATGTTTAATTAGTGTAACTAAATAAACAACTAGAGTAATTGAGTAATAAGTAATTTATTCTCCCTATTGTTTCTCCTTGGGGAGACCCTATCCTTTTTGTTAAGAAGAAAGAGAGATCTATGAGGTTGAGCATTGACTACTGGGATATCAATTCTATAACAATAAAAAACAAGTATCCCCTACCTCACATTGATTATTTATTTGACCAGCTTCATGGAGCTCAATATTATTCAAAGATCGACCTTCGATCTGGATACCATCAGTTGTGTGTGAAGAAGGAAGAAATTCCAAAATCAACATTTCGTACCAGGTACGGGCATTACGAGTTTATAGTAATTCCTTTTGTATTGACTAATTCACCTTCTGTATTCATGGATATAATGAATACAGTTTTCATGGAATATCTTGATGACTTTATAGTGTTATTTATTGATGATATCTTGGTATACTCCAAAATCTATTAAGATCATGAAAATCACTTGCACATTATTCTGAAGACTCTTTGAAGAAATTAATTATATGAGAAGTTTAACAAGTATGAATTCTGGATTTAGGATATTTCTTTTATTAGACATATTATATCTAAGTATGGAATATCTGTAGATCCTTCAAATACCGTGGAAATCCATGAATGGCCAGTACCGATGTGTATAACTGAGGTACGCAGTTTTATTGGTTTAGCAGGTTATTATCGGAATTTTGCCCAGAATTTTTCCTGATTGGCTAATCCATTAACCAAGATCACTCGTAAAAGGGTAATTTTTTTTTGGAAAAAAGAGTGTGAAGAATGTTTTGAAGAACTAAATAGGAGATTATTTAATGCTCATATCTTGTCTCTACCATCAAGGAATGATGAGTTTGTTATTTATAGTAATTCTTCAAAGTAAGGACTCGGTTGTCTCCTTATGCAAAATGATAGAGTTATTGCCTATGCATCACAAAAGCTAAAAATTCAAGAGAAAAACTATCCCACCCATGATATTGAGTTATCATCTATAATCTTTGCTCTAAAGATATAGAGACACTATCTCTATAGTGAAAAATGTGATATTTATACTGATCATAAGAGTTTGAAGTATATTTTCTCCCAGAAATAACTCAAAATGAGGAAAAGATGATGGCATGAACTACTCAAGGATTATGATTGCACTATACACTACCACCCTGGGAAGGAAAATATGGTGGTCGATGCTTTGAGTAGATAAGACCATGGAGTTTTGAACCAGATGAGAGTTGAAACGGATCCTATTTTCATGGATCTAGTAAAGATGGATATGGGAATAACCATGGAAGGTGAAACATTAATACTTTTTCAAATGGTTTCCAAACCATCTTTAATATAAAGGATAAAGAGATCTCAGATTGATGATGAGGATTTTCAAAAGAAGATTAAATCTGACATTGATTGGATATTGAGTGAATTCATATATGAAGATGCAATTTTAAAATTTGGGAAGACACTTGGTGTTCCCGATATACCTGATATAAAAAGGGAATTGTTATATGATGCTCATAGATCCAATTTCTCTATACACCCTTGGAGCACCACAATTTATAGAGATTTGAAGGAATATTTTTTGTGGGACAACATGAAAAGATAGATTGTTGATATAATGTCAACATATATGGTTTTCCAACAAATGAAATCTCGTAGACAACATCCTTGAGGAGTCTTGCAATCTCTTCCCATACCTGAGTGGAAATGGGATGATATTACAATGGACTTTGTTACGGGGCTACCAAAGACTCCTAGAAAGAATGATGCAATATGGGTCTTTGTTGATCATCTTACAAAGTCATTAAATTTTATTGCTATAAGAGAAGATTTACCACTTGAACATTTATCAAGACTGTATATTAATGATGTTTTAATACTTCATCGAGTACCTCTATCGATTGTTTATGATCGTGATCCCCATTTTACATCAAGATTCTGGAAACGTCTTCAGAAGTCCATGGATACTGAACTTCGTTTGAGCACTACCTACCACCCTCAAACTGATGGAAATCAGAATGGACTATTCAACCCTTATAAGACATGTTGAGATCTTGATCACATGACTTTCAAGGTATGTGGGATCAATAATTACCTATGGTATAATTTTCCTATAACAATAGCTTCCATTCAAATATTCAGATTGAACCATATGAAGAATTGTATGGAAATAGATGTCGAATACCAACTTGTTGGTATGATGTTGGTGACAGAAAACCCATAGGCCCAGAAATTGTTGAGAAATTAGTGGAAAAAAGTAAATATTATCCAAACCCACATCAAACCAGCTCAAAGTAGGTAGAAGAGATATTATGATAATCGAAGGAATGATTTGGAATATTAGGTAAGAGATCATTTCTTCTTGAAGGTATCTCCATGGAAGGGAGTTATATAATTCAGTAAGAAGGATAAATTAAGTCCCATGTACATTTGGAAATTTGAAATTTTAGAACAAATTGCGGTTGTAGCTTACTGTTTGGCAATGCCACCAACTCTCTCCAAAGTTCACGATGTGTTCCACGTTTCACTGTTGTGAAAATACATGCCTGAACCAATGCATGTACTCACTTATGAGGAAATTGAACTGAAACTGGATCTGTCTTATTGTGAAGAGCCTGTCAAAATTCTTGATACAGGAGAACAAGTGCTGAGAAAACGGACAACTCATCTGGTAAACATTCTATGGAGAAACCATAAGGTGGAAGAGGCAACGTGGGAACCAGAAAAACTTATGATGAAGATCCACCAAAATATTTTTTTGCGGTAGTATTATAAAAATTTCGAGGAAGAAATTATTTGGATGGAAGAATGTAACACCCCAAGCTTCCACGGTACGTTTCCCTTTGAGTAATGCAATAAATTTCATTGTATGTAACTTCGTGATTCTAACACACTGTGACCAATCAAACTAGCCATTATGAATATTAATACCCAATTAATGAAATTTTATAAATTTTATTTTTTAAAATGGACTTCATTATTGAATTCGTAATATCAAAATTTTCTTAGGATGAATTTTTGGCATTTTTCTCAAAACATTAAATTTTTGATGAATAGTGAAAAACACTACACTATTAGTTAAAATCGACCTTTTATTTAAAAAAAATTATTTTATTTAAATTTATTTTAGGTCAAAATAGATAAATAATACCTCTATAAGTTCAATTTAATTCATTGGATCCATTTTATAATAATTTTGGATATATAAAAATTTTATTTAACTTTTACCGTCTTTTACCCACCTCCTAGGAGCATTTACAAATTTGTATAAAACATAATTTTAGTGTATCTGTGAGTTTAATTTTAAAAATACAAGAGACAAGGTTAATATCCGTAAGTAAAATTTGGTTCAATAAGATGAAAATAATTTTTGGTTAATAGTAACTTTTTACTTTTATTTGTCGCGGTTAAAAGTATATCGGGAAATTAATGGTAAAAATGATAACATAATTACCCTAAAACATGTCCTAATTCTGTTGGATAAGGATAATTCAACCAAAAAAATCATAGGAAGAAAATATGATCCTCATTGGTCCACTTGGATTAGATTAGGACATTTATAATTATTTTATTTTAAGAAAAGTTAAAAGAGCTAAATTCAAAATTTAATAACAAAACCATTTTTAATATAGGGTTATATATAAGAAAAATTCAAATATAAATATTAATTAGAGAGCTAAAAATATTTCCTACATAATGGTATTTTATTTAAAAAATTTAGACTTTAAATAATTTAATTTATTTATGACAAAATTATGATGCAGTAATTACCTTATTAATGAAATATTAAAATAATTGAAATTATAAATATCCAAATATATGTAATTTGAGACTTTTAATTAATTCCAATAATTTTATAGGTTAATATGACATGTTAGGGTTGATTAAAAAAAATTTCGAATTAATCTTGTTATTATTAAATTCACAAAAACCAAATACTATATAGTGTCAAAATTGACATAATTGCGTTTTTAAAAAAAATACTATATTATTAATTGATATAATATTAATAAAAATCTAAGGATAACCCAAAATACTTATATAAGGTTATATCTATTAATAATTAACCACTTGGGGTTATCTAGGTAGTTTATTAACCATATAATATAAAAATACAGAGAGGCATGGTAAATGTCAAACTATTTAACAAAGAGTTAAATCGAAAAGATATGGTTAATATGGTTCCCTAAACCTATATAAAACCTATTGATTGAGAGTTTTCCGACTAATCAACACCTTATACTCTAAATAAATCATTTTTGAGCCATTATAAACCGAAAATATGTTTACTATAAAATAATATTTCATGATTTTTCTAAAGTTACCATCACCTCTCTTATAAAAGGGCACTTCCCCTTTTCTTCCTTTCACACCTCCAAAGCAATTTGTCTCGGCCAAAACCTACCCAAATATACTCCAACATTTCCTACCTTCAATCTGGAGTCCTTCATTTGGTCATAATACTAAACTAAGGATCCCTTTTGATCAAATCAAAAGGATGAACCCGAAGAAGAGGTAAATATTTCATCACCTCTTTCAAGTTCTCTTCTTCTTCCACTTCCACTTTCTTTGTTGTTTCCATTCTAAAATAATAACTCTAGTATCTTATATATATTTTTATGTTATTATAAATTTTTTATAACCATATTCATTATTCAATCCATTATACATATGAAAAAGTCACCATACATGTGAACATACGACGTACCATCTCCACATCGTGGTGTAGTTTGTTATTGAAACACATCATTATTTGGATGGGTATAATAATGAGTATAACTGATGTAAATAATAAATATAACATTTTATTTATTATCTATGTATGATATACCATACAATTACATTCTATTCCACCATCAATATAATTATATTGTCTCTCGTGCATATGTATGGATTACCATCTCCACGAACGCAATTTGATTAATTCCCCATAGTAATAATTCAAGAATAATTTTCATTTTATGATTAAAAATAATTTTTAAGAACTTAATATCATTTTAGATATTAATAAAATACATTATATCCATAAAAAACATGGCTTATGTAACTGATCATTTAAAGGAAAATGGATTAATTAACACCTACAATGATGATATTACTAATATATTATTAATAAAGGATAATATATGATATCATATTTATGTATATAGTTTTTTTAATTTTATAACAATGACTTATTTATTATAAAAAAGGTTAACGTACCCTCGACCGTGTAAAAGTACAAGTTAAAGGTTAATTTCAAAATCTCTTTATTATGTGAGGTTTTTTTTACGTAAGTATCTATTGTGACCTCTTTATCATCCACATCCATGTTTTCATAAAAATATATTTCAAAAAAAATTACTATTTACTAGAATATGGGTTAAAGTCATTTATAGTATTATTTTACCTAATATTTTTTGAAAGGAATCTTTCCATCATTTTCCAAACAAGGTACTTTATGAACTTTTTGACAAAATTAAGGTATAAATGTTTTTTAACTTATACAGCATGTGTGGGTATTTTCCACCATTATAACATCATCAAAGCTTCCCTTAAAATCTTATAAGAATATTTTCAAAATAAATGTTTCTTATATAATTATGTGACTCTTAAATGGTTTCATAATAAAAAGAGATATTTATTTCAAATAGTTTTCATTTCATCTATGTCAACATCCTTTGATGGATTTTAAACTTGTTTGACGATGATTTATTATGATACAATTATTATATATTATATTGAACGTTTTATGATATGTTTGACTATGGATATGTTATTTTTATACCATTCATGGTTTATGTTTAAAGTATTTTCATTTTGAATGATAGTTTTGTTACGAATTTTTATGTTATGTTTCAACCTTTTCATATGAGGAATTTATTAAACTTAGTATGCGATGGATGGAGCCTGCTATAGCTCCTCGATGCATCAGTAGGACTCATGAGACAATTAGACGTGGAATTGGCTGAGGCCTTTCCCAATTTTATATATGGTTTTGGCCAAGGCCTTTATCATTTTTAGTTGTCTTGGATGAGGCCAGGGAAAAATATTTCAGAATGTATGGAAATATACATTCCCTTATTATGAAAATAATAATGATGGTTCATGTGGTTATTCAACTAGTATAATACCCAAGACTGTGTTTTTTATGCCATTATTTACTCAGCTCATATTCCTGCCATAAAGTGTTCATGTTTATTATTTGTAATGGCATGTGTTTTGAATTATTCATCATGACTAATGTTTATGTTATCTTCCACTCTATTGCTTACCCTTACTGAAAGTTTGAGCTCACCCCTTTCTTATGTTTTATTTTCCTAGGATATGAAGAATCTAGTTATGAGTGACATGCCGGCATAATCTAAGAAGCTTGGATGTTTCTGATGGAACAAATTAGTGTTGGATTTCTTTTCAAGTTGTAATGTTGAACTTATGTATATATCTTCATTCCAATAATACTAAACTGATCGGTCTTTCAGGACTTTATTCCTTGTAATCATGCCAATGTATTAAAATAATGTACCAGCTCTAGGCTTCTGTGGTTGGGGCATTACAACCAATGGAATAGAAGGCCTTCAGAATGAGATATTATAGTGGATGTTGTAAGAAACCAAGAATAATCATAAACCTTAGACCAAAATATCCAAATATGCCACCCAATGATGATACTGTGATCAAAGTCAATGAAAGAACATAAAGTTTACTCACCTTGAGAGATGCACCACAACCACAACGGGGATCGGGTGTTGAATGGAATGATCAATATGGAGCAGAGTCTCCCAAAATCACATGGGATGAGTTCCAGTTTAAGATACAATAGGTTTAGAGAGGTATTCATGATAAAACAATCACTCATCCTTTTTTAAAATTATACTCAGGCTATTTCACGATGTGTAATATAGTTACACGCCATGAAATCCACGATGTCAAATTACGCAGAAAAATTCATCGCCTAAGATTAAAAATAACATTTAAAAAACTCACATCATCTAAGTAATGGTCTCGATGTGTAACCTTTCACACTGTGAAGTTATCTTTCATGACATACATCCAGCGACCATTTCATGGAGAGTAACATAGGTACACATCATGAAATCTTCTTGCATCCGACAGAAAAGGGTGGTTAAAGATGAAATTCCAACAAATATATGAATTCAACATTATAGGTATCCTAAAAATCTCAAAGGAGGTGAAAGAAAAAATGAGGTTAAGGGTGTACCTAATAAAATGGTAATGAGATGTTACAAACTCTACAACATATAGACTTTTCATCCCAAGGAATTTATGTGGGAGATGTAATCCCTAGAAAGTGATGAGGGAACTACTCCCTCATCAGTGATTCGTGTTCCTAGTTCTCATGAGAATATGATCCTTGTTCCCATAGAACTATAACCAATGAAATCGACTTCCCATGAAATACTTTCACTTGAGATTCAATGATCTTAACTTGTTTCTCTAAAATAGAAACATTAGGCTTTAACTCATTTTTTCCCCAACTCAGAATGTGAGCGAGATGAGGGTGATACATCCTCGGTAGAGATATATAGAAAAAACATGAATACCAGTCAATTAAATAGGAAATTATAATCAATAAGGAACCTTTCTGATCCACTCATTTTACTCAAACTGTACTATATATCTCAGATCCAACTTTCCCTATTTTACAAACCGATGATGACCCAACTGAGGAAAAAATTTCAAGAAAACCCAATGTAGTGCCCCCAATTTCTAGTATATAACCATTAATTTATGATTTTTATGGTTATAAAGTGTTATGGTGAATTATTAGAGATTTGGGTGAACATGAAATAAGTTTTTGGGACTAAATGAGATGTGCACGACCTATACATGGTTTGTCAAAACCTTACTATAAGCCTGTCACAAACCGTGCGAATTTGTTGATTCAGGATAATAGCTTTGGCACGTTGTGTGTATGGTTAGAGAGATCAGGGGATGATTTCATGAAATTTCCCCCTCCCATTAAAGAAGTATCTAATTCACATTTATCACATGGTTTGTCTAACCATGTAGACTAACTTTGCATAGAGAAAAAAGTAAGATCACATTTTTAAGATCTTACTCTTTTTTCTCTTACTTGTTCATTTTTTCTTCTTAACATCCCAAATTTGAGATTTCAATCTAGTGAATGTTTTGGAACCACTCCTAAGGGCTTATAAACTGATATAAAACCCTCCATTGGTGTTTTCAAGCCCTATTTTCATAGATAATGGATCTAAGGTTGTTCTGTTGAGAATCAACCCGGTTGTTGAATCATTCTTTGTCTATTGTTGGTTATCCTCAAAACCTTCGAGTTAGGTGTCTTCAATCTCATATACTATTTCTATAATTGATTGGATTAGTTTCAAATTTATTAATTTAATTAAATTTATTGTGATATCTTATTTTAATTCAGGGAATAAATCTTTTTTAGTGATGATTTATCCTTTTTGTGATATTGTTTATTTTCAGTGAATTGTTGTGAAAATAGTTTTAGTTTCCTAAATTTAAAATGGTTATTTTAAATTGTGGATTTTATGGAGATTATAAATTGGTTGTATGGAAAGGGGATTTCAATAAAAAGGTCATTTTATTGAAATGTTTTGTCTTTGAATTTTTTTTGATGGATCGGTGGGTTTCAAAAAAAGGGTTTTATTGAAATTACATTTTGGCATGATCTTTGGGAATATTGGTGTGTGATTTATTATTTCATTTTTGGAAATTGGTTGAAATATGACATTGTTATTAGTGGAAAATGTCAAATGGAACACATGATATAATTACCTTTTGATGACTTGGTAGATCGATGAGAAACTGCTAATGATTGTGGAACTGTCAGAGTGAAGAATGAATGGTTGGTTGTGTGGATGTGTGGTTGGTATGCCAGAAGAATATTAAGAAATGGTTTTGAATATATATTAGTCTTTCTATGTAATTTTATCTTTCTATAATTTTTTTGAACTTGTACACTTTTGGTAATAAATGTTTTAGGGAACTTTTTTATATTTATTTATAAACTATTTTTGAGAAATTGTTTTATATAAACTATTTTATATAAATTTTTTTTGCACTTATATCCTTTTGGCATGAGTAGTGATGTAATTATGGAAAACCTACTGAGTTTTATAATCACCCCTACTTTTCCAATTTGGTTTTTTTAGATGTTGTCTTCCAGGACATGGGAAAAGGTAAAGTATAGCATCTATTTAGTACATCCTCATGATACTTGGGATTTTTGGTGATTATAGAGCTTATATCATGTAGAGTATGGAGTCTTGTGGTATTCTTGGATTCTTTATTTGTTCTTCCACTATTTACTATGATAGTTGTTTGGTCTTCCACTTTTTCACACTTTGAAGTTATTTTGATATGAAATTTGTAGGTGTGTTGTCTTTAATTTATTCATGCATCATATAGTGCCCTATTTAGTTGTGGTTTATTTGGTTTATGGTTTTTTTATGAATTTTTAAATCATCCCCCACTTGTAATTTCAGTCATTATGCATTTATTTTTAGCCTTTGGTATCTTGGGGATGTCACATAAGTCCATGTAATGATTCATTGTACTCTCAAGGCAATGAGAAATAGTGGGTCATTACAAATGGTATCAACTTGTTTAGTCCTTGACTAATAAGTAGTATTTAGTTTAATAGTCTTATAGTTAAATTAATTATTTTCAATTCCTAGGTTTGGAATCTTATAAAAGAGTAGGATTTTTTGAAGTTGATATGTGTAGCATAAAAGGACATAGCTAACCAGTTTATGTTGAACTTCGAGTTACCAAGAAATTGGGTACATAAGTGTTTTAGAGACACTTATAGGATCTTGGAATCTCATTTTCAAGGGTTTATCAAATGAGACAAGCCTGACACGCATTTTAGATGAGTTATTTACCACCAGGTTTGCATATTTTATTTATAGTAATGATTTATGATTTTGTGGAAAGATGTAAATTTTTCGAAAATAAAGAATTTATTTTCAAATGAATGATTTTTAAAAGATAATACATGTTATATTTTGAAAATGGTTTTATTTTAAAAAGAAATAATGTTTTTAAAAAAATAGATGAATGTGAAAAAGTTTGTCTTTGGAAAACAATGTTGCGATAGTTTATGTGATAGAATTTAGAATTATAATCCACCAGTTTCTATAGAGTGAGACTTTCCGAGTTTATTGTTTGTTTGGAAAATGCCACATAGTTGGAATCGTAGAAACCAACCCAGAGAAGCTATTGAGAATGTGGTTTCACCTAGACCATATATGATCCAAAAGCTAGTTCAAAGTATCATCCAAGTATTTTAAGCTGTGTATACGGGGAATCAGAGGGATGAGCCAGGGTATGTGGATCATTCCATCCAGTTCATGAAGCAGAATCCACCCATCTTCAGGGGTGATTCAAAACCTGAAAGGGAAGAGGTGTGGCTGAAAAGGATGAGTCATATCTTTTAATTTATTGTCACACCAATGGATCTCAAATTCAAGTTGTCTATATATATTCTAAAGGATCTTTCATGCCATTAGTGGGAACTTGGGGTGCATAGTAAAGTGGATCAAGGCCTTACATTCAAGGATTTTAAAGAATTGTTTAACAGAAAATTCTATCTTCACACATTTTTCATCTAGAGGAGGAAAAACTTATTCAGCCTGAATTAGGATAATTTCTCTATCATAGATTATATGGTTGAATTCATGAATTTAGTCTTCTTGGCACCTGATGTTGCGGTAAGTGCGTCCTTCAAGGAACACATCTTCAAATTAGGGATAAGGCATGAAATTAAATAAAATAATTCAATGCTCTGTATTATAGATTATATAGATATAGTGAAAAGATTGGTGGTGGATAAGTGAGACATCTCAGGAGATATTGGAGGAGAAAGTATGATGATCCCTATAGGAAATGGTGGAAACTTCAATAGTGGGAGCAAGCGAAAGAAAGAAATCAATTAATAGGGTGGGAGAGCGAATCAGAATTTGACAACTAGATCAAAAAATCTTTATCCATGACCAAAGATCCATGTAGGATACTAACAATATGGTTCTTTTGACCACTTGAAGAAGGAGTGTACATCACCACCAATATCATGCCATAATTGTAACAAAATGGTACACCTTAAGAACTTTTGTTGTAGTGCTCCTTGGTCAACTACTCAAGACACTTCTCGGGTGTCACAAGCATCGTATGCTTTGACAAGGTGAGGATAACCAAAAAAGAATCATCAACAGAGAAGAGATAGCCCTGGTTATTCTTTGAATATCATGACTCTTTATCTTGGGAAATCACTGTAGGGTAATAAAGAGCAGAGTGCAGCGATGAAGCAATTGTATGTAGTTGAGAAGATGATTGTTGATGATCAGGATGGACCATCTATAGTGAGATTTATGATTCATTAGAATTGTACCTTTGTGCAAGTTTTGTTTGATAATATTGTATATCGCTCCCTAATTGATTCTCGTGTTATTGAAAATCTATGTTTAAAACATGATATGATACCTTCTGTGATAACCCTTCAAACTCCTCTTGGTGAATGCAAATGTTGAGCCTTCATTTGTAGATATTGTTCTATAACTATTAATATATTTTAGTGGAAGTGTTATTTCTAGATGTTGTAAATGGATTTCTATGATGTAATCTTGGGTATGGATTGGTTGACAATGTTTAAGACTCACACTGACTGTTATAGAAGGACAATGAGTTTTGCGACTGAGGATGGTGTTGAACATCCCTTCAGAGGATCGATGGTTATAAAGAAAGGTGAAATGGGATTTTTGGAACCAGTTATGGGGACGATATCTGGTCATTTTTCCACATTAATGTTGGAATTAATATAAGAGATTGAGGAAAATATTTTTCCAGTAGTTGTGGATCAATTTATATACATCCTTCCTAGGAACATTTCAGGTTTACCACCACTTAGTGATGTGGAGTTTATGATTGATCTTTTTATGGGGACCAGTCCTATTTACTTTCCTTTTTAAATGATGGAACCATCAAAGATAAGGGATTTGAGAGTGGATTTGGAGAAGTTGGAGACCAAGGGTTTCATTTGGCTAAGTACGTCAGCGTGAGTTGCACCAGTTTTGTTCGTGAAGAAAGTAGATAAAACTCTTTTGTTGTGTGTTGATTGTCATAAGCATAGCCTAGTTATGATAGAGAATGGGTATCCACTTCCATGCATTGATGACATGTTAGATCAATTTAGGGGAGCCCAGTGGTTCTCAAAAATTGACTTGCAATTAGGATATCACCAATTGTTAGTTAAAAAGGAATATATTCCAAAGACAACCTTCATAAGTAGATATTTCCACTAAGAATATGTAGTCATGCCTTTCAGTCTAATAAATTCTCCCACACGCTTCATGGATTTGGTGAATCATATATTTCAATGATATCTATACTCTTTTGTTGTGGTGTTTCTGGGTGAAATATTGGTGTATTCAAATATAAGGGATGAACATGAGAAACAACTGGAGATAGTGTTATAAATCATGAGATATCATCGTTTATATGAAAAATTATTAAATTGTGTTTTTTGGGAAGATGATGTATGCTTTCTTGGCCATATAATTTCTAAAAAAGGTTTTTTAGAAGATCCTGAAAAGACAGAAGCTGTTACCTCTTGGAAACCACCAAGGAATGTATTTGAGAAACAAATTTCTCCTGGTCTATCAAGCTACTTCCATTGATTTATGCGTGACTTCTCATGAATATCTTTTATAATAACAACTTGGACAAAGAAAAAGAATATGTTACAATGGACAGAGAAATGTCAGAAATCATTGCATGAATTGAAAATTCATTTTACATCAGCACTTATCCTAATATTTCTAAAACTAGAATAGGGGTATGTGGTGCACTGTGATGCTTTGGAATGGGGTTGGGTTGTGTTCTCATGCAAGGAGACACTGGTTAAAGGAGATTTGAATCATATTTTCTCACAATGGGATTTGAATATGAGTAAAAGGAGATAGATATAGTATCTCTATATGTTTAACATTGAATTGATGTATACACTGATAAAAGGTATTGTGGTGGTCGATGAATTAAGTAGAAAATTATACACTTAGTTGGTAAAGGATGTTTCAGGTGAGTGTAATTTTATGTTGGTCCGAGCTGACATGCATGTGGAATGTGAAGACCAAGGTGATGTTGTGATTTTCATTTCAGTTTCAATGGATCCTAATTTAGTAAAGATGGCTAAAGAGTCCCAATAATATGATGCATGATGCTTAGTTATGATATCAAAACTCAATAGTGGAGAGACCATTTATGGTAGGAAACTTTATGGGAGTTTGGTTTTATGGTTCAAATATCAGATGGTTGTACTTCTGGGGTGTCAAGAACAACTTCCTCATGATTAAAACCATTCGAGATGGGTTCTACATCATGGTATACAAGAGATGTATAAAGATTTTAAGGTTCAGTTTTGGTGGAGCGACAAGAAAAGGAAAGTGGTTGATTTTGTTTCAAAGTGAAAACTTTTCATCAAGTTATGGAAGGAAATCAGATACTAGTGGGTATGTTGAAGTCTCTACCTATCCCAGTTTTGAAATGGGATCACATAGTGAAGGATTTTTTTATAGGTATCCCAAGAATGGTTCATAAACACAATTTCATATGGGTGATAATATATAGCCTTACCAAGTCAGCTAATTTCATTCAAATTCATGAAACTCATACAGTAGATGACTTATCCATAATCTATATCCGAGAAGTGGTAAAAAGACATGGTGTACCAGTTTTGATCAGGTTGGTCTAAAATCTTAGGTTCTCACCTCATTTTTGGAAATACATACATATATCCCTAGGAACTCAGTGGAATATGATTACGGCGAATCATCCTCAAATGAAGGGCCAATATAAAAGGATGATACAGACAATCGAAGACATGTTTTGGGATTGTGTAATGGGTTTTTGTGGAACTTGGGAGGATAAACTTCCCTTATTGGGTTTCTCATATGATAATAGATATCAGGCCTTGGTACATGTGGAACTTTTTGTAGAATTTTATGGGTGTCCTTTTCGTTCTCCACTATGCTAGGTGGAAATAGGGTAAACTTCACTAATTGGGCCTAGTCTTGTCAACGAAACAACAGAGAATACTTAGTTGATTTGAAAGAGGATAGAGATGGCTTAGAGTCATCATAAATAATATACGGATCATCATCAATGACTGTTTTTATTTTCTATGAGTGATCAAGTGTTCTTGAGGATCTCTTTAAGGATTGGAAATTATTTTTTTGGGAAGCACAACAATTTATCTCATCAGTACATTGGCCCTTTTGAGACAATGAAATAGTTTGGAGTGGTGGAATATCATTTGGAAGTGCCACCATGGTTCAGTTTGCTTCATGATGTGCTTTATGTATCTCATTTGAAAAATATCAACCTACTCCTGACTATTTGATTAGATGAGATCACATTGACCTAGAGTCAAATGCTTCATTGTTACATATCTTGATGCTGATTATGAATAGGATAGAGAAATTATTGCATGTAAATAGCATCGTTATAGTGCTACTTTTATGGAAGCATTGTCATATTTGGGAAGAGACTTGGGAACATGATAATTAAATTAAAGATAAATGGTTATAACTCTTTCAGGGCTATGATAGTTTTCAACTTTCTGATGAAAGAAAGACAAATGGTGGGGAGAATGTAGTACTCCGATTTTCTAGTATATAATGCTTAATTTAATCTTTTAATGGTTGTAAAGTGTAAGGGTGTAGTATGAGATATTTGGGAGAACATTAAACAAGTTGTTTGGGATAAAGGAGATGTGCACGGGCTGTGCATGATTTTTCCAAACCGAATAGTAATCCAAGTATAAACTGTGTGAAGTTTTAGATTCTATATAGTAGCATTCACATAGTGTGTGCATAGTTAGAAAAACAAAATGAGGAATCCATATGAATTTTCCCTTAAATTAGTAGTTAACGTATATATAATGAATTTTTTTTCTAACCATGCAGACAAACTGTGCGTAGGGAAAAAGTAAGATCCTATTTTTAGGATTATAATTGTTTTTTATCCTACTTGCTTATTATAGCTAATAACAGACCTAATTTTATATTTCTATATATTTATGGTTGTGTAACCTCTACCAAGTGCTTTAAAACTGATATAGAGCCTTACCATTGTGTTTTCATGCCCGGTTCTCAATGAAAAGGAATCTATAGCTATTTTTTGGAGAATCACCCCAGTTTCTAGAGTGTTCTTCGTCCGTTGTTAGTTTTTGCAAAAACCTTCGAGGTAGGTGGCTTCACTATCATATCCTCCTTATATAATTGACTAGAGTAGTTTCAAATTTATTAAATTGAAATATATTGATCGTAAAATCTTGGTTCAATTCATGGAATAAACCTTATTTGTTGCTAATTTATTGTTTTTGTGATATTGTGTAATTTTGGTGATTTATTGTGAAAATTGTTTTAGTTTCTTGAATTTAAAATGGTGATTTTAAATTTTTGATTTTAATGAGTTTCTAAATTGGGTTTTTAATGGGTTTTTGAATAAAAAATAGAGTTTTATTGAATGTTTTTGGCATCAAAATGGTTTTGATGGAATGGTGTGTTTTAATAAAAAGGAGGTTTTATTGAAAAGGTGTTTTGACATGATCCTTCGGCATGTTGGTGTGTGTGTTCATATTTAATTTTTGAGGATTTTTTTAAATATGACCTCGTTCTTTGTACCAAAGGTAAAATGAAACATAGGATATAATTACATTGTGATGACTTGGTAGATCGAAGACAAATTGCTCATGAGTATGGAAATGTCATAGTGAAGAATGCATTGTTTGTTTTGTGGTTGTGTGGAATTTTTTGGGTATTCCAAAGGAATATTGAGAAATGGTGTTAAAGATTAATTTTAATTTTTATCAAATTTTATCTTGTTGGAAAATTTGTTTTAGTTAAACTTGTACTTTTTTGTTATAAATGGTTTTGGAACATGTTTATATTTAGTTATAAACTATTTTTGAGAAATTGTTTTATATAAACTATTTTATATAAATGTTTGAAAATATTATATCGTAGTGGTATGAGTAGGGAAGTCAATTATAAAAACCTACTGTGTTTTATACTGACCCATTCATTAAAACATTGGTGCTTTTGTAGATTTTATTTTCCAAGAATTGGGTGAAGGTAAAGTATAACATGTTTTTAGCACATCCTCATGATACTTGGGTTTTTTAGTGATTATGGAGCTGGGAGATATTGGAGCACATATTATTATGGTCTTCTTGGAGTCTTTAGTTTTTCTTACACTATTTAATTTGATAATTGTTTGGTCTTCCCCTTTTTGACCCTTCATAGTGATTTTGAAATGAAATTAGAAGTTGTGTTGTCTTGCATTTATTTATGCATCATATAGTGAGCTGTTTGGTTATGGTTTTTTGGGTAAATATTTTTACTCTAAAATACTCAATTATACCCCACTTGTAATTGAAACCCTTAAATGTTTATTTTCGGCATTTATCTTCTTGGGGATGTCGCTTAAGTCCCAATAATGACTCATTGTACTCTCAAGACACTAAGAATTAGTGGGTAATTGCACCCAGTCACCTATAGAAAACTCCAATGCTCGACACTACCAATCCACATACGATTTTTATTCTCTAGTTTGTAACCAGATGTCAATGCACATCCTAAATCATTGTGCACATTTTCTGAACCAAATTGGTCCAAATAAAAATACTTCATCCACCTCAACCAAATAAATAGTTTATCTACAAGAAAAACCATACAACGCCACAAATAGATCCATTCTTACCATCGACTGATAACTATTTTTGTAAAAAAACTCAACTAGTCCTAGACAGCTAACCCATGATCCTCCGAAATCCAAGACACCAGCACAAAGCATATCATCCAAAATCTGAATTACTCACTCTGTTTGACCATTTATCTATGGATGGTATGCTATGATCAACATGAACTTTGATCTCATTTCCTCTTGAAGACTCCTCCATAACCTCTAGGTAAACCTCGGATCCCAATCTTCAAAAATGGAAAAAGGACACCCATGTATCCTCACAATATTCTATATATAAAACTTACACAGATATTCAACTTTTATGGTGTCTTTGAATAGAATGAAATGGCCAGACGTTGTTAACCAATCAACAACCACCCACATAGCATTCTTCCCTTGAGGAGTCTATGGTAATCCAACAAAAAATTGTTATATACCTCATCCAATTTCTAGATTTGTACTAGAATAGGATGAATCAACCCAAAAGGTTTCAAGTGACATGCCTTTATCTGTTGGAAGTTGTAACAACGAGACACAAAATTCGTGATGTCCTGCTTCATACCCGGTAACCAGAATCACTGCCTCACGTCATAATACATATTCATAGTGCCTAGATGAAAGGGCAATAAAGAGATATGAAATTTGAACAGGACTAAACTCCTCATATATGCTAGAATGAAAATACTTTCCCCAAAGTTAAGCATACAATATGAATAGAGAACACAACTAGAAATGGTATCTCCATAATAAAGGCGTTATATAGTATTCAAAAACTAATTTTCCTACTACTGACTCTACAAAATAGACTCAAGAAGAGATGATGATAACTGAACACTGGTCAAAATCATACCTAAAACAAACTATTGAGCATCTAGTTGTAACTGATAAAAAATCTTAATAAGGTTCTGCACTTCCTTTGATTTCAGAATAGCCTGTGATGGTATTTTCCTACTTAGAGCATATGCACCAAAATTTCCCTTTCCTGGGGTATAGAAGATATTGAAGTCAAACATTTAAAGTAATTATACCCATCATATATTTCTAATACTCATTTCCTTATGAGAAAAGATATAACTCAAAGTCTTATGATCAGAGAATATCGTGAACCTTTCCCTAAAAAGATAGTGCTTCTAACATGTAAACGCATGCATGATAATGAAGAGCTCCAAGAAATGAGTGGGGTAATTATTTTCATGTAGTTGAAGCTGGTGATATTAATAATCTTCCACATGGTAATCTTGTATAAGAACACATCTCAAACTAGCACTTAAAGAATCACAAAATGCCGCATACCCCATTCTAGGATTAGGTAAGGTCGAAATAGTGGGAAATGTCAAAAGCTTTTTCATTTCATTGACATATGTATGACACTTCACATCTGAGGTGAATTTCTCCACTTTCCTAGTTAGATAAGTTAATGTTTAATAAATATTAAATAATTTCATGAAAAAATATCGATATTATGTATCATGAACAAGGAACCTTCACATCTCAAAGACATTCTATGGTTCCTTACATAACAAAACAGCCTCTACCTTCTCTGGATCAACTGATAAGCCATGATCAGAAATTATATGCCCAAAGAACATAACTTATTGAATACAAAAAACTAAATTTCTAAATATTTACATACAAACGGAGACTTCTCAATATTTCTAGAACAAAACTCAGGTGGTGCTCATGCTCATTCTATGATTTAGAATAAACAAAAATATCATCCACAAACACTACCACAAAAGTTTCAAGATATTGATGGAATATATGAGTCATCAAGGACATAAAAACTATAGGATAATTAGCCAGACGAAAAGGAATCATAATATATTCATAGGGTCTATATCTACTCTTGAAATCTATCTTTGGTATATTAGACTCCCAAACTCTTTGTTCATGATAAACCAATGAAGATTGATCTTTGAAAACCACTTTTCCCCCTTCAACTAATCAAACAGATCTTGCACCTAAGGTGAAGGTTATTTTTTCATAATCATTACCCAGTTCAAATTCTGATAGTCCACGCATAAAAAAGTGAACCATATACTTTCTTATAATGTATCATGGGGGATAACCAATTTAAAAATCTAGGGTGACCAAAAACTTTTTCTAATAGGTCATCTGACTAAATAATTGAGCTCTTTCAACTCCGGTGTTGCTATACGATAAGAAGGTATTGATATCGGCCGCGTACCTGGCAGAAGATCAATCCTAAACTATATCTCTACCTCTCTCTAGATGAAGACTAGATAAATCATCCGAGGAAACATTAGGAAAGTCTAAAACAACATGGGGAAGGTTATAAATATAATAAATGTAATCGGGATCAAACGTGACATAAACCAAAAAACTCATGAGCTATGGGTGGTAAGGTCTTGCATGAATTGACCTAGGGGCTCAATCCCCCTAAAAAACATGAGAGTTACCATCAGTAGAATGAAATGAAATGTGTTGATGATTAAAATCATCCTCATCTAAATCAGATACATGTTAATCCATATCGACGAGGACATCGAATAGATCCATATCAATAATGAGAAAATCACCAGACAACTCCATATCAATTATCGCTAATGAAAAAGAAGTACACATGAACCCCTACTCATTCCTCATACTAAGTGGTGTTTCTAACTACATTTGATAGGACATCAGTTCTTTTTTAAGATTACTAGCATAACAAAACATGCATATATAAATGAGTGGGAGGAACCAGTATCATATAAAGAAATTGATACTAAAGATTCAATAAGGATAGTACCTCTAACAGTTTTTCGACCTACATAAAATTATATTGGACGCTAATATACTATATAAAAATGCTTCAATCCTGAGGCCTGTGGAAGGATCCATGTAATCCTTGAATCATTTTAGTAAACTAAAGTAGCCTTTGGAGTTAATGAAACCTAACCATAATAAGGCATCGTTATAGCCTAACAGAAGAACTGTAAGTAAACTATGGGTCCATAGTTGTTGCACATCTTAAAGGGTATAGGAAAAGAACATCTGGTTAGTCCTCTCTTACCACACTGATAGCAATTCGGAGACATGTTACCTATGGTGATGGATTTTGTACAAGAGGCTCACTAATGAGACCCACCTCCACTAATCTTGTGATGATCTTTCCACTTCCTCTTCTTCCCATGTGCATCACTAATACTTCCACCTGATTTAAGAGAAGAGGTATAAAATACAACCTTACCTTCCATATTGATCTTTTTCATCATATCTCTTTCTACCATCTCCACATATGTAGAAAGCTTAATCATAAACACATGTGATCTGATATCCGGTTGCAAACCTTGTAGGTACTTCTGAGCCCTCAGTTGGCCATTCTTCCCCACATCTAGGGAAAAACATACAAGATCAAAAAAATTATTGGTGTACGATGACACTGGAAGATCCCCCTGTAGTAAACATGGGAACTCCATAGATTTTTTCATCATTAAATAATCTAGGAAAAAGTACTGGAAGAATAGGGATTTAAAACACTTCCAATCTGAGTCTATGTGTCTATCTTCCTATACTATAGAACACCACCATTTCTTTTTATACTCATCGAGTATGAATGATTCAAAAATTACCCTGATGTAAGTATTTTTCTCCTAAAAGTTGAATATTTGATAGATCATGTCCAACCATTACTCTACCTCTTGTGGCTTAGTAATTCCTTTAATAGATGTTGGTTTCTCACACAAGAACACCTGTGATCAATATCTCATTCCTCCAACTCCTGGTTGTACCTCAACAATAGTGTTTTAAACTCATTGTACATCTTGATCAACTATAAAAACTACCCATACTGTAGTCTTGATTAGATTCTGATCTATTGGTGGATTTATTAGAGGATCATTAGTTTCACCCTATTGTGATTTTGGCTAGGCACTTATCACAATATAACTCTTAAGTCAAAAAAATCATATCTTTGGTCTAACAGATTTCTCAAGACATTGATTCTTGATGATAAACCTCCCTCTGATACCAAATTATGATGAACCTAGCCGGTTTACCCACAAACATGGAACTTAAACTGATCTATCACTTACCTGAATGGCGTTTCTAATCCCAAGGGGCTGGCAACAAGCACTTGGGAATAATAAAATTCAACAGTGTGAGATTTCACCCAACCTAAATAACCACATGTAATATATATATATATATATATCCAAAATAATAGGCAATAACGGATGATGAACAAGATAGATATGCCATAACTATAAGATTAAACAACTGCAAAAGTAACTAAAAATTATAAGACAAGTCCGAGGGGATATGATTAAAACCCAAATTTCTACTCCAAAAGATGGTAAAGACAGACTCCCATCATCTCGCCACTAGCTACCCAACCAGATGGAACGAACCTCACCACCACAATGCGATATCTTTCCTTTCCCTGCAGTGGAAGAAAAACAATGTTTTATGCACCACCAGAGTGGTGCACAGGGTGTGATATAAAAGGCACAGTAGGATATGACCTAGGTGTTCCATGACAAGACTCTATAAAAAAAGCATGTATGCTCATTTGAAGTAAAAAACATGGCATTATAAATAGTAAAAAAGTTTTTTAGAAATACATTTCCTTTTTCCCATAGTTTTAAACAAAAGTAAGTATATCAATTTCAAAGGACATTTTCTATATCATTTTCCATAAGAATAAAAATGCATATGATGGATAACTCAGAAAGACACACAATACAAACAAAAGAATAGGTATGATAACAACAATTAATACTACAAGACCCAGTCACAAACTACTTATACCACAATAATCAAGTTCACGAATATGATCCTAGAAAACAAGCCTAGAAAGTAGTGGAATACCCAATGAGTAAACCCCCAATAATGACAATATCAGTCCCCTAAAACAACGAGCCTAGGAAACATAATAAATCCCTAAAAAACCTCCAAGAAAATCATAAAACAATCGATGTTAACCCCAAGCTAAAACTTCCACCTATGTACCCAAGGTAACTCATATGATCCTTTTCAAAATTCATTTCAATGCTTTAAAAATACCCATTTTCTCTCTACTTATCAATAACTAGGGAAACCCCATTTTTCATTAAAAACCCATTTTAACACACCCAAAACCATCATGCCAATTTAAATATACAAAATTGTTTATAAAGAAAAATAATCAGGTTCATCAACCTAGGCTAGAGATGGAAACTCATACCTTAAAGTTTGGGTTTCACATTTTTGTAACTGGATCCACCAACAAAGATAACCCAAAAACTTCAATAATGGCCATATAATCAAATCAAAATCAATATTAAATCAATTTAGAAGACAAGGGGTTAGAAAAAGAGAGGAAAACTACATACCTAAAATAAAAATGCTTGTTTCACTATGATCCATTGAAGAAAAGGCCACTAAAAAGAGATATCACAAGTGATCTATGAAGAAACTGATAATAATCATCAATAATAGACCAAAGGATCTAAAGACGCCACCCAACGATGATATTGTGATCAAAGGCAATGAAGGAACAAAAAGGTTACTCACTTGGAGAGATGCACCACAGCCATAATGGATACTGAGTGTTAAACATATCGATCTTGGTGGAGAGGATTCTCCCAAAATGGCATATGATGCATTTCAGTTTGGGAGATAATAGGTTTGGAGAAGGATTCGTGAAAAAATAGTTTCTCAGCCATTTTAAAAACTAGATATGGGAAATTTCATGATATATAATATAGTTACATTCCATGAAATGTACAATGTAAAAGTATGAAGAAAAATCAATCGCCTTGAATTTAAAACGGATCTTTTAATAACTCATGTAATGTAAGTCATGGTCATAATGTGTAACCTTTCACGTCATGAAGTCATCTTTCCTGACTTACATCCAGCAACCATTACATGGCATGTAACATAGTTACACGATGTGAAATCTTCTTCCATTTTGAAAAAAAAGGATTATTAAAGTTGAAATTCCAATAAATATATGACATCACAATTATATGTATCCTCCCAATCTCAAAATATAGGAAAATTATGAGGTTAAGGGTGTACCTGATAAAAATATAACGAGATGTTACATAAACAACAAGTAAAAAAAGTGAACTACATCATTTCTCCATATTTTATTCATAACTAGTACCCTTTATAGAGATATCATATATAATTACTTTCATCATAACCTGGGGAAAGGAAACATAAGAAAGGGTGAACTCAGATGCTCTTTAAGGGTGAACAAGAGATATATCAATATAAAAAGAGCATAAGGATATAAAAATATTATAATAACTTATTAAAAAATACCCTGCATAGTACAGATCATAAACTATAGTCATGGAATAGATATTTTTAGTTCATAATATATTAATCATAAATTAATCAAAGATCATAAGCTATGAGAGTATAAAATTGTCATAGGACATAGATTTTTGGAATACCAATAGTCCTTGAAAATTTTATGTCAAGGATACCCATTAATACATTCGTAACATGTTAGTATTGGGTTGACCATATATGTACCTATATAAATCATTGGATAACCTCTAATTTACCCTCATTCAATTATTGGATAGCCTCCTATGTACCTTCTTCCACACTTTGGAAAACCTCTCATGTACCCTCTTTTTTTTAGGATTCAAATAACCTCCCACGTATCATTCGAGATCATATAACATTATTCTTTAACCAATTTATTGGAGCGATATATAATTCTATTACCACCCACCACATATTTAAAATCATAAATATGTGTTCCAAAAAATAATTCATCATATCATAACCCCTTGAAACAAAACGAGTTTCATACACATTCCATCACAGCCTAACCCGTGAGAACGAAATAGGTTTTATTAAAACAATTAATAAAAATAAAAAACAATATAGATATGTAATATGTATATAATAATGGGATAATATCCTAATTAAATAATATATATAATAAGATGTTCTTTTCATTCAAGAATTTATATACCATTAAAAGATCATTAAAAATTTTCTTGAGGAAAATACAATTTCCACATTGAATATCCATTTTTAAACCGTAAAAAATTTATTTTAAAAAAATCATGTAAAACAATAAATTATTCATTAAATAATTAAACATTCATGATGGTGAGAAATATCATTCATATTATATAAATTAAAACAAAAATTCAATTCATAATGTCGATAAAAAGTAAAACTTGCATCATTCATAAAAAAAAGAATATTCCTTTTAAAACATTATTTCAAAAACTAAGAACGTTTAAATTTGACTTTAATAAATCATTGGACAATATTATTATAAATATTTAAATAATTTTTAGAAAAAATGGACATTTAAGATAATATAATTTCAACCGAAGAGAGAAATAATTCTAGTTTTCCCTTAAAGCATTATTTTAGAATCTTCAGTACATAAAGGGAGAAAAATGAAAGAAAGGAATATAATTTTTAGAATTAATAATATGAGGATAAAAATCATTATTTTTTTTGATAAATTGATCATAGTATTTCATCATCAATAACTTAATCACAAACAACCCTGATAAACAATGATATGGTAACATAAAACCCTTACCACTTGGGTATATTTTAAATCATAATCCCCATGAATGAATAATCCTTTTATAGATATTTAAATACAATAATTTTTGTAATAATAATAATAAAATGTATTCATTATATGTATATAAACAACACAAAATAAACAAGTGGTGAATATGGAATGTACCTTATGGTAATAAAAGTGAGACCAAATCACTTACCTCAAGTCCCAACATTCTTTGTACATGTTAGAATATCCTTGTATATTTAATATAGTCCTATTATACCTAAATTATATAAAAATACTCATATATACCATATATTATTTACTTATAACACTTTATCACCTGTTTATTAAAAATTATTTGTTAAAATCATTAATTCTTGTGATAAATGCTTCGCTTTTCATGTATGTGTCGGTTCTGTAGTTTTGGTCCATGTAATATGATTATGGATACATAAAATCAAAAATTAATCATGAAATAAATATCATATATATTAATTATATAAAAATTTATATTCATCCCTAAATGTTTGATATAGGAAAATAAATTACATTGTTGATAGATATGGGTAGTTCGTATGTTCTCATAAAAAATATTTCCATATTTTTTGCAGATGGAATGAAAGAAATTTATACAATAAATCGCTTTAACAAATACATTTTATATCTTATAGATCATATATATCATATATATCATATATATCATATATATCATATATATTCATTAAATATATCCTTATTAAGACCCCTAAGAAAATATAATGAATAACGTATTACATCGGTTCATAGAGGCTGTGGTCCACATGTACACATGTGCGACATAATAATTTTTCAACAGATTTGAAGGTAAGAAGTTAGATGTGATATTATAATTCAAAAATTATATTCATTTTATAAATATTATACATATTTATTTATTCAATAAATTTTTTAATCATTATTATAGAGGTGGTGATAGAAAACAAATTACATTGGTTTGTGAGGCGGTAGTCCACCTTACACACGATCGATGGTTTTGTTTCCCATTTTATGGATGATGATAAGTAAATAGGTTATTCAATTAACATAATATAAAATAAGAATATTTACATAATTTTTTTTCTATTTCTTCATATTTTTAGAATATTTAAAGGGGTTTGTATAATAAATAAAATAAAAATGCTCAGTTAATAAAGATGCCTCTTCATTAAAAAACCTCTTTATCTTAACACAAAAAAGCATTCTTAGGAGGAGTTAATGATAAAAATAAGGAATATAGTATGTGGGAGGTAATTAAGGAAGGGATTACCATAATTACTATCTAAATTAATTTACTAGAAAGTGTTAATATAAGAGGAGAGGGGTGCCCTTTAATAATTGGGTTGAGTGGAATACTTGAAATTTTTCGTAATTTTCCAGCAATTAAATGTAATATCCAAATAATGACTAAATATTTTATAATTAATGATCCTTAAAATATATAATTCAAAATATTTCTATCCAAAAAAAATTATATAGGGTTTTAGGTCCTTTTAACCCCTATCTTTCTAGTTTAACCCCTCGTAAAACCTGTTTTAACCTTTACCACAATAACTTATTTCTATTATTTTTACTATTCATTAGGACCAAAAATTAAGATTAAATTATTAAATAATTATAATTATTTTGATTCAAAAAAAGGAATCCATTTTATCATGTTATATCCATTAGTGTGACAAAATGTGGTTTTTTGAGGAATGAATTTTATAAGTATAAGTAATTTTTATATAATAATTCAACATAAAACTTATTCCATTAACCTAAATTGTATTAATTATAATATAATTAAACTATTTTACAGTAAAAATTTTAAAAATAAAAGGAACTTTGTAAGTTCTTTAAACAATTTTTTTTCAAAAAACAGTATTTTTCACTATTTATCAAAAAATAAGCCTCTTCTGAAAATTATGAAAATTTTATTATAAGATAATGTTGAAATTTAGAATTAAAAAATGAAGTTAACTTTTTAAAATAAATTTTATAAAAGTGTAAAAAAAATTATTTTGAAAATAAGTATGCAAAATGTGATGAAAATTTGTTTACAAGAAAAATGAATTTTTCAAGGAATAGATAATTTTACATTAATTTTATGACTAGTTCTATTTAGTATATAAATTTTAATTCAAATAAACTAATATAAAATCAATAAATTTCATATATATCATTCCTCACTAGTTTCATTTAGTAAATTAAAATTTAAATGCATTATTCACTTAAAAACTGTTTAAAAATGTCTTTTTAAGCATAAAAGTATATTTATACAAAAATAAATAAAAATTTTGATTAAAATGAAATTAATTACACTATTATAAATAAAATGTATCTTATTTAACATTAATACAAAGTAAAAAAAAAATATATTGGGTCTTTTAAATTATTTTATTTAATGAATATAAATGATTGTATCTGAAAATTCAGTAATTTTAACTATTTGATAAAAACTCTATCATTTCAAAAAATTTCAAAAATTTCACCATAAATTAATTTTAATATTAATAATTAAAAAATAAAATTTTATTTTATCAAATAAATTTTCTAAAGTTTTTATAAATTAATTATAATATTTTCCGGAAAATTCAATAAAATCGTTTTCAAAGAAAACATAGTTTTGATGAGTAAAATGACTTTACAAAAAATTGTGTGATTATTTATAATGAATTTATCTACTCATTTATTTTCAGTAGGACCTGAATATATATTTCATAAAATATTTAACCATATTCATACCTTCCAATTTAATGGATATGTTATAGCAGTAATATTTAAATAATAATATTTTAATAGAATAGTTTTGCTTATTAAAACATAGCATTGGCTGTAATGAAAGGTATCAAAGAAACAAAATTTATTTAAAAAATATATATTAAAAAAATTGTGTTACAAAGTCTTGTTGTGAATTTTGTTTCTACAAATTCCCTCATATAGTGAAGTATGAATTAAAAATTGTATGTGGGAGGGTGAAATAGTGATCATCTTCCAAATATAACTATGGATATGTGATTTATACTACCCTTTTTTTAGTAGAACATAGGGAGTGAATCATTTTCTTTACATTATTTAAGAAATTATTCCTAAATATAACCCTCAATTCCATCTCCCTCTTCCATTTTAGATGTCCACCACAATGAATCCTTCATTACTTCATTAAGGCATCCATCCTCATTTGTGGCCTTCACAGATTATTTCACTAGGGAAATATCTTTCTTTATAATGTTATTATTCTATTATAAGTGAGATCAATAGAAAAATATTTTTTTAATAAAATTATAACACATTAACTTTAAAAAAAATACCCTTCTCAGAAATACAAGTATGATGTTTTCTTTCTCCAGTCAAAGACTTTGGGAATCAATTCTTAAGAGTGGGAAGTGAATATTCCATGCTCATTTAGAAGCTAAAAACCTCATGTGTGATGTAATATAATTCATCTAGATCATTAAAAAAGTTACTTGTGTTTTCTATATTAAACTTGGGTAATGTTTTTGTTGTTCTCTATGGAAAATTCTTTCTATGTATTAATTCAATTTAGGATATTCTGCCAAAAATTCCTTAGTTATGATAAGTTTACCTTCTTATAACTCTTCAGGTAGATCATATTTAACAAACCATAGAGGAATTTTCAAAGTACAACTAATGGGAAATAATTCACCCATTTATTAGAGTTTAATAATAGTGGAAACATTTCCATGAAAATTACATGAGTTGGTTCTCCATTAACTATATATAGATAAACATTAATAATATTAAATTATTAAAAAATAAAATAAATAAATAAATAAAAAATCTCTCCACTTTCCACTAACTCTTTCACCAGCAAATAAAATTCCACTGTAATCCCTGATCAATTTATAACACACCACTAATAATGAAAATAAAAAAAAGTAAAGCCCATATTTGGATAATGTAATAAAATAAATTAAACATAGAAAAAGATTTAATTCTATGTGAATCCATGATTCACCATCCAACTATAACCAAAAATCCTCAATGAGCGATAAAAAAGATGAAAAAAACCTTTACAGAAATTATAATGATTGGCGTGAGAAATAAGCTCCTTATGCATGCCAAATGAAAAATGCCCAAAGAAAACATTTTAAATCAAAGACCATATTCATGATAGTTTAAAATACATTGTTAAAATTAAGGTATTATTATATAAGTACATCAAGACAATGCATTTCCAAAATCACTTTATAAACCTTCACTTTTATTTTCTTTATATGAAAACAATTACAATGACCCCAACTCCAGTAACTCAGAGTTAGTGACTACTTTATTACATTGGCATAGATACAAGAGGTTAAATATATAATTACTAATAAGTTTAGTATTTTTAGTTATATAGATACATTAATTAAACATATTTTACATTAGTAAAAGAAAATAAAATATTGAAAAAGAAAAATTCTCAGTATCATTGAAATTATTTCAAATGATTCATCTTCATAACCTGGGGAAAGGAAAAAAATAAAGGTAATGTCAAAAATCATTATGGGTTAAGTATAGTGGAGGATATCATGAATCGATAATAATATTCAATATATAAATTTACATAACTAAAAACAAATTCCATTTAATCAACAAATCAAGAATGAAATAAGGCATAATCAATATGATAAGGTAACTAACTGAACACCCTTTTCCATTTAATCAATTAACTGAGAATAAAATGAATCTAGAGTTAATATAATTGTGAAAATATCATGAATAATCGTAATAAATGAATTCTAGATTAATTTAATTCATATTTATTGGAAATCATTATCTCAAGCATCATGATACCTCTTCTATCAAGAACATTCACAAGATATTTTAAAACAATGGGAAAAACATATCTAATTTAGAAAAATGATATCTCTCATGTGACCTGTTGATGCATCATGTGATTACCCATAACCATTCCCCAACTGTATATTCATTTTTGAATCATCACCACATATCTAATAATTGATTTAATTCAACAACAATATGCCTTATCATTAAATATGTATATTGAGTAAAAGATATGAATTCTTCAATATTTCTATAGTTAATCAAATAAATTTCAAATTAAACAACATATGTAAAAATTATATATGGTTTAATAAATAATCATACCCATAATATAATAATATTCATATTTTACTAAAATGTAATTTATAAGGAAAAATAATCAAAATAATGTAATAATTTTAATAGAAAGTAAACATTCACAAAAGAAAATGAGATTGTACAGTAATTTTTACGACTTTAATAAAATTTAAATAGTAACACCATACATAATAAACATGAAAAAATAATTAATTATGATTACTAAATAATTTATCTTGTTAAATACATCAATGTTGTAGTATATACACTACATAAAATTTAATAGGTCTGTAATAATAAATAGGCCTCAATGAAATGGAAATTGAGATGAGATTCCATACCCCACACTTTGATTTAGTAGAACATTTTTAAAATTTTGGTATAGTGGTTTTAAGAATCTTTTTAATCTATACCATAATAATAATAATATTTATAATATCATATATGATCCTTTTATAACATTTTTTCACTCATTTTTTTAATAATATTTCATTATTTTCAATGTTTTGGTTGTTAATTTCCTTATTTTATCATTCATGTTTTGTCAGGAAAGTTTTGGTTCATGTAAAAAGGATATAATTTAATATTATATTGAATGATAATAATGTTATAAATATCATATATACTCCTTATATACATCATTATGACTATTATATAATGTTGGTCATGGAAAATGAGGCACATGACTTTATGTAGAAAGTATGACATATGTTCAGATGATAGACAATATCATTTCCTTAATGGGTAAGAGGGTAACGGATCATATGATATATTAATTTTAAATAATTTATTTCATGTCATATATATCACATATATTCATTAAATTCATTCATATTACCTGCCATGTAAAGTGTATGTGAAAAACAAATCACATCACTTTGTGAGGCGACAGTCTATCATACACATGAGTGACGTTATCATATTTTAAATAAAATTGAAAGTATGAAGGTATATGTGATATTATAATTCAAGAAATGTAATTGTTTCAAAAATAATATATATAAATATTAAATCTATCATTATATCCTACAATGAGAGATGTTGAGAGAACTTTAATTACATCAGTTCGTCATGCAGTACTCCATTAAAAACATGATCAACAATTTCAATTCATGTTTAATGGAAGTGGAGATGGATATAGGTTATGGAATTAAAATTATAAAATATCAATACTTGGGTGATAATTTTATTATTATAAAATCATTATTTGATGATAATTTAAGGAGTTGGAAAAAGAAATAAAATAAAAATGATGTTTTAAGAATGTTATGTGTTCTTCAAATGAAATCTTTATGTACTCACCAAAATCCATCATAGAATTTATTTATGATAACATATATATGTGATTCTTTTAGTTGATTAATTATGTTATTTGGGTAGGTATTGTTTTAAAAAAAAATAGCTTTGGAAGTGTGGATAGTGGAGGAGAGGTGGTGGCCTTTTATAAGTGGGGGATATGACACACATGGAAATTTTAAAAATTATCTATTAGAATCATGTTTTCATCATGATTCTAGCATA
Organism: Viscum album; assembly: GCA_963277665.1. Classification (NCBI taxonomy): domain Eukaryota; kingdom Viridiplantae; phylum Streptophyta; class Magnoliopsida; order Santalales; family Viscaceae; genus Viscum; species Viscum album. The sequence continues at coordinate 1,415,605,569 of OY728142.1, forward strand.
AAAATGGTTCACTATAGACACATATAGGTTATAAGGCCAAAATATGACTATACAATGGGTTTTGGACATGTTTTAAGTCATTTTAACCCATATCTTTTTAGTTTAACTCCTTGGTAAATCAGTTTTTACCTTAACCATGGTAATTAATTTTTAAAGATTTTAATATTTATAACTTTTTAAAATTAATTTCACCTTAATATATAATATAAATTATTCTTATTTAAAATATTAAATCCACTTTTCCAAATTCAATCCACATAAGTGGAAGAATCCAATTTAAAATTATACTTCCATATGTGATGAAAAAGTTAGATTCCAAAGAGAAAATTCTCTTGAGTATAGAAGGTTTTAATATCAAAATTCAACATGAAAATAATTCCACTAACCAAAATTTAATTAATTATAATATAATTTTACTAATTTAACATTAAAAAAATTATATTATAATCTAAAATTGAAAATAATTTAAAGGAAAAGTAACTTTTCAATAAAAATCAAAACATTTATGTATTCATAAAATAAGAAACTATTCAAAAAAATCCCAAAAATTCACCCTAATTTTTATTATATTATAATTTAAAAAATTAATTATCTTTTATCAAATATATTTTATAAATGAATCAAAAATTAATATTATCATAAGTTTGCAAAAATTGATGAACCCGTTTTCTTTGAAAAAATAAAATATTTCAGAAAACGTTTCTTTTTCTATTAAAAATTTATAATTTTAATTTTAATAAATAGATAGACATTTTGTTTATTTTATAAAATTATTAACATTATAATTTTTATAATTTAATTATTATTATTCATAACCACCAACTTAATGTCTATGTTATAATTCTCATTTTAAAATAATATTTTAACAATGTATTTTCGTTTAAACCTAGTGTCGTGTGCCTCAAAAGTTATTAAATAGTGTTAATTTGTTTTAAGTGAAATATATTGTAAAGTGTTATGGTTTTACATTATTCCCTCCTAACAAAATACCTAAAACTTTTGTGGATATTACCTTCTAAGTATATGAGGGTAGTTTTTCTTCACAACATCTTATGGTTTACACATTTCTTCCTCTATCTTTTGATGTCTACAAAGTACCTTTACTAGTTGTGTATATTGATTCGATCCTTTCCATTCTCATTTTGATTTATTTTTTATAATTACATCCACATGTTAATAATTGTTTTCTAATAAATTTGTTAATTGTTTCAGATTTAGTATGTCAAAGTATTTAATTCTTATATGAAGAAATAGTGATCAAAATCTCATGGAGTTTATTGGATTAGAAATATAAGAATATTATATTAATTTAATATTTTTATATAGAAAGACAATTTAATTGTTTCGATGGTGAAAAACTTCACTAGAGCTGTTATAAGTTGTTCAAATGATATTATAGTTTTCATCTTAAAGTCAATTCAGAATTATTATGATATCTCAAGCAATATTGAATGGATTTTCAAGAACATTAAAGTGTTGGATAGATAAAGAGTTTATCTAAACTTCAATATTTTATGTGTGTGTCTGGTAAATACTTTTTGATACTCAAGAAAATCACCGATGTTTTTAAAGAAGCTTTTCAACAACACAGTGGACATATTTGAAATCATATAGTATTTATTTTTCTAAAATTTCTATGATATCAGAATCACTGGGGTGATAGGGAGATGGGAATACAAGAAGATTATATTGATTTAATCATTAACATTAATGGAAAAAAAGTTGTTTTATGGTCAATAAATTCAATAAAAATTGAGAATTCATTTATCTAGATACAGTTTTAAATAATGGTATGTCTTTAGTTTTTCAATGATATCGGGAGATATTGATGTGAGATAAATTTTCTTCTTAGACAATAGGAAAGATATTAATATTTTCTGAAAATAATTATGGTGGGACTGAGGCTGAATCTAAAGATAAAGGGATCAAAAAAATTAGTGAAGTATGAAGTTAAGTTGTATAATTTTTTTGGAAACTCGGTACATTCCCTACATTGATAAACATAACACAAGGAATCAACCCAACGCTACACTAAAAATTAACATATGGATCTGCAACCCTATGATGGAATCTAGAAAAACTGTTTGCGACTCTTCCATCATAAAATATGAACATATGGTTCATCAAAGCTACATTACGGATTTTATACTGACAAGGATGAAAATATGGATCATCATCTCAACATTAATTTTTGATATATACATTATGTGATGATCAAAGTATGGTTAAGGGACCCTATTCTAGGGAAAAACCATTCACTATGTAGTTGAACCCAACATTTGATATTTTGTCATTACATGAAGGAAACTTATGTTTGACTGATCAAAACAGAGTCTTATTTAAATATATTAACTATGATTTCTACAACCCTTTTAAAGGAAGTATATATGATTATAAAGAAGTTTTACGACTGATTCAAATGGTTACGTGAAATGTATTAAATAATTTTTATATAAAATGGATGTTATAAATATCTTCAAATGATTTGATTTTAATGATTCAAGATTTATCAGGCGACTATTTTTTTAGAAATCTTTTGAATATATTTAACGTGTTTTGAATGGATTTAAACTGGAGTTTTAAATAGTTCAAAGATTCTATTATTATTGATATATTATTGGATAATTTATTAAAATTATTTTTATTGCAATTATTATAGATTTATTCAACAGGAATAAAATGGAAATGAGGAATAAAGAGCCGAAGATACTAATATATTCTCTGGGATATTTATGAAGGCTATTAACACTATTTATTTTGAGTATCCTAAAAAAATAGGAATATTGTTACTACTGTTGGATATTTATTCTCTATATATATCTCTCTTTGGTAGGAAAAAAATATACACAACAAATAAAGGAAGAGACGTGAATACTCTGTTAAAAATAAGGTGATGAAAATTTGTATTCAAATGATTGACGCTTTTGACGAGAGAAATATTCTTTGTACATTCTTATTCTCTCACGGTGTAAAGATAAAGAGTCTAGACAATCGTTGTCTAATCTATTTGCTAATACTAAAAGATGAATATGACTTCTCAACCTTAAAGATTATTTTGTAGTTGTTGTTGTGCAATATTGAAGATCATCTACATCAGTCATTTGATGCTACAACTGTGAGTTAAATCTATTTCACAATAGATTCATCTAATCTATTTTCCTTTTTAGTATTGACTACACAGACTCAGTCATGGTGGAGTGTCGGATACTCAAACTAAGATATGGATATTTTAGTTCCCTGTAAAATAACTAAAATTCCCTATAAAAACCTTGTAAGGTGTCAAATGCATGAACTCAATTGTGGATGGTCTTGTGATAAGAGGACCAACTTGTGAGAATCACCAAGATCACAGAGTAGATAGGTGGTAGAGTGGACTAGGGGATTTATGTGCCTCGAACCACTATACATCCTTTTCTTCTTTTCCTTTATTTATTTTTATTTCCCACTCAACATTAAGAGAGAAGGAAATTATCGCTTCATTCTAAGAGGGATGTCATAATATTGTCAAAATTTTAAAAAGGACACAATTCACCCCCACCCCACCCTCCTTTTATGTATTCATCATAGCCATATGGACCTAAAAATTGGTATTGGGGGAAGGTGTTTACTGATTTTGTTTGGCTCTAACAAGCATTAGTTAATTATTTAGATGAAGAAAAATATCATTGGAAAATATTAGGGAAGGTATGTCGATGATCTATGCTCTTTATTTTATAAGTGATAATTATGGATTCTATAGATCTCGCATAACTATTTATTAGAAAAATATTGGTATATAAAGTTTATATGAAGATTGTAAAACCTTAATAAATCCCTATAGAATTAAAAAAGTGTGATTATGAAAAAAAATATGAGTATGATATTAATTTAAAAGCCATGATTGAAATTATATGCAGTCTTGTTCCTGATGAATTTAATTGTGTTTTCCAATGTCCTAGTACCTATGAGATGTGGATGACTATAACAGCTGCATATAAATAAAATTAAAATTTCATAAAAATAAGGTATAATACTAAAAAACATAAATTTGAAACATTTAAGACGCAGGAATATGATAACATCACCCAGATGAATAGAAGATTAATAGAAGTTATAAATGTTGTTTCTGCCTTGGGAACTCCAATTCCATGACCATATCCGGCATTAAATATAATTATAGTTTTACCTTCTATGTGAAATATATGTTTAGATTCTATTAAAAAATGAAAACCAGTTAAATAATTAAAGATGAACGAATTATTTGGAACCTTGATGATGTATGAAGAAATGATGAAGGGAGAAGATGAAAATAATATTTCTATAAAAAATGAAATAGTTGTACTAAAATTTTTGATGGATGGATTTTATAATGTAGATTCTAGTTATTGAGATAAAAGTGATCAACTAAAACATCTTTCTAAAAAACATGATGTTGTATAAATGGAGAAAGGAGGAAATGATGTTGAATAAAGATAAAGAAGTCAGATACTACGAGTGTAATAAGAAAGTTCATTTAAGATCTGACTGTCCTTTTATTAAATATCAAAGGAAAGTTGAATATAAACAAAATGGAATGAAATTGATGAAGGCTACTAGTGATTCATTTGAAGATTTAGATGATGAATCTACACCAGACTGAGAAGATGAGAATGAAAATAAAAAATGATAATCTATGTCTTATGGCCCATGCTAATGAGGTTCAATCTTCTTACTCTGAATTTTCTAATTCAGATAGTTTTTCTTATGATGAAATTAATAATATTTATTTTATTAATAAAGATAAATTTGATTCTTTAAATAAATAAAATAAAAAACTGAGAAAAACATCTAATTATATTTCAATTGATAATGAAATTTTATCAATACATATTGTTTATTTAAGATCAAATTTATCCAAGATTTCTTGGGATCTACCGAAAACTAAAACAAAAGAATCGTTGGATGAAGTTGATAATTTAAAGAAATATTTAAGTATTCTTATTAATTGAGAGAGTTATTTGAATCAAATTCTTGGTAAAAATAAAATTGACAAAGGAAAACACGATATTGGCAGTAATGGAGAAAAGCTAAAATTATATAAAATTTATTTTATTCCTGGTTCAAACAAAAAAATCATGTCAGTTGTTAATTTTTTTTATTGTGGTATTAAGGGACATTGTGATATTGACTATTATTTTAGAAAACCCCAATTTTGTGGTGTCAAGATAGGTGATTTCTCAATAGCATGGTCTAGCATTAATTATTACATTACTGAACAAAATTAACCTATTTGGTTACCTAAAACATTAATTGATAACACTACCTGACCCAAACATCTAGGGGTACCAAAAGGCATTTTTCTTTGAAACATTGCAGTCATGTGCCACTAAACTATATCATTATATCATTAAGTGGCTGATTGATATTTATTTGAATTTATTATCTTATTATTTCTTATTCTATTAAATAGAATCTTCCGTAAAGCTAGAGTGGTTAAACTATAAAGTATTTTATTTTCAATTTTAATATACAGTTTAAATTCACTATCTATTTTATACATGGAGAGAAGTTTTTTAATTTTTTATCTTTTATTCCTCTAAATTTAATTTTCATTAACACACTTAAAAAATAAATCTTTTCACACTCTTATTTTGTCCAATAAATTAATTTTTTGATTTATTTTATTAATTAATGACTATTAATTTTTTTTGTATTTATATAAATGGTTATCTTGCATGTAATCAGGTGTTTAATGTTTGACAATTTCAATTAATTTCATGTGCTCAATTAATCTCATGTTGTTTGTGATACATTAATCTATTGTTAGATTATTTTTTTGTCATTTATGACATATTTAAAATTCCTTTATTTTAATTCTTTTAAAATATTTTCATTAAATTATTTGAAAATATTTTATTTAAAACTCTTTGAAAATTTATTAATTAAATACGTTTAAAATCTTTTATTATTTTTATTATTTTGGTTTTTTGTTTATTATATATTATATCGAGAAAATAATTTATTTAAATTCTTCAAATATCACAAATATTTATCTTTTTTCTTAAGGGGAGTTATTTTAAATATTTAGCATGTGTTTAAATATTTCATTCTTATGGCATGAATTAAATTGGTTAATATATTCATTGCAAACCAATGTTATTTATTTAATAAAATTATATATGTTTTCATGGATCCTTGATTATCTCTTTTTATTTTTTCGAAGGAAGCATGAATTTTGGGAGAGTTTATATTGGTCTTTGTATTTAGAATATATTTTGAAATAAATCATTTTTTAATATTTAAAAAATAATCAAAAAAGTTTAAATTTTAAATATTCATTAAATTTTCAAATATTAACTATTTTTAAAAAATAAAGTAATTTTTCAAATTATAAAAGCTTAAAAAATATTTTTCATATTAATAATTTTAAAAAAAATTATTTGTCAAATTTGAAATATGTAAAAAATAATTTTAAAATTTTAAATAAGTTAAAAAAAATAAAAGGGGGAAGAAGATTTTTTTTTCAAATTCTATTTTATTTTATATATTTTTATTTATGTAATTTATTTATTTATTTTAACTTAAATCTAAAATAACAATTATTTTTAAAAAATATGTAAATATATTGTACTATTTAATTTACACAAGATCAAATCATTTTAATCCTTATAAAAAGGGGAGAAAAAGTTGGTTGTAAGATTGGGTTTTGTAATTATCAAAAATGGGGATATTTTTTATTGTCTCATTGTCATTATCATTTTGATTACATTTGATAATTACTTCAACCCATTAATCTTTTTTTTCTAATAAATTTTTCAAGTGTTTCAGATTTATTACATCAATGTATATATTTTATATTTAAATAAATAGTGATCATATTTTTAGAGGGTTTATTCGATTGTAAAGATAAGAAGATTATTTTCATTTAATCTATTTATATGGAAAGACAATTCAATTGTTTTGATGGTGAAAAAAAATCACTGAAGTGGTTACAGGCTCTTTAAGTGATATTCCAATTTTCAACTTAAGGTCAATTCGAAATTATGATGATATCTCAAGCTACATAGAATAGATTTGTGGGATAATTATATAATTGGTTAGAAATGGAGTGTATCTAATATTTAATAGTTTATGTGGAAGTCTGAAAATGATTTTTTGATACTCAAAACTATTCAACGAAATTTCAAAATTTGTTTTTCATCCATACAGGGAAAATATTTTAAATCCAATAGTATTTATTTTTCTACAAGTTTTAATGATGTTAGAATAGATTGAGACCTAGGTCAATGGAAATACAATAAGTTTTTATTGATTTCATCAGTTTATATAGAAGGAAAAAAATGTCGTTTGGATGGTCAATAAATTCACTGAAAATTGGGAAAGAGTATTCCAGCTGTAGTTTTCTTGAATTTTATTGCTTTATTTTTTCAAAGATATTGGGATATGTTAAGGAAAAATGGATTCTCTTCTTGGACCATTGGAAATAACATTAGATTTAATAAAAATAAGCCTTGTGAAACTATGGTTGAATATGATGATAAAGGGCTCAAAAAAATCATCAAAGTATGAAGTTGTGTTGTTTACATTATGTAAAAACACAATTCATACCCCATGTTGATAAAAGTAACATAAGAAATCAACCATATTCTATGTTGAACAATTCATGCGTGGATCAGAAACCCTACGTTGGAATCCGGATATATTGTTTGCAACCCTACATTTAGAAAATTTGAATGTATGTTTAATCAATGCTATGCTTGGGGTTTTATACTGACAAGTATGAACGCATGGATCAGCATCCCTACGTTAATTTTTGATCTCTACATTAAGTGTAGATGAATGTATGGTTAAGAAACCCAACACTAGGAAAAGGAACCATATTCTATGTAGTAGAACCCTGTATTTAATATTTTGTCGTTGCATGAAGGATCCATACATTTGACTGATCAACAACATAGTTTTATTTAAATATATTATCATTGATTTCTACAACAATATTAATGGAAGTATATGACATTATAAAGATCTTTTAGAACTGATTCAAAGGATTTCATGAAACGTATTAAATCATTCCTATTTATAAGTGATTTTATGAACCTGTTTGAATGATTTGATTTCAAATATTCAGGATTTATTGTGCAGCTATTTTTTAGGAACTATTTTGACTATATTTAAAGTGGTTTGAATGGATTTAAATGGGAGATTTAAATTGTTCAACGATGATATTATTATGGATATATTATTGAAGGATTTATTCAAATTATTTTGAATGCATTAGTTCGAGATTAATTCTATATTAATAAGGATGGAACAAAGAATAAATAAGCAACGGTTCTATGATATTCAAGGGGATATTTATGAAGTCTATTAACTCTATTTAATTTTTATATCCTAAAGAAGAAGAATGATGTTACAACTATAGATATTTATTATATATATATATATCTCACTTTGGTTGGAAAATAATATAAACAATGAATATAAACAGAGACATGAATAATCTTTTAAAAAAAGACTATGAAAATATTCATACAAAAGTTTGACACTTTTGAAGAGAGAAATATTCTTTTTACATTCATATTCTCTCACGGTGTAAAGATAAATGAAGCCTGAACAATAATTTTCTAATATATTTTATGCTACTTAAAAATGAAGAATCCTATTCGACATTGAAGATTTTTTTTCTACTGTTGTGCTATATTTAAGATCATCTATATCTATCAGTTTTTGCTGCAACTATGAGCTAATACAATTTCACAAAAAACATCATTTCATCTATTTTATTTTTGAATATCGACTACTAGGAATCAGTCATGGTGGAGTGTCAGCTTCTCAGCAAAGATGTGGATATTTTGGTTCCCTATAAAAGAACTAAAAGGCCCTGCAAAAGCCTTGTAAGGTGTCAAATCCCAGTACTCAGTTGTGGATGATCTTTTGATAAGAGGACCAACTAGTGAAAATCACAAAGCTCATGGAGTAGAGTATTACTGGAGTAGACTAGGGTAATTCTATGCTACAAACCGCTATACATCCTTATGTTCTTTTCCTTTATTTATTTCTACTTCTCGCTCAATGTTAAAAGATAAATAAAGGATCTCTTTATTTCAAGAGGGACATCATAATATTGTTAAAAAAATTACAAGGACATAATTCACACCCCACCTTGTGTCTAATTCATAACTATCCTTACCGAATAGAGCCATCTGGTTCCTCAATAATTTCAATATGGTATCAAAAATATCGATGAGTTCTTCATAGTAATATAGAATAAGTTACAATTTTATTTCATTAGAGGTGAGAACATGTGTTGGGTCTAGCGCGTACTTTCTTAATAATGATATATAGAACACATCGTATACTTTTGAGATAGTTGGTGGTATTGAAAAGTTCGAAGAAAAAAAATCAAACTATTTCAAGGATTTCAAAGGGTCCAATGTACTTATGAATCAGCTTTCCCATCTTACCAAATCTTATAATAGGCTTCCTTGGTGATAATTTCAAGAAAACATGATCTCCCACTTTGAATTCCAAATCCATCCTCTTATTGTATGAATAAATATTTTTCCTACATTTGGATTCCTTAACATGGCCCAAAATAAACTATACCTTTGTTATTGTATCTTCTATAAGCTATGGACATAGAAGTTTCCTCTCACCAACTGCACCACAACAAGTTAGAGTACAACCTCTTTTACTATATAATTATTCATACTGATCCATTTAAATAATTAAATGGGAAATATTATCATTGGAAAAATCTACCAAATGTATATATTGATCCCACAAACCATGAAAGTAAATAGATAATAACATAAACATTTATTCTAATGTTTTAATAATCTTTTTGGACTATCCATTAGTTTGTGGATTCTTGTTGGTCCTCCAATAAATCTCAGTATCAAGAGCCTTCTGATGACACTTCTAGAATTTTGATGTAAAATAGGGATCATAATCAGACACGATTAAAAGGTGTTCTCTAGGAAGTTATACAACATCATTAATACGGGGACTTTTGAGGTTTCCAAGGGGTAAATATTCTCTTATAGTGTGTAAATGTGCATATTTTTTTGGGAGATCAAAAATAACCCACATCACATAATTCATTCTAGGAGTCTTTGGTAGTCCAATGATAATGTCCATAATAATATCATCCCACTTCTACATAAGAATATGAATATGTTTCATGAATCTTATAGGATATTGGCTCTCGTCCTTTACCTATTGAAAAACTATGCTTCTTTATACATATTCGTTAATTTCACACTTCATGTTATCCCACCAAAAATATTCCCTTAAATCTATATATATCTTGGTGTTATCATGGTGTATAGAGAAATTCGATCTATGAGCGTCATCCAAAAATTCCCTCTTTAGCTCAAGTACCAATGGAGAAAATAATTTCTTTACAAATTTTGGAACCCAATCTTCACAAAATATGTCTGTAAATTTTCCATCATTCACATCTTTAATTTTCATCTAAATTTTCTCATCATCATATGGAGAACATTGTATATTTTTTAATGAAGATGTATTTTTTCATTTGAAAAGGGATTTATTTCTCCCCATCCTTAATAATTCCTATATATATCTTTACTAGATCGATGAAAATATGATCCCTCTTAATCATCATTTGGGTCAAACTACTTGATCATTTTACTCAATGCATCTGATACCATATTTAATTTCCTTAGGTGGTAGTGTATTGAGAAATAAAAAACATTTATTTCCTTGATCCATCATATTTTTTTTATATTGATATATTCATATGAAAATATGTATTTTAGAATTTTAAGATCCTTCTATATCTCACATATTTAACCATAGGGATAATATCTTCATATTTACAAAGAAAACATTACATCTTCTAAGTCAAGATCATGGGTTGGATAGTTTTGTTCATGATACTAACATTTATTTGATGCATATGCAATTACATTATCATTTTTCATTAGGAAACAACCATGTCCCTTCTTTGATAAATCACTATATATCACAAATCCATTATTTTTAGATAGTATATTAAAAAATAAGAGCATCGTGCAATCCCCAATTCAATTTATGAGAACATTCTTCACATTCCGCTTTCCAAATAAACATAACCCCTATATATGTATGCTTAGTTAAAGGGTAATCTAATTGGGAAAAATTCTGAAAGAATTGTCAATTGTAAGCTAGAAACCCAATGAAACTACATACCTCATTTATGTTTGTTGGTGTAGGACATTTTTTTACTATCTTTATCATTGCAATATCAATTGATATTCCATCCTTGGAGATAATATTTCCAATAAAAAAACTTCATGAAGAGAAAAATCACAGTTATAAAATTTTTCATATAATTGTTTCATTATAATATTCTTAAGAATAATTCTCCATTTATTCTCATAGTCCACATAGATTTTAGAATACACAAAGATATAATAAATAAATACCATAAAATATAATCAATATATTCCTTCAATACTTCATCCATTATATCCATAAAAATAGACGATGAATTATCAAATCCAAATGGCATTACAATAAACCCATAATGTCATTACCTTGTTCAAAAGGTTTTATTCAGCAAGTATTCCTTCTTCACTTACAAATTATGATACATATAATTATGTTTAATCTTTGAAAAATACTGGGATCTATGATGTTTATTGAATAAGTCATCAATGTGAGTTTGAGGGTAATTTTTTATTGTAATATTATTTATTTCATTACAATAATTTCAATACCGTATTGATCCATATTTCTTCTTAACAAATAGAAAATGGGTGCTATATGATAAAATACTAGTGTGAATAAATCCTTTTTCACATAGATTTTATAGTTCTTTCACCAACTCCATTAATTCCACAGAGGGAATTTTATATGTAGTATATGATATTAGTCTTAAATCAACGATTAAATCAATGGAAAAAATCAAATTCACACTCTAGTGGATGTCACGGTAATTCCTCATGAAATTCATCATTGTATTCCTATATAATAGCTACTTACAAAATTGTAATATTATTATTTACATCCATATATTTTGTTTTCTCTTCTTCCATATGAATCTCTTTTAGTAGAGATATTGGGGTGGATCTAGATATGAATCAAATGATAATGTTTATTATCTAAAAATACATAATTCAACATACTCATCATGAATCATAATTTCTGTCTTCTTATAATAAATTTTTTCATCATATTTTCAAATCTAGTCCATACCAAATATTATATTGAATTCAACCATAGGTATGATGATATGGTAAGAAAATAAATCATATGTATGTCTCATAATGTGGACTACATGACACATCCTTATTCTTGTGAGAATTATAAAATGGGTTTTGACCAAGAACTCCCTTTTTAATTTTAATTGTAAATGTATAGTTTTATTGGAAAACTAGGAAGATATAAAAGACTGTGAGGATCTATAATCAAATAAATAAGCATCTAAATTTCAATACACGATTAAATTATCTAGTAACACATCATTGGGTACTTACATCTCAGTTTTAGTGATCTCATAATCTTGGACTTCTCCCCTTGAACACTTCTTTAATAAATTCCCGTGATTTTTTAGGAAATCCATTATATAGTGCCCCATCTTCCAACAGTTGAAAAACTAAATAAGTGATTTTTATTTCTTCCCTTTAAATTATTTAGCCTAATCACCTTTATTGAAACACTTTTAACAATCTCCCAAGACCTTAAATCATTTCCAAAGATGATTCTTTCCATAGTTCTCACAAGATAGAAATTGCTTCATTATATTTTTATTCATTGATGCATTAACTTTTTCTAGGTGCTCAATCAACCTTTTATTTTATTGGATTCCCTTTAAAATGTAGGATACAAGGAATTACTTCTCAGTTTTGTTGAACATTTAACTATTTTATCATAGGATGAATGTTTTTGAGAGACCATCATGGTTTGGAGACTTTGATGAAGCCTTTAAAATAAATGGTTGATCATTCACTATATTTCAAGTATATAGTTCTTAGCATACCTAGAAAAACTTGTAAAGGTAACCTCATACTCATAAAAAACATTATCATTCCTTTTTCTTTAATCTATAGAACATTCTGTTTTTTTAGTTTATTTTCGATGTGGGAAATATTTGTCAACGAATTTCCACTTAAAAATTTTCCTTTCCATGAGATCAATTTACTCATACAACCAAGTTTTCTGGATCAAAATCCACTATTGATCAGAATTTCCTTTGAGATAGTACAATGAAATTGTATCCTTTTCCTTTTCATTGAATCTCTAGGACATAAATATTTTCTCAAGAGACTTAATAATTTTCCCAGCTACCATTGAATTATTAGTCCCACAAAATTAAGGGTGATTCTATCTCATGAATTAGTCCAACATAGAAATATTTTTTTACCAAACAGGTTTCTATATTAAAAAATATTTATTTTTCTTTACCTATTTAGGATTCCCTAATATATCAATGATCTCGTAAGTTCCTTTACTAGTTGTATTGGATTTATTAATTGGAAAATTTATACATTGTCCATGAGTATTGATACCCTTATTTCTTCTTGGAGCATTTCAAAATAATGTAATATAATGGATTAGCTTATAAAATTATGATTTTATAATCATAATTTATAATTATAAATATGGTGTAACACATACCATAAAATATAAATTTAGTCATTGTTAATCTGATAATCATAAATATGGTTTCTTTAGGGATCTGTTTATTTTCAAATCCTTCACAATGGTTTGAAAAGAAAATTTGATTTATCCAATGCATATCCCCTATGAGTTTAAAACCATGTTTCTAGTAAGGCCCATTATCATACACTAAGGGATGATTTGGTCAAGCATAATATTCCATTTTCAGATTTGTGACCCCTAGGTGCAACTTCTCTAGAATAGCATCCACTTATGTTATCCATACAAGGATTTATTACTATAAAAATCCATATAATATCTTTCTTAACAAAAAATTAGGATATTCTTCTACACTTATACTCTAAGCCTTTAATAATTTTATGTTATATAATCTATGTTTTCATTAATCTAGTTTCCAATATTTCCACTAAACTACCTCTGATACCAATAGTAGTGGCCTCGAATACAATAACCCAATGTTGGGGCATCAATTATTACATTATCATTGGTACAATGAGTAAAATACAAAAGTAATTATCATTATAGTAGTTTTGGAGAACTATATATATACATGATACTCATTTTAAAATGGAATAAGAAATTATAATATAACAAAATAAAATGCTTAGCATCCCTGACACACATTCAGAAGAGTTATCTTCAAAACCTGGGGAAATAAAAAAAATAAGTGTGAGCCTATATACTTCAAAAGATATCATTAATCAATAATAATATTAAATATAACATGGTCAATAAATTAAAAAAATATTTCATTTAATAATTATCTTGATTATGAAATAGTGCATAATAAATATAGAAAGTTAACTAATGGAATACCATTTCCATTTAATCAATGAACTAAAAATGAAATTCATTAAAATATAATATCAATGTGAAAAAATATCAAAAAAATTACAGGTGAATTATTAATGAATGAAATTATTAATTACTAGACTTCATGATCTCAGGCATCATGATAACACTACTATTAATACCTTTCACAAGAAATTTTATAAATATGGGTAAAAATCCATCTAACTTGTCCAATTGATTCATATCATGATACCCTTCAATGCATCGAGGGGATATCTATAACAAAGCCTATCATGATTCCCTCCCCAAAAGGTGTGCCCCTCCAAGGATGGTAATGGGAGAAGATAGATTGTGACAACTGAGTCCCTTCTTCAGTAGGCCTTGAGATGGAGACTGGCATCTTGTTTATATTAAACACACAAATGAGAGGCATTACCCTCAAGAGAAAATAAATGAAAGAGAGAGATAAGATAGACACCAACTGAATCCTATTTAGACTACCAAATTGAATAAAATCTACAATAAAAATATGTAATTTCATTCAATTGCTACTTAAATAGAGTGGAAAATTGAAAGTACCAAAATAAATGTAAAGACGAAAGTGAACACGAATACCAAATATGTCTTACTAAACCCAAACCTAGCAACAAACATCCTAGAATTTAATGTTCTCCAACTGATGTGAAAACAATTTATATATATCTTGGGTGAACATAATACTATACTCAAAAGGATCCTCCCCAGAGCCTCCTGTGAAAAATGTAAAGAAAACATGCCAAAGCACAGTGAACAACAAGTGAAACTAACTTTTCACCTAAATAGGTATACTAAGTTCCTAGCCTCACTAGATATACTCTCAATAATTATCACATACAACAGCATACAATATAATAAATAATATAAATGGTTCCCAACTACCTCTTCACCAATGGTTTTACGCTCTTCCTGAATTTCGTACATCCTATGAAACTCTCTCTAAAAAGGCTAGCTCACAGACACCTGGGAGAAGCCCCACAATATGCACCTTGTGCGACACACTACTACATCCATATAAGAAAAATTAATCATCTAGATTTTTAGAGCCATCATATCCCATATAACATGTATCATACATCATGTATTCTACCTCAAGCCATTATATACCATACACTATGTAAGTATCTTCAAGTCATTACAGCTTATACACATTGTACCTATAGTAGTCCTTATGAAACTACATCCAGAATACTTATGTGTGAAATAAAAACAAATAATTATATACCTATACACACATTTATGGTAAAAACTATCCTCCATGAATACTGGAACCATTAACTGCCAAAAGAAAAGAATAGGGCCAAAGGGTGTAGTCATCCATCCATCCTCCCACCAAGATATTGGGGAAAACACCCCACAGGGCTCCGAATACCTATGGTGTTAGTCTCCCTAACCAACATGGTGGATTAGTGTTTAGAAAAAAACATACATGATATAAAATAGCTCACAACCACACAATGTGAATAACTTAGTATCATACTCAACTACAGCTAACATCTCCCGAACTCTCTGTTGCCTCTAATAAGAATAGATATCCTATAACCACACAACCATTTAAAGAGATACATTGAATTTTTTAATTCCTTTTCATCAGTTTCACTTTATGTTAATTAATTATTTAACAATTAATCCACCATTAAAGTCTCTACATTTCATTACATTAAAATCACATAAAAGTTCTATTCCCTCCAAGCATAAGCAAATTGAGTCCACAGCTTCTTAGAATTAAAACCTCAAAAATGTATCCCAGCAAGCTAAAACCCCATTGGTAAAACATTTATTCATTTATTAACATCATTAATTTTTATATTTAATGGTATTCTATGAAAACATTCTATGATTCCAAACACAAGGGGCTAAACACGATGAGTAGATGAACTACCTACTGTGTCTTCACCACCAATAATAAGAGTGTATACTCATTAAACCACAAGAAGCTAAACTCAAGAAGCATGTGGCATACCCTGCATGTTTTTTCCTATCTTAGAAGAAGATTAACTAAAACCATCTTCCTCATGCAGTGGGAAAAATGAAAGTATACAAATAGTAACATGGCCATCAACCAAGAAACTATTTCAAACAAGCATCTTGCTTTCATGATAACAAGTAATCCCAACATCAACCTAGTCTATCATCTTTGGTGTCCTCCTCAACACCCACATACACATATCGATTCATCTTGCCACTCTAAGTGTAAAATTATACCACAAAAATCAGGCCTCCACTCCCCCACAAACCATAACATCCCTCCCGGATCATCTATCCCATACTCTTGCCACATTTGGGCCTCCCTACCGCACATACCACAACATCCCTCCAGGATCACCCATACCAGGATCACACCACATCAAAAATAGTAGGAACAAACATAGAAACTGTGATCTTATCCCTAAATAATGCATTCATCCTTCACACACAATGATCTATCATACCTCCAAAGCACAAGGAACTCGGTATTTATAAGTAATCGGGAAACCTAGGCTCTATAAAGGCGTTATCTTTTATCACAAAAATAGTTCTTATTCTTTATTGAATTAAATGATTCATTGTTCATAGGATCTAAATATGGGAAATCTAAGAAACAATATATCTCAAGATATCAAAAATTAATAAAACAACTAATTTGACATGACTTTAATTATTTTATCAATATTAATCATCATGCTTCTAGTTCATTAACCAATTGGATTAAATATGCACACTTGCATCAATTTTATTATCATAAAATTACAAAAACAACACCAGATTCCTTAAACATGTCTCTTTAATCTATTATCCAATTAATTATCACTTAATTCCATATTTGCGTTCTTTACCAATTTTACATTCTAAACCATGAAAAACAGCACTTCATAAATACCACACAATCTATAAAATCAAAAGTTAACTCGTTATCATGTTTCAAATAACAACATTTCCAAGTAATCAATATCAATTATTTAATTTTGTTAAGCTAATTAATTAGGCTGATTCCATTATGATTCAATGGGATAAATCAAGATAACTCTGTAATTTCATGTAAATAAATATAGAAGGATTGAATCCCCTACCTCATAAGGGTATCAATGTTCTATGTACGAGAATGAATCATGCAACAAATCTCCAATCAACCCTCCTCCACAAACATCATCAGTACGAGGATGTCATGGAATAACTGCACAAATAAACTAAGAAAAACCCCATTAGAAACATAGGATATCATCCATTATTTCATGGAAAGAAGAATAAGAAGAAAAGATATCAAACTAGAAGAAACCATGAGAAAAAAAGTAAAAAAACACATTGGATCAAGCTAGCCCACCATGCATCCAAGATGAAAGCCTGATGATTGATTCTCATCAAAGGGGTCTCCAAAATTACAAAGAGGGGGTTTTCAAGTTGGCTATAATGAGAGGGAGATCCATTATAGCTGTAGGACAATGAATAACCCGAGTGACTGAAAATGCCTAAAAGAGAACTACAGTTGTGAATTATAGAACATGTAATACCCTTTCACATCATGTGATCCTCCAAGTTTAGTTTCCACTAAAAAACATGTTACCTCTTCATTGTAATTATTTTTCTAACACCAATCCATTACACGTCGTGAAACCCACATTCATGTCTTGTAGAATATTTACATAGCATGCAATCACCATATTTGTAGCTTTTAGAAACCGAACTACTCCAAACTTCCACTGAGCCTCCTCAGAAAACCTTGGTCTTTGGAAAAAAGGGTTGATCCAAATGGATCAAGAACCATACATTAGATACCTATAAATATATTCTCATCATCTGTAATCCAAAACCAACTGACAAAGGAAACATAAAGTGGTCAATGAAATATCCACCCCATGAGATAACACTCAGGGATCTCTCTACCACAGGAACTCAAACACCTCACCCAGGGAACAATGAAAAACTAAAAAACAACCAAAACCAACACTAAAATAATCTCATGGTGGAGATACCTCTAAAAATACAGAAAACCACAATAATAAATAAGTGAATTCCATCTTACAAACAAAAAAAGGTTTATAAATACAAAATGAATAGTGTTACAAGAGAATAGAAAAACACCAAATAGCTCAGGGTACAGAACATGTATCTATGACTCATGTTCCCAGGTACTCTCCTCCATGCCACCATTGTTCCAAAAGTCACAAACCAAGGGGATATCATGCATGAAAAACACCTTCTCCTAGATGTAATAGAACTTTTCATACTGCTTCTCAAAGATCACATCATCATCAACATCTATCCCTCCCCAATTGATGATGTGAGATTAATCATGAATATAACGATGGAGCTATGACACCTGAAAAAAATTGTACATCCATCTCATTTGTGGGGGAATTTCTATCTTATATTTCATAGCTCTAAAATTAGATAACACTTTGAAAGGTGAAAAAACCTAGGGAGAAAACATAATCCCACAACCAAACCTTAACTACCCATGATGAGAAGTCACCTTTAGAAACACATGATCCCCAACATGGAACTCCAAAGATCTTTTCCTATGATTGGAATAGGAATTATAATGATAATGTGTTTCTTTTATCCTCTGATGAATCACATAAACCATCATTGTTGTATTTTATACTGGTTTCATCCTTATAATTTATGACTCTTCAACCCCATTCCAACATAACCGAGAATGAAAGGTCATCCCTAAAAGGATTCAAATGAAGCCATTCCAATGGTGGAGTGAAAAAAATTATTGTATTTGAACTCTACCAAGGGAAGGTTCCTTGCCCAAAAATGTCCAAAATGTAGGACACAAGAGCACTCTATATATTCATGAGTATGGAAGGTCCACTCTTTCTTACTGTCTATTTGCAGATGAAAATTAGTGTAAAGGCATATATGATAACCAAAATCATGTGGGATACCTCTCTGCACCCCTGAGGTAAAACAAGGATCTTGATCAGAAATTATAATCCTCAGGACCCTGTGGAGTCTCACCACATCCTCCAGATACTTGAAAAAACCTCCACTGAGCTAGACTCCTTAATCAATATAAATTAGGGTGATTTCATCAAACAATCCACTACCACCCATATAGCATCATATTATCCCTGAGCTTAATTTAAACTAATAACAAATTTCATAGAGATTTACACCCACTTCCATTGAGGAACATCTAATGATTAGAGAAAACCATCGGGAACACGATGCTCGTCATTCACCCTCTAGAAGACCAAACATCGAGGCACAAACTCTTCAACTACACACTTTAACCTAGGAAACCAAAATTGAAACACTAAATCTTTGTTCATATTTGTGATGCCAGGATGTGCTGTAAAAGGTGAGCTATGAAAATCACTGAAAAACATCTCACACATCGCCAATGGAATGAATATACTTCCCTCAAACAACACTTGGTGTTGTTAATGCTCGTACCAACCATTATGGGCCTTTCCAAAAATAACATGGTCTCTCCATACCTCCACCTTAAAATCCCCTAACTGGAACTCTTCTACTAGATTCACTAGAGATGACTGAACCATCATTTGAAAAAGAAAACTTATACCCCAAAATTGTACCATATTGAGTTAAAATATTGAATGTTCTTCCATCACTCCCCAGGAGTCACTAGATTCATGCATTACATCACTACGTGACTTCCTGCACAGTGCAGCAGCCACAAAATTCCACTTTCCAAGTGTATACAAAATCATGAATTTAAAATCCTGTAACAACTCCATCCACTGATTCTAGCATATTTTCAAGTCACATTAGGAGAAAATATACCTCAGGCTCTTATGATCAGAGAAAACCATAAAATGATCACTGATTAGGTAATGTCTGTACATCTTCCTGGAAAACACCACCACTACCAACTTGAGATTGTGGGAGGAATAGTTATTCTCATGTGGGCGTAACTACCGTTACCCATAAGAAAATAATGATCTAAACTATAATAGAACATGAACCAACCACAAACATGAAGCATCACAGAAAACCTCAAAATTAATCCCTTTGGTTGGAATATAAGGAACTAAAACACTAATCTACTTCTCCTTTAGATACTCAAAAGACTTCAAACACTATAAAGTCTACACAAATTCCTAATACTTTCTAGTCAATGCTATATGAGGATTTGTAACCTTAGATAAATTGGTTATGAACCAACTATAATATCATGTATGACTTTGGAAACTTTGCACCTCTACAACTATTTTTGGGTCTTCCCAGGACACAACTACTTATACCATCAACAAATCCACAATGAATCACTAATGGGAATCAACATGCCCCAAGAAAAAGAATTCTTGATCCCAGAACTCATACTTTGAAATATTCCCAAAAACATCTCATGGGGAAGAACTCCTATAGAGGTATACAGTTACATTGCATTCTCCTTTTTAGAGACAGAGTACACAAGGATGTCATCGACACAAACTACCAAAATCTTATCCATGAACTCATGAGACACAGTGTTCATTAACCCTAAGAACACTGCTAGAGCATTAATCACGCCGAACAAAATCACAACAAAATCATAATTCCTATGATAACAATGTAAATCAGTATTCGGGATATCCTCATCATTCACACACATCTAATGATATCTTGACTAAAAATTGATCTTTGGGAACTAACTTTTACCCTTTAGTTGATCAAATAAATCACCCATCTGTTGGAGATTATAGAAGTTCTTCATTGTCACCTGGTTCAAGAAACAATAGTCGATACCAAACCAAAAACTATCGTCATCCTTCTTTACAAACAAAATCAGTTCCCCCCACACTGACTCACATAGCCACACAAAACCACACTAAAATAGATCGTTGGACAGTGTATGTAGCTCTCACAAATTTGACCGCACCATTCTATGTGAAGACATTAATGTAGAAGAAAATCCTTGATGTAGTTCAGTCCCAAACTCGATCTCTTGTTAAAGGGGTAACACTACAACCTCCTCAGAAAATACATCAATGTAGTCTTGTAAGACCCTAGAAAATTTATACTACTGAACCTATGATGAACACAACATCATCTCATTTATCAAGGATGATAAGGATGAAACACACCTATGACCCATCCAAGAGTCTTTCTCTCCAACTAACACTACTATCTCTATATCAGCATCAAAGAACACAACCTACCTCCTAAATAAATATATTATTGCTTACACCAAATACAACTAATCCATGTAGAGGATGATTTTATATAGTTGTATCTATAAATATAATAAATCTACCCAAGAGAGGTGCTTCCCCAGCACTATCTCACAACCTCTATATACATCAAATAAGTCAGCTCGACCTCCAACTCATGTAGTTAGCGCCAAGGGTACTATAATTCTATCTTCCTCAAGTCTAAAAGCATGTACAAAGGAAAGTGATAAAAAGTGCATCATTCCAATAACAAAAATTGCATGCACATAAGTATAAAATAAGAAAAGAGTACCATGAATGATTTCTGTCTCTCCCAGTGCTGGCAACGCTAAGGCATGGAGCTAACCATGACCTACTCCATAACCTCTCTGACCCTTCTAACAACCATTTCCATAGTTTTTCTCTTCTCTATAGGGAAGGGGAATGTATTGGGTTTTCCTCTACCTTCCCCACCTACTCTCTATTGGTCCTAAATTGGAGAAACCTACTACATCTATCTTGGTAGGAACTGCCTCAACAGAGAAACCTGAATTAGAACAACTGGCGCACACTTGCTTCTCAGAATGTTCAAGCACTATCAGCTCTGATGAACTCAGACTCCATAAGAAAAACATGCATTTGATTCCTTAGAATAGGTCTAAGAGGTGCTGACTCTAGAGAAACAATACATTCAGGGATAAGAACTACCCGCAGCTAACGAGGAGATCTTATGTCCTAACAACTGTGAATATCATACCACATATCTTCTTCATGAGGAATCTTGGAGACTCCCCTCTCATGATGATCTGGTTCTAGATAACTTCCAATTGATGACCTCTTCTATCACCAGTATCTCGAGATATATCTTTAGTGTAAACAAGGTGACCTAGCACTGGAACTGTGTATGAAAATCCTCTTGGAAATTCTTTTCCCTAGCCTCCTCATAAAAAAATTGGTCTGATGCATATCACAAAATATTTCTAAACTGAATTATGAACTCTCGCACACTGATGACCCACTACCGTAGGGTGGGTAGATCCTGGATAATGTCCACCTTTATGGTTAAAAAAATAAACTCAACTCTAAATTAGTCTCATAACACCTCCCACAAGATTACCAACTCATCGTGACCCTTGGGGAACAAGAATCACCACTATATAACTACCCCACATAGCATCATCAAAACCAATGAAACCCAATGCTCCTTCTGAGCACAGGTCAAACTAATGTCTATCTCAACCTCCTACAACTAGTCTCCTGTGACTACATATAAGATGAAGCTTTCTTACTTCAGTATACTATGGAGATGAAACTCTTGGAGTGTCATCCTCCAAGGGTTGTTGTCTTCAACCTCTACTCACCGGCAATCAGATAACACAACCTAACAAACATTTTCTACATGAACCTAATGAGGATGTCAGCATAGATCCATACATCCAAAGGAACAAAATAGTTAGAGATCCTAAACCTAGAATATGGAAGACCATAACATTAATTAATAATTTTATTTTATTATTTTTAGGTTAACCAATCCCAATTTCTACCCATTCAAGCACTGGCATAAAGAAAAATGATGCATGATCCTTTCCTAGGTCTCTACCCTACAACCAATATCACATATTCATATAGCCACTATGAACTTAAAGGTTCATGTACCATATCATAGCAGGCCCTAAATACAAGTGTCTTAGCTGATCTCATATGTTTACAGTGCTTTCTAAACTCAGCTGACATGGTTTTCCAACCAGCTCATGCAACCTCACCTGTTCCCAAATCCAAACTCCATCCTATCACTCAACAAAAAAGTTGATACCAATCTGTCACGTCCCCCTCCCAAAAAGGTGTACCCCTCTTAGGTAGAAAATGTTTTAAGGTAGATAGTGACACACAATTTCCTCCTTCTTTCATCCTTAGGTTAGAGACTAGAATCGAGGGTATAATAAACACACGGATAGAAAATATTACCCTCTAAAAGAAAACATGAAAAATAAATAAATAATAAAGAAAAAAACCTACTCCATCTTAGAAAACAATATAAAAAAATTTATAATTCACATCTATAATGTCATGAATGAACGACAACAAATGAAAGGAAATAATCATCTAACAAAAGAAAAGTAATGATGGCAGTGACCATGAAGGCCAGAAAGCTCCTCCTAAACACCAAGCAAGTAGTAACTTGGATAATCACCAACCTACTCCAAGAGAACTAAAAATAGTTTTAATATATTATGGGATTATAAAATTATACTAAGTAGGATCCTCTATAGATCCTCTCATGGAAAAGGTAAAGAAATAATGCTAAATCATTGTGAACAACAAGTGAAGCAAAATTTTCACCTAAATAGGTAGACTATGTTCCCATCCTCTCCATGGATAGTATCACCAAGTATATCATAAAATAGCATATAATATAATAAACAATATCAAGGGTACCCCACTACTGCTTCCTTGCTGATTTTATACTCTTCCCCAATATCACACATACTAAGCATCTCTCTCCAAAAAGGTTATCCTACAGACACATGGGTGGAGCACCACAAGCCATTACAACACATTCACTAAGTAAGGATCCTCAAGACATCATAGTTTATACATGTTATAATTATAGTAGTCCTTAGGAAACTATATCCAGAATACTTGTGTGTGAAATAACCACAATCCATCACATACCTCAACACACATGTTTGGGAAAAACTAATTGTTGTTCATACCAGTGCTAGTAAATACCAATAGAAGAGAATGGGGACAAATGTGGTAGTCAGCTATTCGACCTCCCACTAATATGTTTGTGAAAACACCCCCAAGTTTCAGAATCCCTAGGGTTTCAATCACCCAAATCGATTGGGTGGTGTAGCGTATAGAAAAAAAATTACATGATATAAAATAGCTCACAACCACACTATAAGAATAACCTAATATTTGAATCAACTACAACTAACATCTATTGAAATCTTTGGATTCTTCTGTTAAGAATAGATATCCTGTAAGTACACAACCATTTAAATAGGTACATTAGACTAATTTATTCCTTTTCATAAATTTTTCTTTAAATTAATTAATTCTTTACCATTAACATGTCCACTTCATATTGCATTACATTAGTATCACAAACAAAGTTACATGCCCTCTAAGCATAAGAAAAATATGTCCATGGATTCTCATAATTACAACCTCATAATTGCATCCTAGAAAGATCCAAACCCCTGGGTTAAACATTTATTCATTTTTTAACATCATTACATTCTATATTACTCGGTATTCTAGGAAAAAAAAATAATCTTCCAAAATAGAAGGGGCTCTACATGGTGAGTAGATAAAATACTCGTCGAGTCTTCTCCAATTATAAGAGGTGCATATACTCATCCAACCATGAAAATATAAGCATTTAAAGAATGTGGATTATCCCATGATTCTTCACATATCGTGGAAGGAGAGTAAAAACCCATCTACCTCAAACAGTGGGGAATGTAAATTAGCAAAACACTAATACGCTCATCGGCCAACAAATTGATTCAAACAAGAATTCAGCTTTCATAACAACAATTAGGCCCCACTTAAATACATTCTATCATCTCTGTTGTCCTCCCCAACACCCACATGCACATCTCGATTAATCTCATCACTCCGGGCATTAACTACTTTCACAAAAACCGGGTCTCCCCTCCCCACATACCAAAAAAAAATTCCATGATTAACTACTGGAAAAATCAATTATACTCATGGTTTATAACCATCAGTATGGCCCCTAAAACAATTGGTATAGGTTATACCCATGGTTACATAAACTATGGGCTACTGATGGTCAGTATAGAGCTATACCCATGGTTTTATAGAAACTGTGGGTATTGATTTGGAGAATTGCATAATACCCATTGTTTTATTTCAACTATGGGCATGTATCTATACCTACAGTTATTGAAATGTGGGTATAAATCTTTGACCTATAAAAAATAAATCCTTCTGGCAGAAGTTATGGTCTGGTTCACATTATGGAACCCAAGCATTCATCCCTAAACATCGCCCAAACCATACCAGTCTACACCAATCCAAAAAAAATAACTAAAAACCCAGTATTATTTCTAAGTAAAGATTAAGACTCTTCCTGAAATACTTGATGACACTAAGTTTGAAATATGGAATCCTTAAATTATCTAGGTTCCACATAAACAATATAAACTTGGGTTTGAAAATACCAGACATGGAACATGTGGTCATAGGATAAGAATTATGGAGAATTGACTGAGTTGAGTGGACAGAAGACTACTCTGAGGATGGAGCATCAGTAAGAGAACGTCTCAAAAAATTCTCACCAAGAGGTTGTCTAGAAAACAGGGCAGAGGTTGGGTGAGAACCAAGAGATTCATTAAGAGAAATTGAAGTTTCAATAGGTGAAATTGGCAGAGGATAAGAGGAGATACCAATAGGTAGTGAACCATAAATTAAAATTGAATAACCTTGGATATTAATAGCTTTAGTGATGATACATGAATAATCCACTAAAATAGAAAAGAATATGATTTGGAACCAGTTGAGGAAAAATTTGATGATGATAAAATAGAGAGCCACTGTTGAAAAGGAAACCACGATTCATCAAAGGCAATAGGTTGTGAGATAAAAACACATCTAGTTGAATCCAAACACCTATATCTATTGAATCCACTTTTTATTTATTTTGAATTTGATTCCAATGAAGGAAAAAATATGAATGATGTCAATATGTGATGAATATGATATTTTTTAAGGGAATTTGTGTCCTTAAGCTAGTTGACGAGATGAAATAAAGATATAATCCTTGATATAAAAATATTTTGAGCTCTAACAAATGAATGAGGATTGGAGATGCATCATAAATCTTGGAAGTTGGTAAGTTCCACCATTGTTTAAGTGATAGAGAAATAAAATTAATATTTTCCATTGGAATAGATGAGATCAATTTTACGCAAATGAAATGAAGTTTAGATATTGGAATTGATGATATAAATCATATAAAAATGTTGGATGAAGAAAATTCTTGGAGTTCATGTGAAGAATTTGTGATAACCGATATGATTTCATAGAGGAGTTTTGACCCATAGGGTGTGGATGATGTTGATCAGTCTATCTCTGTGAAGGTGCTGTGAATAAACAACTTTGAGGCTTCTATAGCCAACATATGAGTCATACTGCCAAATAGTGATGTATGATTGATTACATCTTCAAAGGATTGATAGAAGAGTACTGGCATTCTTATAGGAGTCCTGACATCAATGTAAGACTAATCGCCTACCCAATGACCCAAAGACCCCCGCATGAGTTGGTGGACTGAAGCAAGTGTTTTCAGTTGAGGGGATGTTTGGAAAAGGCATAGAAATGCACTAAACCACATAAAAATCATTTTAATATTATGTTGTGGTCTATAATAAGAGCTATATATGAGTCAAGAACATTTTGAAAATTCATGTTTTTTTGTTTTGTGAAGAATCTATGATTTTAAGAATTATATATTATGAAGAATGAATCATATCAGATGATTCCTGAACTATTCATCAATAATATAAACATAAAAAAATGGATTTAGATTCATGAAAAATGAGTGAGATATAAAATTCCAAAAAAAATGGTAAAGAAGATCAATGTTGAAGTATATTATATGAAATTAAATGAGTTGAAATGAAAGACTTATAGAATAAATTATTCTAAAAATTAAAAGTTAGCATGCATTGATGCTCTTTAAATATCATATAATCCTGATGCTTTGTTAAGCCGTGATTCAAATTGAGATGAGAAGAAGAATATTAAACTCAGATAAAGATATAAAATAAATGGAAATAAAAATTACATATCTTGAAATATCAAATGATGTCACGTTGTGAAGGAAAGTCCCACGTCACAACATGTTCTTGTTGTATAGTTTTCATATAGCTGTGTAAGATTGGGTAGGTGTGTATTTTGGGGAAACTTTTTGATAATAAAAAAAGGATACAGTGAATATATTTTTAGCTAAGATAAAATGAGAATGAAAATGAGAAATTGTATTCCTAGAAATTTAGTGGTGACAATTATCTATTGAGAGTGAGAATATTATAAGATATAGGGGAACACACCAAAGTAATGAATTTAATGAAGTATTTAGAGATCATGGAACTAAGATTAAAGGTATTTATATATTAAAATATAAAAATTATATTTGTGTGATCCTTTGGGAATATATAAAATAGTAAATGACAAAAAAGAGAGTGAGTTTAGAGAATAATAACCTCGATACAACACTAACCAAGAACAACTATCATTGTATTGAAGAAAGAGGATCAAATACTACTTTATAAATGTTTTTTGACTATTTAAGGAGATATTACACTGCTTATACGTAGAGTATACTCTATTTTAAAGAATAAAATCTGATCAAATGCTATTGTTGAAGAACATTTAATGCATTGAAGAAAAAGAATAAGATATTAAGGAAGACCGAACTTGCTACTTCAGAAGATCCTACAGGCAAAAGAGGATGATATGAAGAACCCAACCTACAATATCCCTATCTTGTAAGGTTTTAAGAAGAGAGGAGACCCTTGACTATTGTGTATTTTGGACTGCCCTATGATTGTAGTGAATAAGAGGAAAACCTTTTGATTTCTGCAGTTTGAGTAAGAAGATTAGATTTTGTTAATGAAAAGATGAAAAACAGTTCAGCAATTAAAGATTAAAATAATTAATGTAATTAGGTGGTTCAATAAATATCCTAGAAAATATTTCCTCTCGAAGAAAAAAGTATTTTTGGGGAAGGCCATACATCTGAAACCCATAAACCCTCATTTTAAATTCAATCCCACCACTTATCCTCTCCCACCTTAATCCACATCTCCACATTCCTTCCCTTGGACTCTATCCTTCATCAACTCCAAATTATTTACATGATGAAGGATTGGAATGAAATTGTGAGCCTTGTGGATGATATGAGAAGCTAAGGACTAAAGTCTTATGAGTTTACTTACATCACCGTGATTATAGCATGTGGGAGGGAGGGGCTTCTAGAGGAAGGAAGGGAGTTATTTAATAGGCTAAAGGTGGATGGTTATCCACCTAAGATGTACACTTTCAATTCCCACCATCATGTTTTTTCCAAAGTTGGGTTGTGTTTGGATCACTTGAATATTTTTAAAGGAATAAAGGTAAAAAAATGTACAGCTGCCTCCTATATATAAAACAAACATGTGGTAGAGTATGAAAGCATTGGTTTCATGATGATGGAGCTTCTATTATGAACACAATGGATTCTAAGGTCATCATGAAAAATGTTATTACATACACAACAGTCATATATTTTTATGGTAAAGTAGAGAAGGAGGAAAAAACATTGGTTTTTTTAAAGAGATGAAGAAATATGGTTGTGTACCAACTATTTGAATATACAATACTATCCTTTCAATTTTGGGGAAGAAATTAATATCCGAATACATGATGAATGTAATTCATGACATGAAATAAAATACGTGTTTTCTTGATTGTGTCACCTGGGACACCATGCATGAAATATGTAGTATGGAGGATACACACATATATGTGAATTGAATATTTTCAAATGATGATAAAATGTGGGCTTAAACCTGATAGAAACACATTTAACACTTTGATTTTTGTCTATGGACATAATGAGTATATATTTAATGCTCCAAAAATTTATGATGAAATGTTTGTGACTGGGTTTACTCTGTGTATCAAGACTTATAATGTCCTTCTAAACGTACTGGCTCGATTGGTAGATTGGAAAGCAGCAGAATCTGTCATTCTAGACATAAGGAATAAAGGCTTCAAGCCTATAGAAGCATCTTACTCATTCATGCTTCATCAATATAAAAAGGGAAGAATAATAAATGGGATAGATAGAAGTGAAAATGAAATTTATTATGGTCGCATCTTCACTAGCTTGAAGATTTTCAGAACTTTGGTTCATGTGAACATTAATCATAGATCTCTGATTGTAATGGAAAATGAATTCAATGAATTGAAAAGAAAAAGGAACAAAATTTATTTGGTCATAATTAATTCAATGCTCTTGATATTTTCTAGGAATGATATGTTTTTTCAAGACCATGAGATACTCCACATTATCCATGGGCATGGTTTGCAGATAGGTCTTGTTAGTTATAATAACTTGATGAACATGAATTCCATGAGCGGTGATAGTTTGAATGTAGAAGTAATTTCAAATGGGCTGATGGAAGGTACTGTAAAACCAGAAATTTTCTCTTACAACACTTTTATAAAAGGGTTTAACAGAAAATGGCTCATGAATTATTCTTTGATAATTCTATCAATGATGACAAGTAGAGGAATACCAGCATGTATAATTACATATAATACTTTCATAATAGGATACTCTGAGCATGTAATGTCTTATAAAGATAATAATGTGATCAGATATATGGTTCTACATAACTATGATCCTAATGAACAGTATTACATGATAGTTGTGGATGGATACTGTAAAGAAAAAAAATCAATGAAGTAATGGGCCTTTTAACATTCATGAAAATTATGAACAATTCCCTTGATGATGCATTTGTTAGTCAACTTAGAAAACATATTTAGGAGTATCTGGAGTTCTGAATTTATGAAGACTTTTCCTATGATATCTGATTTCATGTACTCTGGGGGAATTTGTAAATATATGTGTAGTATATGATGTGTTTATATGTTTCCTTTATTTTACACCTCACACTTTTCTTATATTGTAATTTAAATTTCAAGGTAACAACAAAAGAAACTGATCTCTCCATAGCCTGATTCGCCCGAAGGCCTTATTTTTTATTTTATTAAAGATAATCACCCTTATAAGGGTTGAAGGGGAACCCGTACATGACCCGTAGGCCCAAGGCATAAGGCCCGACATGACCTGTAATACATGGCCCGAAGGCCCAGAGGCATACCATGCCCAATACATGACTCGTAGGCCCATACCACTAGAGGTGCCCCTCCTTAGCTTCATCATCATTGATTGCCTTTAGCTCCCCACCTGCATTGCTGATCGGCTAGCATTGCCCCGTACAAAGTTGCACGGTGCCTGGTCCCGATGGTAGTTTCCATACCCTCTCATTCTTCCAATCCGGTTAGCTTTTCTTTTGTTGACTGCTATTGGTGCTCTGATCCACATCTGGGGCCAGCTCTATGTGATCTAGGCTACTCAATGGTCTTCAATGGCCTAAAGGCCCTGAGACTCGTAGGCCCAAACCGGTGGCCCGAAAGCCCGAATCATGTGAATAGTCCAGCTGCTACAATACCGAGCAATGCCTACTACGGTACTGCTATAGTGCCTGCTATAGTACTGCTACAGTAACCTAGAAATTCGCCTCCACCCAGTTTTGAACCTGGGTCTCTTGGATGCCAAGCAGGATCCCTTACCACTCAGGTACGAGCTCATTGGCAAAATGTGGTTGTCAATTAAACCCACCATGATTATGAGTAATCAATTCTAGTACTTGACCCATAATAGAGTTTGAGTTTCTCTCCATCACTAGCCTGATAAACCAGTCTATCCACCTAGAATATTAGAGTGATATTCCTAGTTGATTCATGGTCATATTAGTACTTAGAATTGATTATTTGTGATTTGAAGCCAAATAATCGAAATTAAATTTGACTACATCCTATGGGAGGTCAATGAAGGTTTTACTAGGAATTTCAAACTAAACTATATAGTGTATGATAGATTATTTTAGGAACCAATGTATTTCTATAGCTACATTGAGATGGAATCTAATCATTAACTCCAATAGTTTAGAGTAGCTCATTATCTGATATTACATTATCAAATTGGTTATGAATGTGAATTCCCATTTAGTAGACCCAACTCATTACCATTTCACCACATTTTATACCCATAACATTTCCAGAATCAATATATATTGCACAATCTCCCATATTTTCTCCCCATAAATTTCAATGACCTCAATCTATATTAATGGGAATTCACAATTAATTCCTAGACATTCCAAATGCCTTTCTAATTATCCATGCTTAATAGTCCCTCACATGGTTCAGACATAGAACCTAATATAAGAATACTAGGATGGATTTTGGTGGATGGGATACACTCATGGGTTGGTATATGTTTCCAGGCATCAAGAAATTTCCACTCAGGAATGCTTTCACCTACAAACGAATGATTAAAACACTAGAAAATAATAAATATTTTTGGCATGACTCATCCATACATCTAAATTTCATATCGAAGGAAATGAATATAAAGAAACAACATAGTAAGAAGGTAGAAAAAAATGAAACATGCTAATTAATCCCTCTACTACATCAATCTCCCACCCCTACAACGAAAACTATGTAGCTTCCTCCAATGTCCTCCTGGACCCCTTTGTAGAATATAACTACCCTCCATTTGTATAAATTAGTAAAAGTCCTAAGTGGAAAATGTGGTAAAGAAGATAAAATAAAAACTATAATAGAAAATACCTATCTCATATGACAATACATTCCACATCCCCAATATAATAACCACAATGCCCCATGGTTCAAAACATGTCCCTACAATAATAGAGGAAATAGATTATATTAATTCTTGAAGAAGTGGTTCCATCTATATATTTTTGTTTATCTAGGCTCAATTTTTCTTGGTTATGTTATGTATAGTTTAATTTGGTTGATATTGGTTATTTCTATTTGGCCCAGTTCACATTACATTAGTTTTTTTTACTTTTATTTTTTTATTTCTTTCATACCAAATCCAATTGATTATGTTAATTTAATTTTTTTTTTCTTTTAGTTATGTATTTTCAATGTATGGTACATTTTAAGTTTTCTCTATCTATTTTATTTTGGAATGAATTATCATAAACTGGGAAATATTGGGTCGGTTTTTTTAGATACATGTTTGTTTGGGAAATTTTTATTAGATTTAGTTTAAATTATTTTTATTAATACTATATTGGACAATTTCATTCATTTGGGTTCTTATCGATTCATTTTTACTATATTTGGTTCATATCAATTTGGTTTAGTTCGGTTCAGTTTAGTTCAAGTTGTTTGTGGTTATATTGATTTGGATTCATTATATATGGTCCAATTTTATCAATCATTTTTTATATCATGCTATTTTAAGATATATTAGTTGTACATGGTCCAATTTAGTGTCATCCTTTTTTTCTATTTGAATTCTATGTTGTTGATTTTGATCATTCGAGATCTATTTTGGTTGATCTGATTTACATTACCAAAAAGGTTTGTTTATTTTGCTAATATAGTTTTTTAAAATGTTTGATTCTATTTTTTTATTTGTTTTTATTATATCCTTTATGGGTTTCATTGGTTCTATTTTATTATTTCAACTCATATTGGGTTTACGCTTCTTAATCTTATTTTTTAGGTGTATTTTCATTCATCTTAGTTCATTATGTTTGATGTAATACTAATTGAGGAAGGTTAGGAGATGTCTAATAGGATTATATTGATTATGTATGATTCACTTTTGTACAACCTGATATGATTTCTTTTAGATCTTGTTAGTTTTAATTAATCTTTTCTGTATAGTGTAATTTAATTTATTCTAGACTCACTTAGGTATATTCAATTTTACTCTTTGTTAGAAATGTGGGGTTATTGGGGAAATCTGTGTAGTGAGGGATTCAATTGGTATTGGTTGGTTAGTAGTTTCTTATGTAAAGGGAATCATTTTACTTTTATACTTAAATTTTTTTCAAGGTTGTTGGCTATTTTTTGGGGTTATTAAATGAGAGTGTTCTATGTGTGGGGTATATAAATCATTTTCTAATTTTCCATCTGGATGTCGTTGGTGGAGGTTTGATTTTATTCTTTCGATTCTATTCAGGAAAATTCTAATAATAAATCTATATTACTATTTAGTAAAAAAACATGGTCTGAAATACAAGAAATCAATGATTCTATAAATTTAAAGCCCAATGCATAAAGAAAACTACCTCAAATTCATGGCACTCTTATTACGATGATGGCAACACAAATCTTCCCTTTACCTTTGGCACACATATGAAATTTCTCAATTATATAAGGAAACCTAGCCTCTATGCTCATATTTTAATCGCCAAATATGTACAAGGGGATCCTTACATATATGTTTATACTATCATATACCCCATTACCTTACACATGTATGCATTTTTCAAATATATACATAAGCACACAAATCACCAATATATATATTCACTTGGCCACAAATGAATATATATTTATTTATATGGGAACATATGTATGTATATTCCTACCAACGCATACATGTGCAAGTCACCTTTGAGAATGGTTACCCAAAAGTACCACACCAAGACCAAAATGTTGTAGAAAAAACACCAAAAACGCATCACAATAACACTCCTAAATTTTTAAAAAACAAAAATAATTGAAACAGAACAAAAAATACCCAAAACCCTTGGGAAACCCGCTGCCCCTGATGGGGGTGGCTAGATTTGGACTCAACCTGACCCAAGATGTAAAATAAAATCACACAAGATGTAAAAAAAAAAAAAAATTCATAGAATTTTTTTTCCACAACCAAAATGAAATCCCATGAGGTGTAGCAACTTATTTCAATGTCTTTCAAATTATCATTAACAAAAATTAAATTTTCGCCATTCCAAACACAAGGAAAATATGTTTTTTCCCATGATCTATACCAATTTAATGCAATTAAGCTAGTTGTAAACTATTCTAGAAACATTGTCTCCTCTTCTTACTAAAATCAATAACATCGCTATTCAGAGTGTATTCTATATATAAAAATGAAAATAAAAAATAATAGTGCATTAACATTGAACCTTTAACACCAATATATGTCACCTACATTCACCTTTCACAACACATTTCTTATGAAGGATAGAATTTTCAGACCCAAAATCATATTTTTATAATTCATAGATGAAAATTTCAAATAATTAAAAACAATTTCACCAATAATAATTCAAGATACTCCCATTAAATTAAATATTCAATGGAAGCAATAACCTCCTATGAAATCACAGGGGGAATCTCACATTGAGATCAAAATCCAAATCAAACGACACCACACTGTTTTTAACCACATAGCAGTGATGACCTATTATAAACAATCACGTAGAATAATAAAACCCTTAATTTAGTTAGAGGTTGGATGAAAAATGCAATGCAATAAAAAAGGAAAACTAACAAAATGAATATATAATACCTCTCTGCATTATCCAACTCTTTGGATCTAAGGATTATTTATGTATCTACTCAATTTTAACCTAAATTATCAATAATACTGTTTCATAGGAAGATGCATAACCTTTATTCTTAATCATAAAGAAGAATCCAAATATAATATTATATAAAGTGTTTTATTTCACTCATATACACAAAAATAAAAATAACTAGAGAACCATACAAGAAACATACACATAAATAGGTTGAAAATGGAATGCTAATACATCAATTATGGATATGAAATACATTGATATCTTACCAGTATTAAACAATTCTCAGACTAACTAGTCCTTCAAACGGGTTTACCTCTGTTGTGAATGCCAAAACTTGTGGCGGACCTGAGAGAACCATGATATACCCTAGAAAAAATAATCAATGTTTGAATCTCAGAACCATAAACCCCCTAGGGTTTGAGTCAATGAAATAGGGCAATAGGAGAGAGGAAAAATCTAATTAATTAACGAATTAAAGTAGATGAATGCTTACCTGGAAGTATCGATTAAGAATCCTCAAGAAATTCAGGATAAATGGATGCGGGGGTCTCACACGCTACTGGAGAGGATAAGGGGATAGGGTATGTTTCTAGAGGAGAGGGATCTGAGATGGGGAGGTGGATATCTCTAGAAGAGATGAAGCCGAGAGGGGTTGGGGCAGGGAGGCGGAGGCCGATATGTTGAGGCCGAGTCAGAGGCCAGGAAGTCAAGGTTAGGGATGCGAGGAGAGGGCTAGGAGGGGGAAGAATTAGAGGGGAGGATATGGTTCGCATTGGTGGATCCTGATGAACTTGTGAAATCGGGTAAATTTATACCCAAGGTTTTAACAAAACTCTTGGTAAAGATCAGAATATATCACCTATATGCACGGTTTTCTAAATTTTTGGTATAGATGCATGGGGATATGCCTATTTTCTAGTAGTGATTAGCCATCCCAGGATCACATCACATATGAGACTCCCTACCCAACATACCACAATAGTCTTCCATGCTCAACCATACCAAGATCCTGTCACATCACAAGAAGCAGGAAACAAACATAGAGACTGGGCTCTGGGCCCTAAACAAGGCATTCATCCTTCACACATAATGGGATGTCATGTCTACAAATCATTAGTCACTCAACCTTTACAAGTAAGTGGGAAACCCAATCACAAAAAAAGTCATTATATTTTATCAAACAACTGGTTCTTATTACATCTTGAATTAAATGATTCATTATTCATATATTCCAACTACAAGAAACCTATGAAACAAGATATCTCAAGCTATCATAAATTAATTAAACAATCAATTTAACACTCCTTTAATTATTTTATCTACAATAATCTCTATGATTCATGTTTTTTAAATAATTAAACTAAACATGCACTCTAGCATCAATTTGATTATCATCAAATTATAAAAACAACAATCCGGTTCATTAAATATGCCTCTTTAATATTTTAGCTAATTAATTATAAATTGATTCCATATTTATGTTCTTTAACAATTTCACTAGCTAAAATTATCACAACAAGAACTACATATATATCACACCATCTAGTAAATCAGGTGGCAGTCTGTTATCACGGTACAAATAACAACATCGTTAGACGATAATTATGAATTATTTAATTTGGGTCAAGTAATTAATAAGGTAATTAAATTTCGATCAAATTGGTTAAATCATGTTAACCTTATGATTACATGTAAATAAATAGAGAAGCAATGAATCCCTAACCTCAAAAGGCTTTCAATATTCTTCACATGATAATAAATTATGCAACGGATCTA
This sequence comes from Viscum album, assembly GCA_963277665.1. Lineage (NCBI taxonomy): Eukaryota > Viridiplantae > Streptophyta > Magnoliopsida > Santalales > Viscaceae > Viscum > Viscum album. Next base: position 1,415,642,017 of record OY728142.1, read on the forward strand.
TGATCACCCTTCCCATAAGAAATACTTCCATATGAGGATTCCACAGCACAACCACACCAACAACAACCAAAATAGATCTCATTAGAAACATGGGAGAACATTTTCCATCATGTGGTAAAAATAATTGGAGGAAATTAGATTAATCTCTAAGAAACTGCTATAAATGAAAGGAAAAACACACCTTTGATCAAACCAGCTCACCATAGATCGAAGTTAGAATCCTAATGATCAACTCACATAGAAGGGATCTTCAAAAATCTGAAGGGGGGGTGGGGGTGTTCATGTCACCTATAAGGAGAAGTAGAGCCACTTCATCCATAGGGTAATGAATAACTTGAGTGGTTAAAAAATTTTAAAACTGAACTACAGTGGGGAATTTCATGGTTTGTAATCCCCTTTCACATCATGTAATCCATAGGGTTCGTTTTCCATTAGAAAACACATAGACTCTAAATTTTGTTTTCTAACCATGATTAATTACATGTCATTAAACCTGATTGATTTCAAGTAAAATTTTTACACCACATGAAATATCCATGCTTTCATCTTCTAGCAACCGAAATACTTTAGAGTTCCTCCAAGTCTCCTTCGATCACCTCTGTATTCAGAAACATTAAAAGGGTCGATACATGTGGATACATGCCCTTACAAATCTCTACCCATATCATCATGTTCAAATAATACCTCATGTATATAATAATATATTTAATTTATGAATAATGTACGTTGTCAAAAAATATTTATAGTGAGTAAAAGATATGGATTTATTAATATTTACCTAGTTAATCAAATAAATTTCGAAATAAAAACCCTTTGTAAAAATTATATATCGTTTAGTAAATAGAAATGTATGTCATATTATAATATTTAAATCTAATATAAATTAAATTTTTAATTAAAAAGTATCATTATAAAGTGATTGTTTCCAGAAAAAGTAAACAATCACCATAGAAAATGAGATTGTGCAATAATTTTTACATATTTAGTAACTTTTAAATTATAAAACCTTAAAGAATAAAACTAAAATAAGATTTATTCACCAAGAATACGTATTTATTCACATTCAATAAATCAAATGGGTGGTATAACCATTATATAAAAGTGGATGGTTGTATATTAATAAATATAACTTAATAAAATGGAAACTGAGATGAAATCCCTTACCTCGTGTTTTAATTTAGTTGAATTTGATTTTACCTCTTATATAATGGTTTTAAAATGTTATAAAATTATACCAGAATCAAAAACTTATTTATAAAATCTTATAAAATCATATTATAACGTTTACCATCCATTTGTTAATAATATTTCATTATTTTCATTCTTTAGGTGTTAATTACCTTGTTTCCTAATTTTTTTTTTGTTAAAAAAGTTTTCATTCTTGTACATGGGATATAATTCCATCATCTAAATAATGATAGTAATTTTATAAATACCATTTTTATTCATTATATACATTATTTGAACCATTTTTGAATTTTGGTCATGGAAAATAAGTCGCATCGCTTCATGAAGATGGTAGTTCATACGTAAACATGGCTGACAATTTTATTTCACATTCGATGTAAGTGGAGACGAATATAGGTTACATCATTTTCATATTGACATATAACTATATGTGAGATAATGGTGTTATTATACTAACATTATTTAAAAATATTTAATGTATTTGGAAGAATAATTAAAAATAATAATTATTTAAGAACATTACCACTTCTTCAAATGACCTCTTTAGTTTTGCACTGATATCCTTCTTAGGAAAATTTGCACTTCTACATATAATTATATGTGAGATAATGGGGGAATGTATGCACATGAAATTTTTGAAGAGAATCAATTAAACAAACAAATTAATTAGTAAAAAATCCTCCAAAAGGTTCATTAAAACCCATAGAGGTTATATGGTATAAATATATCTAGAAAATAGGTTTCAAACAATTTTTCGGTTCCTTTTTACTCTTCTCGTTTAATTTTAACCCAAGGTAAATCAGTTTTTACCCTAATCGTGGTAATTATTTTTTACTTCTTTTAATATTATAATGGTCAAAAAATAATTTTACCTTATTATATAAAATAAATTATTATTGTTTAAATTATCGAATAATTTTTTCCAAATTCATTTCACATAAGTGTCAAAATAAAATTTACAATTTTACCTATAGATGTGATGAAAAAGTGGGATTCAAAAGAGAAATTTCCCATAAATATATAAGGATGTAATATCAAAATTCAATATAAAACTAATTCCAATGACATAAATTGTATTTATTTTTATATAATTTAACTAATTTTACTTTAAAACATATTTAAAATATAATTTAAAATTGTAACTAATTTAAAAAAAGTAAATTTTCAATAAAAATCTGTATTTCATTTTTCATCGAATAATGATACTTTTTGAAAAATAAAAAATAAAATCACCCAAATATAATTTTGATATGATGATATAAAAAAATAGGACCATTTAATCAAATTCATTTCCTAAAATTTTGAAAATTTAATTTTATTATAAGTGCTCCAGATGCGACAAAACCGTATTCTTTTAAAAAATATAGTTTTCTAGAAAATATTTCTATTTCTTTAATATTATTCTTACTTTATTTATAATCATTATATAACCTTTTATTTTATTTTATAAATTTATGAAGAAAAAAATTTTGTAATTAAATATATATTATTCATTCTCAACAACTTAACATATAGGTTATAATGCCCATGTCTAAATAATATTTTGATAGATTATTTTCATTTAAACCTTGTGTTTTGTGCATCAAAATATATTGAAAAGGTCACATTTATTTAAAATAAAATAAATCATCATGTCTCTATGTATTATAAAAATAAGTCTGAAATACAATTTATAGTTCAAAATCCTGTTTTTTCATAAAACATCCATTTAAATCCCACACTTTAATCCCATTGGAAATATTATTTTGAATAAACATTAAAATAATATTTCACTAAAGAAAATAAATAATTAATGGTAAATAGAAATAAAACATGGAAAGCTAAAATAGAAATAAAATATCCAGATAGTACTATACCAAAATAGGTGAAAATAAAACTATATAAGCTATAATTTAAAACCGTAAAATTGGGAAAACTCCCTAAATTCACAATGGATGTGGTAATGTAGAACTTTTAAATAAATAATTTTAGACACCCTCAAATATTGAATAAAACTATATCTTCTATATCTTCTACTGGGTCCTCGCAAAAACAACATCACAAATCTAGTCATCACTAACGCTGGTGAATAAGTCCTCGTCTGTTCCATGATTCCTACCCAAGTACCGAGGATTACCACAAAGTTTGAATAATATATCCAACCACATAACATTAAATTTTCTTATTAATAAAAAAATTTCCAAATACCATAAATATATAAAAAAAACCAAGATCCAACTCAAAATAGAGATCAATCTATTTTAGAAAGTGATTTCGAAACAATACTAAATGGGTTTCCAATAAAATATAATAAAATATTTAGAAATTAATTATGAAGTTCCAACTGATCATTGAAATAATCCTTTTAGAATTATGAATTATGACAATTTTTTTAATCCATGTAAGAAGAATTATAAATTAGTTAAAAACATATTATTCTAGATATCATTTTTGAGGTATCCAAATATACCTTTTAATACATGAATTAATCATTTAGAAATTGTTTTGAAAAAAAATTAACAAATTACATCAAAATACCTTTTACAAAATCATTTAGAAATTGTTTTGAATCATCTAATTTTGAAAATCCATTTGAATAGAAATAAAATTTAATTGAAACTCGACTTTCCATTCAAATAATCCTAAGATAAATTTAATATTATTTATAAACACCCAAATAATTATTTAAAGCACAAAAATTTAGGGTTCTTGAATTTAAAGACAAATAAAAGGGGAATAATTCCTTAAATTGATGTGGAAGAAGTGAAAACCCAATGAACAGAAGATAATGTGGATCTAATAACACATTATACACCCTAGAAATCAATACCACACAGAAATGAAACTCAAGATTAATCATAGGTTTTGGCCAAGGGTGATCCAAAAAAACTAAGGTAGAAAAACAAGGGGGACAATAAAGGGGGAGTGGAAGGGAACCCTAACTAAAGAGTGACCTAATGAAATGGGAGGGAGAAAGGGATACCGAACATAAGGCTATGATAGTAGATGCACTAGCATATAAGGGGATTGAGGGAGGTTATACGAGGTGCCTTACCTGGATGCTTGCATTTTCCATAGGGGTTAAGGGAGCGGGATACTCTATTTAGTGGGATTAATGTAGACAATGGTATTTTATTAGAATATAAATTTTTAAAAGACTATTAATTGTGCATGGTCTGGACACATGGTCATCAAAACCTTTTTCCAATCAATCAAGTCTTTCTAGAGGGTCTAGGGGACCTTATAAGGTTAGGCCATAATGTTAACTTAACAGTGTGATTGGATCTATTAAAAAATTAATGTCACAAGTATGGTTTCAACATGGTTAGCACTAACCATATGGGATAATAGTCCTCCCTATAATAAAACAAAAAATATTGAAAATAACAAATGTGTTTAACATAAAAATTAAGGGAAACAACATATGTTAATGAATAAATATAATAAATATTATAATATAAGAATGGAAAATCTCTGTAATATAAATATTTTTCCCCTACAAATACATGGATAAATGGTTTATTCAAAAAGTAATGGGCCTTAACCCCATAATGTGGACATGATCCAGAAAACTAGAAGACCTACTAAGATTACACTGAAAAATTGATGAATTCATCCTCAATATAGAAATAGTACGAAACATAATTTTTTATTTCCTCATCCTCAACAATCATAAATAACTATAAAAGGGTACCATCTCAAGCCTAAAGGAAACTAAAATAATATAAAATATCACATATAGTTTTCTCCCAATCATATTATTTCTCTACTAATACACCCACTCTCTAAAATATTTATCAATACCAGGATCCAGTATGATTAATATCCTCATAAGAAAGAGTATAAATCCACAAGATAAAAAAATAGTCATAATGTACATCATAAGAGAAGAATTATTCATAATGATTACAATGAAATTCATATATTCTATAAAAAGAGACGATTTTTAAGTGATCAAGATTCATCCCCACTTCAAACATGTGAAAATAAGGTATTCCAAGTGGGTAGGGGGACACATCTTAAGAACTAACTAAAATAAGGGCAACCATTATAAATAACAACATAGTTATAGATATGGTTGATGTAAAGTGACTCAGGACTTTTAATTCAAAAAAACAATCCCTCATTGAATCCAACTAAATAAATAAAACATATCACTCATTCTATTTACGCAAATAATTATCCAAATCTCTTCATTTATATCCATTTAACATAATTTTCTCATCACTATATTGATGTCATATTAAATCCATGAAAAAACTTATCCAATATATGAGGTAGAGGTATTAGGTCAAAAAATAATACTATCACTTTAATTAATTAAACAAAATGAAAAACAATCACTAAAGAAATACTGTCTCTAAGATGTTCAATATTTCACTAAGAGTACACAAGTAAAACCCAAAGATCACTACTAAAATAATAAAACTTTAGAAACTCAACCAATCCCATGAATTATAAGAATAAGTCTCCAAAAGATGACTTCTAACTATCATCCATCTAAAATATAATAATAATAAAAACATGGAATGACATCATAAAATATATGACCTTTCTTAAAAACAAATATTAACAATCATAAAACATGTGAAAATGATATAAAAGTGTGCAATAATTTAAAAAAACTGCATAATCATGAAATTTTTAAATAAAACGAAAAACAACCTGAAAATATGGAACATTCATAAAAATAGCTTTTCTTATCCCTATAAACCTAGCTACTCTCTAACATATTAACTCATAAAATTGTTAGTAGAGATTAGTGCTTTTACACACAACCATTTTAAACCTAGTGACATGTTAACCTATTCACACGTAAAATTATGAGTAGATCTAAACTCCATCACACTCAACCTTTATAAAACTAGTGACTATCTAACCTATTCACACTTAAAATTGTGAGTAAAGTAGAATGTAATCACACTCACCCTTTATGAACCTATAAAGTTACTAACCTTTTCATAGGTAAAATTATTAGTGGATATTAATGCAAATAAAGTCATCCTCTGTGAACCTAGAGATATTAACCAATTCGCATAACATTTTTGTATCATAAGATATAATCATTTACCCATTGAATTTGGGGGATATATAGTTCTAACCCATCTCATAATCTATGAAATTATGTTTCACTTTAAAATCATACATTCATTATTAGATAAATAACCCATGGAAAAAGAATGGGTTTTATAAATGACTAAAAAACATCCCAAAACACGAACCTAAGAAATAATAGAATATCATAACTCTCATTTTATACAAAAATAATATCATAATAACATTTTAATGGTGAAAAAACATCACTTTATCAAAAATGAACCTTGGACGGTAAATATAATAGAAAATACATACATTTTCACAAACCCATTTTATAAAATTAATGTAAATATTTCATTCAAAAAATATAAATTGACAGGTATAAATTTTGAAAACCTTATTATTATTAGTTCATAATAAAAAATTCATTCAAAATTTTTTTTTCAATAACATCAGTGGAAATACTTTAAATACATTTACATTTAAAAATAATACTTAATAACATAAACATGAAAAATAATACAATGTTTTCAATAAAATCAATTGAAATTCATTGAAAATTATTACCTTTAGAAATAATTTTTAATCATGAAAACATTAAAAATAGATAATTTTCATCAAAATAAAATGTATAATAGATTATAAAACTTATTTATTTTTAAATAATGGAAAACCCATTTTGATCATTTTGATAAATCTTGTATATGAAAACCCACATCATTTAAAGGATTATGAAACCATTAATGTAAAATTAATTAAGGTAAAATCTATCAATGTAGATAAAAACAATTTTATTTTATATTATGCAAAGAAGAACATTTTCTGAAATTAAAAGCATTGATATGAAATAAAAAACTAAAAAAAATTAGAGGAAATTATTCTTAACAAAATATATTTTAATGAAATAATAGAATTATTATGAAATATGAGTTTGATGTGAAAAAATATTTCCCAAGAAAATTATGTTTAAATACAAAATGAATTTACAATTGGTTAAAATATATAAATATTTAAATATAACAGATAAATAATTGTTAATGCGAGCCAAGGAAAATATTTGATTCATGAAAACCCATTACGAATTCAGTAATTTTCAAGTAAAATGTAATTGGAATATAGGAAATAATACGGTTCTATTAATCCCATGACTTAAATCAATTATTATGAAAAAAAATAAATTATTGGTATTAAATAAATTATATAAACAATGAAAGTGTCCATAGCAATAAAACTTATCGTAATAAAGAGAAGGTTCAATGAAAAAATGTTTATCTCATATCTTTTCTTAGTGTATGACACTATAATCTCCTCAAAAACAGATATTGATAACTTAAAATCCTATTTTAGAAGCTTAATTATAAACATTACCCTTTTATAATCCATATAATAAATATTTATGATGACTAAATTAATTATTTATAACTTATTATGACCACAAGATGTTTAAATTTAATTGTTTTGAGAATGTTTAATAATTTTGATTTCATAAACCAACATTTTATATCATGTTTTTTGTTATATATAATCAAATTTTACCTAATATATAACTTTTTTTTAAATTTTTTTTATTTCATTGAATATATATTTTGGTTATGTTAATGAAAACTGATTTGACAACAACTTATTTTGGTAAATTTTTCAAATGAAAATGTTAGATTAATAATAGGTAAAATACATAAAATAATATTTCCATAAATATATACTAACAATTATTTTATTAATATATTATAATATTATTATTTTTATTGTTTTCAAAGTCATCCATAATCTTATTTTAAAGCATTTTTCATTTGGATGGTTAAACCGATTTAAACTTGAACAAGATTTAGCTCAATTGATGAGTACGGTTAAAGTTTTATTTCTTATGGAATAATATAATTATAAAAAAATAATGATTTTATTTTTATCTTTTCATGATGTATAACCACATTTGAATTTTTTTTGATAATATTATGGATATATAAATGAAAAATGAAAAAATATTTCATCATAGAGGTAGTAATCTTCAGGTATGTATGATTAGCATTCTCATTTATCAATTCATGAGATCGAGAAAGTCGGATATTAAATTTAAATTTTATAATAATGATTATATAATATATATCATATTTACCCATCATTCCCACCATTATTACCAGCCAATAAATTTGGTAACAAAAAATAAATGGCATCGTTTCATGGAGGCAGTAGTCCGTGTAGTTCAGTAATGATAATTTTCTTTTTTTAAGTGGATGAAAATGAATAAATAATAGTTGTAACACTAATATAAATAAATAAAATTATAAAAATTATAATCAATTAATAATATTATTATGGTGATAATATATTTTTATGATTAATATTAAGAATAAAATCTTAAGGGGGATACCACAAATTTTGGAGACTTGTTTTTTCCTTGGAGGTTTACTTGAAATTGAATGGATTTGAAAAAATATGAGTAAAAAAGGGATTATTTTTTTGGTATAGGTATGAGGAGTAAAATTAGATAGTTTTTTTAGAGAAATTTATAAGTGATGTGTGTGTTAAAATTTGTTTAAGTGGTCCCCTTTTATAAGAGAGATAAAATAAAATTTCTGAAATACCCCTTATATTTTTATAATGTCTTGACACTATTAAAATATCAACAGGGTTTTGTATTTCAAAATTATTCAGTGCGGTGTGTCTTCTGTTCCTGGAAGACTCAAAAAATTCTTCCTAAATTTTTTAAACAAGTTAATATGATTTTACCCTTATATTTTTTACATTTTACTCTTCTACTTTTAAACATGGTAACTAGTTTTAAACAAAGTGATTTTATGTTTTACTAAACATTTTACATTACCCATATAACCTAATTTGGGTGTGGTCGAAAAAAAATTTAAATTATATTAAATATAATTAAAATTATAAATATTATAAAATTAAAAATAATATTAAAATAGATAATGTGTAAAAAATATTTTATTAGAAATATGACATTTTTTATCATTATTGATCATTAATCTTATTTATTACTAATTAATAATTAAATGAGGGTTAATGTGTTTATTTTTCTAATAAATAATATTATGTGAATTATTTAAGGGATTTATATTTAATTAATTTTATTAAAATTTATTGATAATAATAAAATATTATTTTTAAAATTATTATTTCACCATTATCATGGTAATTAACATTAATCCAACCAATCTCAATTTTATACATAAAAATGAAATTATCCATATTATGTAATATGAACATTATTATATCAAATATAGGAATCGTTTTATAAAATTATGTTTCTAGGTGTATAGAATTTAATCTTAAATATATCACATGTATCGTGTAAAAACCCAGTTTTTGAAGAAGTTAATTTTTAAGAAAAAAATTGGATTAGTATACAATTATCAATGATATTGATTCCTATGAAATTAAAATGACTATTATAATTAAAATATTATTTATTCAAAAATGAAATATATCGGTAAAATCATTTCATCATGTTAAAATTAATGAATCAATATAGTAAAAAACATATTTCGTTAAATTGTTATATAATCTTTCAAAATATTAATCATAGGTTTATAGATTTAACTTAGTTTTTTTAAATTATTTATCATACTTTATAGTATATAATTTAATAGTTAAATTGTTTCAAAATCAACCGACCCTTTATTATCATGACATCAAACATATACTAAACCTAAAAATTATTCATCCCTTAAAAATATTTTCTTCATTAGTTATCTCAAAAATATAACCTTTCCATAAAATAAGTTATCAAGGTTATCTATACAATTTAATATATTATTTCAAACTATTAATGGAAATATACTAAAGAATAGTCCTTAGATGTTTCACATAATCCTTAACTACTTTTAGAGTATACCAAAATGTCATTGATATATATCAATTCACTAGTTAAAATATCTAATAGAATCTAAATTGAATTTCTATTAGTATATTAAGCTCATTAACATAGGTAAGATAAGAGAACAAGCAATTCTATAATTATATGAATATATGAATATTCATCTTTTTAAGTATTCTCACTTATTTTGATATAAAACATTGTTGTTTTTTTAGATACCTTTCTTAGGTTCATCATATTGTTTCAACCAAACACTAAAACCAAAATAATTATGATAATATCCTCAATAATAAGTGTATATGAATATGAAATCTCAAACATGAGATGCCTTATCCAATGACACAATCATTTAAACATATAATAATATCATTTTAACCATTTCAATCTTGGTTAACCTAATATCACTCTTAGTTTTTACTAGGTTACATCAACTTTTATTCTCTGATACTCCCTACCCTAATCACATATTGTAATTATGAATTAAATCCTTCATAATGGTATATAAAGTGTGTGAAATAAAATAAATAATATCCCACCTAATTTTATATCCATGTATGAAATCTTAGGACTGCTCATTTTGTATCCAGTTTATGATCAATTCAATGCTCAACCAAACCTTTTTGGGGTGATTACCCTCAGGTAAAAAAATTTCCACATCTAAATCCAATTTATAGTATCTAGATACGGATTAATTTCTCATAAAACCTATATAAAAAATAATTTTCCAATATTCCATGATATTATCCTTTACATAGGATTAACTATAGGGTTTCTAGTTAGGTTCTCTAACCCTAATACCAAAGATAACTAAAATAACCACCAAAAATAGATAAACTATTCTTAAAAATAACAAAAACCTACTCTAATAACAACTGAATCGACCCATGATAGACATGACATAAATATTACATTAAATCATCAATTATATAATACATCTCACAACAGTTTCACAACCTAAAGACCTAATGGTTTATTATAATAGAGATAAGAAACAAAAATATATTATTTCACATCACATTCAAAATTTTATCCATAATTGTGATACACTAGACCCTTTATATACATCTCACAATGTAAAACCATCTTTATAAAGGGGGATATGAGAAATATATGAATATCATAATAAAAGCTCAAATTACCATGGATAATAATGATAATAAATTATGGAGAAACATTATATATTAAGAATATAAATAAGAATCCATAAATAGATGACAAAGTTCAAAAAAACAATTATCAATAATTATAATACTGGGGTGCATGATATAAAAGTGAATAATACTTTATGAATAAGGAATAATCAAGAAATCATGGTTTAACAGGATAAAAATGAAATGTTAAAATAAAAAAATCATATTTCTTATCCTTATGAACATTTTTTCCCACCAATAAGTTCAATTGTAAACTTTTGTGTAGAGCTTATCATGATCACATTCACTATTTGTGAATCTTACGACTTGTTAACTACAACACATGTAAAGTTGTGAGTATATATTAAAACCATTACACCCAAAAATTTTGAAACTAGATACTTACTAACCAATTCACTCAAAAAATATTGAATAGATATTAACACCATCACAATCACCCTTTGTGAACAGAGTGGCTTTCTAACCTATTCACACATAAATTTGTGAGTGGTGCATAATGCCTTCACACTCACCCTTTGTGAACCTAAAAACTTGGTAATCTATACAAAAAAATTTCTATATCATGATTTATAATCCTATACCAATTAATTATATTTATATGTTGGTATAACCCTTCTCATAATCCATTTTATTGTGTTCCACTTAAAAATCAACCATTCTTCATCTTATAAGGAACCCACAGAAAAAATAATGGGTTTCTTAAAACATTAAAAATATCACATAACATGAAAAAAATAAATCATATAATATTATAAATCTCATTTTAAAAAGTAATTCATATAATAATGACATATAAAGGGTGATAATAAATCAGTTCATGAAAAATAACCCTTATTGGGTAAATATAAGTGAAAATATAAGTGTTTTTACTAAAAAAATTAAATAATTGAAGTAAAAAAATTAATTTCAAACCATTTTTTAAGGGAAAGGGAAATATTTTGAAAACTATATTGTAAATTAATCCTATAAAAATTCCTTAAAACCCTATAATTTTTTAAGTAAAATAAGTAAAAATATTTTTGGAAATGATCCCTTTTAAAAAAATCTTTAATAATGAAAACTTCAAAAAAAAACTTTTTAATAAAATAAGTGGAAATATTTAGAAAATAATTAATTTTAAAAAAAATATATTTAATAATGGAAACATGAAATATACTTAATTAATAAGAAAATAAAATTATTTATTGATTAGAAAACATATTTATTTTGAAAGGATGTGGAAAACCTTTTAAATATTTTGAAATAGATTTTTTATGAAAACTCACATCGTTAAAATCATAACAAAACCAATAATTTAAAATAAATTAAGTTAAAAAAATATAATTGGAGGTAAAAAATTTATATCCACTAGAGATATTAGAATACTATAACAAAGTAAAAAATAGGGATATAGATGAAAAATTTAATAAAAGTGATGCGAATTATTCTTAGAAAAATGTGTTTTAGTGAAATAATAGAATCATTAAAGAAGAATACTTTAGTGTGAAAACGTATTTAATCAAAATAGAATTTTTAAATTTTAAATAACTTCATCAATTTTTATAATATATGAATTTTAAGTATAATAGACATATAAGAGTGAATATGTCCCATGGAAGATATTTGAGTCATTAAAACCCCTTATGACTTTATAATTATTTAAATCCAAATTCATTAGAAGCATAAGTATAATATTATTCTATAAATAACATGAGTAAAATAATTTAGAATTCGAAAATAAATTATTGGGATAAATATATACAACATAAATAGAAAATTGGTGAATATTAACAAAAACTGTCTCAATGAAGAAATGTTGAGATGAAAAACCATTAACTTATTTACTTTTCATTGTTGATGGAACTATAACCTCTTGGAAAACATAAATTGATATATTAATATTATATTTAATAAAAATAATCATAAATATTAAAATTTTATAATCCTTATTGTAATTATTTACCAACATTATATTATTTATTTATATCATATTATGGCCATTCGTTTTTAATAACATTAACTATTTTACGCATGTTTAATATTTTTTATATCATCAAAAAAAAATTTCTATCAAGATAACTATTTATTTATCAAATAAATTTATATAATATATAAATTATATTTATTTACAATGTTCTTATTTCATTCCATATGTTTTTTTGTAACGTTATGTGAAATTTGAATTAATAACAGATTATTTTAAAAGTTTTAGTGAACAAGAATGTTTACATTAATAATATGTTAAATTATAGAAATAATCTTTCCAAAACCAAATAGTAATCATTATTTTATTAATAAATTATAAAATTATTCGTTTACATGTTACCATATACATACATAGACAATTTTTAAATCATTCTTCAGTTAGATAGTTAAACCGACCCAAACTTGAAAAAACATTAATTTGATTGGAGAGTATAGTTAAGAGATATTTATTTTGATATAATATAAATATAAAATAATTAAAGTTATATTATTTTTATTTTTTCATTTTGGTGAATAATATTTTAGTCGTTTAGATAATATATGAAAATCCAAATAAAAAATAAAAAATGATTCATTGGGGATATGGTAATCCATACGTATGCATGATTAGTTCTATAGTTTCTCAAATTACATGAGGAGGTGAAAGTAGATATTAAATTTATATTTCATAATAATAACTATATGATATGTATAATATTTATTCATCATTACCACCATTAATAACATCCATGAATGTTGTTAATGAAAAACAAATGGTGTCACTTCATAGAGGCGGTAGTCCACCCAACGCACCAATGATGCTCTTTTTGTAAGCGGATGTAAATGAATAAATAAGAGTTCCACTAATTATATAGAAATATATAAGTATAAAAATTATATTTATGTCTTCATGTTATTATGGTTATAAAATATACGAAAGTGTATAGTTAAGAATAAAATCTTAAGATGAGATAAAACCTATGTTGGAGACATTATTTTTCCTAGGGAAGTTCACATGAAATTGAAGGGAATACGAAAACAACAAGTAACCATGGTATTTTTTTGGTATATTGTTATAGGGATAGTAAAAGGGTATATTTTAAAGGGTAAATTCAATATTTAGGTGTATTTATTGAAATTGTGTCATGGATCCTCTTTTATAATAGTGGAAAAGGGTTCTTTTGGAAACACCCCTTATATTTAGATAATTTCGTTACACTATTCAGATGAAATTGGATAAAAATTTAATATCATGAGATATTAAAATAAGGAAATTATATTTGATAACATGTACGATATGCAACACCAAGCATAAATGAAGAACAAAATATTATTATTTAAATATGATCATTATAACATAGCCGTTAGATTAACAGGTATGAAGAGGATTAAATTAATTTTAAAATATATATAAAGATCATAAAAAGTAAAAATTTCTTTAATAATTATTAGTAAATAATAACTCTATTTTAGTAAACCAATTTTATTCTTCAAAGTTATGATTTCACTAAAAAGGTTTTTTATTTCTTGTTTGAGCGTATACTATAATTAATTTTAGTAAAAATAAGATATTTTATTTTATAAAATATATATAAAATTTTAAATCACCATATAAAAATTATAAAATGATTAAATTTTGATATTTTCTTAAACTTTTTATTTTTCAGTAAATAGTTACAAGTACTAATTTTTCTTGAAAACTACATTTTCTTTAAAAGTATTTATAAAGTAATATTATGTTTTGTATTTTTTTTATATTTTAATCAGTTCCTTTTAATTAAAAATAATTCAATTAAATTCTTTGGAATGAATTTTATTCTTTAATTTCATATATTTTTTTATTTAAGTGGCATTTTTCTTAAAAAAATCAACATATTTTTCCTTTTGATTTTAAATTAAATTCTACAAATTATACTTATTGAATTCTAAAAAATGTATTAAATTTTCAGAATCGGTATGTCCAAATTAGATAAATCATTCCCTTTTATAATTTTTCAATATGAATAGTATCCTTAGAAATTTTTGTTACCATAATTAAAGGTAAATTGGGTAATTAATGGTTAAAAATAATATAATAAAGACTAGAAACTAACCCTAACCCTTACCAATATTTTATTTTATGATTATATTTCATCTATACACTCCCAATATTTCATTATATTTCTTTTTTTATTTTTATATGATTATCAACTTTATAATATTTTAATTAAAGAAAAGTTAAATATGCCAAACAATTGTTTTGAACAACTATAATTATTTAAAAATGGAAATTAATACAATATATGTTAGGTTATAAATACTAATTTATAATATAAATGATTTTTATTAATCATGATAATTTAATTTTTATTTTTAGTGAAGAAACAATTATGTCAAATTCTTGTACAATGCTGAGGTAATAATTATTTAATTTATGGTCAACTCAAATAAATGATATTTAAAATAATAAAGTAACTTAATTTGAGATATTTAATTTCATACATGAATTTAATTGATTAAAATTAAATTTAAGTGATTTATTTAAATATTTTGATGGAATTTTATTTATTATATTGATGTTAATAAAGTCAAGGTAAGGAATATTTCAAAATATTGACTTTAATGATATTGTGTAGTAAATAATATTTTATTAAATCATGTAAACTTCCCAAAAAATATATAATATATATCCAATTTATTATTATATGGTTTAAAATATCAACCATTGTTCATTTATGTTTTATTTTCCCATTTATAGTAACTATCATGATCCTCAAAGAGAAAAAACATTGTTGTTGCGGTAAGTATGAAAACGATTAACGAGGTGTTAAAAAGAAAACATAAGGGTAATAATAGTAAAAACTTGTCTAATATTTAATTTTTGAGAATATTTGGATCTATATTAATAAAATAATCTATATTAATAATTTTTTGAGTAATTTGGAGTTGAAAATTTCTTTATATAAATTTAATATTTTAAGAAATTATAGGAGTACTCCACCCCTCACTTGTAAAAAGGAATCTTTTATCATCATTACTTGACACTTAAAAACCTATTTATTTCACATAATATTGGAAAACATAACCTATTTACTTCCATAACTACATTATATATGCCTTATGTTTTATAAAATACCAATTTTATAGGTCTTAAGGGGTTAGGAAGAGGAGTTTTTATAAAGAAGAAGTAAAGTTTTTACTATATATTTTAGTTTTATTTCTTCTTCGACCTTTGTAAAATATTTTTTAACCATGAATATAAATAATAAAACTAGTATAATAAATATAATAATATTTTATTATGTTAAATCAATAGCCTATATCCATAACATCTTCTATCACAGGGAAAATGAAACCATCATTCGTGTGTAGAGTGGACTATTGCATCACAAACCAATGTAATTTATTTTCATAATTGTCTCTCAAATATGAATTAAAATAATGTAATAAATGTTTATATATGATATTCATCACATATTTATCATTATTAAATGATAATTTATTTTTTACCTTCTTACTATTCCATTCACTGAAAAATGATAACATCGTTCATCCGTACATGTGGACTACCACATCTATAAAGTGATGTGATTCGTTTTTTATCACCGTATAAAATGGAAGATATATATATATAAGTATATTTAAATAATAATATGTAATTTATTTTTTTATTATCATTACATAAAGATAATATAATACTTATCATCATTCCATAATGATCGTTGAAAAATTGAAATGTTACTCACAGGTTTGTATGGCCTACCATCTCAATGATTATAACATATTTCATTTTTCATAACCATATTTAATGGTTGGATTTAAAAGTATAATTTATGTAAAAAATTATTATCATGTCATGATTATTATTATGTATATTATTTAAAAATTCCCCCTTTTACCACTATCAACCTACAAAAATCATTTAGAACTTATGAACCAAATATCATTAAAACATCTGGAGTGAACAAAAATGATTAATTAATTGTTATAAAATGGAAATAAGTGATATAAAAGTAATTTTAAAAATTAAAATGGTTATTAATGAATTTAATAAGTAACATAAGCTTATTCTTTCATAACATAAATAACGTATGTAATCAGTTGGACTCAATGTAAAGTCTTTTCTTTTAAAAATACTCTTTTAATGTTTACATTAAAATTTTATTTATTTCAAGTTCATAATTTATAAAATATTATCTTATGGATCTAATTGTATGGACATAAAATAATTTTAAAGGACATTTTATGACTATTTTTACATTATTTAATTACTTTCAAAACAAATATTTTTAAGGAATGTTTTTACTTTCTTTTTATAAAGAAAAAATGAATGTCATATTTTAATATATATAGTGATAAATAATTTTCCCTCCACCATAACCATTATTTTATGTTTTAATTAATTAATATGTTTTAATTTTTTTCTTTAAATAAATACCAGTTTTTCCATTTAATTATATATATTTTAATTCTGAAAATTGGGATTAAAAGAAAAGGGATATATTAATATCTGAAAATACATTATTATACGTGAAAATAAGGTTTTTATGATGTAAGATTTTATTTATTATAGTTTTGTTATAGTTCTTGGTCATTATTTATGATTACGGGTGGTTATTTTATTGACCAAGGATATGTGTTTCAATAATAAACCTAGATTGGGTAAGTTCGGTATAGCTCCCCAGCGCATTGGGTAAAGAGTTGAATTTAACCAATTATGTTTTTTCTAAGGGATTATGGGAATATACTAATATGGTTATTCCAAGTATAAACATGATAGTATTTTCAAGTGTAACTATGATGGTTACTCCAGGTATAATAATTATGGTTATTTCATGTGTGAGTAAGAGTTATAATACAATTATGCCTCCAATAACCTACATGATTTATCTATGATTGATATGGGTTTTAAAGGTTTTCTCTAAGAAACAATGTGTGTGATTTTCATGTGGAAATTTTTCCTTCTATATTCTCGAAGGATATTGAGATAAATGTAAAAAGCTCATGGGTTTTCATGTTTTTCACAAGTCTAATAGATTTCTCTTTATGTCCCTTACTAATCATTGTGTGCTCTTACCATATTAAAAATTATTTTTCATAGGGTTTAATGATGTGTAAGGTAAAAGAATAAGTAATATATTCATAAATATTTTTAATAAAAATAAATCATGTTTTATTTTCAAAACATTTAATGGATATTGATCATAAGTTTCCACTTTGTAAAACATGGTTTTGTTATGTAAGAGTTATCACCTAATTATCTAAAACATTAAACCTAAAATAACATTACGAATGAAAGAAAGTGAATTATCATTTAATGACACTATATTATGAGATTTTTTAGGTCGATTACTTATTATTGGTATCATAGATAATGTTTATATAAATTTAGGGGATAAGATGATATTAAAATAAAATCCTTAAAAGATTTAATTTATTGGTTAGGTTTAAATATTATAGAATTTGACGATTACCATGTTTCTCTGTCCAAAATATGCTTTTCCAAAATGGTTTTCCATAGAGGGAAAAATTGAATGTGTAGTACGAAGTAACCAAGAGGATAATATCCTTCTAAATCAGAATCCCATAATGGTTAGTATTGAAACTTAATAGTTTGTTATTGTGATGGCTTAGTTGATGCAAGCTATAAATGGTAGTGGTATCCATTCCACAGAGAAGCTAGATATACCACGAATGAAAATGTAGATAGTGGTACATTTTATGAGTTAACACCCTCTTATATTTTTTGGATCTTCTAACCAAGTGGTATTTGAGGGGTGGAATGAAATTTGAGAAAAGATATTCTATGTCATGGGATGTTCAGATAAATTAAAGGTATCCATTTCAATTTATCATTTTGAAGTTGAAGATGATTAATGGTTGAATTTTCCTAAGAATACAAAATAGATATATGATCTTTTTTATACGGAATAGAAAACATTTAATAATATTTCTCCATTGAAATATTTCCGTATGATTTTTTATATCAACATGGAGAAACAATTTTTGGAATTGAGCCTAAAATATGAATATTTAGTAGTCGCGTATAAAGAAAACTTCAAAATACTGGCATGGTATTTCGTGGATATTATTCAGGGCCCTGATAGTAAAATTAGTATATTATTATTAAGATTGAAACCACATTGATGAATATATTCGGCTTTATGGTAATTTAAAAGCTAAGAAAAAGTAGTTCATTGTAATGAGAATGTTGTGATTGAGTTTTCCGAAACTTATGTGCCTTGAGATGAAAAGAGAACGAAATGGTCAAGGGTGGTATGAAATGGAGAAAAAACCAACTAATAATACTAGAGGAAGGCCCCCATCATGTTCCAAGTGTGTAAAAAATTCAAATAATTTCTAAAAAGTTTTGGAATGCATTTTTAATGTGGTAAGATAGGGAATATGAATTGTGACTACATGAGAAATTATCTTTTTAGTGGTAAGGAAAATATCGATAATCTAGTGTTAAGAGTTTAAAATTTATTGAGATGGTTTATTATGTATACGAGGTTCGGGATAAGGACACCAATAATGGGAGGAGTAAGACGATACACATAAGGGTCTGGTGAAATACTTTTCAACTACTTCAGAAGATGTTGGGTTATCAAATGGATTGGTAACAACTCAAAAGAGATTAGTATTTTTAAATGATTGACCAAAGGTATCGAAACCATTAGCTGAAGGTGAAATAGGATGATGTTAAAGAATCAATATTTCTTACTAAAAACAAGCATTGTGATTTTGTGGTTATGCCCTTTAGGATGAAAAATACCTCAACTATATCTATGGATATTATGAATAGAGTCTTCTATGAACTTTTGGATACGTTTATTTATTATATTATTGATGATAACATTGTTGATTCAAAAAAATTATGAGGATCATGAAACACCTTATTATTATTCTATAAAAAGTTTTGTTCTCAAAATATGGAAACATATTTTATATATAATCAATACCTTTGGAAAGTGGTTCAGTAGTGAAATTTTTTGTAGAAATTCAATTAAGTACATTTTATAAAGCTATAAAAAAAATGTGGGATAATATTTTCTTGATGTTAAGGAAATAATGTTCATTTAATATTACATTATTTTGGTAAAATATGATTTATTAAAAACCAATGTTGTTAAAAAATTATTTTAGGTTAAATAAAAATTTTTAGAATGTTTATCATATTTATGGGATTGTTATCATAATTAAATAGTTATATAAAAATAGAAACCCACATGATAGGTGACAACCAGTCACATCTGGAAATCTAGAAAGGCTTGAACCCACAATCGAAGGGTGAAAATGGTGCATCACCTATCACTGACCTACATGATGTACTGGTTAGTATAAATTTCTCTTCCATAATTAAATGATTTTATATATAAAGGTTTTTTGGGAATATTTATTTTATCATAGAGATAAACATGGGATTGAAAAAGTGATTTAGTGATTGGGTGATTAAATTTATTTTTAAATAATTTCACTATTTTGGGAACCTTGTATAATTAACGTATATAAAACATTACGGGATTTGATTTTTTGATAAAATATTGAATAATATTTTGGAGGAATATATGATTTTCATATGGCCTTATCGTGATCCAAGTTATTTATGGAAATGATTATCATATATTGGAGTTTATATGATAAGAGAATTCACTTTTTTGTATGATATATTAAGATTTTTTGAATTTATTTAGAGACAAATGTTAAATTTTTCTTAAAGAATATATGATTAGATCCTTATGATTTTTGGTTTCCAATATTATTCTGTAATATATTGAATAATCTTAATGATATTTATTTATGTAATGATTTCATTTAAATATTGGGTATTCCTATTGAATTTCGTAGATTGATGTTTTATTTATTTATATGAATTTTTATTCATTTTAAAAAATTATCTTATTTTATCTTAACCATTTTGGTTTTGATTAATGTATAATGATAGGAGGAAAATATTTTTATACTTTTGTGGATTATGTTATCCATTTGGAGTTGATTCTAGTGCTTCAAGTATAAAATATTCTTCTTGAATACTCATTGTTTTTAAAAAAATGCGAGATTATAGTTAAAATTGATTAGACGATGAAATTTTACTTGTTAGGTAAGTATATTTTCTTAATTTCTTATAATATATTATAAATTAACTCCTAAAATCTTGGATAATGGTCTTGAAATAAATAAATTATCTATTTACTTTTCTTACTGATAAATCAATGTTCTTTTAACCCATCACTAATTTGTAACATTTTTTATGGATTACTTTCTCATGAGACTATTCTATATCACTCTTTATCAGTCCTTGGGCATTAGATTTTTTTAAACATGTCCATGGTTTAACTTCCCACCAATGTTTTTATATAGGAAAAACTAGTTATGTGTTATTTCATACAAGCTTCAAACTTTACGTTTCTCTCCTTTCAAGTTAATTTTTATTAACTCTTTTTGTTGTGGGAAATTTCAAAAAATGTATTCTGAATAGTCAACCCATGGTTTCTAAGCTCAAGTTCAAATTGTGAGGATGAAATTTATAAAATGGTGGTAGAATATAATATCTTAATATTTTAGAATAAGGAAACTAGGTTTGATAAAGTGTAAAACACATAACACCAAGCTTGAATGAACCACAAAATATTATTATTTAAATATAACAATTATAACTTAGCTGTTAAATTAGAGGGTTTGAATAGGATTAAATAATTTTTTAAATATATATATATAAATTACAACGAATAAATTTTATTGAATATTTATTATTAAATAATCACTCAAGTTTTAGTAAAACCAATTTATTCACTAAGGTTATGTTTTCATCCAAAATAGTTTCTGGTAGCTTTTTGTAAGAAAATAAAATAAATATTTTTTAAAACTTTTAAAATTTTTATTTGATAAAATAAATTTCTTTTTGGAAATCAATATATAAAATTTATCTTGTGGTTAAATATTTATATTTTTTTGAAAAATTTAATTTTTCAATTTATTGTGAAGAAATAATTACCTTAAATGCTTAAACAACACTAACGCAGTAATTAATCAATTAATATAAAATAAAATTAATGATATTAGAAATATTCAAACTTATATAATTTGAGATAATTAAAGTGATCCATGAATTTTTTAGATGAAAACTTCTTGTTTTGGATTTATTAAAATATTTGGTTCAAATTGGATTTGTTTTATTGATGTCATTAATGTCAAATAAATGAATAGTTTTAAAATTGGACATTATTGATATTTTAGAGGAAATAAAAATTTATCCAATGATATAAAATTACTAAAAACATTAACTTCATAAAATTTATTATTATATGGTTTAAAATATAATCTATGGTTATTTTATGGGTCATTTTTTCATTTATTGTTTCTATCTTGACCCTAGAAGTGTTAAAAGCCTTATTATCATGATAATTGTAAAAAGGGTTAACTAGGGGTTAAAACCACAATATAAAGGTAAAAATATAGTCCAAACTTGTCAAATTTTTCTTATAAGTGATAATGTTTATCCATAATTATCCATTATTTGAAATAAATAATTTTTATCCTTTTGGAGACTAAAATTAATTTATATTAATTTAATATTTTATGAAATTTAAAGAGTTACCCACCCCTCTCTTATAAAAGTGCATCACTTCTCCAGTTTACCCCACACTTCAAAAACCATTTTTTTAGAGATGGTATTCCCAAATCCCTTCATAAAATCCCTATTCATGTTCTAGATTTTATATTTTGGGCATAATTATAATCTTAGAGGTCTTAAGGTGTTAAGAAAAGAAGATTTTACAATGAATATGTATAGTTTTAACCATATATTTTAGTTTTATTTCTTCTTCCACCTCTTTAAAATCTTCTTCACCATGATAAAAAAATTAATCCATATAATTAAATGTTATTATGTTAATTTAATAACCTATATCCATATTCTCTTCCCTGAAATCAGAAACAAAACCATCATTCTTGTGTGTGGTGGATTACCACCTTGCGAACCGATGTAATTAATTTTCCATAACCATATATCATGGATAGATTATATTTATGGAATTAATATTTATATATAATTTGATTGAAATATTTATGATTATGAAATTGTAACATATCATTTACCCTCTTACCTTCCCATTCACTAAAAAATGATAACATCATTCATCTGTAATGTGGAAAAATGCCTCCATAAAGTGATGTCATTGTTTTTTCATAAACACATCACATGGATGAAATATATCAATAAATATAAATAATTAATATTATATTTTTTAAATTATTATCATTATTTAAATATAAAATAATAATTACCCTATTTCCATAATGATTTTTGAAAAATGGAAACACTACTTAAGAGTATGTACGGCCTACCTTCTCCATGTTTATAAATTAGTTAACTTTTTATAACCACATTTAATAGTCAGATTTAAAAGTATAATTGATGTATAAATATAATAATTATTTCCGGATATTTATTATTTATATGATGGAGTAATGATCTTTTTGACCATATTCATCCTACAAATGTCATTTTTAATTTATGAATCAAATATCATTAAAACATCCGATGTGAACTTAAATGATTAAATAATTTTTAAAACATGGTAATAAGTGAGATGAAAGGAATAATAAACTTTAAAATGTTATTAAGAAATTAAATAATTAACATAAACTTATTATTTGGGAAGATAGAGAATTTACATGATGAGTTGGACTCAAGGTAATTGAGTTTCTTTTAAAAATCCTCTTTTAATGTTTCCATTATAATCCTATTTTTTCATTTCCATATTTAAAAAAAATTACGGATCTAAACATAATTTTAAAGGAAATTTTATCTCCCATTTTACTTTTATTCAAGGTTTTTCAAAGAAAATATTTTTATGGAATTTTTTGACTTTCATTATGAAGAGATAAAAATACGCATCCATTTTTTTATATACGAAGATAATGACTTTTCCCACTAATATCACAATTATTTTATTTTTGGATTATTTTATAATTTTCCATTATTTAATTAATAAAAAAATTTATTCCAATTTATTAAATGATTTTTAGTTTGTAAATTTTTTTGAAAGAAAAGGTATAAAACAATATCCGAAAATTATTTCTTATGGGTGCATATAATGCTTTATATTACTAGATTTTAGAGGCTGTGTTTATGTTCTAGTTCTTGGGAATTTTTAAAAATGATGTTTGGTTTAGTTAGTTACTATGGATGAGTTGTTATATTATAATGAAATTTTGGGTGAGCCAGTTCTATCTCCTCAAGGAATTAGGTAAATGGATAGTGTTAACCGATTAAATTTCTCTTAAGATATTATTAAAAAATAATATGATGGTTATTCCACATATAACCATGATGTTTATTTCAAGCATAACAACAAATGTTACTCCAAATATAACTATGATGATTATTCAATATGTATGTAAGAGTTTTATGAAAATTATTCCTCATGTTACCCATATAATTTACAAATTCCATTTGTGCGTTTAAAAATATTTTATGTGGAAAAATTTTTGTCTGATGTTCATATACAAATGATTTCTTGCATCTGATCAATGAATATTCAAATAAGGGTAAATGTTTCATAGGATTTCATTTTTTTCACTAGATTGACATATTTCATTCCATGTCCCTCGTTGAACTTTTTTTTATCCCATGTTTTAAAATGATTTTAACGGGGTTGAGGATGGGTAAGGGAAAAATAAGAAGACATAAAGTTTTGAGGATTTTTCTTGAGAATAAATCTTCTTTTATTTTAAAAGTATTACATTTAAAATAAGAAGATATAAATTATAAGTTTACATTATTTAAAATATGGTTTTTTTTGTGCATGTTTTATGACCGAATTCTCTAAAAATAAAAACCCAAATGATCTTTGGGAGTGAAAGAAAGTAAATTCAAGTCTAATGAAACAAGATTATGTGACATTTATGGTCGGATCCTTACACAAAAGTTTCAAAATTAATGATTTTTTTGTGACTTTGGGTTGATGAAGGCTTAAAAATGGATTTGCAAACAATATTTAAACATGTTATAAGGTATTTACCATTATTTTTTTATATTTCACACTTTTAATTTTAAATTAGGTAACTCCTTTTTAAATAAGTGATTATATGTTTTATTCGTGATATAATATAACCAATATAACCATATTTGGGTGTTCAAAAACTAAATATAACATCAATTTAATCAAATTAATATTATAAATATTATGCAAAATCTTTAACATTAAATTAGTTAATGTGTAGAAAAAATATTTTATTAGAAAAATTTCATTTTTTCCACTATTGATTTATAATATTATTTAGTGTTGTTAAAAAATAAAATGAGTGTTAATTTATTTATTTCTACATTTATACATCATATTATATTAATTATTTTAAACATTTATATTTAATTTAATTAATATAAATTCATTGTTATCAATTAACCTATACTTTTAAAAGAAAATTGTTTCACTATTTTTGTTAAAATTAACATTAATCATAAAAATCTAAATATTATACTGAAAAATGTAATTTTACATATATAGTAATATTTATATTATTATCCCAAATATAATAATAATTTTATCAATTTGACTTTCCATGTGTAGGTAAATTGATTTTAACATTAATACATGTATAACGTAGAAACATGTTTTTATTATGGTTATATTTTAGAAAAAAAAAATATTATTATGATAGCATAATAAATTCCAATGTTTGAAATGAATTTAAAATATTTATTATCATTGACTATTATTTTTAAAAAAATAAATAAATAAAAATATTTCTTTCCCCATTTTTTTAATTAATTTAACAAAACGGTCAAAAAACAGTTTTCATTAAATAGTTATATAAAATTTCAACATATTGAGCATAGGTTTATAAATTTAACATTAATTTAAAAAAAAAATTATCAAGCATTACAATATATAATTTGGTTTCAAAAATATTTCAAAAACATTAAGTGTATTCATATAATAAAATAATTTTATAGGGTTGATGAGATTGATAAAATAAGTATTTTTACTATTCACCAAAGAATTAGTTATTTTCAAAACGTATCCAAAATATATCATAAGATAATTGGGTTGTGTGGAATTAAAAAATTAATTATAATGTCTCATAATTCCTATGTAAATTCTTTTTTTAATTTATATGGAATTATTTTGAGACCGCACGCATTGATAACATGTGATTTTGAGGCCTGGAGTTCCTAGAATATAATTTTGAACTTATTTCAAAGTACGTTCAGTTAACATGTGAGTGTGTTTATCTAACTTTTTAACTGGTGCTCAGATCAAAAATAAAATGGCACCTTTGAGCTCAGAATGTCTGGATTTTCTAAGAAAATACTTAACTTACACTCAAAATGGTCAGATGGGAAATTTATTTCTCAGACTTTTCAGAACATAATAAAATATCTTTAGAAATTTATTTTATTTATCTTCTCAAATATTTAGTGGTGGAAAAAGATATTGTTGTTCAGCAACGAGACGATGACAAGGAGCATTAAATGAAGCCCCTAAATGGCTCATTAAGTTGATGTGTAACAGCTACGATGTTTCATGAATGAAACAATGTATTGACGCAACGTCGCAGCGTAACAGAAACGCAATGACATATTCACTTTTTAATTAGATAACGCATTGGAGAGTTGGGAATTAAATTGTGGAGGTTTCCTTGATGAACATCCAGTGAGTTACCTCTCAAAAAAAGAACAATAAACGTCAGTAGAACATCATTGACATCAGCGTGCTTTAAAGAACGAAGTCAGGAAGCGATGAACGATGTTGACCTTTTGAGCCCTCGAGGATGGAATGCTATGGCAACAAATGTAAAACAAGGTAGGGGTTTAACTATTTTATGTTTCCCCATTATTTTATGAAAACAATAAATTTGGATCATCCCACAAAAAGTTTGACCTTTAAATTGTGCATTCTTGTAGGAGGGTGAATTATCTTTGGATTACTCTACCCAGGATTAAATTTTCACCTGTATTGACTGAACTACAATCCAAAGACCTCCCCATGTTTTTAAACTTCTAACATAGAGGGTGTGGGCCGACAGGAAAAAGGATTGAGCCCCTACACATGTGTTTTCTTTGTGGATGAAATCTCCAAATATAGGTAATGTGATTTTGATGTTTTCACAGTGAAGCTGGAAGTATTATGATTCTATAGGCATAGACGGATCGAGAAATGGACCATCAGAGCAACCCTGGTGGCCCATCAAAGAAACATCCAGTGTTCTGGTGCCGGCTTTGGCCCACAGTAGCCAGCGGTAGTGGTCATAGTCAATGGGATGTGGTGTGTCGTTGTCGTAGAGTGTCGCTTCTAGCAGCCGTAGTAGATTGGAGGTTGCGGCCCATATTCGGGCCGCTCGGCCGAGCGACGGAGGCCTCGGCCACCGCGATCACGGTGCTGGAGACCTGTGACACCTCATTGGCACCATGTTGACCTATTCAACTAGTAGGCTTGGTACATGGGTGATGTGGAGGGAATGTATGGTCTCACTCGCCGCATGTGCTGAAGACTAAACGTGGTTGTACCACATCTGAATGGTGGATTCGGCACAATAAAGTGGACTGGGAAAAACCTGTGGGCCTATGCTAGTTCAGTTATGGGTAGGGTCAGGTCAATCCAGATTGGGTGGGGTCTAGTCAGTCTGACCAGGTTATACTAAACCATAACCCATCTAGTCCATGTTTCACTAAAACTCCCATATCTTTTAAATATGGCATTTTATTAACATAGTTTTAATGGAATTTGGACCCTTGAGACTAGACGGTCCTTTTGAGATGCTTTGCATGAGTTTTGGGAGAGGATGGCACACAGCTGGGTTGGATCGGACTCAAATCCAACCAATACCTTACTACAAAAATGTCCATATCTTAGAAACCAAGCGTCTGTTTGACGCGCCATCTATTGAATTGGGACATTTATGACCAGACGGTCCCTTGGGTTACTCTATGTGGGACCTTGTAGAAGTTGAGGTATGACCGATAGATTGACGAGTAGATCCTATCGGACTCAAGTGTGCTATGTGCGGGAATCTGGTGGCTGGCTGGGACGTGAAGAATGACTAGCGCCCCTATTTGGATCATCACCTAGTGACCCAAGGTGGATTAGTACCTAGAGACCCCTCTTGAATCATCATACTAGTGACCCTATTTAGATCAGCATACTAGCGACCTTGTGTGAATAATTTCCTAAAGATCTGGTGTGGATCACCACCTAGCGACCCAGCGACCCTATGTGGATCATAACCTAGCGACCATGTGTGGATCAGCACCTAGAGGTCCTGTGTGGATCAATAGAAGAGACTCTCAAATGAATAAGTTCATCTATCTTTATGACAATTCATCATTACTTCTATAAATATGTTTACCTGTTGTGAGTTGTCTTTTACTTTGTGCTATGTATTTCATATCATTCTTGGTGGTATTACCTCTGTGTTATTTCCTTTGTGTTATTTTCTATTGTGGATTTCTAAGAGACCTTTAGGGGTCTCGGGGTCCCTGCAGAGTATTGCTCTACTCACCCTTGAATGGGATTCACCATCACCTATTGTGTCTTGTGCAGACTATTGTCATCTTTGACTGGGACATTAGGGAGCCAAGCCTAGATAGTGCTCGGTGGAGGATCGATAGATGTGGTGTGCTGCAGGGACATCCGATAGAAAGTTGTACCTACCCTTCAGGTGGGATCCTTGGTAGATGACCTCCAGGGATTGTACATCTTTTGATGTACATTCTTTTTAGTTGGGCTTCTATTATGGACCCCTTTACTTCCTATTTAGACCCTTTTACTCTCGGTGGTGTTACTTTGTGGTGGTTATACTATTTTTTCTTTCCTTTATGTAGTATTCCATATCAGTGTGTGTACAGGTTTAAAGGTAATGTCTTCCCTTATTGGGAAATTTGTTTCTGGTGTGATTCACCATCCCCTGGCTTATGGAAGGCGGGATTGGGGTAGTCATGACATGGGCCCTGGGGGATGGGTCATGACAAAGTGGTAACATAGGGTTGTTGGTTCTACTAGAAGTACAAGGAGTTAGTATTTCCAATTTGGGAAATAGTTTTAAGTTTCTTAAGTTCGTCTTTCACTCTAGGGAGTCCATTGATGGCGTGGAAGCAAACATATCCATACACCAAGACCATGATTTTTTTTGACTCAGTATAATAAAACATTAGTTTCATGTGTTTTGAAAATGTTTTTCTCTTGCTCACTTTAGAAGTTAGCTCCCTAGGTGTGACTTATTAACTGTGGCACATATATTTCTCTATAGGATGTGTCCACAAAGACATCAAGTTTGGATTCCATCGAGGGATCACAAAAATGGCCCACCGAGTGGTGAGGAGTCAGTGCAGAGGCCACTTACAATGATAGCAGCTTCGGGTGGTGTACCAACGCCACCACAACCCGGAGAGCAGAAGTTTCCACCAGCCCCACCAGTGGAAAATTCATGCTGACCGAGCATGATGCACGAGTTCCAGAGGAAATGACCTCGGAGTTTTTTAGGCAAGACAAATCCTCAGGTAGATTAGAATTGTATGGAGACAGTTACTCAGTATTTTCACATGCTAGAGACAACTACATAACAGATGGTGGTCCTAGACGCTAGCCTTTTTTAGTTCATGGAAGAGAGACGGTGCAGCTTGATGCTCTAGACAAATTAGTAGGGTACCCTTTCCTAGTTTCACTTTTAGAGCCTCTTCTGGGTGTATTTCATACTATAGACACTATGCTCATTGCATGTTCATGAGCAACTCCACCTACAGTAAGGTAGCCTGACTATGGCCCAGTACTCGGAGAAGTTTACTAACCTCTCCCACTACTCCACTAACATAGTATAAAACCTTTTCTTTAGGTCCCAAAACTTTGAACAGGGACTTCGATGAGAGATCAGGGTGTTGATGGGTTTTCTTAGTATCCTGACGTAGGCAAAAATGTTATAAAAATCTCTACTGGTAGAGAGCTTTTCATCTGAGTAGACACTGACGGTGAAAGCTACCATCAAATGACAGGTGGACAAGTCATTTGTAGTAGGTGGTAGGTAGATGAAATAGAGGCACATGCGATCTAGACCTTTTAGAGGAGAAACATAACATAGGGTCATATGTGCAGAGCTATCTAGGTAGAGGATGTAATCTAAGGGCTATAGTTTGTTACTCCTATGGCGGGCTGGGGCACATGGCATGTGACTATCTGACTCCCCCACGGATGACCAGTATACAATTGATGGACCACTGAGGTAGAGACAAAGATTTTAATGAGGAGGTATGCAGGGCGAAGGACTTGTCAGGGGAGAATGCATATTAGAATATGGTGCACGGTGGTTTGAGGTACTACCACCACCACCCCCAGGTGGACAACCATGGGCTCAGGGAGCCAGTGGACAGAGGCAAGGCCAGCTTCAGGCAATAGAGTCCTATGACCACGGAGCTCCAAATATGATTAAAGGTTTTGTCTGTACCTTCTTCACATAAGTTACAGTTCTTATAGACACAGGTCCCAGTCACACTTTTCTTTCCACAGACCACGCTTGAGGATCAAAGATTCAGGTGGAGCATTTTTCTCGATCCTTACGATTAGACACTCTAATAGAATGGGATTGTATGATTAAACACGTGTGGAGGCATAGTGAGATTACTCTAGGAGGTGAGAGCTTTGTCTAGGATCTCCTAGTAGTAGTGTTGAGGCCTTATGAAGTCATCTTGGGTATGGATAGGTTATATACATTCCATGCGCATATCAACTATTTTAGGTTAAAATTATGGTGTGTCTATGAGGATGGGACATGGTTTTAATTCACTGCTAAGAATGGAACCTTTGCACCCAAGGATAGACTTTCTCGGAGGAGGGTGTATCCAATCACTCACCAGTTGTCTAGATACACCCTCAGTGTGGTGGACGAGATGAGTATGAGCATTCCTGTAGTGGTGGATGAGTATGATGATGTCTTTCTAGAAGATGTCACAATACTACCTCCATAGATATATATATATATATATATACTTATGCATTGACTTGTACCTATGGAAGATACCTATATCCACACCAATATACAGGATGTCTCCTGTGCAGCTTCATGATTTGAGGGTACAGGTGGAGTAATTCCATGAGAAGGGGTTCATAAGGACCCGTATTTCACCATGGGCATCCATAGAATTATCTTCCAAGAAGGAAGATAGGATCATGAGGCAATGCATGGACTTCTTGTGCCTGAACTAGGAGACTGTGAAGGAAAAGTATCCACTACCTAGGATTGATGACCTATTCAATCAGCTGAAGGGAGTGAGGTGGTTCTCAAAGATATTCCTTAGAACAAGTTAACATCTGCTTCAGGTATAGGATGAAGACATACCAAAGACAGTCTCCAGATGCTGAAATGGACACTACAAGTTCTTGGTGACCCTTTTCAGCGTGACCAATGCCACCATAGGGTTCATGTGACTCATGAATAGGATCTTCTAGACTTACCTCAATTGTTTCATGGTGGTGTTTATTGATGACAACTTGGTCTACTCGGCATCGGAGGAGGACCACTCTAAACAGCTGCAGATAGTCCTGGATACACTCTGAGAGCCCCATCTTTACAGGAAGCTCTTGAAGTTTCAATTCTTGATTTTGAAATTCCACTTCGTAGGACACGTCATCTCGTAGGCTAGAGTTGCGGTGGATATGGGAAATATAGATTTATTGCTTGATTGGGAGCCACCCAGAAGTGTGACTGACGTGTGACGTTTCTTGGGGTTGGATAGATACTAGCGGAGGTTCATGACAAAATATTCTAGTGCATTAACACCCTTGTCATCTTTGACAAAGAAGGTAAAACACTTCATGTGGATGTAGAGGTTCCAGCTGAGTTTCCATGAGGTTAGGCAGTGACTAGCTAGCATGCCCATCATAGGGTTTCCATAGGAGGGAATCGACTACGTGGTATACTGGAATGCATCGGAGATTGGTCGGGTTTGTGTCCTGATGAAGGAGTGAGCAGTGATCTCCTACGGCTCAAGACAGTTGAGGAAACATGTGTATAACTATGTGACCCATGACCTAAATTTAGCAGTAGTGGTCTTTTCCTTGAAGATGTGGCGACAATCCTTGATGGGTGAACAATTTATCATCTACTATGACCACAGGAGTCTCAGGTATATCTTCTCAGGAGAAGGATCTAAACATGATATAGTGGCGATGTATGTATTTTCTCGAGGACAATGACTTTGAGATAGTTTATACTCCTGGGAAGGGGAACATGGTGGTATAGACACTCAGAAGGAGGTCTAGTTTACAGTAGCTAATTAAGGCAATAGATCTGCTAGCCATGATGCAAATATCCTTCATGGATAGTGATGAAGAAGCCTACCTTTAGTGGATGACTATCTCTCCTCCACTCTTACAGCAAGTTAGGGAGGCACAACATGTGGATATTGACTGTGAGGCCTGATTTCCTCAGATATACTCAGGAAAATCTCTTGATGGATTTTAGATAGGTGGGGAGTATTTCATCCTTTTCAGAGGATGCACCATAGTACCAGTGATATTGCAGGAGGAGGTGTTGGGGGACTTCCATACATCCCCTTTGGCGGTACATCCTAGTGTGGAGAAGATGTACCAGGACCTCCAACATCATTATGAGTGGCTAGGGATGAAGAAAGTTGTGGTAGAGTTCATTTCATGATGCCTCATTTGTTAGCAAGTGAAGACCGAGAATCTAGTCCTGGAAGGCTAGGAACAACCACTTGAGGTACCAGAATAGAAGTGGGATATTATCTCCATCGATTTAGTGATAGGGTTACCACACACATCCAGGGGCTATGATTCTATCTAGGTGATCATTGACTAACTCAGCAAGTCGGCCAATTTTCTACCTATTTGAGAGTAATGATCGGTAGAGGGCTTGGGGTGCCTCTATGTCTAGAGGATTGTGGGGCTTCATAGGGTTCCTTTGACAATATTCTCAAACTATGATGCATGCTTTACATCCCAGTTGTGGAAGTGATTACAGGAGGTGTTTGGGACTCATCTTGGCTTGAGCACCGCCTTTCACCCTCAGAAAGATAGTCAAATAGAGAAGACTATACAGAACATGGAGGACATTATTTGTGCTTGTGTCCTAGATTTTGGTCATTGTTGGGAGGACCACCTTCCACTGGTGATGTTTTTATAAAACAATATCTATCACTCTACCATTGGCATGGCACCATTTGAGGCCCTGTATGGGTGGACATGTAGATCACCTCTACGCTGGATAGACCTAGGGGAGTCAGCAATCATGGGTCCAGAGTTGGTACAGGCTACCACTGAGAAGGTGCAGATCATCCAGGATAGGATGAGTACCACATAGAGAAAACAAAAGTTTTATGCTAATAGAATATAGAGACCCTTTGAAATCGAAGAGGGAGACCATGTTTTTCTTTAGTTATCAAGCCAACGGGGATTACATAGATTTGGATAGGGTATCAAGTTATCTCTGAGGTGGAGATGAACTTTCTATATTATCAGAAGAGTTGGAGAGATGGCATATCACCTAGCTCTTCCCCCACAGATTCATCGAGTGCATGAAGTTTTTCACATGTCACATCTAAAGAGGAACATGAAAGATTCATCACACATCATCGACTGGGGTAGGATGGACATAGACAATGGGGTGTAATTTGCGGAGATCCCAGTGGAGATAGAGGATCGACAGGAGTGTGTCCTTCATGGATGGTCAATTCCTCTAGTGCATGTTCAATGGAAGCATGGGAACCTCCAGGAGAGTACATGGGATTGGAAGGCTCATATTCGTGCTTCGTACCCCCACTTGTTTGATTAGACCTTATTTTGGATTTTAGGGACGTAAAGACCTAATGTGTAGATAATGTAAAGCATCGTAATTCCCATGTAATTTTTTTAAAAAATTATATGTATTTATGTCGAGACTGCACACTTTGACGGCACATAATTCTAGGGCCCAGAGTACTCAGAAAGTAATTTTGAACTTATTAGAAAGTATGTTCAGTAAATGTGTGAGTTGGTTTTTATAAATTTTGAATTTGTGCATGGATTGAAAATATTAGGGAACTATTGAACTCAGAACACCAGGATATGCCTAGAAAAGACTTAACTTCTTCCAGAAAGGGTCAGATAGAAAATTTATTTTTCAGACATTTCGGAAAATAATAAAATAACATTAAAATGTTATTTTTTTTCTCAACATTTGACTGGGGACGGCGATGCTATAGTGTAGTGAAAAGATTGAGATGGGTCACAATAAATGAATCCCATTAATAACTCATTAATTCGCAGCGTAATGATGCAATGTCACAGTGTAATAGATACGCTACGACGTGTTCCTTTTTTAATTAACTAACGCATTGGAGATTTGGTAATTAAATCCTGGTTAATTATTTGATGAACCTCTAGTGAGTTTCCACTCTAATGGAGAATAAAGAATACTGGCAAAACATCATTGACTTTGACGTGCCTTGAAGAATGAAGCCTGGAAGCAACAAATGATGTTGACCTCTTGAAACCTCGAGGATAGAATGATATGGAAACAAACATCAAATGAGATAGGAGTTTGAACTGTTTAATGTTTCCCCGTTATTTTATGAAAACAAATAACATGAATCAACCCACAAATAGGTTGATCCACAGATCTTGCATTCTTACGGGAGGGCGACTTCTCTTGGTATTCCTCCATATGGGATTAAATTATCACTTGTATTTATTTATCTACAATCCCTAGTCCTCCCCATGTTTTTAAACATCTAACGTGGAGGGCGCGGGCTAACACGAACAAGGCCTGAGCTCCTTTGCATGAGTGTTCTTCGTGGATGAATTATTGAAATAACAACCAGAAAAGTTTGAGGTCATCGCAGTAAAGTTGGAAGCCTTATGATCATGTAGGAGTATATGGATCAAAAAATAGACCACTGGATCAACCCTGTTGGCCCTAAGAAGAGACCACCAGTGTGTCGGCGCCTGCAGTCGGAGGGAGGTGGTGCACCCAACGATGTGTCGTGGTAGTCTGCGGCTGTGGTAATGTGAAGGTGTGGCGCTGAAAAGTGGTGTGGAGGTGCGGCCTTGACCAGTGCATCATGAAGGTGGTGTCCCGCGTCCAAGCTACTCTAGAGAGCCATGGAGGCTGCAGCCACGGAGCTGGAGACCCACAGTTCCACACTAGCACCACATTCACATGTTCAACCCATGGAATTAGTCTGCAGGTGACCTGGAGAATGTGGCTAGTTTCACCGTCCATTTCTGGATGGAGGAGTCGGCCTGCTACGAACGACTAGGAAAAACTGGTGAGTTGGATCTTCCCAAACGGGTTGATCCCACGGGCCAATGGGTCGGGCCCAGCTGGTCTAGATCCTAGTCAGGTTGGGTCAACACGGAACCTATTGTCCCCCATTTCACTAAAACCCTCGTATCTCTCAAATCGTGCTTCTTATTGACTCATATTTAGTGGTGTTGGCACCCTTGAGTCAAGGTGGTTCTTTTGAGATTCTCTATGTGAGTTTTGGTGGAGGTTGGCACATATCTGGGTTCGATCGGACTAGAATCCAACTGATACCTTTTTACAAAAATGTTCATATCTTACAGACCGGGCGTCTGTTCGACACATCGTCTATTGTATTAGAACCCTTAAGAAAATATGGTCCTTTTGGTTACTATATTTGGGAATTTATGGTGGTTGATGTATGACCGATTTCTTGAGGAGAAGATCCTCTCGGAAGTAAGCATGCTAAGTGCTGGAATCCCGTGGATGGCTGTGACATGAAGAATTACTAGCGACCCTATGTGGATCATCACCTACAGACCATGTGTGGATCCGCACCTAGAGACCCTTCATGGATCATCATACTAAGGACCCTATGTAGATCATAACCTAGAGACTCAGTGTGGATCAGCACCTAGTGACCCTGTGTGGATCAGAACCTAGAGACCATATGTTGATCAACACTTAGAGACCCTATGTGGATTAGTAGAAGAGCCACTCAACAGAATAAGATGATCAAGATTTATGACTAATCATATTTACTTATGTACTTATGTTTTACCTGCTCTGATTTTTCTTCTAATCTATTCTATTTATTTGATATCTTCTTTGGTGGTATTACCTATATGGTCTTTCCATTGTGGTATTTTATTTTTTGGATTATTTAGAGACCTTCGGGGGTCTTGGGGTCCCTACTGAGTGTTGTTATACTCACCCCTACATGGGATTATCCTACTCTTGTTGTGTCTTTTGAAAACAACAGATAGCGTTGATTGGGACTTTGGGGATCCAGGGCTAGACGGTTCTCGGAGGTGGATCAATAGACTTGGTGTGCTGTAGTGACATCTGACAGAGGTTTGTATTTACCCTTTAGGTAGGATCCTTGTCACACGACCTCTAGATCTTGTACTTATTTTCCTATACTTTCCTTTTAGTTGGGCTTGTATTTTGGCCCCCTTTAATTTCTGTTTACACCCTTTTACTCTTAGTGGTGGTACATTGTGGTGGTTCTACTGTTGTTTCTTTCCGTTGTGTGGTATGCCATGTCTCTGTGTGTATAAGTTTAAATAAAATGCATTACCTTTTTTGGGATATTCTTTTCTAGTGTGAGTCACCACCCCCAGGCCAATGGAAGGCGGGCTTGGGGTAGTTATGGCACAGATCCTAGGGGATGGGTCGTGACATGAATTTTTAAATGTCTAATTTAAATTAATTTTTTTTTTGAAATTTTAACTTTTGAATGAAAACATATAACTGTCATGACCCGTCGCCCGGGGCCTGTGCCGTGACTACCCCAAGCCCACTTTACATAGGCTAGGGTCTGGAAACAAGCACTGAAAGGTGTATTCCCTATAACCAGGAAGGCATTTCCTTTATAACCTGTAAACACACGCAGCCAAGCAGACAACAAGACACGAACACAAGTCAACTGTATAGCTAAAAGAGTGATTAAAGTAAAAACGGGTATGGAATACAAGCCTAATAGTAATAGTACAGGTAAAACTGAAATACAATACAACCGAAGAAAAATAAAGGTAGCTATTGGGTCGTCCTCCGATGTTCCTACCTAAAGGGTAGGTACAGATCGCCTCCTCAGCACTCCCTATCCGCATGTATCCTCTGCGTACTGTTACACCATATGGTCCACCTCTGAGCCCCATCTAGCCCTGGTACCCTCAGCCTCGATCAGCGCTGTCTGTTGTCTGTAACAAACACAACAAGGTACGGGCATAGCCCATGTAGGGGTGAGTATAATGATACTCAGTATGGACCCCGAGACCCTCAAGGTCTCACAAAATCCACCAAGGATAAACCACAAGGCATGAAATAAACTAATAACCCTACTTAGGTATATGCCCATACATATATCTAAATTACCATGTTTACCCATCTCAATCATAAGGAAAACACAGAGTCCAACTCAAAAATATTAAATATCAACAGTTCCACAAAGAAGGAACACTAAGAAGGTATGTACCACACAGGTACACCAAATAGAAGAATACCACCATGGTATTACCATGATAGAATGTACCACAGAGGTAGAAACTTAGCTAATACTAGGTATTTCTAAGGTAGAGAAGTACAAATGATTAGATGTAACTACTGAATAATCATACTCTATTAAGAGGCTCTGCTGCTGACCCACACAAGATCGCTCGATAATGACCCATATAGGATCTCTAGATGCTGACCCACATAGGATCTCTAGGTGCTTACCCACCCAAGATCGCTCGATGCTGACCCACACAGGATTTCTCAGTGCTGACCCACACAGGATCGCTCAGTGCTGACCCACACAGGATTGCAAGGTGCTGACCCACAAAGGATAGCTCGGTGCTAACCCACATAGGATCACGCAGTGCGGACCCACACAGGATCGTTATTCATTATTCACGTCTCAGCCAGCTACTGGGTTCCCGCACTATTCTTGCTCATCTCCGGGAGGGTCCGCTCCTCAATCCACTAGTCGATACTCTAACTTCCATGAAGTCCCACGAAGAACTATCCCAAAGGATCGCCATATCCTAGGGGTCTCCACGCAATAGATAGTTCATCAATCGGACGCCTGGTCAGTAAGTTATTAGCCTTTTAGTCCCAAGGTCCCGGTTGGATTTGTGCTCGATACAAACCGACCGTATCCCAACTCCATCCAAATCTCAAGTGGGGTATTTCAGAGGACCTCCTCGCTCTAGGGTTTCCAACGCTGTAGACGGTTTGTCAAACAGACATCTAGTGCCAAAGTTATATCCAAAAGAGCGTAAATGGGTTGAAGTTGGCTCGGGTCTGGTCCAACCCTGTCGGACCAACCTAGCTTGACCCGACATGGGCTGACCTGACTTGGTTCGGGTCGACCAAGCCCACTGGGTCCGGCCCGACCCATGCCGGGCGGCCCGCGGTGTGGTGTGGGGTCACGGGACCGCAAGGGCGGCGCGAGGCCACGGGGGGGCCTCAAGGGCGATGGGGAGGCTGTGGGGGCAAGAGGGTGGCGTGAAGGATGTGGGGGCCATGGGGTCCATGGAGGGGGTGTGGTCCACGGAGGTGGAAGGGGCTGTAGAGGCCGTAGGGAGGCGCGAGGCAGCGCGGGGCCGCAGAGGTTGCAGGGTGCCGCGCGGCGGCATGCAGTTCGCGGTCCAGTGGGGTCATCGTAGTGCGGTGGGGCGGCCACAGTGCGGCGGTCCTCCGTGGCTGATCGGATGGCCAGTCGTCCTCTCTACATGGCACTGTCATGCGCTGGACCTTTTCCGGCGGCCGTTTCTACCGACTACTCTTCGTTCGTCTTCATGGCACAAAGCTGCCTTCTTCCATTGTGAAGAACACACCAATAAAGAAGAACAACGGAGGGGTTGGGCCATATTTGTTTGGCCCGCACCCTCTGCATTAGAGAGGTAGAAAGCGGTGATAACCTCTTCCTGATTTTATGATTAATTATCAAGAATGGTTATGGGGAATAAATTTAAATAACCACCCTACCTTGAAGTTTTTTTGACGTTGGTTTGAGAAAGAAGTCGAAGAAGGTGAATAGGGTGCCAACAATCGTCACTACTGAAACCATGCTTCGATGTCGGGATCGTACGTCATCCTCTTCCTTGATTTCCAAAGAACATTCTTTGATGAATTTCTTCATTGGATAATTTCCTCCCACCAAGGAACTTATTTGCCAACCAAAAATCCTCCAAACTAAGAGGTACCAATATAATTAAATTAATTAGTTTAATTATGTTGGCACGTTGGCATAATTAATTGGCTCATTTAA
The DNA here is from genome assembly GCA_963277665.1 of Viscum album. Taxonomy (NCBI): domain Eukaryota; kingdom Viridiplantae; phylum Streptophyta; class Magnoliopsida; order Santalales; family Viscaceae; genus Viscum; species Viscum album. Next base: position 1,415,681,339 of record OY728142.1, read on the forward strand.
TTGTACCACATTAGTAAAATTAATTGGCCCAATTAATGAATGGTTTTGGCATTATTTAAAGAAGTGGAATTGATAGGTTTTCTCTCATTAAAGGGGGTTTGGGTGGTCTCCGCCTCTAAATTCAAAATGGGGATTTTACGCTAAGTGGTACCCACCTCCATAACACACATGGGAGAGGTTTTAGTTCAGGCGGTCCCCACATTTAAACCATACACATGGGAGGTTTCAATAAAAAGATAAATAAAGAAAAATAATATTTTATTTTATTTATCTTTCCATGAAAAACTCAAATTCTGTCTTTCACCCTCGACCTACAATGGTTGAGGTGAAGGCCACCTTAAGAGAATATCAGCGCTGTGAGTTCAACGGTGCCATAGGGTTTCAATTCTGATCACCGATTCAAAAGTTACAAAAACCCACTCTAACCTTTACTGAATGTACCCAAGAAAAGTTCAGAAATTCTTTTCGGGCACACCAGGCCTCAGAATCACATGCCATCAATTTTCTTTGACTCGTAAAATTATGATATATTTAAAAAAATACATAGAATTTCCTGGTCATTACAATAAAATAAAGAAACCTCCATTAATTGAAAATTTTGTTTTCAATATTAACTCATATTAATTATTTACCAATTAAAGGTAATAACTATTAATGTTTTATCATATTAGTGTTTATTATATCATTATTAAAAATTTCTTATAAATTTTCTATAGTTTTTTATGTTGGATGTTTCTTGTGACACATATTACATAACATAAATGGTATTTTAAAGGATCCAGAATCTCTGTTCACATAGTTAAAGGGGAGAATGATATTTTATAAAAAAACTAAATTTTTAAAAGACATTGAACTTCACAGATTTTGGATGAATAGTTATCCAAACTGTCTGCTACCATGTGATCTTTTATAGAGGGTCTGGTGCACCCCTCATTGAAAAATCCTAGTTAATCTAAATGTTCACTAATTGTGTGATTGGTTATATTAAAAATTTAAGGCCACCTGCATGGTTTCCGCATGGTTTATACTATGTGGGCCAACCATGTTCCCTATTAAAAAACATAAAATACTCCAAATATCAAACATGCTTGACATGAAACTTAAGGAAAATATTAGATGTTGAGAAATAAATAAAATAAAAATAATAATTGATGGAAATTAAAATTGTGGTGTGACACCCTTTATCACAAAACTACCATTGTACTTCACTACTCCATCATATGATGAATAATATAGTGAAGGGGATATTTGATCATTTACAGTACAGATATAAAAAGGGTAATTCCTTGGGGAAGAGGGACCATCATCACACCCAAGTACTGTAGCTAATAATATTAAAATTTAGAGTTCACGTAGTTAATAAATAATGTTAGTCATATTAAAAAGTCAAAGGAAAACACTAGGTTCCTTTTCCTCATTCCAAGAAGGGATTTATCTCCCCATGATCATTCAGATGACACTTTAAGAGGGAGGGAGAACACAGTCACTTGCAGAATGAAAATAAAAAATGAATGTTGTGAAATAGAGATATATATATTATTATCCTCAGTGTTCTATCTTGGTATTTAATTGCTATTGTAACCTCCTATGGTGATTAGGATCATTCCACCAAGAAATGGGTTTTTTCATAATATTGTTCCGTATGTTTTGGTTACACAAGGTGTCCTTGGGTGGAATTAGTAATCTCGATATCGATAATGAGAATACATTGGCTGATGGGAAGACTTTTCCTTTGGGAACCATGGTATATTTTTCAGAGGATATAATGTTATGGTGTCTCTTTATTTGATATTAAAACTCCATAAATTTATATTACCAAGGAGTTCATACTTTCTACACTATATAGTATTATAACATAGAGTTTATTAGAGGGAATTCATAACATGGATTATAGATTGAGCTTTCGTTGGAGTTTTGGTGTACTGTCACAGTCCACTACAGCACTCTATTATCTAGTGATAAAATACACATTGGTGGAGATGAGGATACAATGGGATGAAACAGTATCCTTGTTAGTTGAAAAATAATGCATTGAATGATGGAATATCATAAGGATTGATCACATGACAACATTACCAAGATAATTCCTTATCAAGGGAAACTATATGAGTGTGTTGGCCTGAAAATTCCTTATTAGGGTCATTCAATAGGGTATGTTGGAACTATGGTTTATTCACTATGGTTTCCATGACTATCATTGGTATATAAAAACCTTCTCAACTTATATCTTCAATACTATTTTGTTTGGATGATTCCCTCTAAATTCCCAATATATACTATATTTTCCATCCAATATATTCATATGCCACAAGTGAAAAAATTCAATAGAAAATTGATTCAAACATTTATTCTTCCTATGCATACTTCCCTCTAAATATTTTCCTATAGAAACATATAAACATTCCCTAAGATGTAATATTGTTTCTCTAAATCATAGTTCACAATTTAATCACTAAAGTTTCATTATAAGGCCATATTAGTAATAATGCCTAAATGATTCCAAAAAATCACAAAATATAGTAAATGATCGTACTTTTTAAATTTTTAAGGGATATTAACAATGAATTAAAATAGTAAAAGATGTACTTTTGTGTTGAATCATACACCCAAATTAAATTGTGTACTTAAAAGAAGGAATCATTCATTGTTGGAAATCTTTATATGAATGATTTTTCAATTTGAACATTATATATTATTTTGGGTTTATGCTTTAAAAATTTCTTATTTCTAACATAAAAATACTAAAACTAAGGAAATAATAAAGAAAACATATGATATATGGATTGAAACCATATTTAAAAAATCTAAATATTTATAATTATGAGGTATAAACAAAATTTCCTGTTTTAGAAAATCATTCTCTTATGTTTGAATGTACATTTTTGTATATAAAAAAGAAAAAATGAGTGGATATGATCATAAAATATTATAATAAAATGAATTTTTAGGTCAGTTTGGAGTTTCTATTAAGATGTAAAATATTTCTCAAAGAAAGATGAGGCTAAATTTTTATTACATAGTAGTAAATAATAATAAAATATTAATTTTCAATTGGGTAAAAAATTATATTAATCCATAAGATATCATAGAAACTTAACTAAATCTTGGAAAAAAGAACCTTGCTGGTTAAATAGAATTCATTAAGAGCTAGTGAAATGTGTATTTATTGTATACAATTTTTTTGTAATTTATTTTAGACTAGATATAAATAATATCTATTATGAATCCATCCTGAGGTATGATTTTCCTAAAAAGAAGAGGCCACAAAATCTAAAAGGCACTCTATGAAAAAAAATAATGTTTGTAACATGGTTGATTCACCTAAATATGTTTGATCCATTAGGTGTACATTTATTTAGAATTAAATTTATATGAATAGTCAAGTTCTAGTTTATAAGGATCTCATAGTAAGAAAAGTTTGTGAAACGATTTATAATGTTCACTATGATGAAACCTTCTCACCAAGATCCATGATAAACCCAATAGTGATATCTATTGTTATGGTAGAATTGTATGTCTATAACATATGTTAAATATATTTCAAAAAAAATTCCTTAAAAAGAATTAATTTGACGAGGTATATATGATACATCTAAAGTATTATGAAAATCTTGACGGTATTGTTAAGGTATGAAAGTTAAAAATAGCCATTTAGGAATTGAAAAATGATTCATGGAGTTGGAATATGTGTTAAAATGCTGTTATAAATGATTTTGGTTTCATCAAAAATGGAGATAAAACTTGTGAATACACGTGGTATAGTAGAAGAACTATTATATTTATCGTGTTTTTGTAGATGAAATTCAAATAATTAAAACTAATATCAAAAAATTAAATTTTATCGAGCATTGGTTTATAAAATGATTCATTATGAAATAATTAGGATAATCAACCAATATATTAGGGATAAAGATAAATTTTGATAGATTAAAAAGAATAATTATACAAACTTAACATACTTATATTAGTAATTAATTAGAATGCTAAATATAGAGTACTATGATAAAGGATCTTGACCTTTGTTTCGTGGTGTAATATTTATAAAGGCTAAATCCTCATCTAGTGATTTATAAATATGATTCATGAATGAGATTCATTAACATCCAATAATTTGATCTATAATGGTGGCCATGGTTGTGCTCCAAAATATCTTCTTATTTGAGAATAACTACCCATTACCAATAAGAATCAAGTGAAATTATTTGGATCATTGGAAAAAATATCATAAAAAATTTAATAATCTACATGGATTTATTCATATAATTTAGAGGCATTGAAGATATCAATGTAATTGGAGAAACCAATTCTTATTTATAAAGAAACAAAGATGATTCTCAATATGAATTTATGTTTTTTTTCATGAATGGTATAATAAGAAGATGAATTGTTATAATAAATCTATTTCAATTGGTTATATAGGTAAATATAGGTAAATAACTATGGAAAATATTACGAAACACTCTATTTTAATTAAAAGTTTCATTATATAACCATTTCTATTTACAACATATCAACCCCAACATAGTTCTATTATTAAAACCACATATATATCATGTATGGTATGGAACCCTAGTCCAACCAAAGAATAAAAAATTATCAATATATATCATATAATTATGAAATTAATTTATAGATAAGTTTTAATGTTTTTATGAGTGGATATAAATAATACTTTAGTAAATCATTTGAAAAAAACATTAATGTAGAAAAAAAATATATGCACATATAATTGTCTTATTAATTAGATATACAGAGAAATGATTAAAATTCATTTTGTTTTATTAGAGTAAAAAACAATATCATATGATGTAAATATTTAGATTATATGTAGTATCATTATTTTATTAGTAATTCAAATTTCTATATTGTTCTCTATTTACATGTGTTACATTTATTACGTGAGGGTTGAATGATAAATAACACCTTATTAGAGGAAATATTTATGTTTTCATTAATTGATAATCGTCCCAGTAAGTTAGGGTTTCTAATGTTATGTTATGATTAGTGTCTGGTGTATCATCTAACGATATATAATTCAATCATAAAAAACAATTATGACTTATAGTATATTCTGATCCTCATTGAGTGTGATACATGAAACTATATACATTTAGGTTTTTAGTAAAATAAAGTACCTATTAGAAATTCCAAGTACCAAAGGATAACAATGTACTTTACATAAAGTCCTTTATAGTTTTAATCATTTATTACAATAGTCTTAAATATTCAACAACTCTAGTTGTGATTGGGTATGTTCTTGATCATGTGATTAGTTTTTTAAATATAGATGGTATTTATCCTACATATAATTTATTACATCTTGGTCGATGATTGAGTTACATTAATAAAATTTAAGACTATGGATAGTTGAATAATATTTAAAATGGCCATATAATTTAGTGAATTAAATGTGATGGAGTCATCTATTTTTGTTTGTCTACTTTTATAATTGTGAATATATGCAAATTCCAACATGAGATTTTCATATTTTATTTTCTTTTAAAATACTCTTTTTCTTAGAAAATGGGATTGTATGAGTACCCATGTGATTTATGGTGATGAAACTAGTTTAAATTATTATATATAAATATATTTTTTTAATGAAGATCACACCAGGTCCCTTTATAGATTGAGTATAAATGGCAGTTTTTTAGATTCCACACATTGTTTAGGGATAGGAATTAAAAATTTAGAATCATTTTAAATTATAAAAATACCCATATTATCCCATATATGGCTATTTAAATGTAGATTTATTTTGGTACATTATTTTTTCTGTGGTTTGAGAGATATTACATGGTTGTTTTATTCAAAATAGTTTTGATATTGTTTTTAGAAGTTGTTGTTAAATACTCATAGAGACTACATGTCTGTATTAAAAGTTTAATATTTAAAGAAATATAAACTAAATAATATAATATATATTTTTTATTATATACAATGATTTACAAGGGATAGATAAAGATATGTGATATTTCACTTCTTATGTACTTTTTCATTTTCTACTTAAGCTATAGATATTTTAAAATTATATAATTGTATTGTTTGATTAATAATGACTGAAAATGATTTATAGTTTTTGAAATGTTCAACGGTATAATTCAGGTGTTTCTTAGTGAATAAAATATTATTAATGGTTATAATTTTTGTTTCCTTATGGTTGAAAATACAAGAAATATTTATGATCATGGTTTTAAATTTTTTCCAATAAAGGATATATATCCATAGAACTCAAATCCTTGACACAACGCATATGTTTCTAGTTACTTCATCACCAAAAATCCCCCCCCCCTCTCACACACACTTTCTCACTCTTTTATTTATTCACTTACAGATTGAGGTGCTATTAGGAATTGGATGATAATAATATCTTACTAATGGAGGAAAGAATCATTCATTTGTCATAATTTCATTTCAATAAAAAACATTATGGAAACTATTGGATATTTTATAGTGGCATATGTTCTTCATATTAATTAAATACCTATTGTTCTCTAATTATTTATCCATGTGATATTAATTTTAATTATAGTTTTTTGTTATATACTACACATGTTATATATCGGTGAAACCCATTAAATTAATCATTCATTATGATACATATTCTATAGTTGATCATGTAAATATATGAAATACGTCAGCCCCCTCTAAATATACTTGATTTATATGAGAACATTAATTATTTTTTCATTAAGTAATCCAACTAATATTATGAAATAATGATTATTTTTTATTTTTATATATTGATCTTTATTTTATTTAATAAAATGAAAATAAATTAAATATTTCTAAAATAAAATAATAACATTTTTATCAATTATATTTAAAATAAGACACATTTTTATTATTATTTCAGTATTAATTTTCACTATAAAGTGATTATTTATTATTATTAATGTCTTATAAAGAATTATTTTTTATCATATTTTTTCTAATATACATGTTTGGAAATATTTATATTTATTCCTTTATAAATTATTTTACATGTCAAATTTAACTTTTTAAAACTAGAATAATAAAAAAATTATGATAGTAATAATATTATTTATTATTATAATAAAAATATTGTGATTTTTAAATTATGTTCTTTAGGTAATTATTTTATGCCATTAAAATATAATATAAGAAATTAATTATTAAACAAAATTAAAAATAATTTAATAAAAAAATTCAAATGAAAATATTCTACAAATAACATTATTTAATTTAAATCTCATTATAGTAAAATATATAAATATTATATTTTTTCCTAAGTTATAGAAATTATTTTTTAATTGTAGAAAAATTATAATTCATTTTAATAATAACAATATTTTGAATTTTAATTAAATTATTTGTGTGATTATTTAGCTTTATTAAAAATAAATTTATACAATTAAAAATTAAGCTAAGTAAAAAAATTATATAATTATTATTTTCTAATATACACATATTAAAAAAATAAAAAGATAATAATTTTCTTAATAACTAGTATCAGATAAAAAAATTTAAATTTTAAACTATGTATAATAAAAAAATTAAAATATAATAATAATATTTTTTTATTATTACAAATTATTAATAATTTTCATAAAATTATTTATATAATTATTTTAATTTATTAAAATCAATATCAAAAATTAACATTGTTACATACAAAAACTAAGAGAAAGTTGGACAATACAAGGAGTTTTAAACAAATGGTATAGACTTTGAATTGATTTGTGTAATCCCTATCAAGATATGGGTATAACAATGGTTCCAAGGACCATTGGTATAGAACCATTGGGAAAACCCTATACTAACTGTCTATGGAACAGTTTGTATTGCTCTTATATACAAAAATTTTCATAAAAGAGTTGTTATAACTCCACCACTTGGTATTAACCACTACATCTTGCATGTGTCTCTTGAAAATAGCCTTCAAGAAAAACTAAAAATATAATACAACAATAAATCATTTTAAATCACAATATGTATTCAAAATAGCTCTCATATTTTCGATTATACATTAAACTAGTTAATAAGTTAATAATGATATAACACATATATGAAATCAGTTTCAATTATAGGATTCCATCCAAAAGGTTAGAAGTGTAATAAATATGAAGTTATAAGATGATAAAATAAATATATCTCTCTAAAATATCCTCATGATGGTCTCCAATTTCATCTTGGAAATCACTATGCTTGTGATTTCAAATAGTAATAAGTAATTTTGTGTATAGATAAAATAAAATTTCAAAACTAATACACATTAAAATGAAAATAAATTAGGGTTACTAAATTTTATAGATTTATATGAAAGTACCTCGTGTAAACTGATTAGTGGGATCTCACGGATGCTCAGGCTATGAATGATTAGTATCATGTGTAGTGTTAGTAGGATCCAATGTATGCTTATAGTGATCAATATACTCTATATAATCAGAATGAACCGGTGTATAATCCAAAAGAGTATAAAAATAAAAATATATAGATATGTGGGAAGGGGGAAATATAGGAGGCAAACAATTCAGTAGAAAAGGATAACAAAGACGAGGAGTTAGAGCCATTATCTGCAAATAAATGAGTAGATGAGAAGGATGGACTCATGTAAATGGTGGTGACAACATAGGTTATCTAAAAATCCCTGATGACTTAAGGGTAAATTTGTGATTATAAATGTTTCTTAGTCTCATAACCAATAAAGGGTTTGGGTGTGATTGAATTTAACAAAACTCTAGGAAATTTTTTATTTAATAGTGCTTTTAAAAATCAATGATAATCATTAATTATTGTAGTATTTTGAGTATATTTTTAAAAACCATTCCTAAATCATTTATTTTTTCCAACTTTTATAAATAAAACCCCCACTAAATAAAATTTATTTTCATTTTCATGAAATATTCCACTATGTTTTTTAAAAAACATCTTATATACATCCCCTTTAGTTTCACCCATTATTTTTTGGCCTCAGCACCCCTACCCCCTTACAACCATAAATTTTTTATCCCCCCTGACATCAACACTATAATCATAGTTCAGACCCCACCTCTGAATCCTACCTTCAATCCTCTATCACTTCCCTTACCTCACTGGTTATCCTGCCATCACCCAGCTTCACTACGAGCCCAAAGTCGACAACCATTTATCATGATACACCATGACCTTTAATTCAACCTCCCATAATTGAGATCCATAATATATCAACACATCACAATGGCCCAATATGATCTCTATCCTTCCTCGATCCTCCTCTTTCACCAACCTCCACTATTTATCTAAGGATTTTTCACTATCAGGATTTCCATAATTTCATCTAATTATTATTATACTCTTATTTTATTTTTATTGATCCATTATTTCATTTTCTTTAACCTAACCCACTGATATTTCTATCAATCCTCTTTATTATCATTTTATTTGTTTTTTATGGCTTCTCGGTGAAATATTACCATTAAAGATATTTTTTATCTATACTTGAGTTCAAAATCTATAATAATCTATTGAAAATCACTAATTTCCCTATGGTGTATACACTAAATATTGTACAGGTATAGGCAAAAAAAATCATTTATGATGACCAAAAACCATTGATTTTACTCAATCAAAACTCAATTATTCTTCCTTATTTCATAAAACCCAACAATACATATTATATCCCAAAAGAAAAAAATAATTTTTTAGATGCCTTAATAGCTGCATTTGAATTGGTAAGATATAAATTTTTTGCTTAACCAATACATAAACACATGTATCTATAAAATTAAATCTATTTTTTATCTCCAAAATACCAAATAGACCCTAAATTAAATTTTATTTTAATTTAATTCCATCTGATATTTTTAAAGACTAATAATTCATGTGCACGGTTGGTTGTGTGTGATATTTTTCATATGATGGGATTATATATCCTTTGAGTCATCAAGATTCATTGTTACTTCCTATAGAATGAACTAATGTTTAAAAATTTATTATAATTTTCCAATTACTAATTCTACCAAATAATTTAATAACAAAAGTATGAGGTTAATCCACAAGAATAACTCAAAACTCCCTTATGATTTATATTATAATTATTAAATCAAGAACCTCCTTTTCTAAAATACGTTACATTAAAATTTAATATTTACATGCTTGTTTAATATGGATGAATTATTAAATCTGATTTATGACCCTTGACTACTGTTTTAGTTGCTAATTTTCATACTTCATATTGATCATAGTTAGAAAATTATCTAAAAAGGAAAGAGAGGTTAGTATATGAATTTTTAATTTAATATTTTTTTCATTAAAGGATGAATTTTTTTAAGGTGTACAAGTTTATATTTATAGTTTTTACCCAATTTTTACTACTATGATTTTTATATTTAGATTCATTACAATTTAAAATGTTTTTTTATTCATTGATATATTATTTTGGTGTTAGATTTATTGGTTCCTTATTACATTTTCTAAAATGTTTTGCTTTTACTAAAAAATTAATTTATTTAAATAGATTTATATAACTAAATTTTTAACTAGAATATATAATAAATTCATTATGTAATAATAAATGTTTCATTAAATTACCTCAAATTTTCTCTGAATATATATAGGGTTTAGTTATGTTTTTAGATTTTGTGATTGAAAATCAATCCATGGCTGGAAATATAATATTCATATGTTTTAAATGTTAATTAAAATGATATTAAAATAAATAAGATGTATTCAAACACAGTATATTGAAACAATTTCCTAATCAATATGTTTTATGGAATTCGAATTAAGAATCAAATTCTATAAAATGATTGAGAATTTATGTCCTGCATTAGAATGAAAATTTTAATTCCATGATGGTGGATAATGAAAATAAAAACTTAATAAATGATAATTTCATAACTGTAGGGAAACACCATGAAGTTGTTAAGGTGTCAGTTCATACATATAATGATGTTACAAATATTGAGGATGATTCCATTACTATAGGTAAACATGATCAATGTGGTTACATATTAATTTATTATGTTTTAGAGACTAATATAATGGAAAATGTAACAGGGAAAACAAGTAAATTCTGTAAATTATCTAAACATGGAAATCAAGAATTATATGAAGGATTCCCAAGTATTCAAAAACATATTTTCAGCTGATTTTCTACTACATCAAGTGCCTATGTGGAATTAAAAATAAATTAATTTCTATGATATTGGAATTATTTCATAAGGTTTATAATGAAGCTAGGATCTCTATATCATTTGATAAGATGAATAAGGTTATTATCAATCTCATAAATAGTAATATAAATATAAATACATGTAATAATTATTATTTGTTATAGTGGGAGAATATTCAAATTAAATGAGTGTAAATTATATTGTACTTCTATATGGAATTCAAGAAATAAAAATTCTTGTTTGAATAAGTTTAATAACACAAAAAAACAGAAAAATAAATTTGTTTCTAACATTTCACATTACATTCATTTAAAACCATGACTGAAAAGAGTGTTTATGTAATCTAAAAAAGTGTAAAACATGAAGTTACATTCAATGGAAAATAATAATGATGAGTTCATTTGACACATAAGAGGTTAAAAAATGTAAAATACCCTTGATTCATTAAACAATTAAATTTAATTGATCCAAGAAATTATTTTTTGGGATTAAAATATCATGGATTTAATCCTTTTCAGACTTTATATAACAATTATAGTATATGGATGGATATTTTTATCCCTTATAATTTACCACCCTGGATGTGTATGAAATAAATTTCATTCACTAAATTAATTATTATTCCAAGAAAACAAATGGGTGGAAATAAAATTAATGATTATCTTGAGCCTATTATCTATGAATTTCATGTGTTATGGAATAATGGTATAGAAAAGTATTATGTATCTTCTTTGAAAATTATCAATATGAGTGTTTCTTTAATGTTTAATAATAGTGGCATTCCTAGAATTATAAATTTCTCTAAATGGAACACACACTAGTTTATCTTATTTAGTTTGTAAATTTTATTTTTATACACAATGAATGAAATTTAAAAAAGTGGTTTTTCAAGTGTCATCATAACTTTCATAATACAATTCATAGACTTCTATAAGAAGTCCATATTTAAGGAAAAACATTTATGGATTCCACGATAGTTATTATGTAGATCATAGATCAAGGAATAATTATTTAATATTTTTACAGAGTTTGAAAAATATATTTAGTTAAATAAAGGAAATGAAAGACTCCAAACTCTATTAGATACAAGTAGAACATAATAATGGAAGAAATTGAATATCCTTTTTTATCTTCTATATTGGGAATTTAATTAGTTATATTAGAATCTTGATTTTATGCACATTGAAAGGAATGCGTGGGACAATTTTCATTATACAATTATTAATAACAAGAGTAAATCGAAGGATCGTTTCAATTTTCATAAAAACATAGAGGAACAAAATATTGTGTGTTATCTATGGGGAAATGTGAAAGAAAATTATCGTAATCAATATTTACATTTAAAAATCAACAAAATTACATTTTCCATTGAATATTAAAAAATATGGATTTTCTAGTTCGATATTCAAGTAACATTTTAGGATATGCTGATTTGAGTCATTGAAAATTACACTTATTTAAAATTCAATACATAAATACTATGAGGGATGATTTTATTGCCTTTTCAATGTATAAATTTTTAATACGAAAAATAATTTTATTTCTACTTGACTTTTTCACATACTTAAACTAATTTTTTTGGAGTATCTCAACCCCAATTGATTCAAATAAGATTTAGTAAAAAAAATTATTAACATTATATCATTTATAGATGATATTTCCCATTTTATTTTCACTATCACGATTTCTTTAGCTATTCATTTGGTCATATAAGATAAATTTTGGGGACTAGTATAATATCATTTGATGTATACAATAGGGTGGTACTTTTTACAATTTTCATTTATTGAATAAATTATTGTTATCCAATTAAATACTTATAATGTTTATATAGTAATTTATTACTATTTAATTAAGTATTGTTGTCATTGAGTATCATATTTTAACAAAAAAATATAATCTTAATGGTTCTCTAACTAAATGTAACAATACTTAAGAGTTCTTAAACATCAAATCAATGTATTTTGATTGAATATTGATAATATTTTATCTAGTAAGACATTTTTATGTTAATAATGGTCATTCATAAGTCCATACATAATAATATATAAATCAAAATTTTTGTAAAAATTTTATAAAAGTCATATATTTTCCATTGATAGCATTGTAGTTATGATAAAATTGGAGATATTGTTGGGAAAAAATCCCTTAAGGTATCATTGAAGCATTTTTTAGGTGATTGTGTTTGTTGAAAAAGTGGGCCTCCATGTTGTGTTTGTTGACAAAGCAAACCATGATGTACAAATTTGTTGACAAAGGGGATTTCATGGTGTCATGTCGAGCTCAAGGGATTTTTTTAATGATCCATGATTGATTCCAGAACGTCGACAAAAGAATGGTCAATCTGGAGGCGGTTCAAAAAGAGCATAAATGTCGAGCTCAAGGGATGTTGTTAATGATCCTTGTGTTTTTGGCCAATGTAATTGTGCACCGATGTCTTGGAGGATTGGAAACTTTCACTCCATATGTTATTCAGGACCAGAACATCAAAATATGGCAAAGGAAAAAGGGGCGCCCAAGTTTTGGGTTTGGTCGCGCAAGTGACTTGGGCGACAGAGACTAAGGCGGCTCGACTTGCGCGCCGAGAGGAGACTTGTGTGCCATCGTGCAGGGTGTCCAAATGCCCATAAATAGAGGATGACCCCTCATCATTTAGTAGAAGTTCAACACTTAAAGAAAATCAGAGCTCCTGTCGTGTAGGTGTTTTAGTTGTGCAAGTGGTGGTGTGGTCACGCAAGTATAAAGATATTCAGAAGTTGTGCTCCAGTTGATAGTTGTGCGTCCAAAGTGGTTTGGGAGAGAAAGGGTGTGAGTTTCCCAATTTTAGAGTTGAAGAACGGGGTGTCACACTGGTGGTTTGGTGACACTTTCGTGCCAAGATTTGAAGAAGTGGGACAGTTGACAGTTGCGCGCCAAAATTGGTTTGGGTATAAAAGGGTGTTAGTTGCGCAAGTTTGGATTTGAAGAAGCGAGTTTAGCGAAAGTGGTTGAGGTGAAATTGCGCGCCAATTTGAACTTGCATGCTGGAACTTGCACGCCAGCTTGGAGAAGCGCGCCAGGTATGGTTGAAGCACGTCGGTCCTTTTAGGGCTGCACAAAAGCTAGAAGATTTCCCAATACCTTCAGTGCAACGTGAGATTCATCTATGGGTGAATGTTGGACTTCAACAGAGCATCTACATACAATAGAGTATGTATTAATTAGTGATAATGAAGAGACCTACAGGTCTATAAACTATGAGTGGATTCTTTCTAGAGCAGTGAGAAATGGAAGAGGAAGAAGGTGATCCTCTCCACTGGAAATGAGCCGGAGAGAGATAAAAAGGGTTTGACCCTTGGGAAAGCAGTGAGTTGACCCTAAACATTGTAAAGGCAGTGAGCCTGGCAATTGAAGTGATATATCCTGAACGTTGTGAACATCAGTGCACTTTTAGTGGATTTGGTACATCGGAACATTGCCAGTGTATGCTCCTTGGATGTATCCCAGTGAGGGTGAACCAAGTAAAAATCATTATGTCCTATGCATGCTTTAGTTTTTGTTTATACTTTGCTGTAGGAAAGAGAGAGAAGAAAGTCTTTCTTAATAGTGAGACAAGATCTATAGCAGCAGTTGTTTTAATCTGTCATACCCTGATTCACCCCCCTCTCAGGGTATCTAACCTAGTAGACCTAACGGATATACACTACTAAATACTAATAATTTTTATCCATATATCAATGAAATAAGGAAAAAATGAAAAGATATCTTTAGAGTCAAACTCAAAATGAGGTAGTGATGACATAAGTTGTTAACAAAGAAATTATTGACTTCCTATAAGTTCTTAATTTAATGCATATTCTGAAAATAAATAGCTTTAAAATTATAAAAAAAAATTAACAATATTATATATCAATTTTTTATAGGTAAATAGTGCTGATAATCGAGATAAACTAATAGAAGATTTGATGTATTTAGGTTAAGTTCCAATTAAACATTATAGGATATTAAATAACTATTTTTTATGTTTCATACAATAGATTAAGAGGATAGTTTTATAACATCGAAAATTATATATTTACATTTTTGTATTGGGGTTATTATGGAATATTGGTTGTTATTATCAAGTTAAATTATCATTGGTATTTTTCTATTATGTTATTGAAATAAAAATGAGTCAATATAAAAAGTGATATAATTGAAGGATCATTACAATTTACTTATATCAACTTCTCTCAGTTGATTGATAATAGGAAACATGAAGAACATGATTCCAATATTTTTTATCCTAGGAAAAATTGGCATATTATATCTAGGATGTAATTGATGAATGGTGAAGTATTGTTATCCACATGAAACAAAAAACATTATATAATATGGGTGACCAGGGTGGAGTAATATTTTCATGCACCCCCTAAACAACATCACATTGAATTATTTTTTCATGATATAAGGATTATTTCTATTAATAATACATAATTATGAGCTTAATAGAAATGGTCAAATTTTATTACATTATTATGACCATTGTGGTTCAGGTTGTAGGGAACTAATTAAAAAACATATATATATATATAACTTATTAAATAAAATTAGACAGTTCCACTAAGTATCCATTTGTTCTATATAAAAAGGATTCTAAAATTTACACTCTTGTTTTATTCAAAAGTTATTCTCTACTTTTAAAATAAATCCCTATAATTGAAATTTAGATATTAATATAGTTCCTACTCCTCCTTAGTTCAACATTTTATAATATGGTATGATAAAAAAATATTAGTGAGGAATATAAATAGGATAAGAACATGTAGGTTTATTTCAAAAGCTAATAATTCTATAATAAATTTTTCCCAGATACATAATAAACTTAAATCTCAAATATTCATTTATATACTAAAAAAATAAACTTAATTTCCAAAAATTTCACATAAATATTTTATTTAGTATTAATGAAAGAAAAATCGTAATCATAAGGGTTTCCAAGAAAACATCAGTACCCATGAAATCCTAATTCTTGAAACCATAGATTTCACCCTTAAGAGGATGATCAATTTTAAAAAAAAATAGTATTTTTATCATATCTTATAAAATCCAAATATTTCAATAAAAAACCTTTTGAAGAATATAAAATTCGTATAGGTTCATTGGTAATTAATCATCATAGAAACCTTAAAAATGAAATAACATACTTAGTTAATTCCAACATAATTTTCTAGAAAACAAAATAATTATCCAATGAATTAGAGAGCTGTATTTATCTCACCCAGAATCGTAAACAATTTAAAATGAAAATAACACACATAAAACACTAATAATATTTCATTTACATCATAAATTATTTTTTTAACATATATACAGAATCACTTTCAGGCTTTACATGAAAATAAGTATATTAATATTTTTTCCTTTGTAAATTATTAAAATGAAAACTTCATAGAGGAATAGGAAATATAGTATTAATTTAAAAAACATGAAAACATGTATAGTTTGATTATTAAAGAATTATAGTCATGATGGTTGGAAAATATGGACAAGTTGTTTACATTAATAAAATATTCTTTTTCACTTTGATAAAAAGAGGAAAAAGTGACCCATATTAAACATTAAAAAGAATCCTATATTAAAAAAATCATAAAATGTTAAGGATATTTGAAAATTCCTTTAAGAAATAACTTATATATATATAATATTATTATTATAAAAATATTTTGTAGAATATCATTCAGAGATAAAATAATTTAAATCATTGGATATAATATTTTGAAGAAAAAACACTACCTCGAGTCTGGCTCGCCCCATAGGTTATTCAACACATATATAATAAACTAATATTAATAATTTAATAAAATAAAAACATTTTTTAGTTTTATTTCCTTATCATAATACCTTTTATTTCATTTATTATTAGTTCTTATATAGTTTCTAAATTGATTATTCTCATGTCAGATGTTTTGTTAATGTTTGGTTCATAATCCTGAAATAACATCGCTGGGTAGAACATGGTCAAAATGATAATTTTTTAATAGTATATAAAATATTAATAATTTAATGATTATAAATTTTATAAATTAAATATAGTTTTTATACCATCCATGAATTTAATACATGAAAAACGAATCACATCGCTTCATGTATTGTATAATAAATAAGTACGCATGGGTGACATTATCATTTTCCAACATATGGATGGGTAAGAATGTGAGGAATATAATATATTTAAAAACACCAGAAGTATTCTATGAATATCATATATATTCCTTAAAATAATCATAATAACCATCCTTTTGAGGTAGTGATGAAAAATGAAACTCATGGCTTCATGGAGGTGGTAGTCCACACATAAACCTAAGAACCATTTTCATTTTCCATAGGATAGAAAAAGAGATGAAAAAATGTTCTTACATTTACATAATAACATTTAAATATATTTAATATTCTTATTTTACCGTATCATCTTGATTATTGAATATTTTAATGAGTTTTAAAAGTAAAAAAATATGAATATACTTAGTTAAGAGTTATACCACTTCTTTGAAAGCCTTCCTTTGGAATACCCCTTAAGCCATATAGGATGGTAATTTTTTGAAATAATGATCTATAGGATATGAAGATAGATTTTAAGATGGTTGTTTTATTTATTTTTTAATAAAAATAAATCAATTTATTTGAATAAGAAAGGTAAGGGGGTCCCATTTATAGGTGAGGGGAGGGGCACTCTTGTACATTTTTCTTGGTATTAAAGAAATATACAGTATTATCAATGTGAAAGTGGAACTAAATCCATAACATTTAAAATATAATGTGATAAGTGTCAAAATTATCTCATTAAATAATATTCAATATGATATTTTTTCACCTTATCACTTATTTCTAATCTTCATTAAGCAATTTACCAATTACTATGGTCACAAATGTTTACCATGGTTACTATTCTTCATGAAAAAAATGAAAATGAAATAATTAATAAATTTTAACCTCATGATTTCAAATATAAAATTAAATTTTCAATATTCAATTAATATAAGTGGAAAATTACTTTTAATATATGTTTACAAAATTCAATGAAGATTAGTTTTTTTTAACTTATTTTTTAAGATATATAATGAATTTATACAAAAAACAAGCAATATGATGATTACTAGGTCATTAGTTGGATTTTTTTAATCAATTATATCTAATTTTACTTTAAAACTAATCAAAAACATAATGGGTCTTTGTAAATACTTGAATATAAATGATGGTTTTTATAAAAAATCTTATTTTTTACTGTTCACTCAAAAAAATCAATATTTTCAAAAAAAAATCACCCTATAATATATTTGATAAGATGATATAAAAAATTATTTAAATTTTATCAAATTCAATTCTAAAAATTTAAAAAGTTATCATTTAAATAAAACCATATAATACATGGAATACACATTAGTTATAATAAAACTTGTTCTTTCTCTCCTTTAACAAATCATTTTAAATTTTTATAATTAATATGAATCAACAAAATTTAATCATGAATATTAATAATACAATAAATTTAAATATGATTAAAATTAAATAGGTTTTCTAATTTTTCTATCCCTATTGAAATTATGTCCCCAAAATTTTATTCATCAAATAATAGTTAGGGTTTCTTTTCCCTCATAACCATTTTTGGTTCCCTTGTTCCATCCTAAATCATGTGGTACATCCAAAAAACATTAACTAGTTAAGATTCCTTATTTCATAAAACCTACTCTATATGATCTATAATCTTCACTATCATTTTATCATAATAATTATTTTCTTCCAATTGTATTACCTTAGGGATCTAAACATATGATAAATAAGGTATATACTTCCTTAAAAAAGAAACATGAAATATATAATTTACATAAGATAAACTCTAAGGAAAAAAAACTTGTTAAGAAATTAATCCAATATTTTCTAGAAAATTATACCATCCAATAAACCATGATCTTGGATTTTCCATTTTTCAAAATCAGATAACACCTTTACATGGAGATATTTTAAGAAGGACATGATCACCCACCACAGATGAAAGGTCTTTCCCTTTGTGATATGCATATCTATTATTTTATCTTTGACCTTCCCTCATGGGTCATTAAATTTTTTTACCTTATCAACCATTTCTTCTTCTGATTGTACTCCCAATAACCTTTTAGCTCTAAATTCATCCCCATAATCTATATTTCAACACTTTTTCCCTTATGATGTCTCCAAAGGTGTCATCTTTACATAGGAATGGATAATGTTATTTTAAGAAAATCCAACTAATGAAAGATATTGATCCCAAAATCAATAGAAACTCAATGAGAAATTTCAAAGATTATATCTAAAGTCTAAATCATGTTCTCTGATATTATATCAAATTGTGAAGGAAATTTTGAATGGAAATTTAATTAAGTACCAAATGATTTTTGAAGTCTTATAAAAAAATAGAGGTAAATATGAGATCATAGTCAAATATAATAAATATTCAAACTCTACATAACCTAAATATATTCTTATGATAATTTTTATAATGTTTATCCAAATACATAATATCTCAAATATGAATAAAATATAGAGATTTAATCAATATATTAACTATAACACTAATCACATTATTATCTCAAGATATCTTTTCTCACCCAACCATAAAAGCCATGGAAATATTATCCCATTTCAATTCAAGAACTTTAAAATATTAGACCATCCCATTTGGTATTTTTCACTTATCTCCAACCTATTTAAAATTAAAACATTTCATGGTAAAAGTAACAATATACATTTTATTCCTTCCCATGAGTAATATTCTCAAAGTTATTTATACATCATAGTACCTTTAGGATGAAAAAATATATAAATCTATGAGCCTCACACAATAATAACTTCTCCAATAGGGGATCACTTACAACACAAAAAATCTACCCAAATATTACAAAACATTTTTTTCAATGTTAATTTTAGGAAACTTATCCTTTTTAATAGACTCGACACATTCTTGAAAACCATAATCATACTTCTAGGAAAGATTAATTTTGTGCATCATAAATGTATGCAATAACACCTAAACCAAAATAGGGGGAGTTATTTGATGCACAATTTCAAGGAAAAAGTTATTAAATAATTAACCAATGGATAATTTTTAAGACATATAATAGATAATGGTGAATTATCCTTTTGTCTAAATTCATCATCTACATTTCTTACTTTACATGGATGATAGTGAATTGTGAAATCACAATCCTTTATCAATTCAAACCATGTTCTCTACCTTGTGGGAAACATTTTTGAGTGAATATATAATTTCAAAATGTATAGTCAACATATATTTCACATTTAACAATATATACAATATGCCTATAAATTTTTAAATAAAAAATCACAATGGTAGCTCAAGATTATGAGTAGGGAAACTATTCTCATGGAGTTTCAATTAACATGAATCATGTGAAATTACCCAATAATATTGAATTAATTCATAACCAAGTCCCTTAAATGAGGCATCACTATAAAGTAAAAATTCATCATTTCTTATTAGAAAGTATAAAACTGGAGTATTGACCAAAATTATTTTTAATTAATAGAAACATACATCATACTCCTTTTTCCAGATAAATTTAAATACCTTTTGAGTTAACATAGTTAGCTTTCTAGATAACAAAGATAATGTTTCAATAAATTATTGGTAATAACCTATTAATACAATATAACCTTAAATATCAATGTTGTTTTTAATTATATGTCACTATTACACCACTGTATTTTTCTAAATATTAATAGTTTTTTATCTTCATAAACAATATTTCCAAGGAAATAAATCTATTTTAACAAAAATTTACATTTTCAAAATATTCTATATAACTTTTTTTCTTTTAATGTCTAAAAAATCTATAGATGTTTCATATTTCTCCATGTATTTTAGGATAAACATGAATTAAATTAATGAAAACCATCACGAAATTATCTACATACTCATAGAAAACTATATTTATATAAACTATAAATATAGTAGGTGAATTAATTAACTAGGAATGTTTAATCAAACCAATGAAATTTTCATACCTGGTTTGAAATATTTTCCTATTAATGTGTTCCTCATTCACTTTAATGTGATGATATATACACCTAAGATCAATCTTCAAAAACCACTATGCTCCTTGAAGCTGATCAAGCAAGCCATATATATGAGGAAACATATAATTTTCTTAAAAGTGATGTTTTTAGTTCTCTATACTCAATTAAAATCCTCATATAACCATTGTTCTTATTAACAAAAAATAGAATCATCCCTAGGTGAAGTTCTTGGTTGATTGAATTCCTTATTAAGATACACTCATAATTTTATTTTCAATTATAATAACTATAATAGAGATATTTAATAAGGGGTATTTTAAATTAGATTAGCTTCTAAAACTAATTAAATAGTGAATTCAACCACCCAATTTGAATTCAAAATAGTAAATCATCAAGAAATACATACATTTATTCAATTACCACTAGAAGATAAGTAATCTCTATAATTTCATTTCTTTCAAAAATATGAGAAATGTAACTCTCTATTCCAAATTTAAACAATTGCTAAGAGTCTTTATATGTTACAAAATGTATGAATTTATTCAAATAAAAAACTCAAACTGAACATGAAAATGGAGTATAACTTCCTAATCTATACAATATATCTTAGCATGATAATCTAAAATTTAATCGACACCCAACATACCATCATAATGAAATATAGTAAAGGAAATAATATTTGGTAGAAAAACCACTCCATTGATAATAACATGGAGATTCAGATTAATTTTTGAAACTTTAATAATTTTCCTATATGTTTTTCGCAAAAGTAATATATTTTGTTTTGAGGTGATATTTCCATTTTACTAGAAAATTTCTTATAAATAAAATATTTCGTATAAATGAAATCAAACAAGACATTGGAATAATATTAGTAAACAAGAAGTGTACCTTTCACCACTTAATTCATTGGTCTTTCATTTCCAAAAGTAGTCAAAAATTAATTTTCCACAGACTGATACATATGGACTTGATGATTTCACCCTTCAGGTCTATCTTTGGAAATTGATTTTAATAAGGCACTATCTAGCTAAAAATATAACACCTTACTTCATGATTATTATTATTATTATAATGAACATTACCATTAATTTTTTCCTTGAAGTCACAAGATATATTTCCAAATATTACAAATCAGAAAAACTTCCCAGATTTCATGTGACACTCATTTGAATACTTATTACCACACTTATCATAAGATGGAAAATTACTCATCCTTCCTTAATATTTATTCGATTGGTGATTTCCCATCACTGGACACCTAGAATGATTCTTAACCTTGTTTTAATAAAATTTTATGAACTCTATCTAGATCTTCTCAGCAAACTAAACAACCTCTACATATCTTTTAAACTCGTGAGTGGAAAATATATTGAAAACCTTTGTATTAATCTTATGTAAAACCTGTGAATTTAACTATCATGGTCCAGAATGAAATTTGGTATATATATATCCAATATAGTAAAATTTTCTTCATCAGTGGAAATATATTCCTCCTCATTTTAATTTAATTCCAAAAAAATACTTCTTAATTTGAACAACTATGTGAAATTTCTTTTAAAGGAAGATATATTTTAAATGTTGACCACTCTATGGCCTCAATATTACCTTTATACTTGGTATTTTTAACCAATGAACATCACTTCTCATATTATCCTTAAAAATGATAAATAGAAATAATTTCCATCAAATTTTAAAAATAAAACAAAACCTAGAATATATTTTTTAGATAGTAGATTCATCCTTTAGAAACTATTGGGTTTAATGTTACACAAAATTTTGGTTGGCACCCTTTCATGAAATTATTCATTATTTATATGTTCTTATACAGAGAGTTCATTCGCTCTCTAGAAAGAATACTACATTTAATATCCTCTATCAAATATGTTAATATAGCTAAAAACTAATTTTTTTCAAATTCCAACCACTTTAGGATAATGATTTGAAAGGATAATGTCCTTCTTATACCTTTCCACTTTATTCACCTTGTTTCATATGTGGAAAATCATTCTAAAATAGACAAAGAGTACTCAAAGTAACATGAATACCCAAAAAAATTTATCCATCATTATATAATCCATCGACAAAAATCACTTAATTTTATTTTCTTATTAACATCCTCACCTCTACTGTTATCTAAACCTTACTTTGATATGCATTATAATTATTAGTTACTTTAACATTTCATAATTATTAATTTTATTGTAAGGATTGAGCTTTCTTACATTACCATGATATTTTAGGATTGTAGTTATGTAAAATTATGAAACATACATACATATAAAACCCTTAAGAAAGTGGTTTCTTATAATAAATGTCTATTTTACCCCAAAAACATGATTCGTAAATTTAAACTATTGTTATATTCAAGATATGCTCACTTATTTTAAGATGAATATCCATAGTGTAAATATAAACATTTCTATCCATCCTAATCATCATAAATCCAAGTGAAAAACATTTGAAAACATTATATTTTAAAATAAATTCTCATTAAGAGATATAAAAATGAATGAAACTAGTTAGTCCATTTAAAAAACTATGAAATAAATAAGAAAATTTTCTATTTTACTTAATAAACATTAAGGTAAAATATTTATTTTCTTACTCATGATATCAATTTATTTTTCAAAATTTTATCATTAAAAAAATTACAAGAAATAATGAAGGGAAAATAAAAACCATGAAGGTTTGTCAAAAAACATGAGAATATAAAAAACTATTTCTTTAAAAATATAAATTCACATTAAAAAGGTTCATAAACTTTTTTAAAACCTAAGCTTCTTTCAGTATCTTAAAAAATAAAAATATTTCCATAAAAAAAATTTAAAAGTCTAGATAAGTTATGTAAATTCCTTTGTAAATAATATCCATATAACTCTTAAAATAAACCTTACAATAAATCAAAAAAATATAATGACCTAATTTGTTAATTCAAAAATAATTCATCAGAAAACAAATTCATTACCCAATGAATTAGTGAGTTATATAGGTATCCCCAATCATCTTAACAAAATTCCATATAATATAACATAAATAAAACAAATATAATTCATCATTTTTATAATAATATATCATAAAATATTCTATTTATCACATATATAGAAGAAATTTCACGCTTCAAGATAAAATGTGGATAAAAATCATTTTTCCATTCGATACTCATAAAAAATTCCATATGAATGGAAAATATTATATTTTTTAAAAAAATAATTAAAAATTATATAGTATTGTTATTTTTAATAATGTTCATGATATAGATAAATGGAATTAAAGTCATATAACTTATAAAAATATTCTTTTTCACTTAGGTAAAAATAGTCAAAAGTGACACGTATGGAAAATGTGAAAAAAAGAGTTTTTATTAAAAGAAAAATCCATACGGCCTAAATAAATCAAAAGTTTACAAAAGTCAAAAAGTGGGAAGAGTACATTTATCACGGTTCAAAATCAGAACCAAATCTTACGAAATAATAGAGTAAAAGATGTTGGTACCTTCAGTTACTCCTTTATTATCAAGGAAGTCTGTAAGTCGATTAGCCTCACGATACCTATGAGTGATGATGTATGTCATGGAGGAAAGGATTTTTAGGCATTTTCTCCATTTATTCATGTACCTCTTGGAAAGATGAAGTTGATTCTTCCAAACATCTTAGACAGTACTGGTTGAATCACACTCGAACCATACCTTGTTCCAGTTATTCATATGAGCATGATCAACCGCCTTTATAAGAGCATACATTTCAGCTTCAATTGTAGTGGATTCTCTACAAGGAAAAGATTTGCCTCCCAAGAAGTCTCCATTATGATATTTAAAGGAAAATCTATACCTAGATAGGCCAAGGTTTCCTCTTGAAGCACCATCTGAATTATATTTAATCCAGTCAATAAAGGGAGGATGCTATAAAACATCAATGGTGGAAAGGGGTTTGGGAAAATTACCTTTAACTTGATGTTTGTTCAAAATGATAAGATCTGTGACTGAATTGGAGAATCTTCCTTTATATTGGAAGTTTACATTCTGAACCTCCAGGAGGATCTTTTGAATGGAAGAGTTGTGACTAATGATTTTGTCTCCATGAAGAGCCTTAAATCTTCTGTTCCAAATGATATGAAAAATTTCAACACAAGAAACAAGGAAAAGAATTTTTACCTGGTTGGAGAACTGAATGGAAAGGATGTCTTGCACCCATTGGGTAAAGTTACTATTTTGAATATGATACAACTCAAAGAAATGGAAAATATAATTCCACAGTTCTATAGAGGTATTACAAGATATAAAGAGGTGACTAATATCTTCACGATGCTGTAGGAAAATGGGTCATCTAGAACAAAGGTATATACCCACCTGTTGAAGGTTCTCTTCAAGGGGCAGTTTACCAAAGTAAAGCCTCCAAAGAAGAGTGAAATGGGAAGGCATCATCCATCTTTTTGTAAAATTATCCATGAAATTTCTGCCACTACGAGTGAGATGGTTGTAGTAATCTTTGGAATTTAAACGAAAATTTCACTACTAGAATGTAAAGATATAACCACGGACCTATAGCCACGGTTTTAATGGTCTGTGGCCATATCTTCCTAATTGCCATGGTTTAATTTAATAATCATGGAAATACCGTGTGTTTTCATATTTGGAATCGGGGTCCCCCGATTCGTCTCTCACACTCCTCCGACATCTTCTCCTCCCTTCACCTCTCGACGAGTTCTCCTCCCCGACCTCGCATGACCATGTTGCCCTCCTCCCCGACCTTGCATGACTGTGGTGCCCTCCTCCCCCGATGAATTCTCCTCCCCGACATTTTCTCCTCACCACGGCACCCTCCTCCCCAATGACTTCTCCTTCCCAACCTCGCCTCCCCGTCCTCTCCTCACCTCGGCACCCTCCTCTCTGATGAACTCTCTCACTACAGTGCCCTCCTCCCGACGACCTCTCTCACAGCGGCAACCTTCTCCCCGGAGACCTCTCTCACCGTGGCACCCTCCTCTCTAATGACCTGCCACCACGACGCCATCCTCTCCTATGTATTGTATTTTTATTTATTATTTTTCAAGCCTCAATGAAATTCCTTATTTATGAATGCATATGGGGGTTCCGAGGGTCTCGAGAGTCTCTGGGGTGCATGAGAGGAAGGCATGTCATGTAGCTAAGTGGTTGTAGTGTCATCGACTAACAGTTTTAAACCCCCAATTTTCTGGTGGAATTCCAGTAGCTATATGTAGATAATGGAGGCCCTTCAATAAGAAGATGAGAGAAACTATCTAGGAATTCAGTCTTTTTTTGTTTTATAATTGGTATTTTTTCCATGTTTTCCATTTCATTATTTAATACCCCTCACCTAATTTTTATCCCCAAATTACACAACAGCGCCTTCATTATACTATCCCTCTCCTACCTCTCCTTACATAGATAAGATCTATAGATCCCTGGTGTATTGAATTTTCATCTATAGAAATTTTTTCTTCTGGTAAATGTATGACTGCCCTTTTCTACTATCTCATTTTTTTATAAGGGTTGTTTTTAATATGATTTACCCAGTTTTTCTAGTTTTCAAGTAATTTCTCTACTACTTCTATATATTCTATTCTTATCCAAATCAAAGTCATGTATTTGTAATTTAATACTTATCATACATGAGGTAGTTGTTCCCAAAGTGTTTCCCATAGTAAAATTAATTTTCATTAAGTGTTTATGAGGCCACATTAGTTGGTTTCAATTTGTATCCTTAATTATCATTATAAGCTTTGAACTAAGTTTATGTTATGTTATAAATCATTTGAAAATAATTTTCTTACTATGGATGAATGGTTAGGATAATGGGAACCATATACTGTGATTATTCTATTAAATATAACTTTGGAATTGAAAATTTGGGATAGGTTTGTGTTTTTACTTTTGGAAGGTAAAAAATAGTAAGTAGAATTGAAATTTTTTTTACTATTAATAATGTGTTTTAAAGTTGAATCTAGTTTCAAAACGGTTATTGGGATTGAAAATAAACTTATTAAATGTTATTGAATAATGGAATTGAGGGTATTTATTATTAAACCTAAGATGAACATGGTCCTTGGGTGGGCACTGAGATATACTATTAAATTCTGAGTGAACACATCCCGCATGTGGACACAGGGCCTTGGGGATGGGTATATTACCAATAAGTGTTAGTTTGGACTACAGACATATATATTACCATTGGGAGATTATTAGGTTGTATTGGTCTCTAAAATACACTTAGAGACATCCAACACTGTCTATAGTAGGTGGGTCTAGCCTAAAGTATCACCATGGAGCACATGATCAGTTTTATTTTAGTTATTTATTGATCTAGTTATGATAATAACTTATATATTCAATCATTATATGAACTTATTGTTTCAGCCTACATTTTATAGGAATGCCATTTGTGGTGTCCTACTAAGTTGTAAACACTCCCTACATAGTTCATCATTTGGTACCATAGTGGATTTCATCATTTCATATATGGAATGGGAAATAACATGATGACTGGTGTAGGACTTTATATTAGGATAGAGCTAAGGAATTGGTATTAGAATAGAGATCTGGTCACTTTTTTGAGTCATGTAGTTTGTTATCCATTTTGTACTCTTTTTTACCTTTTTCATGGGTATAGTGGAATGTTTTCCTTTGACTAGCTTATTCCATTATTTTTAATATTTCATGTATTATGTTTTTTGATGATAAATTTTACGGAAGTTATCCTATGATGTTATGTGATATCTATTTTTTCATTTATCTACTTCTATGTTTCACTCAGTTGTTAGGGTTATAGTCTCCGTAAGGACTCCTATAAAACCCTATTTTCTAGTTGGTTGCCTCTGGTATATAGGTAGGTGTGCTTGATTTCATGTATCATACAAATTTTTTAGTAACTATTCAATGGTTTTAGGTGGTAGTATATTACATTCCTTCTTATTTTCTTTCCCATAAAAGGGATGATCTCTTTGCCATTATCATGATATCTTATTATCAATTGTAGTCCCTAAAACATCATCATCTTATTTTTTATATAGTGTGTATATCCCAAAAACCCTATACATTAATTCCCTTAAAATTTACAATAATTAATCAATAAGAATAGGGAATAAGGAGGTTCCTTTTTTCATGGATAATATATTCAGGATGAGTAGTTCCTCTCAACCCGGGTCATTCTTTTCTTCAATTGTAGAAATGTATATTTACCTTGGACAATAATATATATTCTTATTCTAATGTTTTTTATTATATTCCTTTTTACTTAGAACATATTATATGTACGTAATGGACTTTTCCACTTCATTATTCTAAATATTCAAGATTCTTGTTGTAGATATCTTCTCATAATTTTTACCTTCATCTAATGAATCTAATTTTTCCAATATATTTACAATAAGAAAAATACCATTCATTTTTTTCATTCATATTTATAAATTCCATGATCATAGGAACCAGTTGTGACTTTATGTATTTAAAATTTATCAACAGATCTCAAATTTTATTCCTTACATAATTTCTTATTTGAAATTAATTTTAAAACTGCTAAAGAACTAGTCTTCATTCTTTAATTATATTAAATAACATGATCTCATGAACTCCTCGCATAATTCTTCTTTAAAATAATTTTATATATCCATAAACATGGCCTTATGAATCTATTGTATGTGTATCATTTTTCCTACATGGATTCATGTATCCAAATACACATATGTGAACATTCTCATGTTTTTCAGTGCATTAAACTATATATATTTACCTACACATGAAAAACTCTTATGTAGAAATTCATATACATAGTAGCATGTTTGGTTACACCGATTAATCTACTTAGGAAATCCCGTATAGAAATTCAGATAAACTAGATATTCAGTTAAACTACATAATCACCATCAATATAAACACATCTCATATCCTCTTCAAATGACTTCCAACCTTTCTTATCCACCTACAGAACATCAGTTCGATTCTTTTGGAGCTCTATATTCACTCATAATTGATCCTTATATTCCTTAAAGATCACTAGAATTTTATGCTATGATATATGTCATTTAATAAATATCCTTTCTAACTCTTTGTTAATAGAGAATCCTCCCTCATGTTGGTTTTGTGTTCATTAATTTTGGTTGATCCTTATATACATAGAAGATCTATACTATTCATTCATCAGTTAGTATTATTATAGTCCTTGAATTTTGTATTCTAAATTATTTTTCTCAATGACCTCATCATTGTTTTAGATTATTTTTCACTCCTCGTCTCATGTCATAAAAATTTAACAACATTCCAACAAATATTAGATATGATTTTCCATATATTATTAAACTTCTCCACTCGATTAATTTATGGTGTATCCTCATAAATCATTCTCTATGGATTAATTTAGTGACCCAATAATCTTAGGGAATTTCATATGATTCCTTCTCATGAATTCTCAAAAATACTAAAATAATCATTATTAACACATTAAAGTAATATTGAATCTATTGACAATAGGATAAGGGTGTGCGTGAGGTAAATGTGCAAGGAGGAGTGGCCACCGGCTGGAGGGGTGGTGCACAGGAGGTCTGTCATGTAGGGGTAGAGGACGCTCATGATGGGTGGAGGGCCTCTAGGGGCGTCGGTCACACTCACGATTGTAGGAGGGTGCCGATGGGAGTGGACGCCACTCGTGGCGGTAGGAGGGCCTCTATGGGCATAGGTCACGCTCATAAAGGGAGGAGGGCTCTACTAGGGGTGATGTCAACTCGTGATGGTGGCCAAGGGCTTACGGCCGCCACCCCCCTTGGGGGGGGGGAATGAACCCAAGATCAATTTAGAGAAATGATACTAAGGGTTATTTTATCAAACCCCATTTGATACCATGTAGAATGATAAGAGAGGTGAACCAGTACCCAAGATACCTCTTAAGAGAGGCCTTGGAGATTATTTATAAGGAAATATAAACCTGACAAAACACTATTGTACGATGTGGAACACCAACTCCAATAATGAAAATAAATTGTTTAAATTTTAATGATATATATTTTTAAAATGTATTATTTTAATAATAACCGGTAAAACCATGGTTTGATAATTGAATCTTTAACGAGTTCTTTAGCTAGTTCGATGTTCTATCCACTTCTGAAAACATAGGAAAAATGGGCAAACTAAACTATCCTCACCTACATTTCACAACACTTAATGAAAAGAAAATTATGATTCTAAAAAAATAGTTACATATATCTTTCTAGAGAATATTACTTAAATGAGTGATAAAAATACTCTTTTTGAATAGTGTTAGGACTCTTGCCTAACAATGGTACTGATTAGGTTGGAAGAAGAGAACAAATGTATGGGAGGAGTTTTTTATCCAGTAGAAGTAATTAGAACAGAGTTAACAAAAAACGAAGAAGAAAAAAATGAAAAAAAAATGAAGAGGTAAGAGAATAACTTCTCCTATAAATACCACTTCTCAAAGGGCCTCTCAGACCTCTGAAGGATCGGCTCCTAGCCACGCCGTTGTTTAATACCCCAAACCAACAACCATCTACCCCTACCTACTATTACCAACCCCAAGTAACTAATAAAAGTAAAAGAAAATGTTTCCCTTAGGAAATCCCACCAACCACAACCACATAAGGACATCCCTACAAAGCACAAATGACAGCCACACATCCACAATCCTAGCATTTCCACCCTTACAAAAACCCACCTTGTCCTCAAGGTGAATATCCAGAAACTGCTAACAGAAATTGTTGCCTGGTTGATTGCACATGCTTAAAAGAGTCTCAAATCATGAGAAAACTTCATATTCATCAAGTAAACCATTGTTTCTTCCATCACAAGCATCGTCGTCACCACCACCATTGAATTAATTTCCTGACTAGGAGAGCATGGCCGACATTTTTCTTTGCTATTACATTCAACGTATTAGAAGACTAGTGGCACTAGAAATCAATTATTATTTTTTATGTGCCTCTAAAAGTAATAAATGGACAAGGTTAGGATTTCCGACGTCATTGATACCAAGAGTAGTGATAACTCCAACACCTATAACCATGGGAAACATTGGCTTTCACTCTTCATTCCAAACATCATATTGTCTCATTTCATCTTTAAGACGGTTGTTGGATATAACTGCAATATCCTTCTCTTCCTCCATAATAGCATTATCTAGAACATGTAGGAGATTCTTCTAGTGCAGTGCTTCGTGAACCTTTATGTCCTTATATCCACCAACATCCTGTGTAAAACCAAACAGTTTCAGCATAGATAGCCCGGCTGTAATGGCATCCCAACTATATCCTTTATTCACCATTCCAAAAAACCAAGTGCTGCTCATCCATAGTATATTTGGCCCACCTAAAAAAACCTTCCAGTACTATGACAGGATTCTTATGTGTTTTTACCTTGAAAAACTCTAACATATGTACAGAAGGGGGTGTCCAGGGTTGTCTGTCCAGGGGGGGTGTTTGTCCAAGGTGGGGGGTGTCTTTCCAGGGGGGTCTGTCCGGGGGAGGGGGTGTCCCGGGTTGTCTGTCCGGGGGGTCTGTCCAGGGGAGGGGTGTCCGGGGTTGTCTGTCTATCCAGGGGGTGTCTGTCCTGGGTGGGGGTGTCTGTGCAGGGGAGGGGGTCGAGGTGTGTCTAGGGGGGTGACTGATAGGGGGGACTGGCAGGGGGTGGGGAACCCAGGGAAAACAGGTAGGGGAACTGGCAGGGGGTGGGGAACCAGGGGAAAACAGGTAGGGGGACTGGTAGGGGCAGAGCCAGATGGAAATTAGGGGGAGACATGCAGGGTGGGGTGGAAGGTAGGGGGAATAGTAGGGGAAGGGGGACTAGAAGGGGTAGGGGTACTGGAAGGGGGTGGAAGGGGCAGTGGGTCTGGCAGGGGGACTAGCAGGGGACTAGCAGGGGGAATAGGAGCGGGCTAGGGGGACTAGAAGGGGCGACTAGCAGGGGGTAGAGGGACTAGCAGGGGAAGGGGGGACTGGAAAGGGTGGCAGGGGGGACTGGCAGGGGGTGGCAGGGGAGGAGTAGAAGGGGGCAGGGGGGACTAACAAGGGGAAGGGGGACTGGTAGGGGGACTAGCAGGGGAAAGGGGGGACTGGCAGGGGGTGGCAGGGGGGACTAGCAGGGGCCAGGGACTAGCAGGGGCAGTGGGACTAGAAAGGGGGAGGGGGACTATCAGGGGGCAGGGGGCTGGCAAGGGGGACTAGAAGGGGGAAGGGGGACTAGTAGGGGCAGGGGGGACTGGAAGGGGGGACTAGTAGGGGGTAAGGGGACTGGCAGGGGTAGGGGGGACTAGCGGGGGACTGGCAGGGGGTGGCAGGGGTGACTAGCAGGGGGGCATGGGGAATGGCAGGGGTTGGCAGGGGGGACTAGCTAGGGGAAGGGGGCTAGCAGGGGTAGGGGGGACTTGCTGGGGGTGGCAGGGGGTAGGGGGGACTGGCAAGGGGTCCAGGGGGGACTAGCAGGGGCAGGGGGGACTAGCAGGGGCAGGGGGGACTAGAAGGGGGTGGTAGGGGGCAGGGGGACTGGCAAGGGGACTAGCAGGGGCAGGGGGGACTGGAAGGGGGTGTCAGGGGGACTAAAAGGGGGCAGGGGGACTAGAAGGGGGAAAGGGGGACTGGCAGGGGGTAGGGGGGACTGGCAGGGGGACTAGTAGGGGGAAAGGGGGACTGGAAGGCCTGTTGTGTTTTTTTATTGGACTTTGATCTATATCCATGGTTTCTAATCATGGCTATAAAGCTTGTTTGTGTTTTACCTTCTACCAAGGTTTCAAGACGTGGCTATAATGCTTTAGCCACAGTTTTAAACCGTGGCTATAGGAGTTGTCCTATAGCCATGCCAATACCAGCCACTGTTCATTGAACCGTGTCTATATCCTATACCCATGGTTTTTGGGATTATAGCCACAGTTTGTAACCGTGGCTATAGCCTAAATTTCCAGTAGTGTCCGTAGAAGGTTCCCAAAAAATAAAATCAATCTTCTAGAAAATCAAAGTTTTTACCTATTTGCGAAATGTTATTGGGGATAAGATGTTGGGTTTTCAATCGTTACTTGATAAAGGTGTTTAGGTCTAGATTGGAATTAGTAGCATCAAATTGATCAATAAAGAGACTTCCAAACCAATTTTGGTTCCAAAAGTTAAGAGAAGATAAAGCGTTAACAGACCATCTAGAATTATTATTTATAACTTGGAAGATTTTTTTAAGTCCCGACCTGATTGAGAATTGAAAAAAGGTCATATTTCCATTAATAATATATTTAAAAAAACCACTCTCTGAGGAATCTTAGTGAATTGTCATGTTGATTAATAAGATTCCAGATGAATTGGGCAAGAAGAGACTGATTGAAAAATTTTAGGTTTTTAATTCCCAGGCCTCCGTTTGAGAGGATTAAACAATAGGTTTTGTAGGAGATAGTGAAAATATTTTTTTCAATCATGCTTACACTCCACAAAAAGTTTATCATCATAGTTTTCATGTTTTTAATAACAGTGGTAGGCCCAAGAGTAGACCCTGAAAGAGTAGACAAGTTTAGCAGTGACCACATGTTTAACAAGGCAGATACAACCCTCTATTGAGAGGGTTTTACCTTTCCACGAAGAGAGTGTCTTTCTGACTTTACTGACAGCATCAACAAAGTAGAAGGCTCTTGGTCTTCCAAGGAAGAGAGGTGCACCTAGGTAGTTGAAAGGAAAACTACCAGCCTAGGTACCTAAGGTAATTTATAAGGTCATATTTTCTAGGGTTAGAAATTTTTTTAACAAAGAAAATAAAGCATTTATTCTAATTAATTTCTTGAATAGAGACCGACTCATAGTGACGAAGACAATTCTTAAGTTTCTGGATATTCTTTTTGTGAACTTGTGTGAAAATGATGATGTCATCGGTAAAGAAAATATGAGACGGATCTGAAACACCTCTAGAGGCTTTGATAGCAAGAAACTCAATCGTAGAAGTGTTGAGGAGGCAATCTTGATTTTTTATACCTTTGATATAACCGAACTGATTCCAAGAGATAATATTCTTGTAAAGATTAGATAGCCAGATATCCAGGAACTTGGTGATAATCTTATAGGTGGTATTGATCAGATAAATAGGTCTGAATTGTGAAAGTTCATTGGCTTTTTCAACCTTAGGTATGAGAGTTAATAATTGAGAATTGAAACAATGAATAATAGAACTATATTTAAAAAAATGCTTAACCAACATAAAAACATCACTTTGGATCACATTCCAGTGAGTATGAAAGAAGTGATTCGTGAAACCATCTGATCCTAGAGAGCTATCCTTATTAAGGCTAAAGACAGCATTCTGGATTTCACAATCAAGGGGAGTAGCTATCAAGTTCAAATTATCATCATTGATGACTAATCTGAGAATAATACCCCTTTTAATATTCCCATTTTCTTCAACAGCATTAAAAGGGTTCATGTAATAAGACACGATGTGATTAGTAAGAATATTCCTAGTGTCAATAATATTATCTCCGTCCTAGAGGAGAGATAGTGGCATGTTAGTTTTTCTAACCCTATGCGGGGTATTGAAAAACATAGTATTACGGTCACCATCATTAATCCACTGCACCTTAAAGAGATTTTTCTTTATATTAACCCTAAGATTAATCAGGTTAACCATATTAGAGGCTATACGATTCTTTTTTAAGGGTCTCTAGTGAATTCATCATGAGTATTAGACTGTTTCAAAGCATTCAATGAGATTTCCAAAGTGTCAATCTACTGATCTATAAAAGAAAACATCTAATTTCTCTATAGTTTTAAGTTGATTTTTAGGGTTTTTAGTTTGATAATGCAATCTAGAGGCTTATTGTCTTGGTTTTTGGAAGTCCAAGAGTCACTAAAAATATGAGAACATTCATCAATTGACGAACAATCACTATTAAATAAAAAGGGGATAAGGAGAGAATCCTTTTTATTAATCAAAGTAGTTAGTATAGGGTGGTGTCCAGAATTATGTTTAGATAAGGCGACACAGGAAATATGATTCCAGAAAGTAAGAGTTTTTAATTTCCAAAGGCACAATCGATTTTTCTAGCCCTCATCACATTAAGATGTCTACGATACCAAGTGTATTCGGCCCTAGTCAGATTAAATTCAAACAGATAAGAAGAATCAACACAGGAATTAAAATCTCTCATAGAGATGGAACTATGCATATGACCGAGTTTTTCATCTCCATTAAGAATAGATTTGAAATCACCCATGAGGATCCATGGGTCCTTGATTGAAGTGGATAAGATCTGAATCTGATCCCAGAGAGATCGTAGAGTTATGTAGTAATTAGAGGCATAAACAAAGGAAGATAAAAAACATGTCACAAATAAGGGAAGTTACAGGTGATGATTGTCTCATTAGTCTTGATAACTAAAGGATGGTCGATAATAATCTGGGCAAACACACAGATTTTATCTTTAGAGTTGGTGTCTTGAACAAGATAGAGAAGACTGTAACCATTTTTGTCAAGGGGATTTTGATTATTAAGACAGTTGGTTTTAGTTTATGAGATGCCAAAAAATATAGTTTTATGTTTATTAACCATGAGCCAGAGGGAACAAAGGGTACTAGGTTTGAAAAGACCTTGGCAGTTCGAGAATAAAAATTTTATCATTAAGTAATTAAATAATATGTATAATTTTATTATATAGGATTAAAATTATGTTTGTGGAAAGTTGGACTCAAGGTAAGGGATTTTAATTTAAAAAATTGTTTTAAATATTGTAAAATATTTAATTCACTACCCAAACATATGTAGTGATTAAATTGATTAAGTTCATATCGATGTTTTTAGGACGTTCGGTTCATAATCCCAAAACAACTTCAAGAGGCCAACCTTGTA
The DNA here is from genome assembly GCA_963277665.1 of Viscum album. Classification (NCBI taxonomy): domain Eukaryota; kingdom Viridiplantae; phylum Streptophyta; class Magnoliopsida; order Santalales; family Viscaceae; genus Viscum; species Viscum album. Next base: position 1,415,717,321 of record OY728142.1, read on the forward strand.
AAATGATTCATTGTTCCATCATATCAAAAACATAAATCATTACATAATTATAATTTATACACATTTATTATAATATTATAACTATACATGAACTTCATATATGAAAAATGAATCACATCACTTCATTGAGATGGTTTTCACACTTATGCATGAGTGATATTTTCATTAACCAATGCATTATAGGATAAGAAGGTAAGTAATATCATATATTTAAAAATCATAATTATGTTAAAATTTTCATATATATACATTATAAACATCATAATGACTGACCTTTTGGGGTAGTAATGAAAAATTAAGCACATCACTTCATAGACGTGGTAGTCCACAAGTACACTGGAGCGACGTTTTCATTTCCCATAAGAAAGAAATTGATATGAAAAAGGGTTATTCCATCAATATAATAACATTTACGTTCATTTGAGATATTTATTTAAATATATTATCATGTTAATAGAATATTTTATAGAGGTGGATGAAGAAATAAATGTGAATACTCTCTATTAATTAGTATACCTCTTCTTTGGAAAACCTTTTTTGGATTACATTTTTAGCCTCCTAGGTTGGTATTTTTGTGAAACAATGACCAATTATAATGTGAAGTAATGTTTGGAAGGTATTATTGTATGTATTTGTAAATATAAATGTATTAAAGAATGTGAATAAAATAATATAGGGTGTTCCCTTTTTAAGTGAGGATAGTAATACTCTTATAGTTTTTTCAATGTTTTAAAATAATATAAAGTCTTATTCAATCAAATTTGGAACTAAATATATCCCATTTAAAATATAATCTTATAAGGTCTTAAATATTATCAAAAAATAAGATTTTTGGTGTGTTTTTCCACCTTATAAATTAGTTTTAACCTTAATTGACTTATTTTACCCATTATCATGGTGATAAATTTTAACCATGGTTACTATTTATTATGCCCAAAAATAAAATTAAACTCAATAATAAATATGAAAATTATGAATGAAAATATGAAATCCCTTTTTTAAGATTCAATATCTATAATTTTTAGAAATAATTTTTAATATAATTCAGAAAAACACAATGAAAATAGGTTTTTTGAAAAATGGGTTTTAAGCCTAAAAATTCTTTATAGGAAAATTTTGAATATTATTGATCAATATGGAATTAATCTTATTATTGTTATTATAAGTGAAATAATTTTACATTAAAAAAATATAACACGTAATAGAACTTTATAAATACGTGAAAATAAATGAGAGTTTTATAAAAATTGTTATTTTTCACCATTACCCCACAAAATCAACCAATTCAATAGAATCCCAAGAGATTACCCAAAAACATAGTTGATTTTTTGATATAATAAATGAACTCAACTTCATAAAATATAATCCGTAAAATTTATAAATTTATCATTTAAATAAACACCATATAAAACCTAGAAACACTTTAATTTGTATAAAAATATACCTTTCTCTGATTTTAAAAATCATATAAAGTTATTGTAATTTATGCGAATCCATAAAACCTAATAATTAATATTAATAATATATAAAATTCATTTACTATTTACATTACTTTGTTTGTCCCACCAGTTGATATTTTAAATTCTAATATGGTGAGGATGGGTAGATTGGAAGAATAAAATGAAGTAATTTTCTCTATATAAGTTGATAATAACGTTTAAAATCAAGAAGAAACTTATTATAAGATCAATTGTGATGTATTTTTTTAATATTTAGTTATTTAAATATAAATTTAATTTTTTATAATTTAATTTTTTGTTTAATATAATTAACTTTTTATTGATATTATTTTTCAATAATTTCATGCAAAAATAGGTTTCAACATGGTATCCACTCTACAGTATAGAATAACCATTCTACTCCAGGAACCCAAATTACACCAAGAGTATTCGAAAATTGTTTTATTGATGCTATATAGGTTATATTTCATTGCATACCTAGTATAATTTTTGTTACTATATTTTATAATTCTATAATGATTTCATTTACAGATATGTTTACAACTGAAGATGTTAGGGAATTCAATATTCAGACCTTGACATAGATACCCTCGAGAAGCTATTATCATGTCATAGCTATCAATATTTATTGAAATTTGATAAAATTATTTTATTTACTAACATAAATGTTTTATTTTCTATCAATTTTAAGGGGATAGTGAGAACCCTTACAAAAAATCAGATCAAACACCAAAGGAAACTAATGACTTTTTAAACACAAGTATAAGGTGATTGGAATCTCTTTCCCTCAATAGTCTTCAGGGGAGGTAACAGACCTAGTAGTCTGGATCTTCTTATTTGTTGTCTTTATAGTGCCTTTCTAGGTAATCCCAGGCTTTCATTATAAGGCCCCAGCCTTAAAAATCACTTAATCTTGAGTTACTTCAAGAATACACATTGAGGATCTTTTCAGGTTTAGAGTTTTAGAGAATGAGATCATAAAACATGCATTACATTCCACATTTAAACAAAGTGGTTACATAAAAGATAGTATTCATTTTCCCATCAATGAAAACATATTTAAAATAAAACATGGATTATTTCTTGACACTTCCTTTACACTATCATCATATCATGTACCTTTCCCTTGACCTGTGAAAAACATTTCAAAAACTTGGTATGAGCATAAAAATCTCAGTAAGGGATATAAAAACATGGAAAGGAAACATGAGTACATGTACACATAAGAATCAATGAAATCATACTTTACTCATAAAACATACGCACTTTAACATTCCTCATCCAATCATGAATAAATCATAGAAATCATAAGAAATAAAGGTAACTTGAGGCATTCATAACATTCTTACATAGGGAGTAACCCTCTTGGTTACGTTTGGAATACCCATCACAGTATATTCCCTAAATCTCTTCGGAGAAACCTTAACATTTAACCCATTCGTGTTACCCAATACATTGGAGAGCTATATCGGGCTCACCCACCCTTAGTTTATCCCGAAACCACCCATATTCATAATAATGCCCAAGAACCATAACATTATCGTATCACATAAAACATGCATAAAGGAAACATAACATTTCCACTTTTCAATCACAAGATATAAATACGACACATTGATATAAAAACATTATGAAAACTGTTTTCAATACCAAAATAAAAGAAATGTAAAACATCTTATTTATTTTTAATTTTAAAAAAATAGGTATGTCTTGTAGAGGAAGCTGAAACTCAAATAATGGTCCCGGCGGCGGAGAAGTCGTTGTCGCCGCATACATACGATAAAAACATTCGCTTTTGTCGTTTAGTAAAATGCTTTGTATAAAAAAGATTCCTTTCGGATAAATGTAAAAGTCAAAGGGGTTTATACACTGTATAAAATAAAGTTGTGTATAAAACATAATATGCCTCAATGAAAGGATATTGAGACGAAGTCTCATACCTCAGGTCCGACTTGACTCAATCGTTCTTTAACGCCCTTAAAATCGGGTGTCTCTCTTTGATTTGAGCTCAAAGGCTTCCTTGGGAAGACTTTTTCCCAAATTGAGGCTTCTAAGAGTAATAGAGGAATGTGGAGAGACTAAATGATCAGGTTTTGGCCGATAAAAAAGCTTGAGAGGTGTGGGTAAGGTGGTAGAGGTGGGGGCCTTTTATAAGAGGAGAGGAGGGGCACTCTTGGAAAGTTACAAAATGTTGCTTTATTTTCAAATGAGTTTCGGATTTTAAAGCACCCACATTGATGTATTTCTAGGATAAGGTGATAAGGTTTCTAAATATACTAATCCAATGGGTATTTGACAAGTGTAGGTCTTAGATTTTACATTATCTTTTTATTTTATTTAAATCGTTAAATAATGAGGTAATCGATGCATCATCATGATGACATATATAATTTAATTTATTTAATGTCTAAACATTATGAAAAAAATACTATGATGTAGGAAATATTTTTAGATTTATAATTAATATTTATAGTCCAAAATATCATCTATGTATACAAAATTAAAAATGTTTTACTCAGGTGATACATTCTTTGTTATATTTACTTTCTTTAAAATATAAAAAGATAAAAAGTCACTTTCACACAAAAGTGATTCCATGGGGTCCCCATGTTTGGAATAAGGCATCCCATGGTCGGAAATGAGACAACCAGTTGCATTAGGACACATTTTGGTGTCATTTTTTATTATTATTCTATTATTTTTTTATCCTTAACTACCCGATTACTCATTAATCAAGATAATTAAAGATAATTACCGTTGTTACTATTCATAATGTCCAAAAACAAAAGAATATTAATTACATAATTTGGACCTTTTGATTAAAATATGGAATCGATTTTACCAAATTCCAGACACATAAATTGCAATAATTAATTTATATATAATTTCTGTTGTCAAAACAAATAGCAGGTTTTTTTGAAACAATATCTATGAAAAGGTTGGCATTAGTTTATGCCCAATTCCAAAGTGAAATTAATCCTAATTACCACCATTGGATTACATGGTAAAAATATATTCATATTAAACATTAATACCAATTAAAAAGATAATATTACCATATAATTAAATTAGATGAAAAAAGCGGTTTTGATGTAAAATGCAGTATTTTTCACTATTCATTAAAAAATGAACATTGTTAGAAAAATACCAAAAATTTATCCAATGTAAATTTCAATGTCCCAATAATAAATAATATTTTCATTTTGACAAATAGAGATTATAAAATTTTCAAAAGTTTTATGTAAAAATGGTTTTCCATCAAAAGGCAGTAAAACAGTCTTTTAAGAATATTAGTGTATTCAATGCTTAAGATTGGATTTATTCTCATTTTAATCCATTAAAAGAATATCTAATTTATAAATAAACATAGATAAGAATATCTATTATTCATTACTTACTTGGGATGTTACATCCTTCCCCCTTTAGAGAATTGTGTCCCCGCAATTTATTTACTTATGGAATAAGTGGGGGTATTTATCCCTCATTGTATTTTCATATTCTCATGTTGCCTCTTCAATCATGTGGTTTTTCCACAAAACCTTTACTTGATGAATCACCTTATTTTGAAACACTTGCTCCCTGTGATCAAGAATCTAAATTGGTTGTTCCTCATAAGATAGATTCTCTTCCAACTGAACTACCTCTACACTCAAAACATGAGATGGATCTGGCATGTACTTCCCTAACATTGAAACATAAAAAACATTGTGTACCTGAGATAAACTCGGAGGTAAATACACTCGGTATGCAACTGATCCAACTCTCTTCAGAATTTCGTATGGTCCAATAAACCTTGGACTCATCTTTCCTTTCTTACCAAATCGCATCACACTCTTCCATGGTGAAACTTTGAGAAAAAACATGATCACCTACCTAAAAAGAGAGATCCTTCCTCCTGTTATTCACATAACTCACTACCTTCTTTGAGTTGTTATTATGTGTTTCTGAATCAACTGAACTTTTTCTACCATCTCTTCTACCAATTCTGGTCCCATCAACTTCCTTTCACCCACTTCATCCCAGAAAGCAGGAGTTCGACACGGCTTCGCATATAATGCCTCAAATGGTGCCATCTGTATACTGGAATGAAAACTGTTATTATATCAAAACTCATCCAAAGAAAGATGTTGGTCCCAACTTCCCTGATAATCCATCGAACAAGGACGTATAATATCCTCTAAATTCTGAATTGTTCTTTCTGACTGCCCATCTGATTGAGGATGAAAATCTGTACTAAAATTTAATTCAGTACCCAACGAATTCTGATGGCCTTTCCAAAAGTTAGAAGTGAACCTGGGATCACGGTCAGATACTATGGAGAGAGGAACTCCATGTAACCTGACTATCTTATTAAGATACAAACGGGAAAGTTGATCTAGGGAAAAAAGTATCTCGCATGGAAAGGAAATGAGCAGATTTAGTCAAATGATCAACAATAACCCAGATTTCATTATTACCTCGAGGTGTCTTCGGTAATCCCACAACAAAGTCCATGGATATATTCTCCCATTTCCACTCTGGTACTAGTAAAGGATGAAGCATTCCTATCAGTAACTGCCACTCTGCTTTAACCTATTGATAATTCAAAGACTTCACAGTAAAATCTGCAATATCTCTTTTCATTTCGTCCCACCAGTAATACTCCCGAAGATCTCTATACATCTTAGTACTGCCTGGACGAACTGAAAAAGGAGAACTATGTGTAACGCCCCAACCCCAGCTACCCAGAGTCGGTGCATTACTTCATAACATTGGCATGATCACAAGAAAGATCAAATCTCGAAAGACCGATTGGTTTAGTAGCCTTGGAAACACTAGATATATTCATAAGTTTTACATTACATCATAAAATGAAAAACTACTACAACAACATATTGTCTCCACAGTCCACACTATAATCCCCTCATAATATCCCTGCAGGTCATTCATAACTTACTTCTTCACTTCCTGGGAAAAATAAAACATAGAAAAGGGGTGAGCTCAAATGCCCAGTAAGGATAACAATATAGCGGAAACTTTCATAAATAAGAATAAACATTTAAGGCAATGTATAACTAAAACAAAAGCCTTTTAAATATGAAATTTCAACATGGTATGGCATAAATAAAATGAAATAATGCCATTTACTTATTCACATGGATATTCTACTAATCGAATAATCACATGCAAAAATCAATAACCACTTTCATAATGTTGGAATGCATAATGCCAGACTATCATAACCACATAGCCAAGGCCTCGTGCCAAGACTACAAATAAGATTTTGTCAAGGCCTTGTGCCAAGACACTAGTTTGTCTCATGAGACCTACCGATGCATCGAGGAGCTATAGCGGGCTCCACCCGTCACTTATTAAGTCCAATGCATTCCCATATGAAAAGGTTTAAACATAACATAAACATTCGTATTAAAACTAGCATACGAAATGTCAATACTTTCACAATAAACTATGAATGGTATAAAAATAGCACATCCACAGTCAAATATATCACAAAACCTTCAATACAATATAGAAGTTTTGTATCATAATAAATCAACTTCAAATAATCTTAAAATCCATCAAAGGATGTTGACATAGATGAAATCAAAATTCTTTTTAAAGAAGTATCTCCTTTTATTTTGAAATCATTTAAGATCCATATAAAATAAAACATTTTCTTTGAAAATATTCTTATAAGCTTGTATGGAAAGCTTCGACGATTTTATAACGGCGGAAAATAACCGCACCTGCCGTATAAGTTAAAAAAAACATTCTTACCTCAATTCTGTCGAAAAGGTTAAAAAGGACCTTGTTTTGAAAACGACGGAAAGATTCCTTTATAAACCTCTTATAAAAAGTCAAACAAGGGTATAAATGACTTTAACCCATATTCTTGTAAATAGTAAAAATGTTTTGAAATACATTTTGAAGAAACATGGATGTGGATGATAACGAGATCCCAGTAGATTATTACGTATAAACAACCTCGGATAAAGAAGAGATTGTGAAATAACCCTTACCTTGTACTTTTCCTTGGTTGGGGTAGGTTAACCTCCTGTATAATGGTGAAATAATTGTTATTAAATTATACAAGAATCACATATGTTAATATGATATCATATATGATCTTTTAACATTGCTTTATTAATAATATCTTAGTATTATCATCGTTTCGGGTGTTAACTTACTCATTTTCTTTTATATGTTTTATTACATAAGCCATGTTTGTTGTATCTTATTCATATCCAGAATGATATCAAGTCCTTAAACATCATTTTTAAATCATAAAATGATAATTATACTTGAATGGATACGATGGAGAATGAATCTCATCGCGTTCGTGGAGACGGTAGTCCGTACGTACGCACGAGCGACAATATCATTCTTTTGATATTAAAATAATATATAAATGAATGGTATATCATATATACAGAATCATTAACATGTTATATTTATTATTTACATGAGTTACACATCATTATTATACCCATCCAAATAATATTATATTGAATAACAATTACACCACGACGTGGAGACGGTAAGCCGTACGTACGCACGTATGGTGACATGTTATTCAAAGGGTGGATAGAATACTGAATATGGTTGTACCATACTTATAATAACATCACAGTATATGTGAGATACTGGAGTTATTATTTTAGAATGGTAAGAACAAAGGAAGAAGAAGTGGAAGAAGAAATGAACTTAGAAAAGGGTGGTGAAATCATTACCTCTTCTTCGGGTTCTTCCTTTTGATTTGATCAAAAGGGCTCCTTAGGTTGGCTTTATGATCAAACTAAGGCCTCTAGGTTGTAGTGAGGGATGTTGGGAGATTATTTGGGCAGAGTTTGGCCGAACCAAAAGGCTTTGAAGGTGTGAAGAAATGAGAAGGAGGAGTGCCCTTTTATAAGAGGGGTGAGGGGCACCTTTGGAAAAGCTAGAAATATTAATTTATAATAAATTCATATTCGGTTTCTAAAGGCTCCAAAGTTGACTATTCAAAGGATGAGGTGGGTATAGGTCGAAAACAACTCATCCAATAGAATTTAGACAGGTTTGGGTACCTATATTAACCTTATCTTTAAGTATTAACTCTAAGTTAATTAGTTTCACTTTTACAATGTCTCTTTGTATTTTTATATAATATGGTTAATAAACTTACTATATATATCCAAGCGACCCCCAAGTGGTCCATTAATGATTAATCTATCATAATATAAGTCTCTTGGCCGAACCTTAGATTTTTAGGAATTTAATATCAATTAATAATATAATATTTGTTTTAATAACTCTTTTATGTCAATTTTGACACTATTCAATAGTTGATTTTTGTGAAAGTCATAACAGATTGATTACTTCGAACAAAATCCATTAAATCAATCCTAATATATCATATTAGCCTAGAAAATTAGTTTAATTCATTAAAAGTTTCATATTATATTTATTTGGGTATTTATAATATCAATTATTTTAATTTTTCACTATTATAGTAATTACTGCATCATCATTGTGTCATAAATAAAATAACATATTTAATGTCTAAAAATTATAAATAAAATATCCTTATGTAGGAAATCTTTTTATCTTTCTAATGAATATTTATAATCGAAAATCCAACATGTATAACCCTATGTAAAAATTGTTGTTCTAAAAGATATATGCTTGTGTCATTTTTGTATTCATTTTGACTTAATTAAAATAAAGTGTCATTATCACTTACAAGTGGATCCATGGGGTCCCAAAATAGACCCAAAGATGCCCATGGTCGACTATGTATCAACCAATAGGGTTACGACACGTTTTAGGGTAATTTAGTATTATTATAATATTATTTTTTTAACCCTTATTTACCGGATTTACCCTTAACCATGGTAAATAAAATATTTACCGCAGTAATTATTCAAAATGTCTAAAAATAAAAGTTACCTATTTACAAAATTTGAACATCCTGATTCCAAATATGGAATCCATTTTCCTAAATTAAAAACACAGAAGTGGCAGAAATTAATTTAAAATTAATTCCCGCTGTCAAAACAAAAAGCGTGTTTTTAAGAGATAATAACTATCAAAAGATTGACACTTGTTTATGTTCGGTTTAATTGTAAAATTATGTCCAATGACCAAAATTATATTAAATGGTAAAAATATATTCTAAATATACTTTAAAACCACTCAAATTCATAATTTATCACTATTACTTATTTTGATTAAAAAAGTTGTTTTTAATTAAAATTTAGTAATTTTCACTATTCATCAAAATATAAAAGTTATCCGAAAAGTACCAAAATTTCACCCTAGGATAATTTCGATATTCCGAATCCAAAAATGAAGTCCATTTTGAAATATAAAATATATATGATTTCAAAAAGTAGGTATCACTATTTACAACGGCTAGTTTAATTAGTTGTGGTGTGTGTTAGAACTCGAGGTTGCGTACAACACACGCTATCGCATTATTCAAAGGGAAACGTACCGTAGACGTTTGGGGTGTTACACTATGAGATTCACATGACAAATCTCTCTTAAACTGTGAATAACAAGGCACACACAATCTCTTCCCAAATCTCAAAACACAATCACTATCAATGTTGAAATCATGCAACTTACCTTTCTGAACCAGCTCTACCTTTTTCTACAACTCACTGTCTTGCTTCTGTGCTTGCTTAATTCTGTATGATAGAGAAGATTTCACTGATACCTGAAAAAAACATAAGGACGTCATGCACCAACAACTTTTATGCCAAATTTCATCAAATCCTTAACCAAATGATCACATTCCAAATGAAACAGTGTTAATGAAGCATTACTTTTTCAAGTCAAAGCATAAACCACTTTATTTGCTTTTCCCGGGTGGTAATGAATTGTACAATCATAATCCTTGTTTAATTCTAGCCATCTCCTCTGTCTCATGTTCAATTATTTCTGAGTGAATATATACTTTAAAATTTTTTGATCGGTATATATTTCACACTTTACTCCATACAAATGATGCCTCCAAATTTTCAAAGCGAAAACAACAGCAGCTAATTCCAAATCATGTGTAGGGTAACTTACCTCACGAATTTTCAACCGACGTGAAGCATAAGCAATTACCTGATCATTCTGCATTAGGACGCAACCAAGTCCTTTCAATGAAGCATCACTATAGATAACAAACTCCCCATTCCTGGAAGGTAGTGCCAAAACTAGAGTATTCACCAATCTTCTTTTCAGTTCCTGAAAACAATCATCACATTCTTTTGTCCAGATAAACTTAACACCCTTTTGTGTTAGCTTAGTCATTTTACAAGATAACCGTGAAAAATTTCTAACAAACCGACGGTAATAGCCTGCCAAACCAAGGAAGCGACGAATCTCAGTTACATTTGTGGGTCTTGTCCATTCTTCCACAACCTTTGTTTTTGCAGGATCAATAGTTATCCCATATTTAAAAACAATATGACCAAGGAAAGAAATTTGTTTCAACCAAAACTCACACTTTCTGAATTTCCCATACAATTTATTTTCTTTTAAGGTTTTCAAAAAAACCCTTAAATGTCTTTCATGCTCCTCTCTACTTTTAGAAAACACCAAAATATCATCAATGAAAACAACCACAAACTTATCCAAGAACTCATGGAAAATTCTATTCATTAAGTCCATGAATACAGCAGGTGCATTTGTTAGCCCAAAAGGAATTACTAGAAATTCGTAATGGCTATATCTTGTACGAAATGCAGTCTTCGGAATATTTTCTTCCTTTACCTTCAACTGATGGTACCCCGATCTTAGGTCAATATTTGAAAAATATTGAGCTCCATGGATCTGATCAAACAAATCATCGATATGAGGCAAAGGATATTTGTTCCTAACAGTGATGTTATTCAAGGCTCTATAATCAATGCAAAGTCTCATAGAAATATATTTCTTTTTAACAAATAAAACAGGAGCACCCCATGGTGATGTGCTAGGTCGAATGAAACCTTTCTCTAATAAATCTTGCAATTGCTCCTTCAACTCTAAAAGTTCAATTTGAGACATTCGATAAGGGGGTTTTGAAATTGGCTTAGCATCAGGAACTAAGTCAACAGTAAACTCAACTTCCCGATCTGGTATTATTCCAGGCAACTCATCAAGAAAAAAAATCAGGATACTCATTTACCACTGGCACATCATTAATCTGAACAGTTCCTTTGTTTTCAACAATATGTGCAAGGTAACATTCATTTCCATCTTTTACAATTTTCTCGGTCTCTTTAAATGTTATCAACAGTAAGGGTTCATTCTTGTACACAAACTGAAAGCCTTTCTGAAAAGAAACATCTTTATCTCTACAGTCAATCTTAGCATGGTAAATAGAGATCCAATCCAAACCCAAGATAACATCAAACTCTACTAGAGGTAAAACAATAAGGTTTGCAATTAGGTTCTTTCCACAGATAAGGATAGGAAGATTCTTATAAATTCTTTTTTCCTCAACATTTCCCCCCTCTATTTTTACCACAAGTTTAGGAGGCATTTCTTGAGATGGTATTCCTATTTTACTAGAAAAGTTTTCAGAGTTGAAAGAATGGGTAGACCCCGAATCAAACAACACACTGGCATAATCTGAAAAAATAAACAAAGTACCTAATACCACTTCAATTGATGGCCCATCATCTGTTGAAGTAGTTTCAAAGGATTTCACCTCCCCTTTCTGCTTATAGTCTAACTGCTTCCCATCACTCGAGCTCTTTTCCGGACACTCGTTTGGATAGTGACCCATCTCATTGCACTTAAAACATTTCACTAAATGTAAATCAAATTTGGACTTACCATCACCATGATCTTTTTCAGTGCAATCACGAGCCTTATGTCCCATCTTACTACATCGGTAGCACTTTCCAGAATTTAGAAGACATTCCCCAGCATGCCTTTTACCACATTTATCACAAACTGGAAACTTAGTTTTCTTACCGTTAGACCTTTTTGAAGAATTCTTTCCTTTCTCCTGCCACCTCGGTCTCTTCTTATGTTGGTTGTTATAGAACACTTGATCAACAGAAAACTCAATTTCCACCTTCTAAGCACATCGAACAAGCTTTTCATAACTTTTGAACTCACGAGAAGCTAAAGCCCTTCAATATTTTGGCTTTATTCCTAAGTAAAAATGATTGATTTTACTATCAAGGTCTCGGATAAAATTTGGAGCATACCTTTCCAATGGAGTGAACCTTTCTTCATAGGCAGCCACTGAGTCTTCCTCTTTCCTCAATTCCAAGAATTGTTTTTCCATCCTAAGTCGAACATCCTTGGGAACATACTTCTCAAAAAACATACCATTGAATTCATCCCAGTCGAGAGCATCAATCTAATCAGCGTACCTGATATTTTTATCCATCGACCACCACAGATCTGCTTCACCCTCCAAACGGTAAATAGAATGACTAACCATTTGATTGTCTAAACACCCCATGACATAGAAAATCTTATCCAGTGCTTTAATACACCCTTCAGCTAGCACAGGGTCAGATGATCCTCTGAATGATGTGGGATGTAGCCTCATGAAATGTTCCACCACTGACATGTTCCTCTGCGGTTGAGCTGGCTGATCTCGGGCATGGATACCACCACCATTTATCGCTTGAGTCAACTGTGCCATTACTGCAACAAACTGTTCAGTTCCAATTCTGACCATCTCAGGATGCTGATTCGCACGGTTATTTCCTTCTGTATGCCTTCCTAGCACTGCTTCCATGTTTCCTCTACAGAAAACCATTCTAAACAAATATGTCTTAGATGAAGCAACATGGTAATCTTCAAATTCTATATCATTTAAATTTGACCATAAAAAAATATTTTTGGATAATCATTTAATAAAATTATAACTCCTAAAGTTATCTAAACCGACATCTGATACCAACTATAAGGCCCCAGCCTTATACATCACTTAATCTTGAGTTAATTCAACAATACACATTGAGGATATTTTCAGGTTTAGAGTTATAGATAATTAGATCATAAAACATACATTACATTCCACATTTAAACAAAGTGGTTACATAAAAGATAGTATTCATTTTTCCCATCAACTAAAACATATTTAAAATAAAATATGGATTCTTTCTTGACACTTCCTTGACACTATCATCATATCATGTATCTTGCCCTTGACCTGTGAAAAACATTTCAAAAACATGGGATGAGCATAAAAAGCTCAATAAGGGATATAAAAACATGGAAAGGAAACATGAGTACATGTACACATAAGAATCAATGAAATCATAATTTACTCATAAAACATAAGCACTTTAACATACCTCATCAAATCATGAATAAATCATAGAAATCATAAGACATAAAGGTAACTTGAGGCATTCATACCATTATTACATAGGTAGTAACCCTCTTGGTTACGTTTGGAACACCCATCACAGTATATTCCCTAAATCTCTTCGGAGAAACCTCAACGTTTAACTCCTTTACATTACCCAATGCATTGGAGACCTATATCGGGCTCACCCGCCCTTAGTTTATCACGGAACCACCCGTCTTCATAATAATTCCCAAGAACCATAACATAATTGTATCACATAAAACATGCATAAAGGAAACATAACATTTCCACTTTTCAATCACAAGATATCAATACAACACATTGATATAAAAACATTATGAAAACCGTTTTCAATACCAAAATAAAATAAAAGTAAAACATCATATTTATTTTTCATTTAAAAAAAATTTGGCTTGTAGAGGAAGCTGAAACTCAAATAATGGTCACAACGGTGGAGAAGTCGTTGTCACTGCATAGGTACAACAAAAAAATTCCCTTTTGTCGTTTAGTAAAACGCTTTGTATAAAAAAGATTCCTTTCGGAAAAACATAAAATTCAAAGGGGTTTATAAACTGTATAAAATAAAGTTGTGTATAAAACAAAATATGCCTTAATGAAAGAAAATTGAGACGAAGTCCCATACCTCGGGTCCTACTTGACTCGATCGTTCTTTAACGTCCTTAAAATCGGGTGACTCTCTTTAATTTGAGCTCAAAGGCTTCCTTGGGAAGACTTCTGCCCAAAGTGAGGCTTCTAGGAGTAAGAGAGGGATGTGGAGAGACTAAATGAGCAGGGGATTTCTGATCCAAAGTCTTGAGAGGTGTGTGTAAGGTGGTATAGGTGGGGGCCTTTTATAAGAGGAGAGGAGGGGCACTCTTGGAAAGTTACAAAATGTTACTTTATTTTAAAATGATTTTCGGATTTTAAAGGTCCCACATTGATGTATTTCGAGGATAAGGTGATAAGGGTTCGAAATATACTCATCCAATAGGTCTTTGACAAGTGTAGGTTTTAGATTTAACATTATCTTTTTATTTTATTTAAATCGTTAAATAATGAGGTAATTGTTGCATTATCATGATGTCATAAATAATTTAATTTATTTAATGTTTAAAAATTATAAAAAAAATAATATGATGTAGGAAATAATTTTAGATTTACAATGAATATTTATAGTCCAAAATATCATCTATGTAGAAAAAATTAAAAATGTTTTACTCAGGTGATACATTCTTTGTTATATTTACTTTCTTTAAAAAATAAAAAGATAAAAAGTCACTTTCACACAAAAGTGATTCCATGGGGTTCCCAAGTTTGGCACAAGGAATCCCATGGTTGGCCATGAGACAACCAGTAGCATTAGGACACATGTTGGTGTCATTTTGTATTATTATGATCTTATTTTATTATCCTTAACTACCTGATTACTCATTAATCAAGATAATTAAAGATAATTTATGTTGTTACTATTCATAATGTCCAAAAACAAAAGAGTCTTAATTACATAATTTGGACCTTATGATTTCAAATATGGAATCCATTTTACTAAATTCTAAACACATAAATTGCAATAATTAATTTAAAAATAATTCCCGTTGTCAAAAAAATAGCGGGTTTTTTTGAAACAATATCTATGAAAAGTTTGGCATTAGTTTATGCCCAATTCCAAAGTGAAATTAATAATAATGACCACCATTGGATTAAATGGTAAAGATATATTCATATTACACTTTAAGACCAATTAAAAATATAATCTAACCATATAATTAAATTAGATGAAAAAGCAGTTTTGATGTAAAATGCAGTATTTTTCACTATTCATTAAAAAATGAACATTGTCAGAAAAATACCAAAAATTTATCCAATGTAAATTTCAATGTCCCAATAATAAAGAATATGTTTATTTTGAAAAATAGAGATTATAAAATTGTCAAAAGTTTTATTTAAAAATGGTTTTCCATCAAAAGACAGTAAAACAATCTTTTAAGAATATTAGTGTATTCAATGCTTAAGATTGGATTTATTCTCATTTTAAGCCTCTAAAACACTATCTAATTCATAAATAGAAATAGATAAGAATATAATTTATTCATTAATTACTTGGGATGTTACATTCATATATTCTGCTTTACTAATCCTCTCCATATTGGTTCCTCAAAACAAAATATGATCTTGCTTGTCAATTCATTCATCTTGCTTCCTAGAAACTTCCACTTTGATGAATATTCCCATTATTTTTTCAAAATCTTCCCTCACCACCTTTATCACCAGAACATCCTTCTTCATTTAATCACCATAGTGCATGAGTAGTTTCATTTGAGTATCCATATCATCTTCCTTTAGGAATTAAAAGTCATCGGGAGATATTTCCTCACATTGTTGTCTAGGGGGAGATCATCCTCCGTCACCAACATCATCTCCTCATAATGCAGATGCATCTCATCTTTTCAGTCCTCTACTATTTAGACTCCTTTAATGTGAAATTGAGACTCTATGAAACAATCCTTATGAGCCTCCTCTCCTACCTTTGGCTGGGCCTTGGGCTCCTTGAGTTTACCCCTTTTTTTTGCTCACTGAGTCTCCATTGATTTTGGAAGATATGAGTAGTCTTTATGGCAATTATATTTCAGATTCTTGGATATAATATAGCTCCCCAGTTACCTATTTCCCTTATTCACTTTCTTTATTAATTAATTTTGCATACCGTTACTACACCCTCCAGAAAAAATTCCATCTAAAGATTGTCTATCTCCATGAGAATTGGCCTCAGAGGGAATGTTTGAGTTGCCTTCCAACTCTCCATCATTACCTAAACATTCAAATTGGTTTATTAAGTTAAGGAAGGACAAAGTCCTCCCCAACTTGATTCCATGACTACTGATCAACGGCCGGTCTACAACATGGGCAGGCTTCTCCCACTTTTTTCCATCCTTAGAATTACCCTTTACATTAGAATGTATCACTTGGTTGTTTTTTTTTTGTTATCACCATCTTGCACAACCATCTCATTGGTACAAGGATTAAGGATCACCGCACCCTTGGATGTTGGACCATCAACTCCATTAGAATTACATAGAGCTTGAGACTAAGCATTGTGCATATCTAAAGATTCCTTAACAACCACATTGGTCTTCACACACTATGCAAATGAGTTTCTATAAGGAGGACTCACCAAATCGCTTTTTAGCCCATTAAAGATATCTATTACACTTGTTTCATGAGGTAATATCTTTATTGGTTTTTGTTTTATTAATCCATCTGAACACTGGAAATTTTTAACCATGCTATTACCCTAACCATAACTAGAACAACCAAGACTATGACCTACACCAGCCCTCAGTTGGAATTTTCCATCTTCACTAGGAGGATCACCCTGGATGCTTCTTCTCAGATCCGCATTTATGCCAGAACAGACTTACTGAATCCTAGATAGGCAAGACCTACCACCACACTGGTCCTCAGTAGAGTTATGTCATTCAATGAACACTCATAAACACATAATAAAAATGATATATAATATTATTAGGTTAATTTTAGTTGGGGTCACATTAGTCCTTTTTAAAAATATTTTCAAGAAAAAAAATCACCTTCCTATTAACCCACTCTGATTATCATTACAATTTAAATATATATTGTAAATAGATAATTAAAATTTATTGCTTCACATTAAAACATTATCATAAAGCGTTTAATAAATAAGGATGAAAAAAATATTTATATAACTACTCTTTAACATAGTTCATATTATTATAAAGGATTTTTAATTTTTTCTTTTCATTTATGAACCATAATAAGAATTTTGAGTTAGAATATTTAATATACTATATAATCATACTCAAAAAAATTTGTTTAGTTTGATTCATTTTATATCTAGTTGATTTTTTTAGGATTAGTTATATTTTTTTGGGGTATGTGTTATTCAATATGGTTTAGTCTATGATTGGATGGTCGATTAATTTTACTTTAAGTATAGCTAGATCAAATATATTTTTTTCGATTTTTGAAAGTTTGTTTCAATTAATTTCAATTTGATTATATTCTACTTGATTTATTTTTAAAATTTATTTCAATTTAATTTATATCAAATCAATTTAATTTCATAAAAATTGGTATAATTTTCTTCTATTTTATTTTGTTCTTATTGGTAGAGTTTATAGTATAAAAATTCATTTTCATTCTACTTAGTTTGGTTTGGTTTGGTAAATTTTTATTTTATTTTATTTATATATGTTTTTTGTGTAATTAGTTCAATTTTGTTTGTTTTTATTTATGTTGAGTAGTGTTAGCCAGGGTAATATCAAATTTTAATGAATATGATTAATTCAATTATTTTGGTTTAGTTTTTATATTTCAATGTTAGGATAGTGTAAATTGGTTCTGTTTTTTCTGTATCTATACATTTATATTAGTTTTATACCTATTATATTCTTCTCAATCTATTATAATTTGATTAGGTCTTGGATGGTTCATGTTACATGTTATCAAATCAGTAAGGTAATGATCTCTTTAATGGAATTTGGTGAATTTTATTATAATAATGTTATAGTACCACTACCTATTCCACCTCCCCACCCCCATAAATCAAGATTCCTATACATCCAAACATGTCTTTAATCTTTTGAAAATATTTTTAAGTAAAATAAAACTCAAGTTAAACTCTAAAGTTTAATGAAAACAAAGAATAATATCTAGATATGAGTTTATTCTCATTTACAAAAAATATATAATTTATAATTAATCCTTTGTAACCCAAGAAAAAATAATACATAACTGTTAGATATAAATGAATTATCTTAATTCATAATAAACTTAATATTTTTAACATATAACACTCAAACAAAACACTGGTAGCATAATAAAGGGAGAAATCAATATATTTTTGGAAATATAGACCATATTAAAGGTTTATCAATAGATTTTAATCTTATATAAAAATACATACCATTAACCAACCATTAGATTCAAACCCACCAATAAATAGAATATTGAGACTCTTAAGAAGATGAACATAACCAAGAAACAACAATCCATAAATTTTCATCAACACTGACTTCCAAAGGCCATAAAAATATTTTAGACCTAGGGTTCTCTAGCTATCCTTTTATAATCCACACTAGGGACTAACCACCCTACAACTTAGGGTTGCGATATACTGCCAAAATAGGGGTCCCATATTAGAGCATGGGTTGGATATCATGCACCTGATAATAAGTGTTTTATCCACTCCTAGTATCATGTAATTTTATATAAGGTATGGGTTGACCTATATTGATAATACTTTTCATGTGGGACTACCAAGGTAGAAAAAATCATGTACAGAAGTGTTTGGAATGGATTCACCTAACTTGTAGCTAGTACATGATCTATGGGGAATCCTAAAATACCCTTGGATAATACTAACGGGAGATTATTGGACCCATGGATTCCCAAAAATACTAATAGAATTCATGGAGGGGACTAATTGATATGTTTCTTATTGATGTGATATGCTAGAAAAGTGCAATCCCCACATTGGACTCTAGGGTGGATCACAATCTCTTAATTATAAAGTTGGGATATGATCCCTATATTGATTCCATTTAAAGAATTCAAGGGATTCCATATAAAGAAAAAACAATGTAGGTGTGATTTCAAGATTTGATAAGGATATATATAGTAGTATTTGATAGCAAATTCACCTGACATTTTCCTTATTGAACCTTAGTTTCACCCTCTAGTGGATGATGTTATATTTTTTTTCAGTATAAGCATAAAATTAATTATTAAAGTAATATTTTCATTAATATAAGGATATTCTCGGAGGCAAAGTTTTAGTAATTGGTGTGTGATCATTATTGACAATGATAATCAATTTTTTACAAATAATTATATGATAATATTTCATATCGAACCACATGATTTACATTTGTTTCAGAATTATTTAGATGTGAAAATATGAGATTAAAAAAACGTTGAATTATCTATGATATAGATAGAAATTTTGATAAGTATGGTGTATGTAAAACTCTATAACTTCACATATAATGATTTTAAGTAAGTTTCATAAAACTTTTGTTGAGCTATATATGAATTTATCTGAATTTAAACAATTTTAATTCTTATCCCATAATACTTTGTTCTTAATATAATTTTTTTTTACCAGGTGTAAGTTTTCACACATGTTAGACATTGAGGTAGCGTACTATATTGTATCAATCAACATATGAATTTTTATGGTTGTTATACTCTAAGATTATTTGTATGTCTTTGTGAATATTCGTATATGACTTTATAGAATGCAAAAAACTAACAAAGTCATGGGAATTGAGGAATAAATATGACTTTTCTACTTTGTATAATAATTTTTATATGACTTTGAACAGTTCTATGACTTTTTACCCCATAAGACATTATAGTCTTATAATATTTGGGAAATACAAGAGTTAGATATTCTAAAAAATATCAGAATGACAATTTTAATAAATTATATATTTATTTTAACAATTCTAGGAAATCTAATCAATAAAATTAAAAAATATCATGAGGTTTCTACTCAAGATTTATGAACTTATTTTGGATAATGTTTTGGAGAATTTTAGGTTCAATCATGAGGTTACACCAAGGAAACATTTCCACATGTAGTTTATCATGTAATATTTTTGGAAAATAAATAAATGATAAATAAAAGTTTAGGATTATATTTATAATTTCATGTAGAAGGAATGAGGATGAGTCTCAATGATAATTAATGTTCTTAGAAATGTAAAGGATATATTAACATAATTTTAGTGGATCTATGGAGATGAAAAAGAAAAATACATGTTTGTGTGATGTTTGAGAATTGTTGATTCGTTATGAGAAGATATTCTGAGTTGTGAGAATAGGAAAAAAATATTTATAGGAGATACATAAGAACATATTTTGTTATAGATTCCACAGATGCTTGTGATTTAGTTTTCTTATTTATATTTAGGTATTTATTAATGTTTATTTTAAATAAGAAATAATTATTAATTCACTCATTAGATTCACTATCATGTATCTGGAATAAGTTCACAACCTTTGTTTTAACTATTTTAATAATAAGAGAATATTTATATGTGGGTGGGCTGAAATTTACCATAGACTCCAGACATAGTCATATTTTAGATTTGAATCCCATAAAAAACTATGATCTATATTTATTTTGGTATTATTTTATTTATGAGATTATTATTGAATAATTAAATAGTTTTATAGGTTGTGTGTCTTGATTTTCTACACTTTTCCGCATCAATTTCTGTGGAATAATATAGTTTTTTATGGGAATATGAGCACTAATTAAAGAATATTTATATATTTGATCATGTTGAATTATAGTTTTAAATAATTTAATATATTATTAAAAATATATATTTTTTAATTTCTAGAAATTTTTTCAGTTAATTTTTCAAATTTATTGAGAATATAATTTTCTAATTAATAAATAATCAATCATAAAATTGAAATAAAAATAGGATTTTTTTACAGTGTTTTGTTTTCATGAAATGATTTTTTTTATAAAGTTCCATGATTTTATGTCAATCATTATTTATTTAATTTCATTAATATAAAATGTGGAAATAAATGTTCACTTTTTTAGTTTATAAAATTCATTGATTATTTTTTATTGAAATCATCATTTTTTATAATATCAAAAAGTCTGAAATTTTTTGTTTTTGGTTTATTTGACAGTGATAAGAGGAAAACCCTACTATTTTTTTGTTACTATTTCCCTTGCGGTTGTACCCACTATTTCATTTCCATGGAACCACCCTACCCTGTGACTATTTCCCCTCCATGATTCTCTTATTATCATTCATCTGCTACTATTACACTACCTTGCAACCAATTAACCTTAATTCATTCTACTGTCTTGCTAAAATTCTCCTTTCCTTATTATCATGAACCCCTGTTTAACTATGAATAATTTTTTTACCATTCTTACCCCTGTATCCATTTACCTCCCAAAATTCTCATTTGTTCCCATCATGGATTTTACTTCAAGTATCCATACTTAATGTATTTGATACCAATCAAGAATAATAGGTTTTGGGATGTATGATATTAGAAAACCACTACTTCTAGAAACATGAAACATGAAGTATTTTATATGGAAACCCAACCCATGGTAGATGAATAAAGAACATAAAAAATAGTTATTTACCAAAAATACCACTAAAAAATACCAAACACCGAATTCAATCAGAATTGATGATCTTGTTTGGGTGTTTTCATATGCCAAACTAATTACTAGAAGTCAAATTTAAGTTCTTCATCATTAAAAACTTAGTGAAGGGAAGTTATAACCAGTGAATGGTTCGATTATATAAAGACTAGAGGTATGATATATATCAAAACATCAAAGATCTAACAACTAAATCATAAATATTTTGTATGTCGATGTCATGATCGAAATATAAATGTTGATACTAATCAATGATTGAAGTGTATTTTTCTATATGAGAGTGGAGGTTTGAATAATTTAATACAATGTGTCCTTATAGTTTTTTCAATTTTACAACTATTTATTTTCTAAATATATCACATGAGTTACCCAAAAAAATTCTCATGAGAAGTTTCATCATTCCAAGAAAATACTGTCTCTTGTGTTTTGTTCCCGAAGAATTCGAGTGTTCATTTTAAAGAGTTTATGTGCTTATATTCCATTATGGTGCCAAGTTAAAGGTAGTGTGTTTTTATAATGATACTGATTAGTATTCCTAAACAAAGGAGGTGATGACTTGATTAATTGATCCAAACTAAAACAAGCAGACCCTGATTTGATTTATTTAATCTTGTTCAGGTTAGTAGAGGTAGAGAATAATAAATTAATTTTTTTGAAGTCACTAAGTTAAAAAATTCTATATAATTTGATATTAAATATATTTAGTGCTCAAAATTAAATAATAGAGAAAAAAATTCAATCTAAAACACGTAAATCTATTGAGAGAAAAAAATTGAGGAATCAAGAGATTTTAAGAAATTCTGAATGGAGGAGGATAATTCGTCTAAGTTAATATTATTCATATGGGAATTTTGAATTTATTTAAGATTAATATTGATTCATGCACTATATATTCATTATGACATTATGATAAGTACCTCAAGGAAATCCTTATGGATGTTTACTGATTTTTTCTCTAACATTTCATGGGATTTTTTGTTTTATTTTAGAATAAGTACAGTGATTGAGCTCTATATTTCCAATCCATAGACATGGGAATAAACTCTTGATACATAAAGATAAGATTTAATTAAATTTCCTTATACCCTATTTCTCTTTCCATAAAGTTTTTTTGTGTTTTTAAATAAAAATTGTTTTTTCTTTCTCTGCCATGTGTTGTGATCTCGAACCTTAAAAGATGAAGGGGAAAACCATGATTCAAGATTCAATGAGTGAAGCCTTAATTTTGGATAGAGATTTAAACTTAATATTGATCATCATATTCTTCCTTTATCTTGAAATTAAATTGGTGTGTTAGTGGTGATCAAGATAAAAATAACCCAAGGGAAGTTTTTTCTATTCTTTCACCCTTCATCTTTGTACCCTTTTCCCAAAATCACTTGAGAGGGTATCTGAGATTGATTTTTGAATTGATCATATCATGAAAATAACTTTAAAAAGGATGAGATTATTGGCCAAAGGGGTCTGATTGGGTGATTCCAACAATTTTGTGAGATCTCTCTTGCACTGAAAGGTATTATGTTTTTTAATTTTTTATTATGTTGGGGGAGATAGGTTTGTGACTTGAGATATCAGGTCTTTATTGAGTGAGAATGGGAAATAACCCTATCCATCTAAGATCCATAATAGGAATTTGATGATTGGATCAATATAGATGTCGGTCATTTTCTTGATAACTTCTATTTTATTTTCCTTCTCTTGTTTTCCCTATTTTCTTGTCCATCCACTATTTTGTCTCTCTTTTCCCCACTAACGTTGTGATTTTTAACACATTTTCTACATGCATTCATTTTTTTATTTCAAATTAATTAAAAAACACAAAAAAAAAAAATAAGTATAATCATTAATATGAGTGACACTACTTCCAAGAGAGATATAATGAGGTTAGAAACTATGCTATATCTAGGGAAAGCATAAACATATTTTTGAATGTCCTCATGAAAAGGAAAAAGTTAAAAAAATCATCAATTTCTGTAAATTACTGTTTTTCATATTGACGTTTTCGTTTCTTCTTAATTATTTTTAAAAAAATAACAAAAAAAAATAAAAAATTATGATTTATAATAACAATTTTTACTTATAATCACTATTAAATTATGTTGAGGTTCAATAACGTTATAAATAGGTCATATTATTTCAATTTTGGTTAAATACACAACAATATGGAGAGATATCATAAGTTGAAAGGATCGTGTGACAACAAAAAATGAAAATGTTAGTACTATCATTCCATAATATCAAAAAGAATAAAGAGGGGAAGAAACCCACCAATAATGATATTCTTGATACTAATAGGATTATAATCTTCCTTGGAATTTTTTACCAAGATCAAGAAGACGAAAAGAACAAGGTCAAAACACAACACCCTGTAGTAGGACTTTATGGAAATTAGTTAAATAGAAATGATAAAATAAATTGAAGAATAAAGAAGTTATTGATGTCTATTTTTTAACTTGATATGGACCTCGATTCAATAAATTATATACAATATTCACAATAAGAGGATGTTTTATGGGATAAAACGAGATGGGACATGCTGAAATTGGAGAATTTGGATTTTTTTGAATAATATTAATTTCAATACTCTTCTTGACGATATTTAGTGTTCTAAATGTTCTAATTATATTAGAATGTTTGAAAATATTCAACCATTACAAAAAATCCTATCCATTTCATTGTAAGACATAATATTATATTTATTATATTTTGAATAGATGCTTGTGGAAGTTGACTACCTCACTCTAGGCTTATCCACACTCACATGAATACTTTCTAACCTTGAAGAAAAACATAGTGAATTTTTATTGGGAGATTCTAATTTAATGAAATAATTTGAATTCTATTTTGACCTTTACTTTATTATATATTATTTGGAATGTTTATATCTCTTTATAGGTATTAAATATTCATCACATGTTTTTAAATTTTTAGAGAGTTAATTGGAACTTGAAGTTTCCCTTGCTGTGGAACTTTTTGAACTCCCAATATATAATAAAAATTTGGTTCTTGGAGATGTTGAATAAGAGGTGGTTATGGAGTTATTTATCTTTTTCAATGATGGTGGTAATACATTTATTATGTTCAAATAGGATAAAATATTTTGTATTGAAAAAGAAGATAATTCAAATCTAATAATTAGAATCTTACCCCATGTCTACACTTACCAACAAATTAAAGAGGAGGGATATTACCCACACATCTGGTTCACCATTTATGTTTCCTTGTAATGACTAAAATAAAGAAGAGTGGTAATGGTTAGAAATTTTAAAATGAAAAATCCATAAATTAGAAATAACTAAAGTTGGAAAGAACCTAATATTTTGGCCTCTAGACATTAATCTATAACCACCTTTGAATTAGGTTTGCTATAATGAATTTCCTAATATGGGCAGTCTAAATACACAACCCCTATTGGGGTTATCCTAAGATTATCTTTTTGGTTTTTTGGTATCATATTCATTTTATTTTTTATTTTTCTGATGTATTCTTGAATTAAATAATTAATTAGTGCATTTACAAGGTGCATAACTATTAAAAGTCACTTGGTTGACAAATGAAGAACCATAGAAGAATCATTCAAATTTCCATGTAGAGTGGCTACTACATCCCTAATCATCTAGATTAAACTTTGTAACTCAAACTTCAGTTTCATTTCACTTGGAACATAAATTATTCACATTAATGTTCCTCTATTTATATCTTATAGAAAAATTAATTGTACATCCATAAAATTTTCAAAAAGAAAAGAGTGGGAGTGTTGTGTATGAATTTAAATGAATAAAGATTCAATATAAAGGGTGTAATGTTCCTTTCATCTCATAAAATTTGTGTATCTTCATGATATTAGGAATTATTATATGTGTAATTTACCTTCAATATTTTTAAAAACATGACCATGTTTTCTTGGTTGGGTGTTAGCTTGCTCATATCTAAAATATGTCAAATCATTTTGAGCTAAATTTCTAAACTGGATTGTGCCCTTAAAATTTTCTTGTGCTAATATAAAACATTGTTTACTATGATTTTATTTTATCTAAATTAATAAATATTTTGTCTATTCACATAGATTAAAAATTATCAACTTTTCAAAAAAATATTTATAATTAATGTGAAAATCTAGTAAAATTACCTTTTTGAACATAAATATAAACCCATGAAAAATATGTATAATACATATTTTTTAAATTTTTTTGAATAAAAATGGTATCCCACCTTAGGATTCAATGTAGGAGACAATTCTGGTTTTTAGTGTGGGGGAGTGTGGTATTAAAATGTTCCTTATCTAGGGTTCAGTGATTTACACATCAAAAACCCTTAATTTTCTCATAAACTTATTCAAATTGTATTTAAAATCACCAAAATTGAGGATATTTGAGCTTGAATTATCTCTTTAATGTTTTTATTCATGTGGATAATTTCATTCTCATGTTTTTGTTTTCACTAATTCCAGAATTTATGGTGTGTATGACTATTGAGTTAAGTTTTCCTCTATTTTTGTTGGAAAATTTTTTAGATATTGGGGAAGGGTGTTTGAGAGGATAGAACATTGAAGAATTAGGATTATAAATTTAGGAGACTAGATGTTGGACTGTATTATGGGGGACATAATATATTTTGAAAAGAAACTCTTCAAGGATATAAATCAAATGATAATCATGTAAGTCCTTTGAAACTAGTGTAAAATGGTAAATTGATATCCCTAGGTGAGTGTCTATGACATTGAGTAAAAAACTCCACATATGTAATTAATAAGTTATTAACACATTCATGGATTCAAAATAAATCAAAAAATATATATCAATAAAGTGGATAACTGTCAAAAAAATGAGTTTATTAAGGTGGTGGAAATATTGAACTCAACTTAAGTGAAGGAGAGTTGCCTTATAAGATAATAATATTAGTTGTATCACTGAAGTTCAAAATAGATATTTTATTTTTATAACCTAAGGGAAAGTGATTATTCAAGGTTCATATTAATATGGATTTGATTCCACATAAATATCACTTATATTCACTCTGAGTATAAGAAATTGAATAAAAATTAAATAAGATAAGGGGTGGTTTTATATAGTAGGCATGAAATTTTTAAGAATTGATGATTCTTTGCTTTCTTGAATTTTGGTTTCCATTTTTGATTCATGGTAGGAACCTCTTGTGATAATTCATTGAAATTTTTTAAGAGGTTTGACCCATACCAAAATCAAGTCCCATGTAAATAAATTCTTCATCATGAAACATTCTCAGATGTCATGAAATATTGAATTCCATTCTAAAAAAACAATTTCATAGATTTCACGGGGAAAAATAATTTTATAAGTGTGGGGGAGTTTTAGGTATCTTATGTTTTCACACATTTCCATATCCGTTTTGGTTGAATAATTGAGTTTTTTATGTGAATATGACATCTAATTGAAGAATATTTATATAAATGATCAGGTTTCATTATAATTTTTATTCTTTGAGATTATTATTAACAAGGTATATTTTGGTTCCTTAATTTATGAGATATTATTGAGTTATTTTTCTCATGTTTTATAAGAACAACATTTCAAATTAATAAATAATCATTCAAATGATTTAAAAAAATCATTATTATTAAACTATTTTGTTGTTTTTTTAAATGAATCTTTTAAATAATTTTTTGATTTTATTTTAGAAACTTTTATGTAAATTTGTTCAAATTTGACATTGTAAATCACTAATCCATTTTTTAGTTTTTATAACTCATTGATTAATTTTTTATTAAAATAATTATTTTACATAATATCACCAAGACTATTTGTTTTTTATTAGGTCCACTTTGAAAGTTTGAATAAAAAAACTATCATCATTCCTTACTACCAAGCCTACTCAAATCCTTCCATCAAATTTCCCAACCTTGTTCTCATTCCCCTTATACTATTACCCTTGCTACTGTTATAACTATACCATTCCCTTGCCTTGCTATCATTCCACCTGCTATCATTATTCTTCCTTTCTATTATTCCCCCAAACTTTTTACCATGGACCCATGTTGTAGAAATAGTTATTGTGCATTCATCCCTTCCCATACATCTGTTTAAAACTATCCAAATATTATCATGTTTCCCTTTCATGGATCCACCCTTGATGGATTTGATATTGACCAAGCTTATTGAAGCTTGATGAAATGGGAATCCAATGTTCAAAGATGATGATCTCAAATCCATATATTAAAGAAGAATCCATTTCAGTAAGTATATTTCCCTCAAACCACTACTTCTAGAAACTAAACTCTTGAAGGAGATAAAATAGAAATATGGCCCTTTCCAGATGAATATGAAACATCCAAAATTTTTCATTACCGAAACATTCCACTAAAAAAATATGAAACCATGTATGATCAAAATTAAATATCAGGTTTTGGGTGTTTCCCAAATTTGAACCATGAATTAGGGGTTATAATTATATAATTCTTAATTAAAACCTCAATGAACGGTAGATAGATACTTTTGAAGGTTCAGTATTATAAATATTTTAGGGATGAGAAATAGCCAAACCTAAGGTATCGATTAACTAAATATTGATGATTTTTTATGTCGATTCCAAGATTGACCATAATAGTTTGATCCTGGTTGAAGCATCAAGATCCTATTTCGATCTGAGATTTTTGGTGTAAATCATTTAATTTAATGGGGCCTCAACACATCCAAATTTTTTCAGATATTTATTTATAAGAGGTAGTACATTAGGTGCCAAAAAAATTCTCAAGAAAAGTTATGTCTTCCTAATCTCAAACTACATGTTGTGTTTTATTCTATAGGAATTTGATTGTTTATTTGAAATAGGTTTTTGTATTGATCTTCTAGTCTGTTTCCAATTTTCAAGAACTATTTTATTATCAATATCATGATTACGAAGCCAAAACTAAGATAGGGTTCCAACTAGAGACACTAATCAAAACAAAAATAATGAGAAACATATTAGATTTACTAAAGCTGGATGAAGGTAGTAGATACATGACCCATTAAATTAATTTGTGTGTGGTCTATAAGTATCATAAGTCTAGAGAATTAAAAATTAAAAATATGTAGTTCTCTAAATTATAAAATGGAGAAAACTAAGTAAATCTAAAACCCATGGAGCTGATGATATAAACAACTTGAAGATTATAGAGACTATTGGGAACTGTGAATCGAGTGGTTGAATTCCTCTAAGTATGTGTTGATCCCATGGGGATATTGTTTTTTTTGCTAAAGTAATATTGTTTCCTACACTTGGGATTCCCCAATAGTTGATGATGACCACCTCAAGATATCGAACATGGATATTTTCTACATGCTAGTATAAGATTTTAGAAGTTTTTTTCTTTTATTTTTTTTAATAATTGTGGTAATTTTCCTCTATATTCTCATTCCATGGACATGGTAAATAATTCAGGATTCATGTATATAGGATATTATTTCATTTTATCATCCCTTATTTATATATATATATATTAAATTCTTATGTTTCATTATTTCTCCTCCCTCTGTTGTGATCTCAAACCATTAGAGATAAAGGGATAACCCACTAGCCTAAATCCAAGGAGTGATTCTATAATGATTCATAGATATTAGAACCTCCTAGTGATCATTATCTTATTCCTTTATCTCAATAGGCTATGATTTTGTATGTTGTGACAAAAAGAAAAACCACCCAACAATAGTGTTCCTTAATCTTTTTCGCTTTATCCTTACCCTATTATTTTCCTAGATTAATCAAGAGAGTATCTGAGAGTTATTTTGTGATTGATTCTCCCCTGAAGATCACTTCTTCTAGGAAGATATCACTGATAGTTATAACAACCCATAATTCTATCAATGGATATTCCTTTCTGATTATATAATTATGTCATGTGTATTAATATTGTATTATGTAATACCCATGCACCACATGATAAAACCAATTAAATATTATCATATGAATTTTTACTTTATACAAGGAAAAAATAATTGAATATATTATAATGGGTTAAAAATACAAAATATGACAACTAAAATATGAAAAATTGGATCTTCTCGATCCAAAAGAGTAACCATACTCCCAAACAATATTGTGGAAATGAAGAAAAATATTAATAATGAAATATTCATTATGAGAATGATTATATATATATATATATCCCTGAGAGATAAAATAATTGAATGAATAATTAGTATAATATAAGGTATTTATATAAATTTGGGAACCCATGTGACTGTTAAAAATATGACTATTGGAATAGTAATATGACCGTTGAAATAGTAATCTCCCCGTTAAGAATAGTATTATAACAATTAGAATAGTATCCTCACCTATAAAAGTGTAAAATAATATTTATGTATTTATAAAATGAAAATATGGCATTGTTATATCATGGCACATATACATGAATGTTTTAAAATAGAAAAAAATAATGTTCATATTTTATATAAAACATATATATTTTATATTAATTTTTATAATAAATACAATGATTTTGAAAGAAATTTTATTTTCATCAAAAGGATGTATAAATTAATATTTAGTTTTATTATATTGATAATATAATTTTTTGTGACCTTTATTAATTTCTCAATGGTTCAAAAAATTGTACATAATATAAAATTGGTTTTTTTCAAATAAATATGATTTTCAAAAAAACCATTAAATTTATATTGTTTATAAATTTATTTTTAAAAAATGAACATTATTTTTGGAATCTACATGTGAAAAATGGTTAGGGTGAATTTTTAGTTTTTTTTCTAATATATTGGAATTTTTAGTGAATAGTGAAATACGGTATTTAGCATTATAATTTAAATAAAAGATTAATTCAATTAGGGGTTATGTAAGTGCTCATTAGTTTGAACTCGTAAGAACAATTTAATTTATATAGTCATTATATTCATTAATATTGGAATTATTGATCCAAAATAATAAACTAATAAATATAATATTCAGAAACCCCTCTCCCTTCCCCTTATAAATTCCACCCATTCTTCTCACACAATATAAGCCTTTCATCTTGTGAAATTTATCCCACAATTTATCCTCAACTATCTCCTCGCTTCCCTATAAGAGTTTATATTCTATTAACAATTTGAATTAAATAATATTTCAAGAAATGGTATTTAAGAGGTGTTATTCTCAAAAATTCCCTTTAAAATTATGTTATTTTTTCTAACTTCTCCTCACCTCCGTCATCCAACACGAAATAATGGATATGGTATTATAAATATATTTTAATGTTATTTTTTTAATGGGATATCATTTTACTACCATATCATAATTTGTGTCTTAAATAAAAATATGTGGACAATATGGTTTGTTCACCGCCTCTATGAGGAATGCGTGTCATTTTTATCAACCATCATCAAGGATATTTATAAATATGTTTTTATGGTCACATATGAAGTTAATAAGTATAATATTACTTATTTAATTTTTTTTAATCTTCTAATAAATATTTAATTAAATAAAAAAAATCTACTTTGTGATAGTAAGAAAATCATCCAAAATGAACTAACTGCTTAATATTACCTTTTTTACCAAATGAATCTTTCCTATGTGAGAAAAAAATAGATGTTTGGGTCCATTTAAACATATTTGAGGATTGGTTTATTATTTAATTTCACTTCAGTAGTTTCATTCCGATTTGAAAAGAACAAATATTAGTATCCCTAAGTAATCCAACCCTGGAACCATGAAACAAATGCACTTTGTATGGTGGAATAAAAATTAATATCTCACTAAAATGATTGTAAATGAACATAATATGATTATAGTAAATTTAATATATATGGAAAATTTAATTAATTAAGTAATTAAAGAATCTAATTTTATTATTTAGGATGTTAAGTGTAATTTAATAATGATTTTAAAACAAAAGATATGGGGTCTCTCTGAACCACCCTATTTTATATAGAGTTTTGATTTATCTCTCTTACCTCACTTTACCAATATAATATTATTATTTACTTATTTTATATTATTTATATATGTCCCACACATATATACCTTTCATCAATCATCTTTACTTGGTGGGGATATACATGTTTTAAAGGTTCCTTCATTAATTTATTTTATTATGAGAATTTGATTAAAGGGAACTCCTCTATTTTATTTGTATGATTTCAAGTTCAAATAAATGAAAAATTTTACCCTTACATAGTTTTTTAAAACTACCATTTTACTATATAAAACCATTTTAGTTCATTCCAATTTTAATGAAAATTATTATGCCCTTTCCCTCTTTAATGACTCTTTACTATTTTCCCAAAAACCACAATTAAAAGTAATATTTCTTAAATTAAATCACCCCTCCATTATATTTCTTTAATTCAGTTATACTTTTTCATGAAAATTGATTCTTTATTTAACTATGAATTTACAAGAATGATTTAATACCTTTTTTTCATGTAAACTATTATTATATGACATCTAGTTAGGATATAAGATATTATTATGTAACCCATTTCCTTCTATGAGAAAGTCTTACATCTATTCCTTACATTTGATCTCCATACATTTCGAACATAAACATGTATAAGCTATTATGGGATAACATATAGATCACTCTAATGAGTTGGGTAATGTTTTTGTCTTTTTAGACGATATATACTAGATTGGGGAGTAAAAATAATCCATGATGGGACTATGTCCACCATGTCAGTTTTCTTAGAAACTTGCCTTGACTTATTCATATGTCATGTTTTATCTTCCTAAAATATTATTATTATTCCATGATATTTTAATTCAATTTTATTTATATTATGATCTCATATGTGTAACACCCTAAAAGCCTAAAATAATAACATTTTATTTAATAGTGTATGTGACAGGAAACACCTAGATTATAAGAGGATATAACACCAAAAGACTTTAATATATATTTATTTTATAAAAAAATTAATTTTATTGATATCTTTTGATATGTACAACAACGAGTTTCTTTGATATCTTATGTTACACGCAAGACCATGTTTTACTTAACAATAATAAATTATTAATATTATTATTTAATATAATAGTTATAACCTAGAAATTAAACTACATGGTATATCTAGGATTAAATAAATTATGAAAATATGTTTTTTATACACATTAATTAATTATATATTGAATATAAATAATATAAGAATCATTTTAAAGAAAAGTAAATGTTTTCTTAAAGACTGTATTTTTTTCTAAAAGATGGTTTAATCACGCTTTGCGCACACAATTTTAAATTAATTTTACTGGTTTTATAAAATTTATTTTAAAAAATAAACTTCACTTTTTTTAAGTCATAATATCTAAATTATATTATAGATAATTTTTTTTATTTTTCTAATATATTTCATTTATTCATTAATAATGAAAAAAGCTTAATTTTAATTGAAAACAACCTCTTCATTTAAAATAATAGTAATGTTAAATTATATTTTTAATTGATTTTAAATAATAATTAGTTCAATTATATGGAAATTAATCCAGTTTAAGTTATTGGAATAATTTTCATATTGAAATTTGATATAAAAACCCTCTAATGTTTTGAATATTTTCCCTTTAAAAATTTTCTTTCTCGACGCGTCTGTGGGATTAATTTTAAATTTAAATTTTCCAAATATGTGATTTGAATTTAAAAACATTGATTCCATATTTTGAATCATAATAATTTATAATTTATAATACTTTCAACTTAATTTTCTAACAAAATTAATAGTGAAAACATTAAAAATTAATTACCAGGGTTATATTAAAAATGTTTTTACCGATGGATAAACTATAATGATAATAGTGAAAATGTCCTAAAATATTATATTAATTTTTTTAAATGGGTTTATTTATATATTTTACATAAAATTATATTAAATTTGAAAATTCATTTCCACTTTCTGTTTAATATGACCCATAAAAAGAGTTGAGTAAAGAAAAATATAAAAAAGATACTTTTCTTACTTTTAATATATATAATGTTTTGGGATGGGGAAAAACAAAATATATTAGATTATAAGTATTATTTTGAAATATAAATGAGTTTTTTTATCATGTTAATTTATTTTAATTTTTTAGTTTTGAAATAATTAATTTTAATTCTTATGAAACGTCAATGTAGTAATTATTTAATTAATAATTAACTTGAATAAATAGTAGTAAAAATATTAAGTTAATTAAATTGATTTAGTTATTATGTTACATTAATTTTGTATATGAATATATCAAGTTAAAAATTCTTGAACATAATATATTTTAATTCCATCATTGTCTTGGTATTTTTAAATTCATATTAAATGAATAATGTCAAAATTGAAAATAATGTTATTTTATTATAAATTAAAATTTTTTAAATGATATAAAATGTCTGAAAATTCTATATTATTCAATTTCATTTTTAAATTTTAAAAAAATTAAATTATGTATCATTAATGTTCCATTTTTTCTTTTATAAAGAATATATTAACCCCTAAATAGTAAAAACTCTCTTAGCATAGTTAATGTTAAAGAATTGTTTTTTTGAATTATATTCGTTTGTGTTAAAATTAACTTTTAACACAA
This sequence comes from Viscum album, assembly GCA_963277665.1. NCBI lineage: Eukaryota > Viridiplantae > Streptophyta > Magnoliopsida > Santalales > Viscaceae > Viscum > Viscum album. The sequence goes on from OY728142.1 coordinate 1,415,751,738, forward strand.
ATATGATTTTATATATATATTAAATATCATATTTATTATAATTTGGTATAAATATAATAATAAATGTCACTTTAATTTTGTCTTAATGGATAAATTACCTTGGTTAGAAAACCAGTTACCAGAGTGAAACCCCAAAATGGAAGAAATATGAAAACATTGAAGTTAAGGACCAAAATGTCTAAAAATGTGATTTGTTATGTGGTGGATAATTTTATCCACTATATAATCACATATAAACTTTTATTAACAATTTTTTTTCCACTTTAAGTAATATTGACCTCCCAATAGTGAATACTTTTTGGTATTTATGATAATTCCATTCCTCCCCAACTATAGAAGGGAACTCACTCCCCTCACATATTACTTCTTTAATGAGTGTCTTTATATTACTTCTTTCTCTACCTCCTTAAATTTTTATTAAAAAATTATGATATAATAAGTTAATTCTCTTATATATATTTGGATGTTGTAAAAATAATTTCTTTACCAAAAACTATATCCATATCGATCAAATGGGTTATGAAATCATCATTCATCAATATGGTGGACTACCACCTTGCAGTTTGATGTTGTTCACTTTTACATTTCTAACTCTCAAGGTTGGGTATGATGATTAACATAAAGTATATATATGATAGCATCATTCTTGTATGTGTAAACTACCACCTTTATTAAGCGATGTGACTCTCTTTTCATCACTAAACCACATGGATGCTATATATATATATGTGTGTGTGTGTGTGTGTGTGTGTGTTTGTGTGTATAATATGTTATATGTGGTATCATGATCATTCTATAAAATAAAAATATCACTTACCTTTTGAACATTTATTATTGATAAATGGAAGCATTACTCATGCACACATACAACCTAACATCTCCATGATCGTAATGTATTCAATGTTTCCCAACCATAATTTATAATTGGTTAAAAAAGTAATATTGATGTAAAAATATGATAATTATTTCATTTTTGTTATTCTTTATATTATATAAAATATAAAAAATGTGAAAGAACCATATCTTTCATTATTAAATGTGAATGATAAAACAGGGTAATCAACACCTCAAACAACAAAAATAAAGAAGCATTATTAATAAACAGGTAATAAGATGTTATAGAAGGATCATATATAATATTAAAAATATTAATATGGGTCTATAATAAGATAATAACATGTTTAAATCTACTATACAGTATTGTAAAGAACATTCAACCCAAAGTGATCATAAGGGAAGGGATTTCTTAACACAATTTTGGTTCATTAGGTTAAACTTATAAATTATTGATTATGTCATTCTAAGAATATATTTATAATTAATTTTGATTAAATTATGTTTTATTTACACTTGTTTACTTTTAATTTACATTTTAAACACAGAATATATTCATTTATTAATTATGACTTCAACATTATGAACATTTTTAGGGTTTATTTCACATTTTCATTCTAATCACCATTTTTTATTCTAAAATATCAGTTGAAGGATATTATATAAATATTTTTTAATAAAACTATTTAATTTTTTTATACTCTTTTTATTCATGAATTTTTATAGTAATAGTACCATTTTTTCACTCTTTGGTACTTAAAATGTTTAATAAATTATTTTTAAGAAAATATGACTTTATTTATCTCTTCAATCAAAAATTTATTTTCTTCCAAAACCATGTTTCCTAAAAAAATTTAAATAAATAACCTTTCAAAAATTATTTATTATAGATATTTTTAAACATTTATACTATTTAAAAAAATTCAGAGTATCTTATGTTGTTTTCAAAATTATTCTTATTTGGATTTTACCAAAAATGTGAAAGGAATCTTCTTGTTGATTTTTGAACAAGGAACATACCTAACACTTTTTCTAGTGAAAAGTAATATTGTTTTACACTTTACAGTAGGTATATAATTTTCCATCATCATGAACATAATTTATTTGTAGCTTACTCTGAAATTTTATGAGGATCTCTTTAAAAGACACTGATTTTAAAAGTGATTTTTAAAGAAAAGTATTTTAAAAAAAAATCAACATAAAAATGATTTTTTCATTAAAAAACTTTTTGAAGATATTTTTGTGGAATTTCTATTCATAAATGAAAAAAATATTTATTATTAATCCAAAGGATATATGTTGGTTTAATATGATCTGTATTCTTCCTATGGATAGTTTAGGATCATTTTTACCAAGGAAAGTATTGATATTCACTTCCCTGATTCATTCTTATAGTCATTAACATTCCCTTTAATTATTCAAATTCCATTGGAAAATAAATTTTCACAAAATATAAACAATATTATTATAAATATGTTTATTCATTTAATATTATCTCATTTCTATATACGGTGTTTTACTTCGGATGTTATTCGATTAACTGTGGAAATATTTATAAATCTGTATTCTTTACTCAATACAGATACTTTATGATGAGGCACATTATTTATGAATTAAATTAATTATTTGATATATAAAGAAGGATTTGGATATGAAATAATTGGGTTAGGGACCAGTTAATGAAATCCCCATACTGCATTGGTAGTCTCATGAGACAAAATTAGCTGGCTAGAACATGTGCATTTTTAACTAGTAGTATTAGATTGTTTTGTTAAAGGTCTTGATAGTATAGATATAGTTGTCCAAACTAAATTGGTTTATACCTAGTATTTTCTAAATCGTCTTGTAAAAGGACCTGATGGTAAATGTATCATGGGCCTGAGAAACATTATGTCTGATAATTAATAATTTCACTCATTTAGAATTCAGTAATTGATATCTGTGATATTTTTAATCTAATATTAGCTATGGATGCATTTAATTATTAGATTATTTATTAAATGGAAAGTTTTATCAGTTATTTACTTTTACAAATTGATTTTTCCTTATCTTACCATTATATTTTAGTTATTTAAAAAGAATTTGTGTTTTGGTTATTTAACATTACATGTGTGTTATGTTTATTGATTCATGATAGCTTCCATTATAATTAACCTAAACTGAGTATTTGAGCTCACCCATTTTTTGTTCTTTTCCCCAAGATTCCCAAAAGTTTACTATTACTAATATGCAAGTATATTCTAGATGGGATATTTTTATTCTAAAAAAATAGTTTGTAAATTTTGATTTAAAATGTAATGAAAGGCTCAAGTATTTATCTAATTTACCAAGACTATGAAACTATTTTTTATTTTGGGTTGTGATTCCTTATATATTTTTTCAATGTAATAAAGAAGGAACTATCTCTAGGATATTGGGGTTGGGGTCACTATAGTTGTTGTTAGAGTAAGTTTAGTAGAAGCCATGATAACATGTTTTTGAAAAACATATATTAGGGAAAATATCCCTATGAAAGACATAGATGATAAGTATAGAACAACATCCTAAAGTTTTGGTAAGGTATATATTATATGGTTTTTCTTTTCAATACATCCCTATATGGATGGTTCTTTAATAGATTTACCTAGGGGTAAAAATCCAAAAAGGGTGCATTGGGATAGACCTAATCATCACATGGTGCATGAAAATGGGTCCTATAGTGTACCTAGTTTGACATGCTTAGGGGATAGGCTTTGGATAATTCAAATTGTATTTAAAACCCATTATTAATGATTTTAATGGATAATGACATTTAATGACTTATTTTAAAACCTATACCAAGGAAACACCTATGTTGAAATAAAATGGTTGATGTATCTTTGTATTGGGATTCAATAAATAAATTATAGAAGTATTTTTACCAATAGTATTTTGGAATAAGAGTCATTAAATTGGTAAAGATAGTGTAAATTTTTAAAATAATTTGTGTCTTCATTAACTTAAGTGTTATGGATACCATCATGGGTAAATGATTTTAATATTTATCATATGTTCAAATTATGAAAAACCAATTTTTTGGTTTTATGTGATGGGATTCTACCACGATTAAAGTTATTTTGGGAGAAATTTAGAGCAATCATTTGTTTTAGTGAAACATTAATTTTAGAAATAATGAATTTTTATTTTGTTGACATAATTTTAATGGTATTGATAACCTTTAGGGTTGATATACAAATAATATTAATATAATTTGTGGGTAAAATGATTTTTATTGAAAACAATAGTAAAAATATTATTTATTGATAAATTGTATTTCAGTGATTTATTTTATATTATTTTGGGAATGTAATAGGAATTATATTAATATGGTTTTAGAAAAAGAAGAACCTGCTTACTAGGTGAAAACCCATCACATCTGAAAAGGAAGTGGGGATTGAACCCATGATTGAAGGATTATAATAGTTTTACACCTACCACTGGCCTACATGATGTCCTGTTTAATATGTTACGGTCTTTAGTTAAAAAATATTAAAAATAAATGTTAATGATAAACCAGTGGTGTAACTTTTGGTGTTTAGAGATTAATTTATTATATTGGATAGTTTTTACTAACAATATAGGTTTTGTAAAACATTTTGAAGCAAATTTAAAGACATGTATTATGGAGCTTAAGATTCGTTAAAAGTGAATTTTAGTACTTCATGCTTACAAAATTATTTTTGGGATAATAATTTCATAGAGTAAGGGGTAAATTTAAAATTTATCTAAGCATAACCAAAAGATAAAATTGTGAATATAAAATAGAAACATATCGAGTAATTATATTTACAGATATTGTTAGATAGAAAATTAATTCCTCAAACATAGGAAAAGGATCTGGAAATAAAAAATTTGTCCTATTTCATTCAAATTTTATGAATCTGATGGTCTTTTAAATCTTCACAGAATTATGGTTTTGAGGACCTTAACTTTACATCAATCATTCCCTTTCTTGTGATAAATGACCTAAATAGCTCTCTATAATTATTTACACTTTTCCTCTATGTCCATATCTTAACATTCCATTAATGTTCTTCTACAATGAAACCTAGTTATGTGTTATTTCGTATAACCATTATAATTCCATTTCTCTCTTATTAAGAGGATGATTTTTTAAAAAATTATGAAGTTGGTTTTTCAACAAATGAATTTTCAAATATCATACCACGAATTTCCATGATCTAGTTTAAATTTTAAGGATTAAATTTATTTAAGGTTGTAACACCCAGACCCCAATTACCCAGAATTGGTGCATTATGAGATAACATTAGCATGATACAAGGAATCATGTTCTGAAAGACTAATCAGTTTAGTAGCCTTGGAAGTCATAGATGCATACATAAGTTTTACATTACATCATGATATAAAAAAAATGTGTCCCATTTGAACACTCTTATATCCCATAGTCTATTCCTATAGGTTAATCATAATATACTTATTTTCATCCTAGAAAAATAAAAAATAAAAATGGGGTGAGCTTAGATGCTCAGTAAGGATATCAATATAGAGGAAACTAAAATAAATAAGAGTAAACATTTAAGGCAATATATAAGACTAGAGCAGAAGAATTTTAAACTTAAACTTTAGCATAATATGGAAAAGATAAATAAAATAATTCCATTTACTAATTCACGTGGATATTCTACTTGTCAAATAATCACATGTAATATCAAAATCCAATTTCATAATGATGGAATGCATAATTCCAGACTTCATAACCACATAGTGAAGGCCTTGTGCCAGGAATATAAATAAGATTTTGTCAAGGCCTTGTTCCAAGACACTAGTTTGTCACATGAGACCTACTGATGCATCGAGAAGCTATATCAGGCTCCACCTGTCACTTACTAAGTCCGATGCTTTCCTCATAATAACATGTTTAAACATAACATAAACATTCGTATTAAAACTAGCACTCGAAATGTCAATACTCTATCAATAAACCATGAATGGTATAAAAATAACACATCCACAGTCAAAAATATCACAAGACCTTCAATAAATTATGAAAGATTTGTATCACAAAAAATCAACCTCCATAAAGAATATATCCTGTAAAGGATGTTTACATAGTTGAAAATGATCATTAAAAATATTTGATAGAAATATCCCTTTTTCGTAAAAACATTTAAAAGACTCAATATTTATCAAGAAGATGTTTAAAATAGATTTTTGAACCAAAGTGTCCCATACAAATTTGAAACTTTTAAAAGGAATTTCAATTTTAAAACATTAATGTCCATATAAATAAAACCTTATGATCATTTTTAAAATATGGACATTAAGGAAAAATATTTAGAAAAATAAATTTTTAAAACATTTAGAAGGATCTTTTAGTTATAGTTCCTAACCAAATGAGAGACGCTTGAATAAAAATAATTGATGTAATAAAAACATTATAATATCATGAGAATAAAGGGATTGAGGATATTCTATGTCTAAGTACATTATATACACAAAATAAAAGTGAATTGGTGCATAACAACAAAGAAGTATCAATTGAATGTAAGTTAAGATGAATTCCTTTATAAAGACTCTATTCTTAGGTTTAATATAAATCAATAACATAATTATATGTGAAAAATATAAATACATTAAATATGATTGGATATTCAGTGTGAATAAATCATAGGACATTCACACATATTCTTGTAAAAACAACACAAATGACTTGGATGTTTAACTCAATTAATAGACATTGAGTTAAAATTAATCTTATTGAGTTTAAATGGATGACTTGAGAATTTATCAATGGAGTGATTATGTGTATCAAAAGTATATCCACAAAAAGGGGAGTGGAAATTAATACATAATTAAATAAATAGTGATTTCACACATAATCTTTGAGTAAAGTAATCAATGAAGTATGCGTAAAGCCCAATGAGTGGAAATTGAAATTTGAAATTCCCTTACCGATTTGGTAACTCACAAAACATAAAACCCATGAAAGTAGTATTATACAATGAATATGTAAATACCAATAAATTAAAGTATATTAAACAAAGAATACAGTCATGGTCAGGACATACACCACACAAAAGAAAATTTTGGCAATATAGCTTGAATCTCACATGAATAAAAAGTTAGATGAAAACCCCTTACCATGTTATAATCAAGCGATTCATATGACAAAAAGTTAATAATCAACAAATTAATCACATAATACCATCAATATAAAGAGAATAATGATAATATATATCATAGGGAAGTACAAAATACACAACATGCAATAAATAAGTGGTGAACAATGGAAATCTCACGGGAATAAAAGTGAGATAAGAGACCCCTTACATTGTATTTTTCCTTGGTCGAGGGTACGTTAATCTCCTGTATAATAGTTAAATAATTGTTATTAAATTATACAATAAGTATATACATAAATATGATATCATATATGATCCTCTAATATTTCATGGTTAATAATATTTTAGTTGTATCATCGTTTTGGGTGTTAACTGGTCCATTTTACATTATATGATCGTTTACGTAAGTCATGTTTGTTATGAAAAGTATTTATTTTATTTATATTCTTAATAATTATTTTTAATCATAAAATTAAAATTATTCTTGAATTATTACGATGGGGAATGAATGTCATCATGTTCGTGGAGACGTTAATCCGTACGTACGCACGAATGACAATATCATTATATTAATGGTCAAATAGTATGTAATTGGACGATATATCATATATAAAATATTATTAAAATGTTATATTTATTATTTAAATTAGTTATACTCATTATTATACCCATCCAAAGAATGGAGTGACTGAATAAAAAACTACACCATGACGTGGAGACAGTAAGTTGTATGCACGCATATATGGTGACTTTGTTATTCATATGATCGATAAAATAATGAATACGGTTATTCCATTTTTATAATAACATCACATTATATTGAAGATAATGGAGTTTTTATTTTATAATGAAAATAACAAAGAAAGGGGAAGTGGAACAAAAAAAGAACTTGAAAGAGGTGATGAAATATTTACCTCTTCTTTGGGTTCTTCCCATTGATTTGATCAAAAAGGGATCCTTATGATGGATTTATGACCAAAGGATGGCCTTTATTATTAAATTATGAATGTTTGGAGGATATTTGGTCAAGTTTTGGATGATTAAAATGGCTTTGGAGGTGTAAAATTAAGAGAAGTGGAAGTACCCTTTTATAAGATAGGTGAGGGTCACATTAGGAAAAGCTTGAAATATTATTTAATAATAAACTATTTTTCAGTTTATAATGGCTCAAAAATGATTTATTTAGAGTATAATGTGGGGATGGGTAAAAATACTATCAAGAAATATGTTTTATACAGGTTTAGGCCACCATATTAACCTTATCTTTTTTATTTAACTCTTAGTTAAATAGTTTGACATTAACCATGTATCTTTGTATTTTTATATTATATGGTTAATAAACACACTATAATAATACAAACAAACCTCAAGTTGTTAATTATTAATATATATATCTTTATCTAAGTCCTTTGGAAAAACCTTAGATTTTTAGGAATATTATACAATTTATTAATATAATATTTGTTTTAAAAACTCATTTATGTCAATTTTGACACTATTTAGTATTTGTTTTTTTGTGAAAGTCATCACAACTTGATTACATCAAACCAAATACATTTAATAAACTCTATAATGTCATATTCACCTATAATATTAATTTATTTCACAAAAACTGTGAAATTATATTAATTTTTATAATAATAATACCATTTATTTGATTCTTTCACTAATAAGGTAATTACTGTATCATCATTGTGCATAAATAAATTAAATTATTTAATGCCTAAAAATTAAAAATAAAATAAAATTATATAGGAAATATTTTTTTCCTTCTAATGAGTATTTATAGTTAAAAGGATAACTTATATAACCCCATTTGAAATTGTTTTACTAAAAGATATATGTTTATGTTATTTTTGTCTTTACTTTAATTTATTTAATATAAAGTGTCATTATCACTCTCAAGCGGTTCCATGGGGTCCCAAAATTTACCCAAGGACCCCCATAGTCGGAACTGTATCCACCAATAGGAATATGACACATGATAGGGTAATTTAATATTATTATAATATTCTTTTTAAATTTATTAACCGAATTTTCCTTTTAACGAGGGTAAGTAAAATATTTTCCGAAGTAATTATTCATAATGTATAAAACTAAAATTTACCAATTTTACACAATATGATCCTCCTGATTCAAAATATGGAATCTATTTTTCCAAATTCAAAACACAGAAGTGGTTGAAATTAATTTAAAATTAATTACGGTTATCATATCAAAAACCGTGTTTTTTAAGAAATAGTAAATATCAAAAGATTGACACTTGTTTATGTCTAGTTTAAATGTTAAATTATATAAAATGACCTACATTGTATTAAATGATAAAAATATAATCTAATTATATTTTTAAACCATTCAAATTCATAATTTAACACTATAAATTATTTTGATTAAAAAAATTTTTTTCAATTAAAATTTAGTAATTTTTCAGTATTCATCATAATATGATAGTTATCAAAAAAGTACAAAAATTTTATCAAAAATAAATTTTTATGTCCTTATTCTAAATAAGAATTAAATTTAATTTAAATTATTATATAAAAGTTTCAAATATTGGTTTAAAAAAGGGTTTTCCATTAAAACGTGGTAAAATTTCATTTTTTGAAAAATACTTCTTTTATCTGAGAAATTTAATTTGTTCTTATATTATGTCTAAGAAACACATAATATGGATTCTAAAATGATATGGAGTATATAAAATTCAGAATTCATTTCATACTATTCATAGCCTCTTTTTGAATGGCTAGTACGGTAAGTTGTTTTGTGCTCGAACTCGGTGTTATGTGTAGCGCAGGATATTGAATACATTATAGAAAATTACTTACTATGAAATATTCAAGTGTTAAATTCTTCCCTAATTTTGGAAATTGTGTCCCCACAATTTTAAAATTTGTCTTATTAACTTCATTTTATGTCCCACATTGGAAAAAGATTCAATAAAACTATCACTTTAAAATAATTATAAAGAAGTACAAAGGTCACCTGAGATAACCCATACTAGGATTACATGTAGGAAAACAAGGATATGGAAGATAAACTAAGTGTCAAGTTTTGATGAAGGGCGATAGAAAACATGATCAGGAGAAGGTTGACAACAAGAAAACCACAAACTTGTGATGGGATATACGATTATTAGTTTCCCAATAGGAAAAGTAAATGGACAATGTTTTTTGTTTTATGTTCCATTTCATAAAGTTGAGGAATTTATTTATGAGATTGACTAAAAACATAGAGATATAATTACTTTTTAAATAGATTTTCGTCCATTAATAATTTTCTACCACTAACTCAATTTTTTTCAAATGATGAGTATTCTAGATGACTTGGTCACACCTGAAGCCCTAGAATCAACTTCTAGAGAATCAAATAATCCACAAAGTATAAAATATATATTTACCTTGTCTTTACAGATTAACCAAAACCAAAATGGTTAGTACAAGATCAGATGATCCCCAAAAAGGATAATTTTTTAGAGAAAAAATATTAATCTTAATTTCTAAAATTGAACCAACAATACCCATTGTTTAATAAATACCATTAAATAAACAATTGTTTTTAAAATCCTTCAATATAATACAAACTAATATTGAAACCCAAAACATAGAAGAATTTGATTACGATGTTTTGTACGTTAAATTGTATCTACAAATAACATCGACCAATCTTAGAGTCACATACTTAAAAGTAATTAACTTAATCACATATTCTCTATTATATGTTAATGATTTCCATAAATAACCAAAATAACTATAAATACACAATAAGAATATAGATAAAAATCCACCATTACTCCTCAAATTAAATCTCATAGTATTCTATTTTCCTTAGGTATATAGTCTTCCCAAAAGTGCGAACATCTTCCAAAATAACATTTATCACATATCACAAAATCATTTTCCTATACTAAGGATATCCATTTGATAAGACATAAGATCCCAAATCAACTTATTATTTTTCAATAAAATCATTTAACTAAAAGGAATTAGTCACACTAACCAGGAACTTCACGTAGTCTAGTGGTAGGCGATAAATCCAAATCGCACTCTGGTTGTGGGTTCGATTCCCACGGCTTTGTTTGACGTGATGGGTTGTCACACATTCTGAGTGTTTTCCTTTTTCAAAAACTATATTTTATAACATTCCCAATATGAGAAAAATTCTTCAAAATAACCATAACATAATTTAACCGCAAATTTTATCTCATACCTCACATTTTAATCCCAAAATTTAATAACTTGTAATTGGATCATATTCAAGGATCATATAAACCCAAATGGTTATTTGTAACTATATCAACAATAAAAAAGATAATTCTTCATAAAATATTATTTTCACATAAAAAACTGCAGGGTTACACATACAAGATAAATTTCTTCCAAAGTAATCTAATCAACAGAGAGCACTAATACATTTAAACATTTAAACATCTATTTATTTCCACGTAGGTTTTTCTTTGACCAAGAGGTTTTCTAAAAGAATAGGGCATTCACTTGGGTAATTCCCAGGTCATCTATATTTAAAAAAATTACGGTAAATATATTCTTGGGATCATTTTTATTTTCCTCCATTACACTCTTCATTTTTCCTCAATAATTATTTACTTTATGTTAATCTTTCCCACACATAAAGCATTTCTTTATTACATTCAGGCACTTTCCTAGGTGTCTCCTTCAACATTTCATTCATGATTTAAATTGAGCTTTCTTTCTGCATGGTCTCCACTACTATAGCTCTTATCATTCACTGCCCTTCTCATCTTTGATGAGTCTGAGAGTTGGTTAATATATATTTTATTGATCATGTTTTTTGAAAACTGATTTGGTATGAACATGATATCTTTTTCACCTATCAATATTCCATTTTATTTTTCATTCCCACCGCAGTTCCCACCTTGTACATCATGTTCAATATTGTTATGACATCCTTGGAATCAATCCATTGACTAACACAAGAAAGCATAGTGTGAGTCAAAAAAATCATTTAAACAATATCATAACACCTTATTTCCAATATAAAACTCCTTAGGATTAAACATGGTTTTTTATTCTCATATTATATTATAATCCCTCAAATAGGTTTGTAATGAAAATGTCAGTTATCCTAAGTATATATCCCAGGAGTGTTGTAACCAAGCGTGTACCAAGGCCCGTTGTCATGTACCCGGATACCCCGAGTCAAGGCTGAGACTCCTTGTCAAAGTGTTCACTCCTAGGTACATCTTTGCCAGAGATGCCTTTACGTACTCATATCAAAACAGGGATGTATTTCTTGGAAAACCCACATAATATTTACATTTCCAATATTTTTTAATGTTCTTCTATACTAATCCTCAATGTCTATCTTAGGGTAGTGTTTCCTAATCAGAGTTTTTTTCTAAATCTAGCTTCTAAGGTTTGTACTAAACATTCTCTGATACCAACTGTAACACCCTGACCCAAGTTACCCATAATTTCTGAATTATTACACAAATTTTTGATGATACAAGGAATCATGCTGCGATAGACCGATCAGTTTGGTAGCCTTATAAGTGCTAGATACATACATAAGTTTCACATTACATCATGAAATAAAAAAACAACATTTTTCCCCATTGAACACACTTATATCCCATAGCATATTCCTATAGGTTAATCATAATATAACTCTTTGCGTCTTGGAAAAATAAAACATAAAAAAGGGGTGATTTCAGATTCTTAGTAGGGATAAAAATATAGCGGAAACTTTCATAAATAAGGGTAAACATTTAAGCCAATTTATAAGACTAGAACACAATCCCTTTAAACATAAACTTCATCATAAAATGGAAAAGATAAATCAAATAATTCAATTTACATACTAACATGGATATTCTACTAGTCAAATAATCACATGTAATATCAATAGCCAACTTCATAATGATGGAATTCATAATTCCAGACTTCATAACCACATAGTCAAGGCCTTGTGCCAAGACTACAAATAAGATTTTGTCAAGGACTTCTTCCAAGACACTAGTTTGTCTCATGAAACCTACTAATGCATTGAGGAGTTATAGAAGGCTCCACCCATCACTTACTAAGTCCAATGCATTCCTCATATGAAAAGTTTTAAACATAACATAAACATTTGTATTAACACTATCATTTGAAATGTCAATACTTTATCCATAAACCATGAATGGTATAAAAATAACACATCCACAGTCAAAAATATCACAAGACCTTCAATATAGTATGAAATATTTGTATCATAATAAATCAACCTCAATCAAAAATAATATCCTGTAAAGTATGTTGACATAGTTGAAAATTATGAGTAAAAATGTTTGAGAGAAATATCCATTTTTCATGAAAACATTTAAATGTCTCAATATTTATAAAGAAGCTGTTTAAAATATATTTTTGAACCAATGTGTACCAAACCACATTGAAACTTTTAAAAGTAATTTCAACTTTAAATCATTAATTTCTATAGAAATAAAACCTTAAGACCATTTTTAAAACATGTACATTAATGAGAAATATTTATAAGAATAAATTCTTAAAATAATTAAAATAATATTTTAGTTAGAGTTCCAAACCAAATGATAGATGCTTGAATACAAATAATTGAGATAATAAAAACTTTATAATATCATGAGAATAAATAGATTCATGATATACTATTTCAAAGTACATTATATATACCAAATAAAATTTAATTGGTGCATAACAATAAAAAATTGTCAATCGAATGTAAGTTGAGACGAATTTATTTATAAAGACTATATCCTTACGTTAAGGATTAATCAATGACATAATTATGTGTGAGAAATATAAATACACTCAATATGATTGGATATTCAGTGTAAATTAATCATTGTACATTCACACATATTCTTGTAAAAACAACACCAATGACTTGGATGTTTAACTCAATTAATAGAAATTGAGTTAAAATTACTCTTATCTAGTTTATATCGACGACTTGAGTATTTATCAATGGAGTGATTATGTGTTTCAAATGTATATCCACCCAAAGGGGAGTGGAAATTACTACATAAGTAAATAAATAGTGATTTCACACAAAATCTTTGAGTAAATTAATCAAAGAAGTGTGTGTAAATCCTAATGAGTGGAAATGGAAATTTAAAATTCCATTACCGATTTGGTAACTTGTGAAACATAAAACCCATGAAAGAAGTATTATATAATGAAGATGTAAATACACATAAATTAAAGTATATTAAATAAATAATACAATCAGGGGCAGTACATACACCACAAAAAAAAAGAATTAGTGGCAATATAATATGAATCTCACGGGAATAAAAAGTGAGATGAAAACCCCTTACCATGTTATAATCAATCGAGTTATATGAAAAAAAGTTAATAACCACAAAATAAATCACATGATACCATAAATATAAAGAGAATAATGATAATATATATCAAAGGGTAGTACACAATACACCACATGAAATAAATAAGTGGCGAATAATGTAAATGTTAAGGGAATAAAAGTGGGATAAGAAACCCCTTACCTTGTACTTTTCCTTCGTCGAGGGTGAGTTAAACTCTTGTATAATAGTTAAATAATTGTTATTAAATTATAAAATAACTATATACATAAATATTATATCATATATGATCCTCTAATATTGCTTTGTTAATAATATTTTAGTAGTATCATTGTTTCGGGTGTTAACATATCCATTTTCCATTATATGATCAGTTACGAAAGCCATGTTTGTTATGGAAAGGATGTATTTTATTAATATAAATAATTATATTAAGTTCTAAATCATTATTTTTAATCATAAAATGAAAACTATTCTTGAATTATTATGATGGGGAATGAATCTCATCGTGTTCGTGGAGATAGAAGTCCGTACATACGCACGGGTGACAATATCATTATGTTGATGGAGAAATAATATGTAATTTTATGGTATATCATATATAAAGAATAATTAACATGTTATATTTATTATTTACACTATTTATACTCATTATTATACCCATACAAATAATGAAGTGTTTCAATAACAAACTACACCATGACGTGGAGACAGTAAGTCGTACGTAACATATGGTGACTTTGTCATTCATATGATGGATAGAATAATAAATATGGTTGTAACGTTTTTATAATAATATCAAAGTATATAGAAGATATTGTAGTTATTATTTTATAATGGAAACAACAAATAAAGAGGATGTGGAAGAAGAAAATAACTTGAAATAGGTGATGAAATATTTACTTCTTATTTGGGTTCTTCCTTTTGATTTGATCAAAAAGGATCCTTAGGTTGTCTTTATGACCAAAGTAAGGCCTCAAGGATAAAGGGAGGAAATTTGAAAGGATATTTGGGCAGGTTTTGGCTGAGCCAAATGGCTTTGGAGGTGTGAAATTTGGATAAGGGTAAGTACTCTTTTATATGAGAGGTGAGGGTCACATTTGGAAAAGCATGAAATATTATTTTATCACAAAATCATTTTCGGTTTATAATGGCTCAAAAATTATTTATTTAGAGTATAAGGTGGGGATGGGCAAAAATATATCAACCAATAGGTTTTATACAATTTTAGGCCACCATATTAGCCTCATATTTTAGATTTAACTCTTAGTTAAATAGTTTGACATTTACCTTGTCTCTTTGTATTTTTATATTATATGGTTAATAAACTTACAATAACAAGACAAGAGAACCCAAAGTGGTTCATTATTTATATATATAACATTATATAAGTCCTTTGGCCTATCCTTATATTTTTAGTAATATTATATAATTTAATAATATAATATTTTAAAAAAAAAACTTATTTATGTCAATTTTGACACTATTTAGTATTTGGTTTTTTCTGAAAGTCACCACAACTTGATTACTTTGAACCAAACACATTGAATAAACCATAACATGTCGTATTCAGCTAAAAAAATTCGTGGATGTCATAAAAACTTTGATATTATATTTATTTTAATATTTATAATACCATTTATTTTATTCTTTCATTAATAAGGTAATTACTGTATAATTATTGTGTCATAAATAAATGTAATTATTTACTGTCTAAAAATTATAAATAAAATAAAATTATGCAGGAAATAGTTTTATATTTCTAATGAGTATTTATATTGGAAAGGATAACTTATATAATCCCATTTAAAAATTGTTTTACTAAAAGATATAGGTATATGTTATTTTTGTCTTTACTTTAAAGGATGAAGGAAGAATGGAAGGAGAGCTCTCGTAGCAGCGATTTCCAGCGAAACCCTTGATGGCGTAGCATGACCTCGAGGCAGCGCGCCCCCTCTGTGCCTCGGCCAGATGGGGGCAATGACTCTCCTCTGTCACAGCGTGTGGATCCCTCCTCCTTCCCTGACTTCCCGGATATTGATGTTTGCCCTAAGGTGCCGAATCGGGTGAATGGTGAGATATCAGTTCTGATTTCCTCTTTGGAGTTCGCGAAGGTGGTGTCGCGGTTGGACCTCATTCTTGTTGCAAGGTTTGGCAAGTCTCGACCTTCAGTGGACAACTTTCCCAGGTTAGTCTCCTCTACCTGGTTGCTTCAAGAACAGGCGGTTGTAGGGATTTTAGACACGAGGCACTTCCAAATCTGTTTCTCCTGTAAAGATGACTTAATGTATGCCTGGTCTTCTGCATCGAGGGTGGTTAATGGTTCCAGATTCTCTCTTTTTCGATGGTCCTTTGATTTCCATCTCCACCGTGATCCTCCTACCACTGCGTTATGGGTCACGCTCCCTAGTCTTGCTTTACCATTTCAGAATCCTGCTACCCTCCTTGTCATTGGAAATCTGATCGGGCGTTTCCTGTGTATGGACATGAGAACTCGTGTTTCCTGCCATCCTGTTGCTCCGCGCATCTGTGTCGAAGTGGATGTCTCGAAGGAACCAGTTGAATCGGTCTGCGTTGAAGTGGAGGGTGAGATCAGATGGCATCAGTTTGTCTTCTTTGAGTCATGGACTCCTTATTGTGCAAATTGTCGTCGCCTTGGACACTCGGACCTTTATTGTCGCCGGAATGCCTTCTATAGAAAGTATGATGTTGTGATAATGGAGGAGGTTCCTGGTCTATGTATGCCACTGGAGATAGGTGGGTCAGCGGATGTTGCTGTTACTACAACTACGAAGGATTCAAGCACAGGGGCCTCGAGTGCCAATGCTACTGATTCTGTTCAGAAGGAGGAAACCAATGATGGTGTCAATCCCTCGGTTGGGGATGTTTTTAAATGGCTGAAACGTGATCTCAATTATGGTGCTGGTGTTGATTCAGGAAGGAAAAAGGGTTGTTCAGATGCTGATTGTGGCAACTGGATGCTGGTTAAGGGAGGCTGTGAGAATTTTCTGAAGCAAGGCAGTGATGTACCCCTGGATAACAGATTTGTAGGCTTGACTGAGCTGGACTCCAATGACCACGAAGCACCCTACCCACATCAGGATATGGCTACTGCTGGTGCTGTTATATCTGATAATATTGGGAATGGGGAAATAGGAGGGGCTGCTGGAGCTCCTGGCATCATGCTTCAGGTGTAACTGGATGAGGGATGTGGTGAGTCACAAGGGAGTGATTTGTTGAACATGGTGCAGGAAAGTCCTGAGGAGGATGCTGAAAAATTCTCAGAGGGGGTGTTGAATGACAATAATAATTCAGAGAAGCGGAATGTCAGGGAGAGATCTTTGAACAGACAGGAATTTGTAGCGGCAAGCTGAAAAAATCAGAATAGCAGGGACCATTATCCGTGTCTGACATCTGTAGACGTTAACAAGAAAAATTCCAAGTTTTCACCCTCCTTGGTGCATGAAGGCACTCTAGGGATGGATGAGGGGAAAGAAAATCAAGGAGTAAGATTAAAGAGTTCTATGAAGGAAGCATATAGTAACATTCTTAGGAAAGGGGAGAAGAGGGATGAGAGTATAGGGGCTTCCACTGCTCCACCAAAGAGGAAACCCAGGAAAGACTACTCCAACACGCTGAGGACCATATCCACCAGGTCATCTACCAAAAATGGAAAGCTGAAAGATTTGGATCAGAAGAAGGGACGACAGAACAAAGAGACAATGTCCCCAGCAAAGTTACGTCTACGGGAGCAGTATATCCACATGTTAAATTAATACGCTCCACAATCTGAATGGGAGTCGGCAGATCCAGATGAGTTCTCAGAAGGTGGTGGTGATGATGTGTTTGATTCTTTCTAAGTTATGAGGCTGTAAGGTTTTGTGGTACGCGGTATTTTTATTTTTTCTCTCCTCTGCTCTTTGCACACTTTCTTTTTATTAATAAATTTCTACGGGACTGGGCATTCAACCTAGTCCTGCACCTTCCTTGCTTGTCTTTACTTTAAATTAATTAATATTAAGTGTCATTATCACTCTCGAGTGGCTCCATGGGTTCCCAAAACAGACCCAAGGAAAAAATGGTCATAAATTTATCCACCAATAGGAATAGGACACAAGTTAGGGTAATTTAATATAATTATAATATTATATTTACCCATAGTTATCGGATTTACCTTTTAACCATGGTAAATAAAATATTTACCGAAGTAATTATGCATATTTTCTGAAACTAAGAGTTTCCTGTTTAAAAAATATGAACCTCCTGAATCCAAATATGGAATCCATTTTTCCAAATTCAAAACACAGAAGTAGCAGAAATTAATTTAAAATTATTTCGTGTTGTCAAAATGAAAAGCTTGTTTTTAAGAAATAATAACTATCAAAATATTGACACTTGTTTATATCCATTTTAAATGTGAAATTTCATAAAATGACCTAAATTGTATTAAATGATAAAAATATAATCTAATTATACTTACAAACTAGTCAAATGCATAATTTAGCACTATAAATTATTTTAATTAAAAATGTTGTTTTCAAAAAAAAATTATTATTTTTCCGTATTCATCAAAATGTGATAGTTATCAGAAAAGTAACAAATATTTACTCTAAATAATTATTTATGTCCCTGCTCTAAAGAATAATTTAATTTCATTAAATTGAATATATAAAAGTGTCAAATATTTGTTTTAGAAAAGGGTTTTCCTTTAAAAGGTGGTAAAATTACCTTTTTTGAAAAATACTTCTTTTATCTGAAAAACTGAATTTGTTCTTATATTATGTTTAAAAAACACATAATATGGATTCAAAAATTATAAAGAGTATATAAAATTCAAAATTCAGTTAATACTATTTATAACTACTTTTTTAATGGCTAGTTTGGTAAGTCGTGGTGCGCTTGAACTCGGTGTTGTGTGTAGCACAAGCTATTGTATTACATTAAATAAAATAACTTACTATGAAATCTTGGGTTGTTACAAAGGTGGGGAGAATATAATACCAAAAATTTATAAAAGAAAAAAAATTATTTAATAGAGTATATGAAACACAACACATAGCTTAAAATGAAATATAACACCCCACACATTAAAAAATATTTAATTTATAATAATTTTAATTTCTTTAATAACAAATAATACCTACAACAATTATTTTCTCCTACAGCTTGCATTACAAACAAGACAGAGTTTTATCGAAAAGAAACTTTCTATAAATATTATTATTTAATATAATAGTTATTACCTAGACACATAATTAGAGTGTATGAGTAGTATTAACTAACTTAGGAAAATATGTAGTTTATAAAGGTTCATTAATTATCTATTGATTAAGAATAAAATATAAATCATTTAAAATAAAAATAAATATTTTCTTAAAAATAATATTTTTTATAAAATGTGGATTAATCATGACTTGAGCATATAATTTGAAATCAATTTTTATAAAAATAATTTTTTTTTGGAAAAATAAATTTTTTTTAAAAAATAATATTTAAATTTTCTTTGGGTTAATTTTTGGTATTTTTCCAAAATATTTCATTTTTTGATTAATAGTGAAAATACTAAATTAAAATTGAAACCTTCCTCTTCATTTAATTTATTTATAATGTTAAATTATATTTTAAATTGTTTTTAAAGTAAAATTTGTTAAATTGTATATGAATTAATAAAATTTTGGTAATTTCAATCATTTTTATTTTTATTTTGGATATAAAAACATTTTAAACTTTTGAACATTTTCTCTTAAAACTCACTTTCTCAACGCGTTTGTGTGATAACTTTTAAATTAAAATTTTCTACTTATATGAATTGAATGTGTAAAAATGGATTTCATATTTGTAATCAAGGTAATTTATAATTTATAAAATAGTTATCTTGATTTTTTAACAAAATGAATATTGAAAACGGTTAAAATTAATTATCATTGTAAGGGTAAAAATGTGTTTACTTGTTGGTTAAATGTAAATGATAAGAGTAAAAACGACCTGAAATATTATAATAATTTTATTTAATGACTTTATTTCGATCTATTACACAAGATTCTATAAAATATGGTAATTACTTGCCACTTTCCTTTGAATATGACCCATATCATATGTTAACTTTGGAAAACCACAAAAAGATACTTTTCTTACAATTAATATCTATAAAGATTTGGGATAGGTAAATAAATATGTTTAGTAATAAGTATTATTTTAAACATTAACTAATATTTTTATCATAATAAATTATTTTAATTTTTTAGCTGAAATAAGTACTTTAAATGCTTAAGAAACTTCAACACACTAATTATTTAGTTAATAATTAACTAAAATAAATGGTACTAAAAATATTAAAAGTTAGGTAAATTGAGTGAATTATTTGGATACATTAATTTTTTAGAATAATATATCATATTACATTGTTTTTAACATAATATATTTTAATTCAATCATTTTATTGACTTTTTAAAATTCATATTAAACGAATAATGTCTAAATTGACAATAATTTTATTTTATAATAAATTATATATTATTAAATTATTTAAACTAACTAAAAAAAATATCTTATGCCAAATAATTTTTAAATTTTAATAAATATACATTATTTCCCATTAATTGAACAATTTTTATTTTATAATGAATGTATTGACCCCTAAATATTAAAAACTCGGTTTGTGTATTTATGGATAAAGCGGTGTTTTTATGTATTACATGTGTTTGTATTAAAAATAATTTTCAATGCACAAAGGATTTTTATTTTATAAATTAAATATCATGTTTATAATTAGTAGGTATTAATTTTATAATAATTCTCACTTTAATTTATTATTAAATGATAAATTACATAGTTTATAAAAGCAGTTATTGTAGTGAAAACTCAAAATGGTACAAAATAGGGAAACATAGAAGTTGAGGAACCAAATATTCAAAACATGTGTTTTATTCTATTATCGAGGTTTTTATAGAACATATACGCCCTAAAAACCATTTATTACCCATTTTTGATCCACTTCATAAAAGATTGACCTACCAGTAGAAAATAGTTTCGGGTATTTACAAGAATGTCACACCTCCTAAAATATAAAAAAGAACTTGCTCCCATCACTTATTCACACCTATAAAGATATTTTTATTAACAAAAACCTACCCAATAACTTCAAAAATTCTATTATCCCATCTTATAAGCCTTATTATGGGCATAAATCCAACTTAAAAGGGCTTTAGTGCAAAACTTAAGAGGATACCCAAACAAGAGGAATTGTTATTCGCCGAGCGTCTTTATTTTACCTCTTTCAGCACCTCCTTAAATTTTTATTAAACAATTATAATATATTAACCTCAGTATATTCCATATTCTACAAATTTTTTATAATAATTTCATGACTTAAAATCATCACCACTTCCATAAAATGGGTTACAAAATCATTGTTCGTGTGTACGGAGGATTACCGCCTCACAAACCAATGTCATTAATTTTCTCATTTCCACCAATCAAGGTTGGGAATAATGATGGATATAAAGTATATATATTATTCTTATATCGTATTTATACATATTTAGTCACTATATCATATATATATATATATATATATCTTTTTACCATCCATTTTATAGGAGATACGGTAATGTCGCTCGTGTGTACTAATGACTGCCCCTTGCAAAATGGTGTGACGCATCTTCCACTAACGCTTCACATAGAAGTGATAAAGATAAATTTAATTATAATATGTGATATACATGACATAATTATGACATTAGTTAAATATTTATAATTCCTTAAAAATAATATATGTCATTTTATTTCGATACTTTTCACTTAGGTAAATATTATAACATCATTTGGGTACGTGTGGACTATCTCCCCCGTGAAGGGATGTGACTCTCTTTTCACCACCACACCATAAGGATGATATATATATATATATATATATATATATATATATCTATGTGTGTGCGTGTATAATTTTATAACATGGTATATTTTATATCATGATCATTTCTAAAGGAAAAAATACTACTTACCTACTTTCTATAGTTATCATTGAAAAATGGAAATGTTACTCATGTGTACATACAACTTGTCATCTCCATGATAGTAATGTACCTAATTTTTTATAAAAAAACATTCATGATTGGTGTTAAAAGTAAAATTGATGTAAAAATATGAAAATTATTCCATTATTATTATGGAGATGATAGAAATATATAATATATAAAATAATTAGATCTTTCATGACAAAACATTTGTGGTAAAATAAGGAAATTAACACCCTAAACAACAAAAAGATATAATATTATTAAGAAATAGTATATAATACATTTTGTAAGGTTAATATATGATATTATAAATATTAATATTGTTATATAATAAGTTAATAAAGAGTTTAGCACAACTATACATGAGGTTAAATAATGTTCAACCAAAAGGTAGTGTAAGGTAAGGGATTTCTTAACTCAATTTTCATTTATTAGGTTAAAATTATACCTCATTGATTAACTCATTATTAGATTATGTTTATAATGAATTTTTATTAAATTGTGTTGTATTTAAACATTTTTTATGTGGATTTAAAGTTGAAATCAATAATATATTCATTTAGTAATTCTCACTTCAATATTATGATCATTTTCAAGGTTTATTTTTCAATCTCATTCTAATAAAGTAAGTTTATTCTTGAATATCAGTTAAAAAAATATTTAAAAATTTCCCAATAAATAAATTTTATTTTATTATAATATATTTATTCATGATATTTAAAGCAATAGTATGATTTTCCTATTCTTTGGTACATAAATTGTTTTATGAAATGTTTTTAAGAAAATATGACTTTATTTCCCTCATTGATCAGAAATCTATTATCTTCCAAAATCATGTTTTTTAAAAATATATTAAATTATTTTTTCAAAAAATTGACAAATATTTATTAGATGTTTTTTAGCCAATTTTACTATTTATAAAAAAATCAATGGAATATTATGTCATTTTCAAAACAATGTCTATTTAGATTTTATCAAAAAAGTTAACGAAATATTCTTATTTTTTCTAAACAAGAACATTATTAACCTTTTTAATCATGAAAAGGGAATGTTGTTTTTAACTTTTACAGTATTTATGTAATTACCCATAATTATTACCATTATTTATTTGAATCCTCCTTCACAATTTTTCAATTATCGATTTACAATTAAATTATTTTAAAATCGATTTTCAAAGAAAGGAATTTTAAAAAAGTTTTCCAAAATGAAAAGGATATTTTCCTCATGAATTTATTCAAATATATTTTTATTGTATTTAGATTAATTAATGAAAAATATCATTTATTATTACTCTAAATGGTATTTGTTTTATTGATATCATACTTATTCTTCCTCATGATTTTTTAAGATCATTTTAACCAAGGAATATATTGATATTAACTTTATCAATTCATCCTTCTAGTAATTAACTTTCACTTGAATTATTCACTTTCCATTAGAAATTAAATTTCCCCTAAATATCTATATTATTTATTATGGATATATTTATTAATTTAATTGTATCTCATTTTTATATACCATGTTTTACATTGAAAGTTATTTGAATAATTGGGGAAATATTGATAAATATGTACTCTTTACTCAATACAGATACTTTATGAAAAGTAACATTGTTTATGAATTAAATATATTATTATAAATGATTTTTAGATGAAATACATGGGTTGGGGAACAGTTAATGAAATCCCCTTAATACATCGGTAGTCTTATGAAACAAATTCAGTTGGATAAACCCTATGAAATTATAACTAGTACTTTTAAACTATCTTGTGAAGGGTCTTGATATTAAAGATATAGTTGGCCAAGCTAAATCTGACTATACCCATTATGTTATAAACTATCTTGTGAAATTTCTTAGTGGCAAATGTATCATGTTCCTCGGAATCTTCACATCTGATTATTTATCATTGCCTTTATTTATTATTCAATTATTTATATCCATGATATGTTCATGAGGATATTATCTATGGATGTATTTCATTCTCAGCTTATTGATAAAATTTAATGTATTATCCATTATTTAACTTTACACAATTATTTTTCCTTATCTACCATCATAGTAAAGTTATATTAATTTATTGTGTGTTTAGTAATTTACCTTTCCATGTTTATTATAGTTTTTAATCTAGGATAACTTCTATTGTACTTAACCATTACTGAGAATTTGAGCTCACTTGAATTTTTTTCCTTCCTCCAGAATTCATTTTAGTTTACTATGACTGATATGAATGGATATTCAAGATGAAAATTTTGAAAACATTTATGTTGTGATTTTTCTAATAAAATGTTATTTAAGACTCAAATATATATCTAGTTAACCAAGACTGATAAATAATTTGGTCATTCGGGATATGATTCCTTGTATCTTATACTAATGTAATAAATTAGGCAATGGCTATGGGATATTACGTTTAGGGTCTCTATAATTGGTTTCATAGGAATTTCAGAAGAAATTGTTGGAACTAGATTTATAAAAACATAGTTAAGGACAATAACCCTATGACATACTTTGAGGTTATTTATATAATAACATCCTAATGTTTTGGTAATGTATAAGTTATGTGGTTTTTCTTTGAAATATATCCCTTTATAAGTACTAAAAGTTGATGTGGTTCTAGGACAGATGTAATTCTCGGAAATAAATCTAAAATGGTTATATTTGGATTGACCTGATTGTCACATGGTGCATGATAATAAGCCATATTACGCACTAGATTGACACTCCTTGGGAAAATTCTTAGGGTAATTCACATTTACTTTACAAAACATTACGAAGAATTTAAATTGATAATGACATTAAATGACCTAGGTTAAAACCTAGACCAAAGAAGGTACTATGTGGAAATAAAATGGATGAAATACTTATGTATTGGGATTTAAGAATTAATTTATGGAAATAATTTTACCAATGGTATTTTGGTATAAGAATCATGAAATGTATAAGGATTGTTTTAAATTTTAAAATCATATATGTCTTTATTAGATTAAGAGTTATGGATACCATTATGGGTAAATGATTTTAAGATTGATCATATATTCAATGTATTAAACACATCTTTTATAGTTTTATTTTGTTAGATCTTACTATGATTAAATTCATGTTGGGATAAATTTACAGGAAGAATATTTTTATTGAAAAAAAACATAAGAATAATGCCTTTACATTTTTATAAACATAAGCTTAGGGTATTGATAACCTTTAGGGTTCATATAAAAATAAAATTTTTAGAATTATTGAAAAAAAATGATTTTTATTGAAAACATTAGTAAAAATGTTGTTTAATTATTAATTTTATTTCAATAATGTTCATCATATTGTGTTAGGAACATTTAAGGAATTATATTAACAAGGTTTTAGAAACATAAAAAAACTGCATATTGGGTGACAACCTATTGCATCTAGAATGGTTATGGGTCTTAAACCCATAACTGAAAGATAATAAGGGTTTCATGCATAACATTATCTTATATGATTTCCTAGTTTACATTTTATTGTTTTTAGTTAAAATATTTGAAAAATAAATATTAATGTTAAACCAGTGGTGTTACATTTCTGATTTGGAGATTAATTTATTATATTTTATGACATTTACTAACCATTATAGTTTTATAAAATAGTCATATACAAGCGTAAATACTTATTTAAAGGATATTATTATCCATTAAAAGTGAATTTTAGTAAATCATGCTTAAAAAATTAAAATTAGGATATTAATCTCTTAGTGTAATAGATGCATTGAAAACTGACCTAAGAATAAACAAAGCATTAAATTGTAATTATAAAAAAGAAAAATATAGAGTAAGTATATTTTCTTATATTCTTTGATAGTAAAATAATTCCTCAACCTTATGAAAAGGAACTCGAAACAAAAATTTTATCCAATTACATTCATATCCAATAAATCAGATAGTATTTTAAATATTTGAATATTTTGGGTTTAATTCCATTAAATTTCAATTAACTATTCATTTACTTGTGATCAATGATATTAATAACTCTATATAATTATTTATGTTATTTCTCCATGTATATATCTTCACTTTACATCAATGTTATCCTACTCAAAAACCTTGTTATGTGTCCTTCTATATGACTATTGTACTTACCTTTCTCTCTTATTAAGAGAATGTTTAATTAAAAATGTTATGATGTGAGTTTTTCAACAAAAAAAAATCAAAAATCAAACCCTGGATTACTAAGATCAAGTTTAAACTTTGATGAGGAAATTTATTTAAGGTGGGGAGAATGAAGTACCCCTAAATTCTATAAGAATAACATTTTATTCAATGGCATATGTGACACGCAACACCTAAATTAGAAGATAATATTACACCCCAAGAATTTAAAATCTATTTCTTTTAGAATAATTTTAATTTCTTTGATGACTTACAATAAATTAAATAATTATTTTCTTTGAAAGTTTGTGACACATGAAGGATCAAGTTTTACCATAGAATAATATTCTATTAATATTATTATCAATATAATAGTTATAACCGAGTTATTAAGTTGAAGGGTATGAATATGATTAAATATATCAAGAAAATATATATTTTATACATTTTTATTAATTATATATTTATTATAAAAAATATAAGAATCATTTGAAAGAAAAATAAATGTTCTCATAAAAGCTGTAGTATTACTCAATTGCATATGTCTCTTTGTATTTTTATATTATATGGTTAATAAACATACTATAATAAGCCAATCAAACTTCAAGTGGTTCATTATTAATATATATAACCTTTTTAAGTCCTTTTTATGAACATTAGATTTTTAGAAATATTATACAATTAATAATATAATATTTGTTTTAAAAACTCATTTTTGTCAATTTTGACACTATTTAGTATTTGTTTTTTGGGAAAGTAATAAAAACTTGATTACTTTGAACCAAATACATTGAATAAACCCAAACATATCATATTCACCTATAAAATTTGTGTATTTCATAAAAATGTTTAAATTATATTTATTTTAATATTTATAATACCATTTATTTGATTCTTTCATTAATTATGTAATTAATGCATCATCATTGTGTCATAAATAAATTAAATTTTTTAAGGCCTAAAAATTATAAATAAAATAAAACTATATAGGTAAACTTTTTATCTTCCTGATGAGTATCTATAGTTGAAAGAATAACTTATATAACCCCATTTAAAATTTGTTTTAATAAATGATATATGTTTGTGTTATCTTTTTCATTACTTTAAATTAATTAATATAAAGTGTCATTATCACTCTAAAGTGGCTCCATGGGGTCCCAAAATTGACCCAAGGATGACAATGGCTGGATATGTATCCAAAAATAGTAATAGGACACATGTTATGGTAATTTAATATTATTATACTATTATTGTTACCCTTATTTACTAGATTTACTTTTTAACCAGGGAAAATAAAATATTTACCGAAGTAATTATTAAAAATGTATAAAAATAAAAATTACCTATTTACATGATCTGGACCTCCTGATTCCAAATATGGAATCCATTTTTCCAAATTCAAAACATATAAGTGGCAGAAATTAATTTAAAATTAATTACTGTTGTCAAAACAAAAAGCGTGTTTTTAAGAAATAATAACTATCAAAAGATTGATACTTGTTTATGTCCATTTTAATTGTAAAATTACATACATTGACCTAAATTGTATTAAATGATAAAAATATAATCTAATTATACTTCCAAACCATTAAAATTCATAATTTAACAATATAAATTATTTCGATTAAAATGTTTTTTTCAATTAAAATTTAGTTTTTTTTGTATTCATCAAAATATATTAGTTATCAGAAAAGTACCAAAAATATTTCCAAAATAAATTTTTATGTCGCTATTCTAAATAAGAATTAAATTTCATTAAATATAATATATAAAAGTGTCAAATATTGGTTTAAAAATTGGTTTCCCATTAAAAGATGGTAAAATTGTATTTTTTGAAAAATAATTCTTTTATCTGAGAAAATTAATTTGTTATTATATTATGTCTAAGAAACACATAATATGGATTCTAAAATTATATGGAGTATATAATATTAAAAATTTAGTTAATAATATTCAAAACTTCTTTTTTAATGGCTAGTTTGGTAAGTCGTGTTGTGCTTGAACTCAATGTTGAGTGTAGTGTAAACTATTGAATTACATTAATGAAAATAACTTTCTATGATATCTTGGGGTGTTACATTCTTCACCCCTTTTGGAAATTTTGTCCTAAAAATTTTAAAATTGGGCATAGGAACTTCATTTAAAGTCCCACATTAAGAAAAGTGTCAATAAAACTACCACTTTAAAATAATGATAGAGAAGTAAAAAGGTATCCTAAGATTACCCATACTAGGATTCCATGTAGGAAAACATGGATATGGAAGATAAACTAAGTGTCAAGTTATGATGAAGGGTGATAGAAAACATGATCAAGAGAAATTTAACTACAAGAAAACCACAAACTTTTGATGGGATAAATGGTCATTAGTTTCCTAGTAAGGAAAGTAAACAGACAACATTTTTTTGTTTTAAGTTCCATTTCATAAAGTTGAGTAATTTATTTAAAATATTGACTAAAAATATAAAGAGATATACTTACTTTTTATGTAGAGTTTTATCCATTAATAAATTTCTACTACTAACTCATATTTTTTTTAAACTATGAGTATTCAAGATGACTTGGTCACACCAGAAGTGCTCGAATCAACTTATAGAGAATCACATTGTCCAAAAATGATAAACTATATATTTAACTTGCCTTTAGAGATTAACCAAAACCAAAATGGTTAGTACAAGATCATATAATCCCCAAAAAGGATAATTATTTAGATAAATAAATACTAATCTTAATTTCTAAAATCAAACCAAAAATACCCAGAGTTTAATAAATACTATTCAATAAACAAATTTCCTTAAAAAATTTCAATATAATCCAAACTAATATTGAAACCCAAAACATAGAAGAATTTGATTATGTAGTCTTCCACATTAAATTTTATATCAAAATAACATTGAATGCTATTAAATTATCATACTTAAAATTAATTTACCTAATCACATATTCTCTATGATAGGTTAATCATTTCTATAAATAACCCAAATCGCTATAAATCCATAATAAGAACATATATAAAAAACAACCATTACTCCTCAAATGAAATCCTATAGTATTCTGTTTTCTTTAGGAATATAGTGTTCCCAAAAGAGAGAACATCTTCCAAAATAACATTTATAACTTAAAGACCAAATTATTTTCCTACACTAATGATATAAATTTGATAAGACATAAGATCCCAAATCAAATTATTATTGATCAGTGAAATCATTTAACAAAAACGAATTAGTCACACTAACCATGGACTTCACATAGTCCAGTGGTAGGCAATAAATCCCAATCACACTCTGGTTGTAGTTTTGATTCCCAAATCTTTGTCTGACGTGACGGGTTGTCACATGGTCTGAGTGTTGTCCTTTTTCAAAACCTATATTTTATAACATTCCCAAAATGAGAAAAATTCTTCAAAATAACCAGAACATAATATCACCACAATTGTTATCTCATACCTCGCATTATAATCCCAAAATTTAATAACTTTTAATTTCATCAAATTCAAGGATCACATAAACCCAAATGGGTATTTGTAACTATATCAGCAATATAAAAGATTATTCTTCCAAAAATAGAATTTTCACATAACAAACTATATGGTTACACGTACAATAGAAATGTCTCCCAAAGTAATCCCATCAACAAAGAGTACTAATACTTTTAAACATTTCGCAATCCATTTATTTCCACATAGGTTATTCTGTGACCAAGAGGTTATCATAAATAATAGGAAATTCACTCAGGTGATTCCCAGGTCCCCTATATTTATGGAAAATGACTGTAAATGGATTCTTGGGACGTTTTATATTTTCTTCCATAGTACTCTTCATTTTTCCTCATCAATTCATTACTTTATGTCCTTCTTTCTTACACATAAAGAATTTATTTATTCCATTTAGAACATTTACTAGGTGTCTCCTTCTACATTTCATACATGATAGAAATTGATATTTCTTTTCTCCATGGTATCAACTGCTAGACCTCTTATCATTCACTACCTTTCTCTTCTTTTTTGACCATGGGAGTTGGTTAATATATATGTTGTTGATCATATTTTTTAGAAAACTAATTCGGTATGAACATGATATCTTTTATGCCTATCAACACTCCATTTCTTTTCTCATTCCCACCACTGTACCCAATATGTACATCAGGTTCAATGTTACTATGACTTCCTTGGAATCCATCTATTGATTAACATAAGAAAGCATAGTGTGAGTCATAAAATCATTTAAATAATATCATAAAACCTTATTTTCACTCTAAAACACCTTAGGATTATCCAATTTTATTTATTATCCTCTTATATTAAAATCCATAAAATAGGTTTGTAAGGAAAATGTGAATTATCCTAAGCATATTCCCCAGGAGTCTCATAACCAAGAGTGTAGCAAGGCTTATTGTCATGTACCAGGGTACCCTAGGTCAAGCCCAAAACTCCTTTTCAGAGTTTTCACTCCTAGGTACATCTGTGCCAGAGCCGCCTCTACCTGCTCGTATCCAGATATGGGATACATTTTTTGGAAAACCCATATAATATTTACATTACCAAAATTTTTGGATGTTCTTCTATACTAATCCTCAAGGTTTATCTTAGGGTAGTGTTTCCTAATCCGAGATTTTTTCTAAATCTAGCATCCAAGGTTTGTAAAAAACTTCCTCTAATACCAACTTTAATACCCTGACCTCGGTTACCAAGAATCGGTGCATTATTACATAAAATTGGCATGATATAAGGAATCATATCTTGATAGACCGATCAGTTTAGTAGCCTTGGAAGTACTAGATACATACATAAGTTTTACATTACATCATGAAATAAAAAAAATAACATTCTGTACCCTTTGAACACTCTTATATACCTTAGAATATTACTGTAGGTTAATCATAATATACTTCTTTGCATCCTGTAAAAATAAAACATAAAAAAAGGGTGAGCTCAGATTCTCAGTAAGGATAAAAAAATAGAATAAACTTTCATAAATAAGAGTAAACATTTAAGGCAAGGTATAAGACTAGAATACAAGCCTTTTAAACTTAAACTTCAGCATAATATAGAAAAGGTAAATCAAATAATTCCATTTACTTATTCACATGGCTATTCTACTCATTGAATAATCACATGTAATATCAAACGTCAATTTCATAATGATGGAATTCATAATGCCATACTTCATAACCACATATTCAAGTCCTTGTTCCTAGACTACAAATAAGAATTTTTAAAGGTCTTGTGCCAAGAAACTAGTTTTTCTTATGAGACCTAATGATGCATTAAGAAGCTATAGCGGGCTCCACCTGTCACTTACTATGTCCAATGCATTCCTCGAATGAAAATGATTAAACATATCATGAACATTCGTATTAAAACTAGCATTCTAAATGTCAAAAATTTATCTATATACCATGAATGGTATAAAAATAAAACATCCAGAGCCAAAAATATAACAAGACCTTAAATATAGTATAAAATATTTGTATCATAATAAATCAACCTCGATCAAGACTAATATCCCGTAAAGGATGTTGACATAGTTGAAAATGATCAGTAAAAATATTTGAGAGAAATATCCCTTTTTCATGAATATATTTAAAAATCTACCTATTTATCAAGAAGTTATTTAAAATAGATTTTTTATCCAAATTTTCCCATACCAATTTGAAACTTTTAAAAGGAATTTTAATTTTAAAACATTAATTTCTATATAACATGGACATTAATGACAAATATTTAGAAGAATAAATTTTTAAAACATTTAAAATGATATTTTTGTTTGAGTTTTTAACCAAATGAGAGATAATTGAATACAAATAATTGAGGTATTAAAAACATTATAATATCATGAGAATAAATGGATTCATGATATACTATTTCAAAGTACATTATATACACCAAATAAAAGTGAATTGGCGCATATTAACAAAGAAGTCTCAATGGAATGTAAGTTGAGATGAATTCCTTTATAAAGACCGTATCCTTAGGTTAAGGATAAATCAATGAAATAATTATGTGTGAAAAATATAAATACACTCAATATGATTGGAAATTCAGTGTAAATAAATCATAGGACATTCACGCATATTCTTGTAAAAACAACACCAAGGACATGGATGTTTAACTCAATTAATAGAAATTCAGTTAAAATTACTCTTATCGAGTTTATATCGGTGACTTGAGAATTTATTAATGGAGTGATTATGTGTATAAAAATTATATCCACATAAATGGGAGTGTAAATTACTACATAAATATATAAATAGTGATTTCACACATAATATTTGAGTAAAGTAATCAATGAAGTATGCGTAAAGCCCAATGAGTGGAAATTGAAATTTAAAATTACCTTACTGATTTGGTAAATTACGAAACATAAAACCCATGAAAGAAGTATTATAAAATGAAGATTTTAATACCCATAAATTAAATTATATTAAACAAAGAATACAATCATGGTAAGTATATACACCGCACAAAAGGAAATAGTGGCAATATAGCATGAATATCACTAGAACAAAAAGTGATATGAAAACCCCTTACCATGTTATAATCGATCGAGTCGTATGAAAAAAAGTTAATAAACACCAAATTAATCACATAATACTATGAATATAAATATAATCATGATAATATATATCAAATTTCAGTACACAATACACCACATGCAAAAAATAAGTGGTGAACAATGGAAATCTCACAGGAATAAAACTGAGATAAGAAACACCTTACCTTGTAATTTTCCTTGGTCGAGGGTAAGATAACCTCATGTATAATAGTTAAAGATTTGTTATTAAATTATAAAATAAATATATTCATAAATGTGATGTCATATATGATTCTCTAATATTTCATTGTTAATAACATTTTAGTAGTATCATCATTTTGTGTGTAAACTGATCCGTTTTCCGTTATATGATCAGTTATGTAAGCCATGTTACTTATGGAAAGGATGTATTTTATTAATATAAACAATTATATTACGTTATTAATCATTATTTATAATAATAATATGAAAATTATTCTTGAAAGATTACGTTGGGGAATGAATCTCATCATGTTCATGGAGACGGTAATCTGTACGTATGCACGATCAACAATATCATTATATTGAGGGTGAAATCGTATGTAATTAGATAGTATATCATATATAAAGAATAAATAACATGATATATTTATTATTTATATTATTTATACTCATTATTATACCCATACAAATAATTATGTGTTTGAATAACAAACTACACCACAATGTGGAGACGGTAAGTCGTACATACGCATGTACGGTGACTTTGTAATTCATATGATGGATAGAATAATGAATATCGTTGTACCATTTTAATAATAACATAATAGTATATAGAATATACTAGAGTTATTATTTTATAATGGAATCATCAAAAAAATAGGAAGTGGAAGAAGAAAAGAACTTGAAATAGGTGATGAAATATTTACCACTTTTCAGGTTCTTCCTTTTGAATTGATCAAAAGGGCTCATTAGGATGACTTTATGACCAAAGGAATGCATATATGATGAAGGGAGGAAAGTTTTCAGGATATTTGGGTAGGGTTTGTCTGAGTCAAATAGATTTTGATGTGTGAAATTAAAAGAAGGGGAAGTACCCTTTTATAAGAGAGGTGAGGGTCATATTAGGAAAAGCTTGAAATTGTATTTTATAATAAAATAAATTTAGGTCTCTAATGGATAAAAAATTATTTATTTAGTGTATAAGGTGGGTATGGGTCGAAAAACTCTCAACCAATAGGTTTTATACAGGTTTATGCCACCATATTAACCTTATCTTTTAGATTTAAGTATTACTAAAATAGTTTGACATTTACCATGTCTCTTTGTATTTTTATATTATATAGTTAATAAACATACTATAACAAGACAAGAGAACCCCAAGTGGTTAATTATTAATATATATAACTATATATAAGTCTTTTTCCAGGACCATAGATTTTTAGGAATATTATATAATTTAATAATATAATATTTGTTTTAAAAACTCGTTTATGTCAATTTTGACACTATTAAGTATTTGGTTTTTTCTGAAAGTCGTAAAAACTTTATTACTTAGAACCAAATACATTTAATAAACCCTAACATGTCATATTCATCTTTAAAATTCATGGATGTCATAATGTCTTTGAAATTATATTTATTGTAATATTTATAATACCATTTATTTGATTCTTTCATTAATAAGGTAATTATTGCATCATCATTGTGTCATAAATAAATTTAATTATTTAATGTCAAAAAATTATAAATAAAATAAAATTATTTATTAAATCATTTTATCTTTATAATTAGTATTTATAGTCGAAATGATAACTTATATAACCCCATTTAAAAATTGTTTTACTAAAAGATATATGTTTATTTTATTTTTGTCTTTACTATAAATTAATTAATATAAAGTATCATTATAACTCTCAAGTGGCTCCTTGTGGTCCCAAAATAGACCCAAGGATTCCCATGGTTGGACATTTATCCAAAAATATGAATAGGACACATGTTAGGGTAATTTAATATTATTATTATATTATTTTTCCCTTATTTACAAGATATACCTTTTAACCAGGGTAAATAAAATATTTACCGAAGTAATTATTGATAATGTCTAAAACTAAAAGTTTTAAATTTATACAATATGGACCTCATGATTATAAATATGGAATAAATTTTTCTAAATTCAAAACACAGAAGTGGCAGAAATTAATTTAAAATTAATTCACGTTGTCAAAACAAAAAGCATGTTTTTAAGAAATAATAACTATCAAAAGATTGACACTTGTTTATGTCCAGTATAAATCTAATATTTCATACAATGAACTAAATTGTATTAAATGATAAAAATATAATTTAGTTATACTTTCAAACCATTGAAATGTAAAATTTAACAGTATAAATTATTTTGATTAAAAAAGTTATTTTCAATTAAAATTTAGTATTTTTCAGTATTCATCAAAATATGATAGTTATTAGAAAAGTACCAAAAATTTATCCATAATAAATTTTTATGTCCCTATTATAAATAATAATTTAATTTCATTAAATTGAATATATAAAACTTTCAAATATTGGTTTTAAAAAAGGTTTTTCCTTAAAAAGGTGGTAAAATTTCATTTTATGAAAAATACTTCTTTTATCTAAAAAATGAATTTGTTCTTATATTATGTCTAAGAAACACGTAATATGGATTATAAAATTATACGATGTATATAAAATTCAAATTTTAGTTAATACTATTTATAACCGTTCCTTGAATGGCTAGTTTGGTATGTCATGGAGCACTTGAACTCGGTGTTGCGTGTAGTGCATTCTATTGAATTACATTAAAGAAAATAACTTACTATGAAATCTTGGGGTGTTACAAAGTTGGGGAGAATATAACACCAAAAAATTATAAAAGAATAAAAGTTTACTCAATAGAGTATATGAAACACAACACATATCTTAAAATGGAATATAACACCCCATAGATTAAAATATATTTAATTTATAATAATTTTAATATCTTTAATATCTTAAAATACCTTCAATAACTATTTTTCCTCCACCATCCATTACACACAAGATAAGGTTTTATAGAAAAGAAAATTACTAAAAATATTATTATTTAATGTAATAGTTATTACCTAGACACAAAATTAGAGTGTATGAATAGTATTAAATAACTTAGGAAAATATATAGTTTATAAAGGTTTATTAATTATCTATTGATTAAAAATAAAATATCAATCATTTAAAATAAAAATAAATGTTTTCTTAAAAATAGTATTTTTATAAAAGGTTGTTTAATCATGCTTTGAGCTCATAGTTTAAAGTCAATTTTTACCAATATAAAATTTAATTAGAAAAATAAACTGTTTTTAAATCATAATATTTAAATTTTCTTTGTGTTATTTTTTGGTATTTTTCCAAAATATTTCCTTTTTTGATGAAAATTGAAAATACTAAATTATAATTGAAACATGCCTCTTCATTTAAATTATTTATAAAGTTAAATTATATGTTGAATTGGTTTTAAAGTAAAATTAGTTAAATTATATATGAATTAATAAAATTTAGGTAATTGGAATCATTTTTATTTTTAATTTGGATATAAAAACATTACAAACATTTGACCATTTTCTCTTAAAAACTCACTTTCTTGACACGTTTGTGGGATAAATTTTAAATTGCAATTTTCTAGTTATATGAATTGAATGTGTAAAAATGGATTCCATATTTTTAATAAATATAATTTATAACTTATAAAATAGTTATCTTGATTTTTTAACAAAATTAATATTAAAAATAGTTAAAATTAATTATCACGGTTAGGGTAAAAATGTGTTTACTTGTGGGTTAAACGAAAATGATAATAGTGAAAATAACCTGAAATATTATAATAATTTTATTTAATGACTTTATTATGATATTTTCCACAACATTCTCTAAAATTTGGGAATTCCTTGCCACTTTCCTTTGAATATGACCCATATAATATGTTAAGTAAGGAAAACGACAAAAAAGATACTTTTCATACAATTAATATCTATAATGATTTGGGATAGGTAAAGAATATGTTTAGTTATAAGTATTATTTTAAAATGTAAATGATTTTTTACCACTATAAATTATTTTAATTTTTTTAGCTGAAATAACTACTTCAAATGCTTATGAAACGTCAAAACACTAATTATTTAGTTAATAATTAAATAAAATAAATGGTACTAAAACTATTAAAAGCTAGGTAAATCGGGTGAATTATTGGGTTACATTAATTTTTTAGAATAATATATATTATTAAATAGCTTTTAACATATTATATTCTAATTCAATCATTTTATTGATTTTTTACAATTCATATTAAATGAATAATGTCTAAATTGACAATAATTTTATTTTATAATAAATGATAATTTAATAAATGTTTTAAACTAACTAAAAACCATATCTTATGCCAAATGATTTTTAAATTTTAATAAATATCCAATATTTCCCATTAATGGAACAATTTTTCTTTTATAATGAACATATTGACCCCCAAATAGTAAACAATTGGTCAGTATAGATAAAGTTAAAAGTGGTGTTTTTACGTATTACATGTGTTTTTGTTAAATATAATTTTCAACACACGAAGGATTTTTATTTTATAAATTATATATAATATTTATAATTATTGGGTATAAATTTTATAATAATTATCACTTTAATTTATTATTAAATGATAAATTACCTTGTTTAGAAAATTAGTTATCATAGTGATAACTCAAAATGCTAAAAAATAGGGAAACATTGAAGTTGAAGAACAAAATGTTTGAAAAATGTGTTTCATTCTACTATCGAGGTTTTTATATAACATATAAGCCCTAAAACCATTTATTACCCATTTTTGATCTATTTCATATAAGATTGACCTACCAGTAGAGAATACTTTTGTGTATTTACAAGAATTTCACATCTCCTAAACTATAAAAGAGCACTCACTACCATCACATATTCACACCAATAAAGTCATTTTTATTATCAAAAACCTACCCAATAACTTCAAAATTTCTCTAATTACATCTTATAAGCCTTATTTTGGGCATAAATAAAACTTAAAAAGGCTTTAGTCAAAACTTATGAGGATACCCAAAGAAGAGGTATTGTTCTTCACCGAGCGTCTTTATTTTACTTCTCTCAGCACCTACATAAATTTTTATTAAAAAATTATAATATATTAGCCTCATTATATTCCATATTCTATGAATTTTTTATAACAATTACATGACCTAAAATCATCACCACTTCTATAAAATGTGTTACAAAATCATCGTTCATGTGTACGGCGGATTACCGCCTCACATACCAATGTCGTTCATTTTCCCATTTCCACCTATCAAGGTTGGGTATAATGATGGATATAAAGTATATATATTATATTTATATATTATTTATACAAATCTAGTCACTATATCATATATATATATATATCTTTCTACCTTCCATTTCATAGGAGATATGATAATGTCGCTCCTGTGTACAAAGGACTACCGCCTCGAAAAATAGTGTGATTTTTCTTCCACTAACACTTCACATGGAAGTGATAAAGATAAATTTAATGATCATATGTGATATAAATGACATAATTATGACATTAATGAAATATTTATAATTCTTTAAAGAGAATATATGTCATTTTATTTCATTACTTTTCACTAAAGTAAATATTATAACACCATTTGGGTGTGTGTGGACTATCGCCTCCACGAAGGGATGTGATTCTATTTTCATCGCCACACCACAAAGATGATATATATATATATAAGTATATAACATTGTATATTTTATATTATAATAATTTTATTATGGAAAAAATACTACTTACCTACTTTACATAATTTCCATTTAAAAATGGAAATGTTACTCATGCGTACATACAACTTGTCATCTCCATGATTGTAATGTTCCTAATTTTTCATAAAATTCATTCATGATTGGTGTTAAAAGTAAAATTGATGTAAAAATATGAAAAATTTTCCATTATTAATATGATTGAGATGATATAACTATATAATATATGCAATAATTAGATCTTTTATGAAAAAACAAGTATGAGAAAATAAAGCAACTAACACCTAAAACAATAAAAAGATGAACGATTATTAATAAATAGTTTATAATACATTTTTTATGGATAATATATGATATTATAAATATTAATATTGTTATATAATTAGTTAATAACATGTTCAAAAAAACTATACATGAGGTTAAATAATTTTCAACCAAAAGAGAGTGTAAGGTAAGGGATTTCTTAACTCAATTTTAATTTATTGGGTTAAAATTATACCTCACTGATTAACTCATTATAAGATTATTTTTATAATGAATTTTTATTAAATTATGTTGTATTTAAACATGTTTAATGTCGATATAATTTTGAAACAAATAATATATTCATTTACTAATTCTCCCTTCAATGTTATGATCATTTTCAAGGATTATTTCACAATATCATTCTAAGAAAGAATGGTTATTATTGAATATCAGTTAAAAAAATATTTAAAAATTTCCCAATAAACAAATTTTATTTTATTATAATATATGTATTCATGATATTTTAAGTAACAGTATCATATTCTGATTCTTTGGTACTTAAAATGTTTATAAAATCTTTTTAAAAAAATCTGACTTAATTTCCCTCATTAATCAAAAATATACTTTCTTCCAAATCCTTGTTTTTCTAAAATATATTAAATTATTTTTAAAAAAAATTAGCAAATATTTATTAAATGGTTTTTTACCCAATTTTACTATTTAAAAAAATCAAAGTAATCTTATTCCATTTTTAAAACAATGACTATTTGGATTTTATCAAATTTGTTAACAGAATATTCTTATTTATTTTCTAAAAAAGAAATTTCCTAACCATTTTAATCTTGAAAATTGAATGTTATTTTTAAATTTTACAGTATGTATGGAATTAACCGTTATTATTACCATTATTAATTTGAATCCTCCTTCACAATTTTTCAAGTATTGATTTAAAATTAAATTATTTTAAGAGTGATTTTTGAAGAAAGGAATTTTCAAAAAGTTTTCCAAAATGAAAAGAATATTTTCCTCATGAATGTTATTAAATATATTTTTATAGTCTTTAGATTAATCAATGAAAAATATAATTTATTCTTACTCTAAAGGGTATATGTTGTATTGATATCATACTTATTCTTCCTTTTGATTGTTTAAGATCATTTCAACCAAGTATTGTATTTATATTCGCTTCCTCAATTCATTCTTATAGTCATTAACTTTCCCTTGAATTATTCCCTTTCTATTAGACATTAAATTTCTTCTAAATATCTATATTATTTTTTATGGATGTATTTATTACTTTAACTATATCTCATTTTTATATACCATTTTTTACATTTAAATATATTTGACTAACTGGGGAAATATTGATAAATCAATACTCTTTCCTCAATACAAATACTTTATGAAAAGAAACATTGGTTATGAATTAAATCCATTATTATAAATGCTTTGTAGATGAAATAAATGGGTTGGGGACCAGTTAATGAAATAACTTCAATGCATCGGCAGTCTCATGAGACAAATTCAGTTGGATAAACCCTATGAAATTGTAATTAGTAGTTTTAAATTATCTTGTGAAATGTCTTGATATTAGAGATGTAGTTGGACCGGAAAAATCATTTTATACCCATTATGTTATAAACTATCTTGTGAAATTTCTTGATGGAAAATGTATCATGTTCCTGGGAAACATCACATCTGATTACTAATCATTAACTTCATTTATTATTCAATTATTTATATCCATGATATGTTTTGTATGACATTATCTGTGGATGTATTTCATTATCATCTTATGGATAAAATTGAATGTATTATCCATTATTTAAATTTACATAATTATTGTTCCTTATCTTTCCATAATAATCATGTTATATTAATTTATTTAGTGTTTGGTAATTTACCTTTCCATGTTAATTATACTTATTAATCCATGATAACTTCTACTGTACTTCACCATTACTGAGAATTTGAGCTAACTCGTGTTTTTTTTCCTTCCTCCAGAATTCCATTAAGTTACTATGACTGATATGAATGGATATTCTATATGGAAAATTTGAAAACAATTATGTAGTGATTTTTCTATTAAAATGTTATCTAAGACTCAAATATCTATTGATTTATCCAAGACTAATTCGGGATATAATTCCTTGTATCATACACTAATGTAATAATGTAGGCAATGGATATGAGCTACTACGTTTAGGGTCTCTACAATTGGTTTCATAGGAATTTCAGAAGAAACTGTTGAAACTATATTTATACAAACAATATATTATGGATCATAACCCTATGACATACTTTGAGGATATTTATAGATGAAAATCCTAATGTTTTGGTAATATAGAAGTTATGTGGGTTTTCCTTGAAATATATCCCTTTATTGGTACTAATAGTTGATGTGGTTCTAGAACAAATGTAATTGGGGGAAATAAATCTCAAATGGTTGTATTGGTATTGACCTAATTTTAACATGGTGTAAGACAATAAGCCATATTATGCACCTGGGTTAACACTCCTAGGGAAAATGCTTAGGGTAATTCACATTTCCTTTAGAAAATATTACAGAGAATTTTAATAGGTAATGACATTGAATGACCTAGGTTAAAACCAACACCAATTAAGGAACTATATTGAAATAAAATGGATGAAATACTTCTGTGTTGGGATTTAAGAATTAATTTATAGAAATATTTTTACCAATGTTTTTTGGTATAAGAATCCTGAAATGTATAAGGACTGTTTTAAATTTTAGAATCATATATGTCTTTATTAGATTTAGAGTTATGGATACCATTATGGTTTAATGAGTTTAAGATTGATCATATATTCAATATCTTAAACACCTCTTTTAAAGTCTTATTTTATTATATCTTACCAAGATTAAGGTTATTTTGAGAGAAATTTACATCAAGCATATTTTTTTCAAAAACAAACATATGAATAATGCCTTTACATTTTTATAAACATAAGCCTAAAGGTATTGATAACAATTTGGGTGCATATAAAAATAATAATTTTAGAATTATTGAAAAAATGAGTTATATTGAATACCTTAGTAAAAACGTTGTTTAATGATTAATTTTATTTCAACAATGTCCATCATATTGTATTGGGAAAATTTTAGGAATTATATTAACATAATTTTAGAAAAATAAAAAACCGCATATTGGGTGACAACCTGTCTAATAGAGAATTGTTATGGGTCTTAAACCCATAACTGAAAGATAATAAGTGTTTCACGCATAACATTATCTTATATGATGTCCTCGTTAATATGTTATTATTTTTAGTTAAAATATTTGAAAAATAAATATTAATGTTAAACCAGTGGTGTTACATTTTTGGTTTGGAGATTAATTTATTATATTTTATGACATTTACTAACCATTATATTTTTATAAAAGAGTTATATACAGGTGTAAATACTTGTTTTATGGATATTATTATCCATTAAAAGTGAATTTTAGTGAATCACCCTTAAAAAATTAAAATTTGGATATTAATCTCTTAGTGTAATAGAGGAATTGAAAACTGACCTAAGCAAATCCAAAGAATGAAATTGTACTTATAAAATAGAAAAATATAGAGTAAGTATATTTCCTTATATTCATAGATAGTAAAATAATTCATCAACCTTATGAAAAGGAACTTGAAATAAAAATGTTATCCAATTACATTCATATCTAATAAATCATATGGTATTTTAAATATTCTAAGATTTAGGGTTTAATGCCCTTAAATTTCAATAAACTATTCATTTTCATATGATCAATGATATAAGTAACTCTCTATAATTATTTATGTTATTTCTCCATGTCTATATCTTCACTTTCCATCAATGTTATCCTACTCAGAAACCTAGTTATGTGTCCTTCTATATGACTATTGTACTTCTCTTTCTCTCTTATTAAGAGGATGTTTAATTAAAAATATTATGATTTGGGTTTTTAAACAAAGTGATTTTCAAATATCAAACCCTAGATTACTAAGATCAAGTTAAAACTTTGACGATGAAATTTATTTAACGTGGGGAGAATGAAGTACCCCAAAATTCTTAAAGAATAACATTTTATTCAATGGCATATGTGACACACAACACCTAAATTAGAAAATAATATATCACTCTAAGACTTTAAAATCTATTTCTTTTAGAATAATTTTAATTTCTTTGATAAATTACAATACATGTAGCAATGATTTTTTTGATAGTGTGTGTTACATGAAAGATCTAGTTTTACCAAACATAATATACTTTTAATATTAATATCAATATAATAGTTATAAACCAGTTTTTAAGTTGGAGGGAATGAATAAGATTAAATATATTATGAAAATATATATTTTATACATTTTTATTAATTATATATTTATTATAAATAAAATAATAATCATTTAAAAGAAAAATAAATGTTTTCATAAAAACTGTATTTTTGTTCAATGGAATATGTCTCTTTGTATTTTTATATTATATAGTTAATAAACACACTATGACAATACAAGTGAACCTCAAGTGGTTTACTATTAATATATAGCCATGTTTAAGTCCTTTAGAAAAACCTTATATTTTTAATAATATTTTACAATTTAATAATATAATATTAGTTTTAAAAACTCATTTATGTCAATTTTAACACTATTTAGTATTTGTTTTTTGTGAAAGCCATCAAAACTTGATTACTTTGAACCAAATACATTTAATGAACCCTAACATGTAATATTCACTGGTAAAATTCTTGGATGTCATAAAAACTTTGATATTATATTTATTTTAATATTTATAATACCAATTATTTGATTCTTTCATTAATAAGGTAATTACTGCATCAAAATTGTGTCATAAATAAATTTAATAATTTATTGCCTAAAATTTATAAATAAATTAACATTATGTATTAAATATTTTTATCTTTATAATTAGTATTATAGTCGAAATTATAACTTATATACCTAAATTTAAAAATTGTTTTAGAAAAAGATATATGTTTATGTTATTTTTGTCTTTACTTTAAATTAATTAATATAAAGTTTCATTATCACTCTTAAGTGGCTCCATGGGGTCCCAAAATTGACCCAAAAATGTTCCTAGTCGCACATGTATCCACCAATAGGAATATAACAATTATTAGGGTAATTTAATATTATTTTGATATTGTTTTTACCCTTATTTATCGGATTTACTTTTTAACTAGGGTAAATAAATTATTTACCAAAGTAATTATTCATAATGTCTAAAACTAAAAGTTACCAATTTTCACAATATGGACCTCCTGATTCCAAATATAGAATTAATTTTTCAAAATTCAAAATATAGAAGTGGCAGAAATAAATTTAAAATTAATTACCGTTCCCATAACAAAAAGAGTATTTTTATGAAATAATAACTATCAAAATATTGATACTTGTTTATGTCTAGTTTAAATGTAAAATTACATTCAATGACCTAAATTGTATTAAATGATAAAAATATAATCTAATTATACTTCCAAACCATTCAAATACATAATTTAACACTATAAATTATTTTTATTAAAAAAATGTTTTTTCAATTAAAATTTAGTATTTTTTTAGTATTCATCAAAATATGATAGTTATCAGAAAAGTACCAAAAATTTATCCAAAATAAATTTTTATGTCCCAATTATAAATATTAATTAAATTTAATTAAATTTAATATATAAAAGAGTCAGATATTTCATTAAAAATGGTTTTTTATTAAAAGATGGTAAAATTTCATTTTTTTGAAAAATACTACTTTTATCTGAAAAAATTAGTTTGTTCTTATATTATGTCTCAAAAACACATAATATGGATTCTAAAATTATATGGAGTATATAAAACTCAAAA
Organism: Viscum album; assembly: GCA_963277665.1. Lineage (NCBI taxonomy): Eukaryota > Viridiplantae > Streptophyta > Magnoliopsida > Santalales > Viscaceae > Viscum > Viscum album. The sequence goes on from OY728142.1 coordinate 1,415,796,539, forward strand.
TTCAGTTAATAATATTCATAACCTCTTTTTGAATGGCTAGTTTGGTAAGCCATTATACACTCGAACTCAGTGTTGCGTGTAGCGCAAGCTATTCAATTAAATTAATGAAAATAACTTACTATGAAGTATTGGGGTGTTAAATTCTTCCTTCCTTTTGGAAATTTTGTCCTTGCAATTTTAAAATTTGGCTTAGGAACTTCATTGAAAGTTCCATATCGAAAAAGGATTCAATAAAACTATCAATTTAAAAGAAAGATAGTGAAGTACAAAGGTCACCTGAGATAACCCATACTAGGATTCCATGTAGGAAAACATGGATATGGAAGATAAACTAATTTTCATGTTCTGATGAAGGGTGATAGAAAACATGATCAAGAGAATGTTAACAATAAGAAAACCACAAACTTGTGATGGGATAAACAGTCATTAGTTTCCCAATAGAAAAAGTAAACGGATAAAATATTTTTAAGTTCCATTTCATAAATTTGAGTAATTTATTTACAATATTAGCTAAAAACATAAATCGATATACATACTTTTTATGTATATTTTTATCCTTTAATAAATTTCTAACAATAACTCATATTTTTTTCAAATGATGAGTATTCAAGACTAGTTGGTCACACATGAAGTTCTAGAATCAACTTCTAGAGAATCAAATAATCCAAAAAGGATAAAATATATATTTACCTTGTCTTTATAGATTAACCAAACCCAAAATGGTTAGTACAAGATGATATGATCCCTAAAAATGATAATTCTTTAGAGAAATAATTTCTAATCATAATTTATAAAATTAAACCAACAATACCCAAAGTTTAATAAATACCATTCAATAAAAAAATTCTATAAAACCCTTCAATATAATCCAAACTAATATTGATACCCAAAACATAGAAGAATTTTATTATATAGTCATCCATGTTAAATTGTATCTCCAAATAACATCGACTACTCTTAAAGTCACATACTTAAAAGTAATTAACCTAATCACATATTTTCTATGATAGGTTAATCATTTCCATAAATAACCCAAATCGTTATAAATCCACAATAAGAATATAGATAAAAATCTACCACTACTCATCAAATTAAATCCCATATTATTTTATTTTCCTTGGGCATATAGTATTCCTAAAAGAGCAAACATCTTCGAATATAACATTTATCATTTAATCACCAAATCATTTTCATATACTAAGGATATCCATTTGATAAGATATAAGATCCCAAATCAACTTATTATTGATTAATAAAATCTTTTTACTAAAAATAATTAGTCACACTAACCATGGGTTTCACGTAGTCCAGTGATAGGCGATTAATCCCAATCACACTCTAGTTGTGGGTTCGATTCCAGCGGCTTTGTCTGACGTGGCAGGTTGTCACAAGATCTTAGTTTTTTCCTTTTTTAAAAACTATATTTTATAACATTCCCAAAATGATAGAAATTTTTACAAATAACTATAACAAAATTGCACCACAAATGTTATCCCATACCTCGCATTTTAATCCCAAAATTTAACAACTTTTAATTGTCTCAAATTCAATGATCATATAAACCCAAATGGTTATTTGTAACTATATCAACAATAGAAAAGATAATTATTCCTATAATATCATTTTCACATAACAAACTGTAGGGTTACACATACAAGATAAATGTCTTCCAAAGTAATCCCATCAACAAAGAGCACTAATACTTTTAAACATTTCACCATCCATTTATTTCTACATCGGATCTTCCTTGACCAAGTGTTTATCCTAAATAATAGTTCATTCACTCGGTTAGTGCCCATATCCCCTAAATTTATGGAAAATAACTATAAATGGATTATTGGGATCATTTTTGTTTTCTTCCATAGTACACTTCATTTGTCCTCGACAATTCTTTACTTTATGTCCTTCTTTCCCACACATAAGTCATTTATTTATTCCATTGAGACACCTTCCTAGGTTTCTCCTTCCACATTTCCTGCATGATAGAAATTGATATTTCTTTTATATATGGAATCCACTACTAGAGCCCTTATCTTTCACCACCTTTCTCTTCATTGTTGAGTCCAGGAGTTGGTTAATTTGTATGTTGTTGATCATATTTTTGGAAAATTTAATTTGTATGAACATGATATCTTTTAGACCTATTAACCTTCTATTTCATTTCTCATTCCCACCACCATTTCAACCATGTACATTATTTTCAATGTTACTATGACTTCCTTGGAATCCAACCACTGACTAAAACAAGAAATCATAGTGTGAGTCATAAAATCATCTAAATAATATCATAACACCTTATTTTCAATCTAAAACACCTTAGGATTAACTAAGGTTATTTATTCTCATCTTATATTAAAATCCCTCAAATATGTTTGTAAAGAAAATGTGAATTATCCAAAGCATATCCCTCATAATATTCGTAACCAAGAGTATATCCAGGTCTGTTGTCGTGTACCAAGATACCCCGGATCAAGCCTGAAACTTCTTATCAGAATTTTCAATCCTAGGTACATTTATTCCAGAGCTACCTCTACCTTCTCATATTTAGGCATGGTTGTATTACTTAGAAAACCCACATAATATTTACATTAACAAAAAATTTTATGTTCTTATATATTGATCCTCAATGTCTATCTTCGGGTAGTGTTTTCTAATAAGAGGTTTTTCTAAATCTAGCTTCCAATGTTTGTACTAAAATTCCTCTGATACCAACTGTAATACCCCGACCCTAGTTACCTAGAATCATTGCATTATTACATAACATTGGCATGATATAAGTAATCATTTCTCGATAGAATGATCAGTTTAGTAGCCTTGGAAGTTCAAGATACATACATAAGTTTTACATTACATCATGAAATAAAAAAACAACATTGTGTTCCCATTGAACACTCTTATATCCCTTAATATATTCCTGTAGGTCAATAATAATATACTTCTTCTCATCTGAGAAAAATAAAAAATAATAAAGGGGTGAGCTTAGATACTCAGTAAGGATAAAAATATAGCAGGAACTGTCATAAATAAGATTAAACATTTAAGGAAATGTATAAGACCAGAACACAAGCCTTTTAAACTTAAAATTCAGCATAATATGGAAAAGATAAAATCAAATAATTCCATTTACTTATTCACATGGATATTCTACTAGTTTAATAATCACATGTAATATCAAAATCCAATTTCATAATGATGGAATGCATAATGGTAGACTTCATAACCACATAGTCAAGTCCTTGTGCCAAGACTACAAATAAGATTTTGTCAAGGCCTTATTCCAAGACACTAGTTTCTCTCATGAGACCTACCAATGCATCTAGGAGCTATAGTTGTATCCACCCATCACTTACTAAGTCCAATGCATTACTCATATGAAAAGGTTCAAACATAACATAAACATTCATATTAAAAATATCATTCTAAATGTCAATACTTTATCCATAAACCATGAATGGTATAAAAATAATACATCCATAGTCAAAAATATCACAAGAACATCAATACAGTATGAAATATTTGGATCATAAAAAATAAACCTTGATCAAGAATAATATCCCAAAAATAATTTTGAGATAGTTTAAAATGATCAGTAAAAATCTTTTAGAGAAATATATCTTTTTCATGAAAACATTTAAAAGTCTCACTATTTATCAAAAAGCTGTTAAAAATAGATTTATGAACCAAAGTGTCACATACCTCTTTGAAACTTTTAAAAATAATTTCTATTTTAAAACACTAATTTCCATATAAATAAAACCTTAATACCATTTTTAAAACATGGACATTTATGAGAAATATTTAGAAGAACAAATTTTTAAAACCATTAAAATGATATTTTTTTAGAGTTCCTAACAAAATGATAGATTCTTGAATACAAATAATTGAGGTAATAAAATCTTTATAATATTATGAGAATAAAGGGATTCATTATATAATATGTACAAGTACATTATATACACCAAATAAAAGTGAATTAGCACATAACGACAAATAAGTCTTAATGGAATGTAAGTTGAGATGAATTCCTTTATAAAGACCGTATCATTAGGTTAAAGATAAATTAATGACATAATTATGTGTGAAAAATATAAATACACTCAATATGATTTTTATATTTAGGTTAAATCAATCATAGTACATTCACACATATTCTTGTAAAAACAACACCAATGACTTGGATGTTTAACTCAATTAATAGAAATTGAGTTAAAATTACTCTTATCGAGTTTATATCGATGACTTGAGAATTTATTAATGGAGTGATTATGTGTATAAAAATTATATCCACAAAAAGGGGAGTAAAAATTACTACATAAGAAAATAAATATTGATTTCACACAAAATCTTTGAGTAAAGTAATCAATGAAGTATGTATAGAGCCCAATGAGTGGAAATGGAAATTTGAAATTCCCATACTGATTTGGTATCTTACGAAACATAAAACCCATGAAAGAAGTATTATAAAATTAATATGTAAATACCCATAAATTAAATTATATTAAAAAAATAATACAATCATGGGCAGTACATACACCACACATAAGGAAATAGTGGCAATATAGCATGAATCTCATAGGAATAAAAAGTGAGCTGAAAACCCCTTACCATGTTATAATCAATCAATTCATTTGACCAAAAGTTAATAACCACAAAATTAATCACATAATACCATGAATATAAATAGAATAATGATAATATATATAAAAGGTAAGTACACAATACACCGCATTCAATAAATAATTGGCGAACAATTGAAATCTCACGGGAATAAAAGTGAGATAAGAAACCCCTTACCTTGTACTTTTACTTGGTCGAGGGTACATTAACCTCCTGTATAATTGTTATATCAATGTTATTAAATTATTAAATAACTATATACCTAAATATGATATCATAGATGATCCTCCAATATTTCTTTGTTAATAATATTTCAGTATTATCATCGTTTCGGGTGTTGACTGATTTGTTTTCCGTTATATGATCGGTTACATAAGCCATGTTTTTTAGGAAAAGGATGTATTTTATTCATGTAAAGAATGATTTTAAGTTCTTAGTAATTATTTCTAAACATAAAATAAAAATTATTCTTTAATGATTATGATGGGGAATGAATCTCATCGTGTTCATGGAGACGGTAATCCGTACGTACGCACTAGCGACAATATCATTATATTAATAGTGAAATCTTATGTAATTGGATGGTGTGTCATATATACAGAATAATTAACATGTTATAATTGTAATTTACATTAGCTATAATCATTGTTATACCCATCCAAATAATGAAGTGTTTGAATAACAAACTACACCATGATGTGGAGAGAGTAAGTTGTGCGTACGCACGTATGGTGACTTTGTCATTCATATGATGGATAGAATAATGAATATGGTTGTACCATTTTTATAATAAAATCAAATTATATTGAATATACAAGAGTTTTTATTTTATAATGGAAACAACAAATAAAGAGGAAGTGGAAGAAGAAAAGAACTTGAAAGAGGTGATGAAATATTTACCTTTTCTTCGGGTTCTTCCTTTTGATTTGATCAAAAGGGATCCTTAGGTTAGATCTATGACCAAAGGATGGCATATATTATGATAGGAGGAATTTTGGGAGGATATGTGGTCAAGTTTTGGCTGATTAAAATGGCTTTTGAGGTGTAAAATTAAGATAAGGGGAAGTACCCTTTTATAAGAGAGGTGAGGGTCACATTAGGAAAAGATTGGAATATTATTTTATAATAAAATATTTTTCAATTTATAATGGATACAAAATGATTTATTTAGAGTATAATGTAGGGATGGGTCGAAAATCTATCAACCGATAGGTTTTATATAGGTTTATTTTACCATATTAACCTTATCTTTTATATTTAAGTCTTAGTAAAATAGTTTGACATTTACCATGTCTCTTTGTATTTTTATATTATATGGTTAATAAACTTACTATAACAAGAAAAAAACACCAAGTTATTTGTTATCAATATATATAACCATATATATGTCCTTTGGATGAACCTTATATTTTTAGTAATATTATATAATTTAATAATATAATATTTTTTTTAAAAACTCATTTATGTCAATTTTGACAGTATTTAGTATTTGGTTTTTTTGAAAGTCATCACAAATTGATTACTTAGAACCAAAAACATTTAATAAACCCTAACATGTCATATTGATCTATAAAATTCGTGTATGTCATAAAAACTTTCAAATTATATTTATTTTAATATTTATAATACCATTTATTTGATTCATTCATTAATAAGGTAATTACTGCATCATCATTGTGTCATAAATAAATTTAATTATTTAATGTCTCAAAATTATAAATAAAATAAATTTATTTAGGAAATATTTTTATATTTGTAATGAGTATTTATATTCAAAATTATAACTTATATAACCCCATTAAAAAATTTGTTTTACTAAAAGATATATGTTTATGTTAATTTTGTCTTTACTTTAAATTAATTAATATAAAGTGTCATTATTACTCGCAAGTGGCTCCATGGGGTCCCAAAATGGACCCAAGGATGCCCATGGTCAGAAATTTATCCACCAAGAGGAATAGGACACATGTTATGGGAATTTAATATTATTATAATATTATTTTTACCCTTATTTACCAGATTTACCTTTTCACCAGGGTAAATAAAATATTTACGAAAGTAATTATTCATAATGTCTAAAACTAAAATATTCCAATTTACACAATATTGACCTCCTGATTCAAAATATAGAATATAATTTTCCAAATTCAAAACACAGAAGTGGCATAAATTAATTTAAAATTAATTCCAATTGTCAAAACAAAAAAGCGTGTTTTTAAGAAATAATAAGTATAAAAACATTGACACTTGTTTATGTCCAGTTTAAATGTGAAATTTCATAAAATGGCCTATATTTTATTAAATGATAAAAATATCATCTAATTATACTTAAAAACCATTCAAATACATAATTTAACACTATAAATTATTTTAATAAAAAAATCTATTTTCAATTAATATTTTGTATTTTTCAGAATTCATCAATATAGTTATCAGAAAAGTACCAAATATTTATCCAATATAAATTTTTATGTCTCTATTATAAAGAATAATTTAATTTCATTAAATTTTATATATAAAAGTGTCAAATATTGGTATTAAAAAGGGGGTTTATATTAAAAGGTGTAAAATTGCATTTTTTGAAAAATACTTATTTTATTTGGAAAAATAAATTTCTTATTGTATTATGTCTAAGAAACACATAATATGGATTCTAAAATCATATGGAATATATAAAATTCAAAATTTAGTTAATACTATTTATAACTAATTTTTTAATGGTATGTTTTGTATATTGTGGTGCGCTCGAACTCGGTGTTCCGTGTAGCGCAAACTATTGAATTACTTTAAAGAAAATAACTTACTATGAACTCTTAGGGAGTTACAAAGGTGGGGAGAATATAAGACCTAAAAATTATAAAAAAAATAAAATTTTACACAATAGAGTATGTGAAACACAACACATGGATTAAAATAAAATATAACACCCCATACATTAAAATATATTTAATTTATAACAATTTTAATTTCATTAATATCTTAGAATTACTCAAAACAACTATTTTCTCTTACAGCTTGTATTACACACAAGACAAAGTTTTATCGAAATGAAACTTACTATAAATATTACTATTTAATATAATATTTATTACCTAGACACAAAATTAGAGTGTATGAACAGTATTAAATAACTTAGGAAAATATATAGTTTGTAATGGTTTATTAATTATCTATTGATTAAAAATAATATATAAATCATTTAAAATAAAAATAAATGTTTTCTTAAAAACTTTATTTTTTATAAAAGGTGGTTTAATCCTGATTTGAGAACATAATTTGAAATCAATTTTTACTAATATAATTTTTTTTGGAAAAATAAACTTTTTTTAAATCATAATATTTAAATTCTCTTTGGGTTAATTTTTTGTTTTTTTCAAAAATATTTCATTTTTTGATGTATAGTCAAAATACTAAATTATAATTGAAACATTCCTCTTCATTTAAAATATTTATAAAGTTAAATTATATTTTGAATTGGTTTTAAAGTAAAATTAGTTAAATTATATATGAATTAATAAAATTTAGGTAATTGGAATCATTTTTATTTTTAATTTGGATATAAAAACATTATAAACTTCTGAACATTTTCTCCTAAAAACTCACTTTCTCGACACATTTGTGCGATAACTTTTAATTTAAAATTTTCTAGTTATATGAATTTAATGTGTAAAAATGGATTCTAAATTTGTAATCAATACACATTATAATTTATAAAATAGTTATCTTGATTTTTTAACCAAATGAATATTAAAAATAGTTAAAATTAATTATCGCGATTAGGGTAAAAATATGTTTACTTATGGATTAATGAAAATGATAAGAGTAAAAATGACCTAAAATATTATAATAATTTTATTTAATGACCTTTTTTCAATCTTTTATAAAATATTCTATAAAATATGGAAATTCCTTGCCACTTTCCATTAAATATGACCCATATAATATGTTAACTATGGAAAATGAAAAAAAATAATTTTATTACAATTAATTTCTATAAAGATTTAGGATAGGTAAAAAAGTATATTTAGTTATAAGTATTATTCTAAAATGTAAATTATTTTTTTATCATGATAATATATTTTAATTTTTTTAGCTTAAATAACTACTTCAAATGCTTAAGAAATGTCAACACACTAATTATTTAGTTAATAAATAACTCAAATAAATGGTACTAAAAATATTAAAAGCTAGTTAAATTGGGTGATTTATTGGGTTACATTAATTTTTTAGAATAATATATCATATTAAATAGTTTTTAAAATAATATATTAAAATTCAATTATTTTATTGATTTTTTAAAATTAATATTAAATGAATAATTTCTAAATTGACAATAATTTTATTTGATAATAAATGATATTTTATTAAATGATTTAAACTAAATAAAAACCATATCTTATGCCAAATGATTTTTAAATTTTAATAAACATCCATTATTTCCCATTAATGGAACAATTTTTCTTTTATAATGAACTTATTGACCCTTAAATAGTAAAAACTCGTTTTGTGTAGTTATGGTTAAAGCGGTTTTTTTACTTATTACAAGTGTTTGTGTTGAAAATAATTTTCAACACCCAAAGTATTTTTATTTTATAAATTATATATCATGTTTATAATCAATGTGTATAAATTTTATAATAATTCTCAGTTTAATATATTCTTAAATGATAAAATACCTTGTTTAGAAAAGAAGTTATCATAGTGAAAACTCAAAATGGAAAAAAATTGGGAACCATAGAAGTTAAGGAACCAAATGTTTAAAACCTATGTCTTATTCTATTATCGAGGGTTTTATAGAACATATAAGCCCTAAAACCCATTTATTATCCATTTTTTATTCACTTGATATTGGATTAACCTCCGAGTAGAAAATACTTTTGGGTATTTACAAGAATGTCACACCTCCTAAACTATAAAAGAGAACTCGCTCCCATCACTAATTCAAACCTATAAAGACATTTTGATTATCAAAAACATACCAAATAACTTCAAAGATTATCCAATACCATATAATAAATCATATTTTGGGCATAAATCCAACTTAAAAAGGCTTTAGTGCAAAACATAAGAGGACACACAAAGAAGAGGTATTGTTCTTCACTGAGCGTCATTATTTTACTTCTTTCAGCACCTCCTTAAATTTTTATTGAACCATTATAATATATTAAACTAAGTATATTCCATATTCTATAATTTTTTTATAATAATTTCATGACCTAAAATCATCACTGCTTCCATAAAATGGGTTACAAAATCATCGTTTGTTTGTACGGTGAATTACCACCTCACAAACCAATGTCGATCATTTTCCCATTTCCACCTATCAAGGTTGGGTATAATGATGGATATAAATAATATATATTATTCTTATATAGTATTTAAACATATTTAGTCACTATATCACATATATATATATATATATCTTTTTAACTTCCATTTCATAGGAGATACGATAATGTCGCTTGTGTGTACAAAGGACTACCGCCTCACAAAAATTGTGTGATTCGTCTTCCACTAACGCTTCACATGGAAGTGATAAAGATAAATTTAATGATCATATGTGATATACATGACATAATTATGACATTAATGAAATATTAATAATTCTTTAAAGATAATATATGTCATTTTATTTCTTTAAATTTCACTTAGGTAAATATTATAACATCATTTGGGTACGTGTGGACTATCGCCTCCACGAAGGGATGTGACTCTCTTTTCATCACCACACCACAAATATGATATATATATATATATAAGTATATAACAAGGTATATTTAATATTATGATAATTTTTTAAAGGAAAAATACTACTTACCTACTTTCAATAATTATCCTTGAAAAATGGAAATGTTACTCATGCGTACATACAAGTTGTCTTCTCAATGATCATAATGTACCTAATTTTTCATAAAAATCATTCATGATTGGTGTTAAAAGTAAAATTGATGTAAAAATAAGAGAAATATTCCATTTTTATTATTATGGAGATGATATAACTATATAATATATTCAATAATTAGATCGTTCATGACAAAACAAGTATGATAAAATAAAGCAATTAACACCTGAAACAAAAAAAAGATAAAAGATTATTAAGAAATAGTTTATAATACATTTTTTAAGGATAATATATGATATTAAAAATGTTAATATTGTTATATAATAAGTTAATAACATGTTTAACACAAATATACATGACGTTAAATAATTTTCAACCAAAAGGGAGTGTAAGGTAAGGGATTTCTTAACTCAATTTTTATTTATTGGGTTCAAATTATACCTCATTGATTAAATTATTATACGATTATGTTAATAGTGAATTTTTATTAAATTATGTATTATTTAAACATATTTTATGTTCATTTAATGTTGAAATAAATAATATATTCATTTACTAATTCACGCTTAAATGTTATGTTCATTTTCAAGGTTTATTTCACAATCTCATTCTAATCAAGAATGATTATTCTTGAATATAAGTTAAAAAAATATTAAAAAATTCACCAATAAATAAATTTTATTTTATTATAATATATTTATTCATGATATTTAAATAAATAGTACCATTTTATCATTATTTGGTACTTAAAATGTTTTATAAAATGTTTTTAAGAAAATCTGACTTAATTTCCCTTATTGATCAGAAATATATTTTCTTCCAAAACCATGTTTTTTAAAAATATATTAAATTATTTTTTAAAAAATTAACAAATATTTGTAAAATATTTTATTACCCAGTTTTTCTATTTATAAAAAAATCCAAGGAATCTTATATTGTTTTCAAAATAATGTCTATTTGTATTTTATCAAAAATGTTAACAGAATATTCTTATTCGTTTTATAAAGAAGAACTTTACTAACCTTTTTAATCATGAAAATGGAATGTTCTTTTTATCTTTTACAGTATGTATGGATTTACCCATCATTATTACCATTGTTTATTTGAAACCTCCTTCCCAATTTTTCAAGTATCGAATTAAAATTAAATTATTTTAAAAGTGATTTTCGAAGAAAGGAATTTTCAAAAAGTTTTCCAAAATGAAAAGGATATTTTCCTCTTAAATTTTTTTAAATAAATTTTTATTGTCTTTAGATTAATCAATGAACAATATCATTTATTCTTACACTAAAGGGTATATGTTTTATTGATATCATAATTATTCTTCCTTATGATTGTTTAAGATCATTTCAACCAAGGAATGTATTGATATTCACTTTCCCAATTCATTCTTATATTCATTAACTTTCCCTTGAATTATTCAATTTTCATTAGAAATTAAATTTCTCTTAAATATCTATATTATTTGTTGTGGATATTTTTATTACTTTAACTATATCTCATTTTCTATACCGTGTTTTACATTGAAAGATATTTGCCTAAATGGGGAAATATTTATAAATCTATACTCTTTACTCAATACAGATACTTTATGAATAATAACATTGTTTATGAATTAAATATATTATTATAAATGCTTTGTAGATTAAATACATGGGTTGGGGACAAGTCAATGAAATCCCCTTAATGCATCGGTAGTCTCGTGAGACAAATTTAGTTGGATAAACCCTATAAAATTATAACTAGTAGTTTTAAAGTATCTTGTGAAAGGTCTTGATATTAGAGATATAGTTGGCCAATCCAAATCAGTCAATACCCTTTATGTTATAAACTATCTTGTGAAATTTCTTGATGGTAAATGTATCATGTTCCTGGGATACATCACATCCATTTATTAATCATTTCCTTCATTTATTATTCAATTGTTCCTGTACGTGATATGTTCTTTATGATATTAACTATGGATGTATTTCATTCTCAGCTAATTAATAAATTTGAATGTATTATCAATTATTTAACTTTCCATAATTATTGTTCCTTATCTTTACATGATAACCAAGTTGCATTAATTTCTTAAGGGTTCAGTAATTTACCTTTCCATGTTAATTATACTTATTAATCCATGATAACTTATGTTGTACTTAATCATTACTGATAATTTGATCCCACTCATATTTTTTTTCTCTTCCTCTAGAATTCCATCAAATATACTATTACTGATATGAATGGATATTCTAGATGGAAAATTTTAAAACATTTATGTTGTGATTTTTCAATTAAAATGTTATTTAAGTCTCAAATATCTATCTAGTTATCCAAGACTGATAAATAATTTGGTTCCTTAGGATATGATTCCTTGTATCTTATACTAATCTAATAAAGTAGGAAATGGTTATGGGCTACTACATTTAGGGTCTCTACAATTGGTTTCATCGAAATTTCAGTAGAAACCATAGGAATTTGATTTATAAAAACATAGATTAAGGATCATAAACCTATGACATACTTTGAGGATATTTATAGAAGAACATACTAATGTTTTGGTAATGTAGAAGTTATGCTTGTTTTCCTTGGAATATATCCCTTCATAGGTACTAAAAGTTGATGTGGTTCTAGAATAGATGTAATTGGGGAAAATAAATCTAAAATGTTTGTTTTGGGATTGACCCAATTGTCACCTAGTGTATGAAAGTAAGCCATATTATGCACCTGGATTGACACTCCTGGGGAAAATTCTTAGGGTAATTCACATTTCCTTTACAAAACATTATGAATAATTTAAATAGATAATGGCATTGAATGATTTAGGTTAAAACTTAGACCTAGGAAGGACCTATGTTGAAATAAAATGGATGAAATACTTTTGTATTTTGATTTAGGAATTAATTTATAGAAATATTTTTACCAATGGTATTTTGGTATAAGAATCATGAAATGTATAAGAATTATTTTAAATTTTAAAATCATATATATATTTATTAGATTAAGAGTTATGGATACCATTATGGGTTAATGAGTTTAATATTGATCATATATTCAATGTCTTAAACACTTCTTTTAATGTTTTATTTTATTAGAGCTTACCAAGATTAAGGTTATTTTCGGAGAAATTTATAACAAGAAATTTGTTTTTGAAAACAATCCTTGGAATAATGCCTTTTCATTTTTATAAACATAAGCTTAAACGTATTGATAACCTTTAGGGTTCTTAAAAAAATAAAAAATTTAGAATAATTGAAAAAAATGAGTTGTATTAAAAACCTTAGTAAAAAGGTTATTTAATCAATAATTGTATTTCAATAATGTCCATCATATTGTATTGGGTACATTTTAGGAATCATATTAACATGGTTTTAGAAAAATATAAAACTGTATATTGGGTGAAAACCTGTCGCATCTAGAATGGTTATGGATCTTAAACCCATAACTAAAAGATAATAAGGGTTTCATGCATAACATTATCTTATATGATGTCCCAGTTAATATGTTATTGTTTTTAGTTAAAATATTTGAAAAATAAATATTAATGTTAAACCAGTGGTGTTATATTTTGGGTTTGGAGATTAATTTATTATATTTTTTGAGATTTAATAACAATTATAGTTTATAAAATAGTTATACATGGGCATAAATACTAGTTTTATGGATATTATTATCAATTAAAAGTGAATTTTAGTGAATCAAGCTTAAAAAAATAAAATTTGGATGTTAATCTCTTAGTGTAAAAGAAGAATTGAAAATTGACCTAAGAACAACCAATGTAAGAAATTGTAATTATAAAATAGAAAAATATAGAGTAATTATATTTCCTTATATTCATAGATAGTAAACTAATTCCTCACCCTTATGAAAATGAACTCGAAACAAAAATGTTATCCAATTACATTCATATCCAATTAATCATATGGTATTTTAAATATTCTAATATTTTGGGTTTATTGACCTTAAATTTCAATTTACTATTCATTTTCTTGTGATGAATGATATCAATAACTCTATATAATTATTTATGTTATTTCTCCATTTCAATGCTTCACTTTCCATCAATGTTCTCCTACTCAGTAACCTAGTTATGTGTCCTTATATATGACTATTATACTTCCCTTTCTCTCTTATTAAGAGGATGTTTAATTAAAAATGTTATGATGTGGGTTTTTAAAAAAAGTAATTTTCAAATATCAGACCCTGGATTACTAAGATCAAGTTTAAACTTTGATGATGAAATTTATTTATGGTGGGAGAATGAAGTCCCCCTAAATTCTAAAAGAATAACATTTTCTTCAGTGGCATATGTGACACGTAACATGTAAATTAGATTATAATATAACACCCCAAGACTTTAAAATATATTTATTTTATAATAATTTTAATTTCTTTGATAATTTACAATACACGCAACAATTATTTTCTTTGATAGTTTGTGTTACATGCAAGACCGAGTTTTATCAAATAATAATATATTATTAATATTATTATCAATATAATAATTATAACCCAGTTATTAAGTTAGAGGGTATGAATATGATTAACTATATTATGAAAATATATATTTTATACATTTTTATTAATTATATAATTTTTATAAATAAAATAAGAATCATTTAAAAGAAAAATAAATGTTTTCATAAAAACAGTTTTTTATCTAAAAGGGGGTTTAGTCGCACTTTGCACACATAATTAAAAATTAATTTATACCAATTATATACTTTTTATTTGAAAAAAGTATCTTGATTTTTGAAATATTAAAATCTTAATTATCATAAGGTGATTTTTTGAATTTTTCCAAAATATTTCATTTTTTGATGAATAGTGAAAAATTCAAAATTTTAACTGAAAATGCCTCTTAATTTGAATTATTTATAATTTAAAATTATATTTTCAGTTGGTTTTATTAAAAAATTAGCCAAATTATATATCAAGGAAACATATTTAATTCATTTTAATCATTTTAACATTCAATGTTTTTAAAAAAAATTGAATACTTTTGAACATTTTCTCTTTAAAAGCCAGTTTTCTCTACACGTCACCATGATTAATTTTAAATTACAATTTTCTACTAATGTGAATTTAATTTTAAAATGGATTTAATATTTTTATTCAAAAATAATTATAATATTTATAATAAGTTCAAGTTAATTTTTTTTAAATTAATAGTTAAAAATTTAAAAACTAATTATTGCGGTTAAGGTAAAAATGTGTCTACTAGGGGTTAAAAAAGAATTATAAGAGTTAAAATGACATGAAATATTTTCTTAATTTTATTTAATAATTTTATTTCAATATTTTACATAAAATTATATGAAATATGAAAATTCATTTCCACTTTCAATTGAATATGACTCATATAATTAGTTAAGTAAAGAAAAGGACACAAACGACACTTTTCTTACTTTTAATATTTATAAAGATTCGAGATTGGGTAAAAACAATAAAAAATTGTTTATAAGTATTATTTTGATGATAAATTATTTTTTTATAATGATGATTTATTTTAATTTTTTGTAAAAGATATAATTACTTTAAATGAATAAAAAAATTCAATGTAGTGATTATTGATTTAATAATTTACTAAAATAAACAGTACTAAAAATATTAAAAGAAAAGTAAATTGAGTGATTTATTGTGTTAAATTAATTAATTAGATGAGTATGTCATATTTAACCAGTGTGAACATAATATATTTTAATTCCATCATTTTATTGATATTATTAAATTCATATTAAATGATTAATGCCAAAATTGAAAATAATTTTATTTTATAATAAATAATATTTTATTAAATGATCTAAAATGAATAAAATATATATTTTATTAAAGTATTGAGGTGCAAAGGCCTCTATATTAAATGAAAACAGAAAACAGGAGAGGAGCACCAAAGAACCACAAAAAATACAGATATCCAAAACCAGGGTCCTTAACCCAAACAAGCGCCGCATACTGATTAAGGGAGTCCCGCCTGAGGAAAAATACAGTCCTTGCTATCCGGTTGGAAGCTCCGTGAGCAGTACTCCTTCTCAAGTAGGTATAAAATATATATATATATATATATATATATATATATATTACAAGTTTTTTTTAATTTTAATAAATATCAAATATTTTCCATTCATGGACAAATTTTTTCTTTTATAATGAATATATTAACCACTAAATAGTAAAAACTCTATTAGCGTAGTTCAGCTTAAAGCGGTGTTTTTGTGTGTTACATGCGATTTTGTTAAAATTAATTTTCAAAACACAAGGGATTTTTATTTTATAATTTATATATAATATTTATAATAATTTTTTAAAATTTTTATAACAATTATCACTTTATTTTATTCTTTAATGATAAATTATTTAGGTTAGAAAACTAGTAATCGTAGTAAAATCCAAAAAATAGTAAATATAAGGAAACACAGATGTTGATGAAACAAATGTTTAAAACATGTGTTTAAATAAGTGGTTGAGGTGTCTCACGGTTATAAAATCTCTAAAGCCCTTTTATTACTAATTTTTGATCCACTTGAGGTAATGTTGATCTCCCAATAGTGAATACTTTTGGGTATTTAAAAGAATATCACTCCTCCTCAACTATAAAAGGGCACTCACTTCCCTCAAATTTTCACACCTCTAAAGAGATTTATAAAATTTATACACTATCCAAATAACTTCCAAAATTTACTAATCTCATCATAGAAGAATAATTTTTAGAATAAATGCAACCTATAAAAGATTTAGTTCAAACTAATGGAACATACATGAAGAATAGGTAATGTTTTTCAATGAGGATCTTTACAAATTTATCCACCACCTTCAATTGTTATTAAACCATGATGATATAAAGAAATAAATATATTACATATACCTAGATTTTGTTATAATTTTATGATGATATAAAATCATATCCACTTACATAAAATGGGTTATGAAATCGTTATTTATGTGTACGATAGACTACAACCTAACAAACTGATGTTGTTTGTTTTTTCATTTTTAACTCTCAAGGTTGGGTATGATAACGGATATAAAGTATATATAATATATTTATAACATATTAATACATATGGATTCATTATATTGTATATTGATTTTTACCTTACATTACATATGAGATTTGATAACATCTCTCACGTGTACTATTGCCTACCACCTCATGAAGCAATGTGATTCCTCTTTCCTAAAAACATCACATAGAAGATGATAAAGATAAATTTAATGACTATACGGGATATAAATGGAACAATTATTATATTAATAAAATATTTATCATTCTTTAAAGATAATATATATATTTTTCCTTCTTTTCTTTTCAGACACGTAAAGATGATATCATTATTCATGTACATGTGGACTACCACCTTCATGATGAAATGTGACTCTCTATTGATCACCAAAACACAAGGATGATATATATATATAAATATATAATATAGTATATATTATATTATGATAATTTTTTTAAGATAAAATATCACTTACTTCACATAATGGCCATTGTAAAATGGATGTGTTACTCATGCGTACGTACGACATATTGTCTTTATGATCGTAACATACTTTATTTTTCGTAACCATAATTAATTATTGGTTTTAAAAGTAAATTTATATAAAAATATTATTATTATTTCCATATTATTATTATGTATATTATAGAACTATGTAATTTTCATAGGAACCATATCTTTCATGATGAAATACGCAAGATAAAATTAGGAAATTAACACTCGGAACAAAAAAAATAATGAAAGATTAATAATGAATGGGTAATAAAATTTTATATAAGGATCATATATGATATTATAAATATAAATATGGTGATCTATTAATTTAAAATAACACTATATAGGATATTAAATAATGTTCAACCAAAAGGATCATAAGGTAAAGGATTTCTTAACTCAATTTATGTTCATTGGGTTAAACTTCTACTTCATTGATTATGTCATACTAAGATTATGTCTGTAATTAATTTTTATTACCTTTTTCTTTATTTCGAATTTTTTATGATTATTTATATTTGAAACACAAAATCAATTCTTTGATTAATTTTTACTTCAACATTTTGATCGTTTTATGGGTTTATTTCACAATCTTATTCTAATTGAGATTGATTATTCGTGAATACCATTTAAAAGGAATTATTTTACCATTTCCTAATAAACCAATTTTATTTTATCATCCTCTAGTTGTTAATGATATTTTATAGTAATATTACCATTATTCTATTATTTTTCACTCAAAATATTTTTATGAAAACTGACTTCATTTCTATCTTCGGTTCGAAATCTGTTTTCTTCCAAAACCATGTTTTATAAAAATGTTTTAAAAATTTTATATCCTTTCAAAAATGATTTATTATAGACTTTTTGACCACTTTTTTCTCCATAAAAAATATTTTCAAATAAATATTATTTAATTTTAAAAAAATCCATTTTTCTTTTACCAAAAATGTGGAAGGAGTCACCTTATCATTTTTTGAACACTGAACTTTCCTAACTTTTTAAAGAGGAAAATAAATGTTATTTTTAACTTTTATGGATTGTATGAAATTACCCTATATGATTACAATCATTTATTTGAATATTACTTTTCAATATTATGAGGATATCTTTAACATAAAATTAATTTTAAAGTGATTTTTTAAAAAAAGTTTTTTCACGATGTTTTTCAAAATAAAATAGATATTTTACTAAAGAATGATTTTAAACATATTTTTATGATATTTTTATTAATCAATGAAAAATTCCATTTTTTATTACTTAAATAGGTATATTTTTTATTAATATCATCCTTATTATTTCTTAATATTGTTTAATATCATTTTGATCAAGGATAGTATTTAAATTCACTTCCTTGATTCATTATTGTAGACATTAAATTTCCCTTGAATTATTCACTTTCTATTAGAAAATAAATTTCCCTAAAATATAAATCCTATTTAATATGAATAAGTTTATTTATATAACTATATATTATTTCTATATATAGTGTTTTACTTTGAAATTTATTTGATTAACTGATGAAATATTGATAAATATGTATTCATTACTTAGTATATATACTTTATGAAAAGTCATGTCCTTTTTGAATTAAATAGATTATTCAATATATAAGGAATGATTTGGAAATGTAATACATGTGTTGGGGGTAATTTAATGAAATCCATTTCATTCATTAATAGTCTCATGAGACAAAATCAGTTGGCCAAACACTAAGGATTTGTAACTAGTAGTTTTAAACTTTCTTGTCAAAGGTCGGGATAGTAGAGATATAGTTGGCCAAAAAAATTGGTTGGTACCCAGAATGTTTTAAACCATCTTCTGAAGGATATTGAAGATAATTTTATCATATTCTTGGGAAAAATTAAATATTAAAATTAAGTATTACCTTCATTTATAATTTAGTCATTAATATCCAGGACATTTTCTCTATGATATTATCTAGAGATACATTTCATTCCCAAATTATTGATTAAATTGAATGTTTTCTCATTTACATACCTTTGAATATTTATTATTACTTATCTTACCATGATATTAAATTTATTAAAATGGAATGTGTGTACTATTATTCACCTTTCCAAATTGACTATGCTTATTGATTCATAACAACTTCCACTATACTTAACCCTTATTGAGAATTTGATCTCACCCTTATTTGGTTTCCTTTCCCTATAATTTCGTGAAGTTTATTATGAATCGTATGTAGGGATATGCTAGAAGGAATAATGTTATAATCAAAAAAAATATGTTTTAAATTTTTTATTCAAATTTAATTTAACACTCGAGTATGTATCTATTTTATCAATACTACAAAACAATTCTTCATTTAGGATGATATTCTTTATATCTTATGCAAATTTAATAAAGAGAGAACCAACTCTAGCATACTGGGGTCAGGGTCTCTTACAAATTATTATCCAATATAATTGTCTGTTGTGATATCATTATATGATTTTTCAATCATGCATTATGTTTCAATATCATTTTTATTCCCTTATAAATATTTTTAACTCACCCTTTTGTTTATATATTCCCCAAGTTATCCTATAATTTTTAATGAGATGAAATGGATTTAGGATCTCAATACATAGATTAAAATAAAGTTATTTTATTTTAGTTTCACTTTAAGGTTTTATATACCTATTCTTCCAAATACACCCGAACTCTTGATCATTGGGTTATTTTTATTGGATATTTATGTTAAAAATAATATAATTATATGTGTAAAATTCTTGGGTCAATATAGTTAGTATTAGAGAAAGGTCTAGTTATTTATGGGGATTATGACTATAATACTATTGTAACAACCCTAGGGATAACTCTATGTATAAAAAATATCCAGAAATTTTGGGGATGTATATATAAATTGGTTTCTAAATAATTATATCCTTGTTTAGATACTACAGGTGGATGTAGATATTAAACAATTTTACCTAGTGATAAAACCCCTAATAAGTCTGGATTGGGTATTAACTCAATTATCATCTACTACACAACAAAGATTCCTTTATTCCCACTAAGTCCATCACTTCTAAGGGATATTCTTGGAAAAACTCAGAAACCTATTACAAACCACTATAAAATACTTGAATAGATTGTTGTTTAAAAACCCTAATAGAAAAATTACCATTGATACCCTATATTGAAACATAGAGACTATTATATTAGGATATACATGTCATTTTTAAGTTATTACATCTATTTTTATAGTTTAATTATTTATATACTTATTTATATACTTATTAGTTTAAGTATTGTCATTCCTATTTTTAATTTTTTTTTCATAAATGATGGAAAATAAGAGGAATTGATCCTACAAATAATGTCAAGAGGAATATGATGATTTTCCAAACAATATGCCTTACTTGATGGGATCTAAGGTAAGATATATTGGAATTATTCCAAACTAGTTGTCATAAATTACAATTAAAAACAATAATATAGTTGAATTTCTAAATACATCAATGAATATAAGGATAGTTTATCATAGAATTTCATGTTTTAAATATGATAATGGAAAGAGGATTTTGTTTTTTATGACTTAAAATTTAGGAAGAGGCACTAAGGAAAATTTCTTAAAGGAAATGTAATATTATTTATGTGTATAAAATGATGGGACAGAAAAGATAATTTCTATTGAAAAATGAAGAGTTCTATTAACATAATTGGGGGTAAAAAAGTTCAACCTAATCATAGTTAAATGTTAGAAAAGTGGGAAACATGGGAATTATCTAAGTCAATTCCCTAATCCAAGGCATAATAAGTATGTTAATCATTTTTAATCTCTAAATAAAGTTAAATTATAAGGTACTACACTGTAATAAATATTGATATGAATAATGATAATAAAGTAACACTTATCCACTATTACAAAGTTATGTATATCTTGTTATATTTCAATTCATACTGATTTATTATATCTTGGGAGTTTTAAATTCTCATCGAGTCATCATCCAAAATGATTTTATATAATTGGTTAAAAAAATTATGATTTTTATATTACATGTTGAATTTTATAGGAATTAGCATATTGAAAATATTATTATTCTCCCTTTAATATAATTTGATGTTGTGTTGGGCATGGATATGCTATACTTATATAAAGAAAACATCAATTGTCAGTAGAGGGAGATCAATATTCACATCCCGAGTCATCTTCTAATTCCATACATGTGTAAGGAGAAAGATGAATATCCTTTTAAATATTCTTCTCAATCATGGATATTATTTACATATAATCAAGAAAATATAGCTCAATTGATTGAGTCAAGGGAAAGAATTATACTTGAATACAAGACCATTGTAAGAGGCTATACAAATTTATTCCCTCTATATTTCTTTAGTCTTCTTCCAAACAAATATATTGATTTATCAATTGAACATTTACTTGGATATCTACCTGTATCAAATAATCCTTATAGAATGTCTACCTTTTAGTTAGAATAACTGAATATACATTCAAAAGAGAATCTATAAAAGGGTTTTATATGGAAGAGTGCTTTACCATGGAGTGCATTGGTTATATTCATCAATAATAAGTATGGGTTAATGTACCTATGTATTTATTATCACTAACTCAACGAATTCATAATAAAACAAAGTATCTCCTTATAATAATTGATGAATTATTCAATCAACTACATGGGCCTAGTAACTCTATAAGGTGCACCTTTGGATAGGATATCACCAATTAATGTTGAAGATGGAAGATATTCCAATTACTACCTTTCTAACATGGTATGAACACTATGACTTCACAGTGATTCCCATTGGACTCACTAGTTCTCCAGAAATATTCATATACATTACGAATAGAGTCTTTAGAGAATATATCGAAAAAAATTGGTTGTATTTATAGATGAACTCTAATATAATCCAAAATCAAGGAGGGGAATGAATATCATTTGAATATTATGATAAATAATTTTCAAAAAAGAGAATTTATATACAAAGTATGATAAATGTGAGTTCTATATGGAGAAATTATAATTCATGAAGAATATTATCTCTAATTGAGTGATATATATAGACCCTTCTAAGACAATGGTTATTAAGGAATGGCCAAGACAAGCATTTGTAATAAAGACCATAGTATCCTTATGTTATTTGGGTATTACTGATGGTTTGTGAGAAACATATTTTGATTCCCAAACCTATAAACCAAGATGACTCAGAAGGAAGTAATGTTTTTATACTAATAAATGTGAATAGAGGTTTAGAGAATTGAAAAAAAAAAGTCTTATCACTACAACAATACTTACACTACCCTCAAGTTTGGAACTATTTATGGTATGCAGTGATGATTCAGGGAAGGTATTGGTTTGTGTACTAATTAAAAATGATAAACTAATAGTATATACATGAATGAATTTTAAATTTCATGAGTATAACTATTCAACACATGAACTGGATTTGGTTGTAGTGATCTTCACATTGATGATTTTTAATCATTATCTCTATAGTGATAAGTGGGAAATATATATGAATCATAAGAGGATCAAATATATATTCACATAGGAGGAGCTTAATATGTACCAACAATGATGGTTAGATCTGATCAAGGATTATGACTTCTCTATCCATTACCATATTCAGAAATAAAATAAAGTTATAGATTATCTATGTATAAGGATCATGTGACCTTATTAATGATGTTAATTCAGTGGGATATGATCATCATATACATTTTATGGGTGGAAATGGTAAACATAGTGGAAGGAAAATAAATATTACATTCTTAAATGATTGTTAAGTTACCCCATATAGATAATATAAAGGATCCTCAAAGATATGATGTGGAAATATTGGAGAAGTTGGAAGCTAAAAGAAATGGTAAATCATCATAGTTAAAATTTAATGAAAAATAAATTTTAATATTGGGGTCATGAATATGTGTACCATAAAATCTTGAGATAAAGAAGGAGTTCTTGAATGATAAAAATAATTTGACCTTCTCCAACTGCCCAAGGATCACAAATATTTATTAGGATCTACAAGAGAATTATTGGTGGGAAAATAGGAAGAAAGATGTCACCTAATATGAATCAATGTGTTTGGTATGTCAAATAGTGATGGCATAAAGTCAAAATTCCATGGGGATAATGAAACCATAACCCATGCCTGCATAGAAATTAAAAAACATCTATATGGAATTTCTCACATGTCTTTTAAAGACGTCTATATGAAATAATTCCATATGGGGTGTAGTGGATAATATTATAAATACTATTTAATTTCATTTCAATCTTTGAGGACCTACCACATAATAAAATTGTGTGGATATACATTAGAGAAGTGGTGAAATTATATAAAACACCACAATCAATAATATCTGATTGAGATCCAAGGTTTACCTCTATGTTTTGAAAGAGTCTCCAATATGATCTAAACTCTAATTTGAACTTTAGAATGTATTATCAACAACAAACTGATGGCCAATCCATATAGACTATCTAGACACTTGAATACATGTGGAGATCTTTCTCAATTTACATAAAATGAGGATGAGTTCAACATCTTTATCTGGTAGAGATATTGTAAAATAATAACTTTTATTTAATAATCCAAAATGGATCCATATGAATCCCCTTATGGGTAGGTATGGAGAACACCTTCTTTTTGGGATTAATTTGGTGAATTTAAGCTTCTATAAATTGAAATGGTTGAAGAAATAGTTGAAAAATTCAATATAATGGATCAACACATCCGGACTGCTCAAAATCAATATAAAATTTTTGTCGACAATCATTGATGAGACCTAATGTTTTAGGTTTTTTATAAATTATTCCACATCATATATCCATATAAAAGAGTCATGATATTTTGTAAGATGGTAAATATTAGTCTTAAGTACATCATCTCTTCTTAGATTCCAAACCGCATCGTATTTGTGTCTTACAGACTATCATTCCAACAAACCATGTATTATTTACGTGATAGATATCACATATACCTCTTAAGTAATTACATACCACATTCCTAACATTTATTTTATTTATAGGTGGTATAGCAAGAAAATAATCTCTCTTGTGAGGAAATACTGGCGAAAGGCATGGAATATAGAGTCAAAGTTCTATGCAATAAGAAAACTCACCTAGTAAAAGTAATAAGGAATAACCATAAGTATGATGATATTATATGTAACTAGAGGAAGAAAATAAGTGAAAGTTTCATTTCCTTTTTTTCACCTTAGTAAGAAAAATAAAATTTCGATGGTAAAATTTCTTAAGGGGGAAGAATTTGAAAATCCAAAATTTTATTAATGACATTTTCATTCCAATTATATAGTTCTATAATATTTATTATTATGGTATTATATAATTCACATGAACCACATGATAAATCCAATAAAATTTTATTATATGAATTTTAACATTACATTGAGAGAATAACCATGGCTATGACTGAAAATTCCATTTTTTGTTTTTTAAAAATATTCTTTTAGTTTTAGCGGTAACCACAACAGGATCCAAAATAAATAAAAAATAGATATAAAATTTAAATAAAAATTCTCCAAAATTGAACCTGAGACCTCGATATGGGGGACACTCACATCATCTAAGGACACATAGAATGTGTTCACCATTATAGCATCAATACAAAAACACCATTGGCCTCCCATTACCACCAGCACCAATCATAGGAGAAATTAAAATGAAAAAAAACCTTCAACCATCAAAACCATCGTCGATGAAAAAAATATATTTTTTCATGTCACATATAAGGAACTCCATATTTTCCACCATAAAATATCAAACTATAACAATACAAACATCACTGATTAACACCAAAAAAAATCTTTAAAAACTGAAAGAAGCATCTTCAATGACGTTGTCGTTTCTACAACTAAAAATAACCACACTCTTGAACCACGTTTCATAAATGAATAATAATTTTAGTAATGAATAATTAATATTTATAATTAATATATATATATATATAACCTTGAGAAAAAATTTAATTCAATGAATAATTAATAGAATACGAGGTATTTTTATAAATTAGAGAACCCATATGATCATTATAAATCAAAGCATTAGATTATTAATTTGGTTTTTGAGAATAGTAACATAATCATTAGAATGGTAAAATATCCTAAGAAACTATAAAATAATATTTAGATAACTTATAAAATGAAAATATGGTATATATATCATGGTAAAATTAAATAAAT
The DNA here is from genome assembly GCA_963277665.1 of Viscum album. NCBI lineage: Eukaryota > Viridiplantae > Streptophyta > Magnoliopsida > Santalales > Viscaceae > Viscum > Viscum album. The sequence goes on from OY728142.1 coordinate 1,415,822,655, forward strand.
GTTTTAAAAATGATAGAATAAGAGTTCATATTTTTATAAAGAAAGTATATTTTATTTTTATTTTTATAACAAATTTAATTATTTAAAATAAATTTTATTTTTATAAAATGGGTTTCTAAAATAATATTACTTTTTATTATAATGATAATATAATTTTATGAGACCATAATTAATTTTTTAGTGTGTTGTAAAATTGATCATAATATTAAAATTGGTATTTTCGTATAAATATGATTTTTAATTAAAAATTAAATTTCTCATATTTAAAAAATTATATTTATAAAATATAATTAATTTTTTGAATCATCATGTCAAAAAAATTATTTGGTTGAAATTTTTATATTTTTAAAAAATAGTTGAATTTTTTTATGAATAGTGAAATACGATAAAATAATGTTTTTAACATTATATGTTCAATAAAATATTAATTGAATAAGGGTTGATGTAATAACTCATTATTTCAAAATCATATTCATTATTTACTATATATATTCATAATATTAGTCAATATTCGTAGTCTTTATCCAAAATGATAAACTAACGAATATGTTATTCAAAAACACACATCTCCTTCCCTTAAAAATACCACCCCACAATACCCCTTCACCTAACACATTATAATCCTTTGAGATTTCCAAATTCATGAAAAAATCTCCCATAACTTCTCTCCTCATGTCCCTAGAATCATTTTTCTTAAAAAAACAACTACCAATGTGCCTTAAATTTTATTTCAAGAGATGATATTCAAGAGGTAACGTCCTTAAATGTTCTCTTTTAAATGGTTTTCTTCTTCTAACTTATCCTTGGATCCATCATTCAACATGAAATAATTACTCCAATATTATAAATATACTACAAATTTTATTTTTTAATGTTATATAAATATTCTACCCTCCCTTAATTTGTTTCTTAAATGAAAACATTTCTCACAATATGGTTGTTTTACCACATCCATGAACAACACACTTCATTTTTATATAGCATAATAAAGACCAGTAATAAAAATATTTTTATGGTAAAATATTATGATAATAAGTGTAATATATCTTATTTCATTATCCTTAATGCTTTAATGATCATTTAGTTAAATATAATCAATCTAGTTTGTGACGGTAGATAAATCTACCGAAGTGAACTAACTCTATAATGGTAACATTTTTATTAAATTAATCATCCCAATTTCAAAACACATATGTATATTTATATCCATATATTATTTTATAAGGATTTAAATATTTTTTCCATTTCACTTATAATTTATTTTCTAATTTTAAAGTTAAGAAAATAATTATCCACAAGTGATCTAACCTTAAAACTATTAAACAAACACCCTTGATACGATGAAGTTAAAAATTATATCTCATTGAAATAGTTTTAAGAGAACATGATATATTTAAATTAAATAAAAAATAGAAAAGGTTCTAAATTAATTATTTAAGGAATCTAATTTTATTATTAAGGATTTTAAGTAGAGGTGAAGAACTATTCTAGAAACTAAGGTAAGGGATCTCTCTAAACCATCCTACTTTATTCATGGTTATGATTTCTATATATTAACTAAATTTCTCACTGTATTATTATTATTTACTTATTTTTTATTTCATATATATTTCACACATATTTATATCTAGATTTGTTCTTATTTCCATGATATGGATAAACGTCTTTTAAAGGTTCCTTTATTAATTAATTTTTTTAGGGAAGCTGATTAAAGGGAACTCCTCTATTTTCTTTACATTATTTCAAATACCAATAAATGAAATGTTTTAACCATACATAGTTTCTAAAAAATTAATTTTATTATGTAAAACTAGTTTATTCTATTTCTATTTTTATGAAAATCATTATTCCCTTACCCACTTTAATGACCCTATACCCTTTTTCTAATAACCACTCTTAAAAGGAATAAATCCAAAATTATTTCTCCACTATGTTCTATGTATTAAATTTACATGGACTTCCTTTTATGAAATATAATTCATTATTTACCTACGTGCATCATATAATTATTTAATCCCTTATTTATGGTAATCTATTATGATATGTAAATTAGTTATGCTATAAGACATGATTATTCAACTAATTTCCTTCTATGGATTATTCTTTTATTTATTCCATTCATTTGATTTACATTTGTGGAAAACATATGAATATACATGTTATTATGGGTGTACATAAATAAGTATCCAATTATTTGGGTATTATTTGTGTCTCTTGAGATGATATGTATTATATTAGGGAGTAAGCCTACTACATAATGGGACTCCATCCACCATGTGATGTTGTTTTGGCAGCTAGCCTTGAATTATGATTATTTCATGTTCTATACTAATTCCAAATTCCTATGATTCCATTATATTATTATTTTATGTTCAGTATTTCATGCTCCCATATTAATATCCATGACCCTTGTCTTTTATGATATCTTGTTATTATTTTTGACACATACTCTATGATTCGTTATCTTGTTTATTATCTTATTAGTATTTTTATCTCACCCCTTTTGTTTATGTATTACTAAGGTTATCATATGTAGCTTTAAGATCTCAAAGAGATTTAAAATATATTTATATATATTATAATAAATTTGTTTTATTTTAGTTTCACTATAATGATTTCTGTAACTACTCTTCCAAAAACATTATGCCTCTTGACCTTCAGGATGTGTTTTTAAAATATTTATATTAAAATTTATGTAATAATATATGTAATAGGACTTGTTCACTATAGATGGAGTGTAATTATTGGGTTATTACTTAACTTTTTGGATAACTCTCTATCACTAGTATATATTATTTCTAAGTGTCAATTATTTTTTTATGAGAGAGGTGTGTGACACGAGAGATCAAGTGTTCACTGAGTAAAGTTGTTAAATGATCTAATACATCAAAAATCCATACAGTATAAATCGAGAGTTGATCAACTTGGATATGTGAATATTTCTTTCTAACATTATTTTTCTTTTCCATATCTTTTTTACCCTATTTTATTGTTCTTCACTATTTTATCCATCTTTCCCCCACTTCCTCTATGATTTTTATCCTAAATTATATATATTTTCACTTCCTATTTTAGAATTTATTAAAAAACCTGAAAAAAAAATTTAGACAAAGACTAGGATGAATCACATTTTTTCATTAATATTGGACCAGAGGTTAATCACTCTTCTATATCTAGGTAAAATATAAATTTATTTTTCATAATTCTCACAATAAAGATGATTTAACCAGTAGATTTTGAAAAAAGTATTATAATCAATGATTATATCCCCCTCTAATTTCATAATTACCTTTTCAATATTTTTTAATAAGTATCAGATGCATGATATACTTTGAAGAAATACTTTTAATATTCCATGGAACTCCAAAACTCACTCAATTAAAAAAGTTTTCACACCATTAATAAAAAACAAATCACTTATGGTAGGGTATGATGATTTTTTATCTTTTACAATGGTGATAGGTTGTACTTGATGTTTCCCTCCAAGGATTCATAATTCCAATAGGGATTACTATATAGTCCATACCTAACAATAATAATTTTAAAAATGATGGAAAATAATGAAATATTATTCTCTATTTGTTTTCTAATAAATAATTAACCATTTTCATGAGATGTTAATCAACAAATGAAATATATTCAATACATCATAGTATCTAATAAGTCAATATGATTGGGGTGGATGAAAAAATATAAATTTTCTTAAAATAGTTTGAAGATAGAATAACACATGAAGATGAATCTATTGTGGAGTTTTCTCAACATTCATTTTTATTATTATTTCTACATATTGTTGTGGAGAAAAACACGATGATCCTAGAGAGGTAAAAATCACAAAAGAATAAATCAAAAAAAATGATGATGCAAAAATATACACATTTGAAGATTGAAATTTTGATTAATTCTCAATTGATGAATTCCATATCACTCTCGTTAACTATAAATTGAGTATTGAAGTTTCTTTTAAATTAAAATTAACTATGGAGATAGAAATTAAATTTCATTCCCTAAAATAATGGGAAGTTTATTATGAATTCATCTATTCATATAGTGAAGAAAAAATAAAAAACTATATTGAGACACTTATCTCTAATGTCAAAAACATTATCTGTGTAAGAGTAAGTAAGAAACAATGAATGTTTCTATTTAAATTATTCAACTATTAGAAAGTTGGTCACTTCTCTATCAACTACACTAATAATATCCAATATGAATATGTATGTGAGGTAAAAAATGTTTCATCTTACAAATAAATATCACATAATAGAAGTAAATAGTAGTTGAAATGGAAGAAAAAAATTATTCCAAATTTTTTCAAATGGATTTTTTTAACTATTGAAAAAGAGGTTTTAGATAGTGACAACTTTACCGATCATGAATTGAAACATATGAAAAGTTTTAATAAGGTTTTAAGGGATCAATAAATGGTAGAAAATAATTAATCATATGTTTATTCACATTATAAAAATAAATTTTTTATTTTATATGATTAGTCATCCAAAGAAAAAACTATTATAATGGATATTAAGATGTTCCTATAGGAAATTAAAAATTAGGGAAATGAGAATTCACATCTTATGAAAAATTAGAGGAACTCAAAGAGGTTCAAAGAGAGATAGATAATATTATTTATTAAGTAAAATTTTAAAACTGGATATTATAGAAAATAATAGGGTTATTGATGACATTACATCTACTATTATCCTTGGGGATAAGGATGATCGAAGATTGAAGTTGATAATTGCTGAGTTTGAAAAAAAATAGAAATAAAAAAGACAAATTCAGCTACAAAAAATGATATTTATACTAGAGGTGATTGCTTAAATGATAATAAATATGTCAATTTGGGTATTGAAGTTGATTAACAAGAAATTAAAATCATTGTTAGCATCTCTTTAAAGAAGTAATTATTTATTTCTCAAGACATCATCGAAAAATAGGAATACATTTCACCTTTAAAATCAGAAGAAAATTAAAATTCTTCTCATATATAGTATGAAACAAAATTATGAGAAAATGTTCATACTATCCTTGTACATAAATGAATAATTAAAGATATGGCTTGGTGAAAAATAACCTAGACTGGACTAAAATGAGTAAAGACAAGATCTAAAATGACCACATAATTTCTAAGGAATAAAATGTTTCAATTATTATGTAATTTATATGTTTTGAATGGTAATAAATTAAATAATATATGGAATAATATTTATATTCCTATTATAATTAAGGAGTATTCAGGAAGGGGGAAATCATTGAAAACAATAAAATAATAGTAAAAGTTTTCAACAATAAGAAAATAATACTGACATAAAAAAAAATTGAATGTATTCATGAAAATTTTAGAAGATGTTGTAATAATGAATACATTTTAGATGATTTTATTTCATTTATAGAATAAAAATATAATACTCATAATATTTCAAATAATATTCATATTCAAAATCATCATGATCATTTTGTAGAAGTTTATTTTCAAGTAAAAAAAGACAGAATCCATGGATTATGAATAGTGGATGCTCTTCACACATGAATATAGATCTAAACAACTTGAATAATGTGGTGAAATTTGAGGGTGGAGCTATTACTTTTGGTAATTAATTCACTTTGAATTTTAATGGTGTTGGAACTAGTAAACTTGGGAAAAACCAGATCAATCCTAATAATGTATTATTTATTGATGTCTTAGAGAAAACCCTTCTGAGTGTATCACAATTTTTTTATAATATAAATTAAGTGATTTTTATGGGAAATAATTTTCTTATAAAGAGATTTATAGTTGAATTTTTTATCTTTAAGGGAGTATGAAATCAACGAAATTTTTTCAAATAGAGAAAGAAAAATCAGATTTTTATCTATGTTTGTATGAAAAAAAATATATTTTACCACACATAATTTTGGGTCATAATGTATAAAATAAAATGAATATGTTGATAAAATAATAAATAATTGGCGAAATTAATTTCCCAAATTAAGATTCTATAATAGTTTGAACAATTAGTGGGAAGGTAAAATTAGTGAGAAAAACACACAATGGGGTTTATATTCAAACAGTGAAACCATTAGAGCTAATACATTTTGATATGTATGGTCCAATGTAAATTGAATCACTAAGTAAAGATAAGTATTTCATCACATTAATTTAATAATTTTCATAATGAAATGTAATATGTTTTTTACACATAAGTAAAACTACTTGAATGGATTTAAAAGCTTTTTAATGTTGATAGAACACTAATCTACCCTCCTTTTGAAAGATATTTTATTATAAAATGACATGAAATATTCTAATAGAAAGTTATCATGGTACCAGGATAAATGGGGCATCCAACATGATTTCAATGCTCTGTATACTCCTCAAAAAAATGAAGTAACTAAAAGAAAAAATGAGAGTATTTTTTGTACATACATTCCTATATATATTGAAACTTGAACTTCAAGATTATTATAGCTTCAAGTCATTATAATAACTAGAATTATTAATAATATATGTTTCTAATGCCTAAATCTGACATGTCTTCATTTGAAATATGGTTTAGAAAGAGGAAAAGTATAATACACTTTATAGTGTTTAATATTTCACATGTAATAAAAAGAAAGGAAATAGCTAATAGTATATTTTATATAAAAGTAGATAAAGGAATATTACTTGGTTACACACAAAATTGATGCTCTTATAGATTTTAAAACAAAAATTCAACTTAAATTATTCATTGTGATGATGTTACAGTGTTTGAAATGATGAATATTTCAATATTTCAATTATAATAGACAATGAGGATGATAATATTGATCTTGGATATATAAAACTAAATGAAAAATTTATAAAAACACTAGAAGATGATAAAATTTATATATACAAGAGTGATGGAAGAAGAAATCAAAATCTTATAGGGGCATGTTTAAGGAGATTAAATCATGTGAATGTTGATAATATATAAGATTACTAAAATCTAAGTGTTCAGACACAAATTAGAGTTATGGGAACTAATCACACTTTTCGACAATTTGAGATTGAACCCAAACATATTGATGAAGATTTTTAAAATAAGGATTGGATCCAAGCTATAAATTGAGGGTTCGATCAAATGGATAATAATGTGATAAAAACATTTTCATGACACCTTTGGATAAAAACATCATTGAATTAAAATGGTTGTTAAGGATTAAAATCAATGAGGATAGAAGTGTTTCATGAAATAAAGAAATGCTTATATATAAGGGTTATTCACAAGTAGTGGGGATTGAAATTGATGAGACATTTTACCTAGTACCATGGATTGAAACCATAATAATTTTACTTTTAATTACTTCATGAAGAAACTTTTAAATTTTTCATATGGATATAAATTCAGCATCTATTAATGGTGAAATCAATGAATAATTCTATATGGAAGAACGTACAGTATTTTTATTTGATTATGATGTTAGTAATGTTTTTAAATTGAAGAATGGTACTTATTGATTAAATTAGTCTCTTAGAGACTAGTTAATCAAATTGGATGAGTAATTAAGAAGCATGCAGTTAAAGAATTGACAAATAGGATATAAATTTTATATAAAGAAGACCAACACCAAATCACTTATTTTTATTTTGTCTACTTTTGATACCATATTTTATAGTGATAAAGAAAAGGTGTGTGAAGATATTTATGCTAAAATGAAGAATAAATTTGAGATATAACTTCTTGTTGAAATGAAAATTTTATTAAGTTTACAAATAACCCAATTTTCTATTCATGTTTCTATATCTCAAGAAAATTTTGCCAACGAGTTACTAAAAATGTTTTTAATTGTGGAAAAATATGAGTGTTTACACTAAAAAGTTGGGTACATAGTTGAGTAAAGATGATTAAAGTAAGATAGTAAATAAAAATGAATTCATATAGAAAATTAGAAGTCTTTTTTACCACTACTACATCTAAAGAATACACAGTGTTCTCCATCACACATTATGTTAGATTTTAACCAAATCCTAAATAATATCATTTACTTACATATCAAATAATCCTTAGATATATTTTTAATACTTAAATCATTGTTCATATATATAATAATTCTATATTAATGATTTTAAAAAAAATTGATGTTAATTGGATAGAATTTATGGATTATAGAAATTCCACTTCAAGTAGAGCATTTTTTATGGGTAAAAAGTGTGTTTCATGGAACTCAAATAAACAAAAATCAGTCACATTGAGTAAAATTAAGGATAAACAGATGGTTGAAAAATATAATGATACTAAAAAGATGTGGATTTATTCTCAACTTAAGATTATGGTTGACTAAACTGGATAACCACTTATTATCAATTGTGATAATAAAATTTCTATTAATTCCTCTAAAAATTCAGTGTATCATTCCAAATCCAAACCCACTAAAATTAAATGTCATTTTTGAAGTAAAATAAGGATCATGATAAATTTAATCTAAAATTTATTTAATATAAGGAATAAATTACTAATATCTTAATAAGTAATTTATAACTAATCCTTTTGAAGGATTATGGATACAAATGGGAGTGCATCTCACGCCTCAATATTGATGTATAGAAAAAATGTGAGTTTACTCCTCTATCTTTTGGGGTTTACTTTTTTAACAGATTTTCTATGTATGGTAGAAAGTTATTATTTTTGTTTTTGAACTATTTTAATATGTGTATAAAGTACTTCATGAAATAGTTTTTCAAATATATTCTTTATTTATCTATTTTAATTATATTTTTTGATAAATCATTTTTATATATGTTTTTTATGGATAAAATTTATTTTAGATTTAATAAAACTTGTTTTAAAGTTTGATATGGATCACATAGACATTGAGTTGATTATTTCATGTCTCTTTTATTTGATAAATTTTGATTTTATTATGTTTTTTCTTCATATTGTAAAGAAGTATGAGAGGAAAACGTTTGTATATTATTGACAAAAAATACAATGGGATATATTATTAAAACCTAGTTGAAAATTCAAGAGGATAATATTGTATTTTATTTCCATAAAATATTAAATAAGAAAATTGATAAATAGGTTTTCATGTTAATGATAGGTTTTTAGAATAAAAGGAACATTGTATTATACGTAATAAAGATTCTATAGGTAAAGGTATGGGTATGGGTGTGTGAGCATTGGTGAAAATGGTCATCAATTTTGTGAAAATATTTTTGTTATTAGTTTTTATATTAAACTATAATTTCATCATTAGTTTGTAAATTCTTTGGACATAATAACACAATATTAAGAAAAAGTTGGGATATTTTTTCTCAAGAAAAAAATTTGCTATGTCTTGTGTATATAAGACATTTTTTATAGCATATGTATTACTTTTAAGTGGACCATGTGTCAATTTTTTCACAGCTACACATGACTTTATAGCTTATTCAATAATACATTTTACTTTTCATATGAATTTCTTGATGCATAAGACTTATCATTTCCATACATTGAAGTAGAATACAACTTTGTATCAGGCTTCATATGACTTTGTCTAGAAATCAAACTATTTATAGATCATGTATGACATTATTATAAATATTTATAAATTCATATAATTTAAAAACTCAAAAAGGAATGGAAATTAAGGGGTACATATGAATTCAATTATTCATATGATAATCTTCATATAACATTTTCCTTTGTATAAATCTAATCACCATATGACTTTAAAGTCTAATGGGATTTGAGAAATCTTCAATTTGGATATTCTGAGGATTATCATAGTATAAATTTTGATAAATTAAATATTATATCTTAATATACTAGAAAATATAATCATTAAAATCATTAAATATGAATATTATGTTTCCTCTGATTCATGTTATGGTATTAGAGTGATTTATGGTAACTTTGGAGCACATATTGAGGCTCCATGATCACATAATTTCCCAACATGTCCCTAAAAAGCTTCTCAAATTATATTTGAATAAAATAAATAAATGAGATATAAAATCCTACAATAATATTTTTTGATGTAGAGTGGAAGTAATGAGTTTTAGATCCAATAGAATTAAATTGATATGAAATGTGGTGATTATAATTACATGATATTAGTGAATATATGGGGATAAAACATATAAAGATATTTGTTTGAGTTGTTCTAGAATTATTGAATTATTTTTTAATATACATTATGTGTTGAGAATATTCATAGGAGAATAATGTGAGGATAAAAAGAATATATTGTGTTGTAAAGTCTACTAAAGATCATGGTTTCTTTTTCAGTTTTATCTTTACGTTGCTTTTATTATTTATTTTCAAAAAGAAAGTGTTTTTACTTCACTATTTTCTTCAAGTAAATTTAATAAAGTACAAGGTTGTACCATTTCCTATAACTACCTTGATAATAATATAATAGTTGTGTGTGTGGGGGGGGGGGATAAAAACCACCATACACTATAAACATTATTATCCTTACTGTGGTAAACCTCATTAATAAACATGATGTGATTCATATGAATCTATAAATTATTTTTCTGATGAGATATTTGTTTCATAATAATTAGAGTTTACATGTTTTGAAAAAATAAATATCTACAATAATTCACCCCCCCCCCTCTCAGTTCTTACTATACCTCTTTGATCCTATTCAACTTAATAGTTTAACATTCCATTGAAAAATCGATATGATTTGGGATAATAATTAGAGTAAGATGATATCACATACCCACGGTTTTACCAAGTCTTTGATCTCAAATGAAGAACTAATTATATTTGAAGAGTTGTATCTCCTAAAGAGATCATCCCTTAAGTATTTTGAACTTGAATAGGTTCAAATGAATAAAAAACATAAGTTCATATATAAACTAAAAATTATTAATGTTTTAAAAATATAAATTTTTTAAGTGTACAATATTTATTTATGGGTAATATTTTATTTATACATAATTTTTGGGATTGTATCAGTTATGTATTCTTATAAATTTATGGATATATTTATTATTAATATAGATTAAACTACTCTAAATACAAGCACTAGAGGTAGGAATTGTGAAAATAGGTTATGAGTATCATGACCCATATATAGAGATTGAATTCATGGGAGAGTTATTTTTTTGAAAAAAACACTACAATATTGTTTTATCTATTAACATAACATGTTTTTAATTGTAATATTATATAGTTATGTTATATAATGTTCTTTTTATCATTATATTTGAAAAAAAAATGTCACATTAAACTGGCTGGATAATATGATCTATATTTTTTTTATAAACAAAGTGTTTGAGGGATTCTTGGGTATTTATTTTTTTCTCGACCATATTTCCATGTGGTTTTAACTTTCATTAAATAATTTTTTACATTTTAACCACTACTGAATATAATTTCAAAACATAACCACTAAAATGTATGGTATATCGGGGATAACATTAGGAATATTTTTGTAAACCATCGGTAATTATGGTATCATATAGTAGGAGTTATATAAACCAATGATAAATATGATACATTGGGACAACATTTGTTGTAGTTTCCTAAACTGTTGAGAAACTAGAACACTCGCCACAAATAAGTTTTTCCTAAAAAATAGAAAAAAATTCATGAAATAACTATCAATATTAAACATAGTGGTGATTTTAACCCCCACTAACTGATAACCCCCCCCCCCCATAAGGGTTACATTTTCATATAGTGAATGTTCCACAAGAACCTCTAATATCACCTCTAATCAAACATTTTGTCCAGTCACCACTATTATAAGTATGGACGGAGAACAATTGTCTCCTAGATGGTGCTTCATGATTAAAATTTTAATTTGTTTAATGACGTGACATTATATATTATATAATTGATATATATATATATATAATTCAAATAGTGTACTCACAGTGGGTAGTAAAGGATGAATACCTATCTTTATCATTTATCAATCATTTATACATAATATTTTATTTCTTATATGATAATAGAAAATATTTTTAAAAAAAATATCATTTTCGAATTATAATAAACCCTAAAATTTAGTTAATACCTTGTTAATTTATACATTTTTTATACATTTTCAAATTTGGAAAGGAATTATTAAATATATTTATTCATGTTTTTTATTTTTTAAATCATTTTTTAATTAACTGGGAAGCCATGCGTTGAATTTTTTATTTTGGATTTAAATTAATAATAGGATTAAATTTTTATATTAATCATTTAGTTTATTTTGATATTAATTTGAACATTTACTATATCAATTTTTATATTTCTATGGGTTTTGGTTATTTTTGAGAGTTTTAGATAGTTAGAAAATCTCAAAGGCATGAGGTCTCTTAAAACGTAATATTTTCTATAAGAAAAGAGTGATATATAACATATTGATCTTGGGGAAAGTAGAAAATCAACCAATGAAGTGATGAATAACATATTTTCTTGCTTAAAAGGATACTTAACATATATTTTGTTGATAGGGAGACACAAATTATATTTTTCCATTATGGATTGATGGAACTACTATTGTGTATGACGTTTTCAATTATTGAGATTATGTATTACATACTTTTTATCAAGGGTGATATATATGATTTTTTTTCTCACTACTTAGGATCATGAGTAATACATTTAATGATGACTCATTACATACATATGATATTTTTCAATGTAATAATGAATCATTACATATATATGCAAGATAAGTTGATATGTGTGATATTTTTTGTAGAAAAAAGAGGATACGTAACATATTTTTTGATATAATCTATATACCTATGATATTTGGCATTTATTAAATTTTCTGAAGTGGTATGCTTAATATATTTACCCCTAATTTAGATTATGGTAATTTTCAAAATTTGAGGATGCTAGTACATGAGATAAATTTTTCCATTGTACATATGAGATATTAGAAATTTGTAATAAAATAGAGAATGGAATTAAAATAAAAAATTTCTATAATAATTTATTTATGTTGTCTTCAAAAATGAGGAAACATTCTCTCAAGATTTGGCACAACATCCATCCAGCTAAAGATGAAAATATTAAAAATGGGAAGAATGTTAATAAATGATAAGACTCGAGTTGATATTTCTTGAAGATTCTAAACCCTAAGTTGAGACATGTAAAAGTAATCCATGGAATAATGGGGTCATTGAACTTCACTACTAGATACACTAATGTCTAAGAGGAGGAAGAGAAATATGTATCATTATACTTAAATATCTTTACCTCCCCATTTTATAATGAATTTGAGACCTTAGATTCATACTCATCTTTATTTTGAGATAATTTAAATAATTTTTTTCTTTTTTGTTCATATAGATGAATTCTATTCAATTTTTATGTTCTTACCCTTCATTATTTTTTTTTTATAGTTTTGATTTTAAATATATTATATATAGTGAGAAACTAACACAAGGATATCTTACTAGATAAAAACTAGTTATTCTAGAGATAACACACTCGGCTTTATGTTTTTTATTTTATTATAAGGATTTGGTTGATCAAATGGTAGAGGTGAATGATAGTATATTGAGATTATATTTATCCTATTTTATTTAAGATTTAAAAAATAAATTTATATTCCTATATTATAATCATTGTTGTATGATAGGATCAGTGGTTAGAGTGTTGTATAGACTTGTGATTATGATCTAATTTATAGAGTAGTGGGAAGATCACTTAGGATGTTTCCCAAGTGTAATTTTTTTCACACAATTTATATAGTGAGAGTGTGAGAAATCGGTCAGCAGAAAAAAGTTAGTAGGACTTAGGAATCTATGAATTTATATAATAAAGGATTACTAAGGATAAATCCATTGGTTTCTCCTTTATTTCATTTCATTATATCTACCCTTTTATTTTCCTTTTTATATTTTAATTTATAAACACATTTATATTATAATTTAAAAATATAAAATAATCTAAAAAAATTATAAACGTGAGAATAGTAAGTACTTTATGCCCATATACTTGAGATACTAACATGTGGTAAAATTTATAATATACATAGAGGATTTAAAATTTTATTTTGGTGGCCTTTTATGATTGAATACATCAAAAATTGTCCCCATTACTGAAGATATGGGCTGAGAATTTATAATTGTAGTACATACTGTAATTATTTTTCTCTTTCTTTTTCTATTTTTTATTGTTTTTATTTTTCTAGTTTCATCTTTATTTCATTATTTTTTTATTAGGTTGTGAAAAATGGTGTATTCCATAACTTAATAATGGATTTTTATAATCATTATCAATTATAAAGGGTTGATGATATTATTTTTATATTAAAACAAATGTGGAATAATAATACTCACCATCATTCCCATCTATAAGTGTAAGAAGGTAATTGTGGAAAGGTAACCATTATTGATGAATTGAGGAACATATTTAATATTTTCACATTAAAATTTCGAAATATTTTGTTATAATAAGAAGAATTATACCATGAGGTCATAGAAAAGGATGAACCAAAACTAGACCCCTTCATATACATGACTTTTAAGGTGGAAGAAGTTCTGGAAGGAGAAAACTGATAACTAATTACTCTTGGAGATGTTTTTATGGTTTCCTCACATTTCAGAGAAATATTATAAGTAGACAAAAATGAGTTTGATATCTCTTATTTTAACTCAATTCGTGTTGATTTTATTATATCTCATTTGAATTTACATACTCCTTATACTGTGAGTTAAGATTCAACATCATCCTTTAATGCCTTGGAAAATGAAGAAAAAATGGAATGGATGGGTTCTGATTTGATGAAAAGCTAGAGTTCCCACTCCCCATTACTATAAATGTGTTCATTGAATTAGTTCATGGAGAAAGGGGGATGTGTGTTGATATTATATATGGATATGATCATATTTTTGTTCATTTATTAATTATGAAAAATTTTAATTCTAGGATATTTTCAATTATTTTCACTTTGAAAAATCACACTTAAATTTTCATTATTTATGGGATTATGATGATAATTCTATAAGAGTTAAGGTGTCTCAATTCAAGGAATTTATGGTGTTAGAAGATAAAGAGGGAAAATATTTATTCATGGTTTCAAAATTTTATAGTTATTAGTATAAAGAGGAACTATATGAAGACTATTTTAAAATTTAACTTAAATATAATTTGGATGCGTTTGAAAAATATTGAATAAGAGAGGTGGATAAATCATAAAAAGAAGAATGATATATCATAACCCTGATCTATAAAGTAAGATAAGAAGCTTCTAATTGGGTTGTGGATAAAAAAATCACTTGTAGAGATACCCTATGAAGATACATCTCAAGAAAAATAATAATTATATCTAGATGGAGGCAAAGAATAATAAATGTAGGGCCCATATATTATCCTTATGTCCCTTCCTTTCATTTATGGCCTTTTTAAATAAAATTAAAGAAATATTATCATCCATAATAACTAGGTACTTTCTATCCTTTATCTAGAGTTTAACCGTTGATATATTTTATACAATCTCTAAATATTTAAATGGACTATGTTTTTTATATTTGTGGGAGGGAAATTTAAACCTCTTTTGCATTTTTTTAGAAGATTTTTCAAATTTGATTTTTTATCAATTTGAAATTTATTCTTATAATTTTTATTTATATTTCTTATATTTAGTAGGATTTTTGGATAGTAAATTTGTGTAAAATTTTTTCATTCTTAATGAAAAAAGTACAATTCTAGTTTGGAGGAATTCAAAAGTTTTGAAATTAGGGATGTTGGATGATTGTTGAGTGAGTTTTACTATTGTGTCACTGAATATTTTTCTTTAGAATAGGGGAATGGTTTTAATATAATAGAAATAAATGTAATCAATATTATAACATGAGTAAACATGAATTTTGAAATTTATCTTAGGTAAATTTTCATTTTTGGAAATAAACACCTTAAGGATATAACCTAAATAATATATAAATATATATATATATATCCATTAAAACTATAATAAAATGGGTAAATGTAATTCCATATCATTTTTTGAGATAAATAGGCACAGAGTATGTGAGAAAAATAAATCTAGTTGTATATTAAATAAATACTTATCATATATCATAGATGTGATAAACAACATAATTACCACGTTTATTAAAATAAATGGATTTAGTTAAGTGTAATGTTGAAATTAAACTGAGAGGCTTATAATAATGTCATTTTGGTTGTATCAAAGAAGTGGGAAATGAAGATTGGGTGCAAGGAACTATGTAAATATGGATTTATGAAAATTCAACTTGTTAAAATCTAAGTTCCACTAAATTATATTCTATTTAAAATCCTAGAACTAAATTTTTTTCATAAAATAAAATAAATAGTGACATAGAATCATATAGGTGGAATGATATTTCCAGTGATGAATGAATCATTTATTTTATTTTTCTTTTATGGTATTTGTGTTTTTAATTAATAAGGATGATATTTTTAATAGTTGAATTCAATATATTACCCATTAGTGAAATAGTGTAAGTGTCAAGGATTGACAATTACCAACATTTTCATATATATATATATATATATATATATTATTGAGTGATAATTAACAATATAATTTAGTTAATACCAAGTTAATATTTAAATTTTTAATAATTTTTTAATTTAAAATAGATTTTTAAATTTGTTTTAATCTTGATTTATAGTTGTTTTATTCATATTAGAATTGACTAGGAAGTCATGCATTGAATTATGTATTCTATATTTATATTAATAACCTGATTATATTTGGTTTTTTATTGGTTCATTAATTTTTATATTAATTCGAACATGGCGTACATTTATTTTTAAATTTCTATGGTTTTCAGGTGATTATTGAAATTTAAAAAATATTTGAAAATGGGAACGGTATGAGGTACCTTGATAGATAAAACTTTATTTATTATAAGATGATACATAGAATACTGAGCTTGGAAAAGTCAAAATTATCTAAGGAATTGATGTGTAAAATTTCTTCCCAAGTAAATAAGATACCTAAAATATTTTAGGCTAAGAGGGAAATATGTAAATAATTTTGACTTTTACGAATGAAGGAATTATAAATGGGCAATATGTTTTCCCACTACTGATTTCATTGGTAACATAATTTTAATCCATGAGATATATGTAACATTTTTCCTCACAATTGAGGATCATACCGAACATATTTCTTTATGATTCAGTTCATTGGTATGATATTTTTAAAATTAAGGATAAAACATATCATATTTCCTGATGGTAAGTTGATATTTATGATTTCTAAATTAAAATGAGGATACATAACATATTTTATAGAGGAAAGATCATATATATGATATTTATACATTATAAAATTTTTTAAAATGGAATGCACATCATAATTTTCCTTAGTGAAGTTGATGCATATGATAATAAGAGTTGTTTAATTGTTGGGATATTGGTATATGGGATAAATTTTTCAAGTGAGAATGATATATGAGATATTTATACTTTTCAAAAAATATGAAAAAGGTAAATAAATTATGGAATTCTTATAATAAAAAGGGCTTGACTAAAACCTATTTTTTTGTCTTCCCAAATGATGAAATAATTTCTTGTGCTTCAACATGTAATTAATCCAAAAAATATTGATATATTGATAATGAGAAGAATGGTAAGAAATTGAAAATCTGAGATAAGCTTGCTAGAATAGTCATCACACCCAACTGAGACACAAAGAATCTATATAAGGAATAAAGGATCATGGGAGATCACTTCTAGCAATAATGAAGTCTAGGAGGAGGAGGAGGAAGATGCTTCACTACTTAAAAATATTTTTTGTTCCACATTTTCTAATGGATTACGGACTTCGTATTTGGACGTGAATTTATTTAGATTATATTTCTATAAATTTCTATATTTTTATTAATACAATTTATTTTCTCTATTATTTATTTCTTCTCCCGCATTATTTTTATTTATTTAACTATGATTATCAACTTATTATCTATAGTTAGATTATAACCTAGGAATAATACATAAGCTGAAACCTAATGATTATATAGCTTATGTGACTTTCTTTGGGTTTTTTATTTTATTATATTGATATTGTTGATTGAGGGGAAGAGGTGAATAATAGTACCACAATATTCTATTTCTCCCCTTTACTTTGACATTTCTAAAATAAATTTCTCTCCCACAGTTAGAATAACTAGTATATGAAGGTATCAGTAGTTTATTTGGTTAATATGTTCATGGTTGTGGTCTACATGAGATAGTGGTGGGTATATAACTTAGGAGGTTTCTGGAGTATAATTTCCATTCACTCATTTTATATAGTGAGGGTGGTTACAACCTATTATATGAAAAAATAAATTAGGATTAATGAATTCAAGCAGTGAGGAAATAAATGATCACTAAGGATGAATTTATTGGTATCTATTTTTTAATATTTTATTCTATTTTCATATTCACTTTAATTTTTATATTTTGATTCACCAACCCATTTTCATTATTTTATTAACATTTAAACAAAAAACAATTATACATGAGAGAATACTGAGTATTGTAGGACATGTTCCTTGATAGAAAAACCAATGATCATCTTTCTATTTTACATATGGGATTTAAAATCCAAATTTGAAAGCCCGCTGTAATAAAAAATATCTGCTTCACATCAATAGTTTTCATTTAATATATAGAAAATTAAAATAGATATTTAATTTGAAATTAATTAAAGAGAAAAATACGTACCAAATGATAGGTAGTGACATAACACAATCATGTCATATTTAGTGGAAAGATAATAAAATCTAACAATTGTTACAAGGATATTTCATGAATTTTAACATTAAACTTCAATTTTTTGTCATTAATATTCCTTATTTATATAGGAAACATCTAGATTTTAAAAAAAATCAAATAAAATCAAGACATCAATAATTATAATGTTAAAATTCTTGAAATATCTACGTAAAAATCTTGAAATATCCATGTAACAGATAAAGTGAAAAATATATAAGAGCTTACATGCCATAATTTTGGAATACCAATTTCCAAAATAAACAAGAGATGGGTAGTGAAATATCACAATCATTTCTTATTTAGTGCAAAGTTAATAAAAACTAATAATTTTTACATGGATATATCAAGAATTTTAACATTAAACTTGTATTATTTGTCTTTAATATTCTATATTTATAAAGTAAACATCTATATTTTAAACTTTGTATTAAATGAAATCAATAAATCAATAATTTTCCATCCAACTTTAATAATTTTTACAACTATATTCAAGATTATAACACCCAACTACCAGATTTTTAACACCCAAATTCCACATTTGAACACCTATAATCTAGAATTTAATAACAAGATTCCATATTTTATCACCCAACTACTAGAATATTTAGTTACTTATATTAGCACAAAGAATCCAGAATTTGAAAACTAGCATGAAATATAGATTAAATGATATCATGAAATATTTATTAAAAAATAAATAATTGTAAATAACAATGGAAAATATTATAACATGTAGAAATATAATTCAAAAATTAGAAACATAAAAATAAAATTTTATATTTACATATTAACCTTATTTAATTCAAAACATCTATGAAAAATCAAGACATTCATTTAAAATTATTCATCGATGATGATGAAAATTTTTCGGAAGAAAAAATTGGATGCATGAATCAAGGAAACAAGAGGGAAAATAAAACACCAATTTTTTTAAAGTCATTTTTCAACCACATTTACATATTTTAACTTCATAATGAAAATTTATAGTTTCACATAATATTAATTACATGCTGATTAGAAATATGGTAGTATATTCAATTGCATCTACAAATTCTAAACCACTATTTTTTGTTCACTTTCAACTCCAAAAATTGAATTATTAGAATCATCATATGAAACATTCTAATCAAAGGAATAGGGAAATTTACGGTATTAATTTCACCTTCGTGATCATCCAAAATATTTATTAGGGTTACTTTAATGATGAAACTGAACCAAAGGATTAGAATATATTTTATAAAAAATCATTTTTCACAATTGATACCATAATATATGGATAATCAATTTTAAAAATAGGATTCTCATCAGTAACCCTGAATCCATAATTATCTATAAATATCCCCATTAAATAAATGAATCTAAAAAATATAAATTTCATCATTGTGACTCGATAATGAGTGTAATATTCCAAAATTATGATTTTTTAAATATCTCCACTATAATAAGCATTTTCATATTGAGGATTGAAATTCATATCACTCACATAAAAATTATTTTTAACAAATTTATACCCATTGACCACCAGTGATTTACATTCCCAACCCACATTATTGTGTAAAAATTCCAATTCCCTAATATCAAGGAAGACTACATTATCATGTAAACTAAAAACCCTAAAACATAAATGTATATTAAATTAAAAATCACTATCAACATTTTATTTTATAAATGTAGTGGTATTTCCTTTGATTTTAACCATGCAACAGACTCTTTACTATGAAAAGTTTCACACCTTCTCAAACCTAATGAATAATGAATTCCACTAATTATTTTTTTATGTTCCACACATAATAGGTCAAAAAAATTAGATATATGTATAAGTACATGGGATCCTATTACAGATGGATTGTCAAATTATTTACTTGAGGTATTAATCAATTAAATCACAATAAAATATGGTAGTTTTATATGCCATATCACACGCTTAACAGCTTAAATTACCAAAATAATATGATATATCAATTCCACCTATTTTGAAAAGTGATGAAAAAAATGGGCTAAATTATCGCATATTTATCATCCTTAGTTATCATATTTCATTTAAATATGGTGTTTACATCACCAAAATACATTGAACAAAAATACAATCATTCTTGATTAAAATATCCTTTTAAAATGGATCCTTCATGAAATTTATTATTCCTTATATAATATTTAATTGTAGACATATTTATTTTTGTTTGATATGTCGAATAAAGAGCTATGAGGGCCCCAATAAGAACTTTAGTAGGAACGTGGATAGTTAGATGTATCATTCATGTGAAAAACTATGAAAGAAAATTTTTATATAAATCATTAAAAATTAACAGTACCACTCGCTACATTTTTTCTAGAAACTCCTCAAATTTTTATCACAAATAAAAATATTATAGATTAATTCTAAAATCACCAACATCCCTATATTATTTGATAGTAATTATCATATTTCTATTTGGATGTTTTCATATAAAAATATATTATATTAATAACTTTTCAAATATTTTATTTTAATATATCATCTATATACTCATTTTGTTATGTTTTCTAATAACCATTTAGAAACTATAAATTTTCAAGTACTTCCATAATTGTTTACCCTTGGTGTTTTTCATCACAGAATAAAAATAAAGAACTTTCGGTTTATTATGAATGATACACTCATGAAATTTTTTAGGTATGATACCCTAATCCATTAACTCAAATGATGTTCCTAAATCATATTTGTCCTTATCCCATGCATTTAGAATAATTTTAAAAAATATTTCACTTATATTTTTTTCATAGTGTGTTACTCCAAAATCATGATGTAACAAATTAGTTGACCAATATGAAAAATTGAAAGAGATCATTTTTCCTCAAATTATATTTATATTCAACTGAATAATTTATTCTTTTTTTCGGGTTATAGATGAACTTACAAAAACTATAATATGACATATTTAAATTCATTTTGTATATCAATTCATGTTATATTCTAGGGAAGTTGGTCAATATTAATAGTATTATCAAGTTTTTAATGATTTTTATTATATGGATTATTCGTTTAAAGTAATCAATGATTTCCCATAAAAATAAAATTGAAAAAAAAAATTAATTCTTCTATAAAATTTATTTTTTACAAAAAAACAAAAAATATGTCTTAACCTTTATACACTAACTAGACACAGTTCTGTGAGAAGAAAAATTATTTATCATCCACATAAGTGCGAAAAACATATAAAATATGTTTTTTGAAGAATAATCATATATGAACACACTAATATTCTAAATATGTTGAATTTTTTTCATAGGTTACAAGTACATTTCTATAAAATTTAGAAAATTAAAATTTCAATATATAACAATATTCATGAAATTAAATGGTTTTTTTAGATACATTCATAGGGAAAGTATAAAAATGTGAATAAAATATAGACATGCACTACGTGAAGTAAGAATTCAACCAAGTGGATTAAAACCATCGTATGATAGACCCAATCTAATATTATGTACATTATATAAAAAAATTAGGATATTAAGAATCAAATGTATTATATGTTGTTGCATCAGTTGGATGGACTAATTCAATATTATCCTTAATTCTCTCACCATTATATTGTCGTATATTTGTTCACTCTTCAGCTGACATGAAATTATTTTGATTCATATGGATCAATAGAAAGTTTCAAATTACTTTTTATGGTGCACAAGATGGTATTCCATCTACATTGAGATTCCATATATATGTTCCCCAATGTTTTCACTCATTTATTCCTCTGGTTTCCTACAAAAATAGGCTGTAGTAATTTATGAAAGCATGAATTTTAATAGTTTAAAATCAAATCAAATCAATTAACTTTGATTCCAAATAAATAATTTTTGGAATATTTATATTATCTATAATTAATTATTTCAAAATTAAAAAATATATATTCAATAAAAATATTAGAAATTCCAACATGTTCTTCCCATGAAACATTCCCATTAAAAATTTAATCTTGGTCATGTTACCACATTCCTAAAAAAGAATATCCATCAATTTTTTAACTCTCTTAGAATAATAATCCTCATTAATTATATAATGTATAATCATACTATTACTTTATTCAATCAACCAAATTTCATCCTCATGATGATGAATTAAAAAAACCAAACAAATATCAAGATCATTATTCCACTCCTTTCAATTCTATCATTAATTTTACAAGCATTATTTTTATTATCATTATTATACCAGACATAATATTTAGTATGAAAAAAGACTTGTTGATATGGTAACTCACTTTTTTATAACATAACTAATGTATTCTAAGAATATCCTAGAATGGGAAGTGAATAAGACCTATATTTGAAGTGTTTTGAAGTGATAAATCTAAACATAATTCCAACTCATTCTGAAACTCAGTTGATATCTGATCAGCACCATACATCGACCTTCTAACCATTATCATAAAAATAATCATTATTGAAATCAAAAAAATATAACCTAATAATAATATTTATAATAAAAAATTGAATACTTTAAAGGATTATTATTATTCAATGTTTTAACTCTTTTTTTTTGACTACCTACACCTCAAAAGCATTTTATTTAAATTGATATGTTTTTTCTTTAAAATATTCAGGTTTTATTTTTAAGAATACATATTTATAAAAATTTAGATATATAAAAAAATCAAAATTATCAAAGATGATGAAGTAAATTAATTTTTTCTACAAAATTATAAAAAAAATTATCTTAGATGCTAGTACCTTTTGGTTAAATTATAAGGATTTTATTTTGTTAATTCTTCCCTTAATAAAGTTTCATAACATTCCATATACAAACATTAATAAAATATATTAATCAGTCCTCTTAACTAAACAACTTAATCAGGCTTCAAAAAACTATGTTTATGAAAGAAAATTGTTAAAATTAATAACTAAGATAACTAATCCATTAGATGAAAACAAAAATATCTCTTCATTGATATAACTTAAGTGAAAAATTAGGTTTATATAAATAATTTACAAAAAAATATTATAAAGATTATTCAAGTATGATTATATAAAATATCTCACTTAAAATATAACATGAATTAGAAATTGATAGCCATAATCAAATTAATTGATAAATAAATTGAAAATTAAATATATTTATGTCTAAAACAAATGTGAATACAAGTAAATTTCATTAAAAATTTCTAATTTGTTTTCAATATTATTTTAAATTTTACAACTCAATAAAAAAATAGTGAATTAAAAATATATTAAAAAAACAACACAATTCAAATGAATTTTAAATATAACAAAATCAATAATTGTTAATCTAACCTACTATTAATCAAAATTAATGTTTAATGAAAGAAGTGAAACTATTTGTGGATTGAAGGAAACACCTATTAAAAAATATGCACTCACTCTTTAAAATAAAATATATTGAGTTAAATTATTTATTTGGTAATATTACACATAATTAAATATGAGGAAAATCATTTTAACCTATTAAAACCATTATTATAAAAATTAGATTTCCCCTCCCATAAATAAATATTAAACTCTTATCAACTAAAAAGTTATTAATATATTCAAGATAGAGTTATACATCATAATATATATTTCTAAAAATATATTAATGAGAAACACAAGGTTTATCAACCCATATCAATTTCAAAATTAAACAACCATCAACTATTTTAAACAATCATAAAGAAATAATTTGACCAATAAATTCACTAGTATTTTCAAAAAGAATTTTATGAAAGTTGAAAGAACACATGTGGAATAAAAAATAAAGATTTTAAATTCTTAAAAACTATACACATTTCCTAATAGGAATTTTATGTCTTTTTAGAGAATTAATAACCTATAGAATTCTATCTTTTAAATAAAACTATAATAAATCATTTCCATTTATTCAAAAAAACTTTAAATAATAATAAAGGAACATGTAATTATTTAATAAATTAGGATGTTAATAAATATAAACAACATAAATTTCTACCCAAAATAATATAATTTACCATAACATATAATCATTGATTAAAATAGATCTCATATAATAAATCCATAACATTTCAAAATTATAATTAAACAAAATAATTAAAATCAAAAAAAATCTTTCAAAACTATGCCGTAGTAAATAAATAAACCTATTTCCACTAAATTGATTAGTAAATACATTTTAAAGGAATTTAAAATTCTTCTAAAAGAACAATAATTATATAAAATAGGTTACATAAACTATGTTATTTATACAAAATTTTAAAAAAAAAATTAAAAATGAAGAAAAAAATTTCTAACAATCACAAGATAATGGGATCTAAGTTTATATATGACACCTAGAAAAAAAATAAAACTGTTAAATTATTAATTCCATTATCCCTTAGTAAATATCATCTCAAAAACAACTTTACATAGATTAATGTATAAATAATGATTGAAAATTATTTAAAAACCTTTAAGACCTACAATCAAATTTATTTTTCAATATTATAATATACATACTCTAAAAAACATTGGTTTGAAGAATGAGGATGAGTCAGGAAGTAATTAGATCAGGGATTCCTTGTGATACCAAGAAAAAACTCAGCCCCATCAAAATAAATGATGGACCAAAAACAAAATTATTTGATATCAAAGAAGATTTGAATGAACAAATTAAAGAATGGGAAGGGATTTTTTATACTGATCAAAGAAGATTATGAGGGGGTCATGGCCAGAAAGGGAGTGGGATTGATGTTTGGGTGGAAGAGAATGCAAAATTAGATATTACGAGATCTATACCATTACCATCAAAAATACATTGGTATAGGGGTCATATATACCAATAGTTTTTTAAATTATTTGGTATAAATGATTTTATGATAACGAATTATGTAAACTGTTGGTAAAAATCCCCCTTGCCACTAGTTTATCCAAACCATTGGTATAGGGGTGTGTTTATATCCTCACTTTCTAGTAGTGAAAAAATTAATTAATCTATCTTTTTAAATTATGCCCCTCATAGAAGGTATGGTGGTTGGCATTTGGGGCAGTAATCATGGGGTCAAGTCCATAAACTATTTTTATTCCTTTTATTGCGTGAAAGAGGGAACAATAGGAATATATATGTATATAAAAAATTTCATTATTTGTTTTTCAAAATAAATTTACATTCATATCAAATATAATTTTTAAAATGTATATAATAATTTTTTAAAAAATATATTAACAATGTGAATTATTATTATAATAAAATAATTATTATTTTTTATTAAATTTTTTATTTAATTAATTTATTTTATATGATAATATATTCAAAATTTAAAAAAAATAACCATAAAATTATTTAATCACAACTAAATAAAATATATTTAAAAAATAATCTTGATTAATTTTATTTTTTGTAAATTATATTTCATATTTTATTTTAGTTCTCGAGTATATATTAATTATTTTTAATACAGATAATTTTATTATTTATTATTATAATTAAAATATTTTGTTTTATATCTCTTATAAAATTTTATTTATTACATTTCATGAACCAGTCCCACTACAACCCCTTATGGGCTGGCAGTTAGGATGAAAGTGATCCTAGATGCTCACCTCCAATTGTATATGGGGTGGCTTCTATAATTGAGAGTGTTAAAATACACATATGGGTGGAATTACCAAAATAGATCCCATGAAAATAGGAAAACTCTGCAGATAAATTCCATATGTATACAATTAAAACCATCACATGATTCATGTAATGTGTATAGATAAAAATTCTCTAACGGAAACACTGATCGATTCATATGAAAATGACATAAAAATAGCAATGAAGGCCAATGATTACCACAATATAGTATTATCTAGCCCGAATATCTAATACATGATACATATCTAAAAAATTGGAATATATATATATATATAATGGTTGATCATGAAAGTTTACCTAGAATGATCATTCCTAAAATCTCACATGAAAATGTGATAAAGGATCTTAAATCATCCATGAACAAATATGGAAATCAAAAAATCACCTATATTAGATCATATACCACTCATCCTTTCCAAATCATACACACAAATATCACAATGAAGATAATAAAATAATAAAAAAATATTGATATAAATGTAACTTATAACCACTTTTCCACTGATCTAGTAACCATCACACTCTAATAGAATATGTCCTAACATTCCCATCCCTTATACATATAAATAACCTGGTAAATGCATCATCTCTATAACTGTATATTTCGCATCCACAACAACAACATGCCATATGCACTAACACAAACCATACCACAATATCACAACTATAGATCACATTCTCATCAACACTATATGTTAACATAAACATGAATGACAACATCCTCATGCCCTCATAATTCCATGTACACCCCTGTAATGCACCCACATTTCTACCTCATCATAAACCAACCTCATCCCGTAACAACCTATTATATGACTTTAATAGATTTTAGGGAAGGGAGAGTATCCATATGTCCATGTCACCTACACAAAGATGTTGCAGAAAATAATAAAAACTCGAAATTAAAATGGGGGTCACTAAGGTTACTTTTCATTTGTTGTGCAGCATAAAAAATAACAAGTAAAACACACATGTTATAGTATATAATTTAAACCATCATATAGGTCCATTATCAAGGAAACACTTTCAAAAACCAAAACATCCCTTCAATATTATTCAACATCTCATATAAAATTCTTCCATTTCAACATCATATACCACATTCAACCATCTTCACACAACAATAATAGTAATAACAAATAAATAAATTTTTTTAATAACTATAAGGTTAATATTAACATCCATTTATTTCAAATAATTCATTGATATATTTATTTCAATATTCATTTTAATTATCACAGGCCATTACCAAAAAAAATTAATTCAAAATATTCATCTCATTTCTCTTTCATTTTAAAAATATTAATTTCATATGTTACTACCATCATATATCCAAACAACTAAGTACAAATTCTAATACACATCCTCCTCTTTACCACATTCCCAACCATCTACACTATCAACTACAATATATCATCACTTCACTTTCCAACCCATGATTCCATCATACAATAATTTCTCTAACAATGGAGGTGCTCAAAAAAAACTAACAAAATTAATTGATAAACATCATAATGAAAGGATAAAATTCATACACCAGTGAAAGAAACCATCAAATTAATTTAATCATGATTGATTATTAAATAATTCACTTGTTACTTTTTCTAGTCATAAATGAATTCAAAATTCGTATTTTCTTATTAAATTACCATATTTACATCATTAACCCATTATGAACATATTCTAATCCTTAATAATAACTCAAGTCATAATGCTAACAAAAATATAATTTCATCAAATTCACAAACAAAAATTAGTCAACGATGGAAGTAAAAATATATTTGAATAAAAACATGAATGGACAAGAAATCATAATTAATTATTTATTATTTAGTTCAATATTATATTAAAAAAATTTACAAATATATCAATTTAAATGTAAAGCTTTGTCGATCAAAAATTCACATAGTTAAATAAAATATAAAGTGTTAATCTCTTGTCTTATTTTATGATTCAAGGAATGAACTGGATAAATAACGGACAAACAAAGATCAGACATCACCAAACTCAAAATGATTCACTAATATAACTAACATGAAATAATTATTTTTCTCTACCTTCATGAGTAACTCTGTTATTGAAATATCATGAATAGGAAAAATTAATCCATTATCCACAAAATGGGTGTTTCTCACTTCCCCATTTAATAATAAGGATATACAAAAAATCACTCATCACCACCCCCTCCAAAACAACCTCTCCCCATAGGGAATATATTCTCTATAACAAAGACACTCTATGAATTAGTAATTTTAGACCACAACTCAAAATTGCAATCAAAATAGCAATAACACAATGATAATAGCCTAAAAGAAACAATCTCTATAGTGTAACCCCCTTCAAAAATGAGTATTTTTTGAGATAAAAGTTCCCAAAGTAAATCATTTTACCTTCATATCATGCCTACGATCCATTATGACTTCTCTAACACCTCTTAAATATAATTTAATAGGCTATAAGACTCTAGGACTTTAAATTAGAAACCTATTAAACAATTATCTTCCTTTATAATAAAAATAAAACCCAATAAGAAATAAATAAAATAAAAATTTCAACACCCCCTAAGATACTTCTCAATTAAGAATCTCACCATCAATAAATTACTCACATTGAAAAAAAGGTAAAAATTAAACTTCAAATGAATAAAATAAATAATCAAAATATAAAAAATAAAAATTTCTCAAAATAGATCTGGATATTGGGTAAAACTTCATGGCTAATTCCCCGATATAAACTCCTCCAAGCCACCATGTCTCTATATGACATGAACCAATAGAATAAAATTCCCATTAATTATCTTATCCTGGAGATCCTATAACAAATTGGATGTTCCTTGAACATTGTATCTTTGTCAACATATAAACCACCCTATTCAATGATGTCAGATTCATCATGAAAACAATGATGAAGTTATGACATATGGAAAACATAATGTATTTGTTCTATACATAGAATAATCCTCAATAGATATGATACCTTTTCTATAAAATCTAAAACCATGAATATTTTATGAATCAAGGAGACATATTACTGCCTTTATTGAACCATAACTTCCCATAATAAACAGAAACTATCATAAACACGTGATCACTAACCATGAACTCCAAAACCATTTAACAATTATATTCATAACAATTTTAATGATATTGGAAATCCTTCATCTACTGATGAATCAATAATTCCTTAATTTTCATGATCTATGAAAAATTTAATCCAAGAAAAACTGACACTAAAATATCACAGCAGTACAACAGATACCTACCTATCCACTCTTTCAAAACTTAAAATTAAGCAAAACCAATGGATGAATAATAACAATTTTTATAATAAATATCAACCAATGGCCAGTACTTCACCCATGAACCACCAAAATCTAGAACAGATTTAGAAAACATGTATGTTAGCATCTAGATCATCTATTCTATCAGAATGTCCAACTGAGGATAGATTTTGGTGCTATGGAATTGTAGTGATTCAAAATTATATTGATGACACTTCCATACTCTCAAGGTAAAATGGGAATTTAGATTAGAAATAATCATCCCAAAAACCCTGTAAATCCAAAAAGTATCCCCTATAAAAATCTTCACTAAATAATATACCATCTTCAACTTCTTGACTATTAATAAATGATCCAACTTCATAGAAAAATTAGTAAACACACAAATAACATCAAATACATATTGAGATAGATCCAAACCAATCACATAATCCATCGATATTTTCTCCCACTTGAACTTAGAGACAACCATTTTCTATAGAACAATTACATGAATACGATGCTCAACATTTACAATCTATAAAAATAAATTCTAAATTAACTCTCCCTATGACCCATTCACCCTTGTCCACCAAAACTAACTCTAAAAAGAAATATCTATCTCAGATACACTAGGATGTAATTCTAAGAGTGGGATATGAAACTTCTAAATAACTATTGTATATATTATAGAGTAAAAAAATATTACTATAGAGTAATGCCCAATATATAACATCCACAAAACATCCCTCAAGAGTATCACCATATAATATACAGTCATGTAAAACCAATATATCAATATATTATAACTAATACCACCACCCCACCTATTATATCAAGTATGAATGAACTGTTATATATTATAAGAATACTTTATCACTAACATCCTCTATATCAAGATACAAAGGGGAAATATCCCCCATAAATATCCATGAATCTTCAGACCCTTGATCAACACCACCTAGAGATTTACTACTCTTTAAATTAGTTATAAGACTTTCTTTCCAAGGTGTATAGGAGACATCATAGTCAAAGTCCGGTAAGAACTACACCCACCAATATTAAAGATGATTAAATTACCACTAAGAGAAGATGAACCTCTATCTTTTGTAATTTTTAAAAGCCACAAATAACTCACTAATGAGTTAATACTACCATAACCTTTGAGATAAAACCACCACCAAGAAATATATATCATGGTTAGTGTAGTTATGGTCATAAGGGTAATGAATATAAATACCCTTAACAGAATACCACTCTTTGCTACATCAAAACACAACCTAGTCTAAGATGAGAAACATTTTAGAAACCTTCAAATATGACTCCATCCTTCGTTAAGTAGAGGGTAGGATCGCTAATCAATATCTTTTTTAGGTACTCAATGTCTCTATGGAATTAATTTTTCCAAAAAAATGCCTAATACTTCCTAGTAAAAGATATTTTATGGGAAATAATTTAGGATAATACATATTCAAACCTCCTATAATAGCCTATAAATCTAAGAAAATTATGAAACTCTATGAAATTATTGGGATTCACTCAAGAAATGACCACCTCAACATAAAAAATATCCATTTTTATTCCTTTCTAAGACACGAAATGTCCAAGGAAGTGTCCCCCTCACATCCAAGACAAGAACATTAATAACATTAAATAAAATTGATGTTTCCAAAGAACCTTTATAACTAACCTATAATGATTACAATTATCCTTCAATAATCTCAAATACATGATCACTTCGTCATTAAACAAATCTTTTAACTAATCTTTTAATATATGGAACACATATTTCTACAATCCCACTTAAATAAATGGATTAACATTACATTTAATGGTAAAATGAAAATCATAAAGTTTATATGAAAACACATGAATGTAGTTGAATATGGGGATTACTAAGAGGTCAATTTATAAACCATATTTAAGAATTTAGAGGATAAATTTGAGGGTATAACTAAAACTAAGGGATGGAAGGTTTCTAGGTCTATATAGAGGAAGAAGAAATCTTGTGGAAGGAACCATAAGGTTGTACTAGAGGAGCACATTCAAGAAGTTTTAATTTAAGAATCCACTTATCAAGGTTTAGATGATCATTCCCCAATATCCTATAACTGTGAGGAAGTAACACACCAAGATTATAGTTTAAAAAATAATGATATGTTTGATTGCATGTGCCACATGGGATATTGAGCTTAAAACTAATTGTGATATGTTATTAATATATTGTAATTTTACCCATATAACCTAGTAGTTGGATTGGATGGGATGAATAAAAGTAACCTCATTATGAGATATATGTATTATTTTTTTACTTAAAAAAAATTAATGATTAATTCCTATAAAATAAGAGCTAATTTAAAATAAAACTATATGAAATTGATGGAGACATGTTTTATAAATCTAATTTATGTGTGCAATATATTTTTGTCAAAGTAAAATAAGTTAATCACTATAGATGAATGATTTTAATGAAATGAATATATTATTTTTTTAAATAAAAAAAACTTACACATTTATATATATATATAATATTATTTACTAGATAAAGAATGAGCATAAATTCATTTTACATATCTAAAAAGTATTTTTTCAGAAATTGTTTTTATTGAAATTTATGTGCAGATATTATGATTAGTTTTTACCATATTTAAAAAATAAATTTCAAAAAATGGTCTTAGTTTTGAAAATTACCATTTCAAAATAATAATATTATTAATTTTCTAGATATTTTTGAAAATTTTGTTTTTTGGATGAGTTTTGATAAATACTTATTTTCCAAAAAAACTATCATTTTATTTCTTTTAATAAAAGTAATTTCAATGTTTCTTTCAGTTGTGGATTTTTTTAAGTAAATTTAGTTTAATTTTATAATAAATAATCCAATCAAATCCATGGTAATAAATATTATACTTGATTTTGTTGTAAACTCATTTTTATGGTTAAAAAAGGCATTTTTTTCACAAAATGGTTTTCCATTGCATTTTTTGAACTTATATGAAAATTAAATTTAACCAATTCAAGTAATTCAATCAAAGAAAATGGATTTATCATTTTGGATTAGAATTTTATTATTTGGTAATGAGGATAATTTCATTTTAGTTTAAAATGAATAGTTACCATGGTAAAACTTTGTCGCCACTATAATAGGTAAAAAATATTACTTAATGTCAAAACTGTTTGATAAGATCAAAAAATATAATCTAAAAATGGGTGGATTAGTCTTGATCGACCAATTTCTTATCCCTAGTCAATTTGGATCCATTTTTTGATCCACTTAAAATTATTATTTTATTAATTTTTATATTAATGAAATTATATTTACTAAAATGTAACTTTCTTATATTTAATATCTTAATTAAGTTTTCATGTTAAGTATAAGAGTAAATATACCTTATTAAAGAATTTATATGACTATAATTATGTTTAAAATTTTATATTAGTGTTTATAACTTATTTATAAATTATCAAAATTGGATTTTTATGAAAAATTATTATGTTTTATTAACGCAACATTTCTAAAACACAAAGAAAAATAAATTTATTGAAATGAAAGAAATTAATGTTTATAATATTTATATGAGTTAAGGTATGTTAATATTTTATAGATATTATTAATGGTTAATTCATAATTTCTATTCTTGAATTTAAATTCCACTATTGGCCTAAGATGTTAAAATCAAATTTTTTGAATTCTCTAAAGTGACCTTAAATTGTATTTAATGTTTAAAAATTATTTTAAAATAAGTAAATATAATAAAAATATTATATAAACTAAATTATATTCCATATTTTTATCCTATCATGTGTAGTTAATGTATTTTTCTGTTTGAATTTTTAAAATTACATCTTTGACCATTAATGATTGAAAATTTGTAAAAATTCCATCAATTTCTTCCAATAAGAAGGGACCCACTTCAATAATTTAAAATCACTTATCATGTTTAGTTTTATCACAAAAATATACCCATATCCCTCTAAATACCTCTATTACCATGTCTCAATCCCCAATATTGATTATAAATCTCTCCTTCAAAATTCTTATGCTCAATCGAATGGACAATATCAAAAGAGATGGTATAAATATTAATTGTTTGATTCTACGATTATTTAATCTTTATCTTCATTAAAAAATATCATGACCATTATTATATAATTACATAAATATCTAAAATATAAAAAAAATTATTATGTTAATGATAAACCCATTTTTATTCAATAAAAAATGGACATTTCGCTTGTGTGTACAAGTGGCCACATTCTCTAGAGAGTGAAGGTTTTAATTTTTCATCACCAAATCATGTGGAAAATTAAAATTATGGA
The DNA here is from genome assembly GCA_963277665.1 of Viscum album. Lineage (NCBI taxonomy): Eukaryota > Viridiplantae > Streptophyta > Magnoliopsida > Santalales > Viscaceae > Viscum > Viscum album. The sequence continues at coordinate 1,415,856,448 of OY728142.1, forward strand.
TCAAAATAATATATTTTAAATTTATTAAAAAAACTATGATTCTATAAATATAATTAATTAATTTTTATCTTACGCTTTCCTTCTATTGGAAAATGATAACATCCCTCATTCGTATTTGTAGACTACCACCTCCATGAAGAAACACGGTTTATTTTTTATTACTATCTCATAAATATGGTTATAGAATTTAAATAATGTTTAAATATGATATTTATAAGACATTCATGATTTTGGAAAAGTAAAATATTATCTTATTTATTTATTTTCCACCCAATAAAAATAAAACACAATAATTGCATACATATAGACTACTATATCAATAAACTAATGTGGTTTTTTTCATGAACAATTTATTTTGATGGTTCTAAAAGTATATTTATTTTATAAACATGATAATATTAATATTTATAAGATTCTAGAGATTGTGAATCATGACCAATGTAATGACCTGAGATTTTGTACCCAATAAATTAATATTATCTTGAATAATGTATGTCACACACAACAATGAGTTAACGCCACACCCAACTAAAATGATATATTTCATATAAAAATTAAAATAGTAATATATTAACTATTACATAAAAATATAACAATCAATTATAATAATTTTATTTTATTTTATTTTTTTGACAAATATTTTCAAAATGATGTTTTTCGAAGAACCATTTAAAGGGGTGGTGTAGTTTCCTTAAAAAAATAAATTGACCGCAGTTAAAATTTATTTATAATACATAATATTTAAATTTATAAAATAAAATATCAATATTAAAATTATTTATAAATCCATATGAAAAAATATTAAAATCAGTTAAAATTTAAAAAGGTCATTTTTTTAATAAAATTAGTTTTTATCTATATATTTTATTTTCATTAAGAAGTTGGTTTATCAATTTTATAATTTTAACTTAGAAAAAAAATTAATTATTTTTTTGATTTAAAATGTTAGTATTATCTTAGGATGAATATTGGGATTTTCATTAAAAATTATTCTTTTGATGAATATTGTAGTGTACTATGTTTATAAATATCATGCCTTCTAGAGAATTATTAGTTTATAAGAATGATTTTAAAAATTATAAAACACTTTTCTATAAAAAAAATATTGATTTTATAAGTTATATTATAAATATAGAAGTATTGACTATATTTTACAAACTTATATTTAATGCTTTAGAACTTATGTAATATTTTTCTCAAAAAATTTTTTGAATGCATTCTATATTTATTATCTTAAAATTTATTTTTACCACAGTTAGAAATTTAATCTAATTAAATGAATTTAAAATATGGAATTAATAATTCCAAATAAAATAATGTGGACCACTTTATTTTTCAATCATAAAGGATAATTTACTTGGGTAATAGTCCTGAATATGATTTAAGCGTCATGGGAAACATTCAAGGACTCATGTAATACAATCATGAACTAGAGACTGGGACCCTAAGCTGACCTATAAGAACTTATATATCCTAGTGGTCCCTTATAACTCTTCAGGGCCTATAACCCATATAAGGATCACTAATCTACCATGGGGAACAACCCATATAAGAGAGATCAATGACCAAAACTCCTACATTCGGCTAGAACATAAGATAAACTACAGTTTTAACTCATATAGTACTCTACTCAATTACCTAGGTTTCCCCTGACATAAACATATAAAGGTGATAAAACAATCAAGACAAAAAGAACAGGTGAAAATATTTAAAATAAACTTAATATCACATCCTAAACCCTCACAAGAAACATCGCCTTTCATAATCATCCATAATCATAAATAAAGAAAAAAAACACTCCATAAGGGATTACAACCAATAATAAGCATATAAATCTCAAGGGGATCAATAAATAGTCTTATATGTTTTAAAAAACATTCATATAAATGTTCCAAACTGGTCTTTGAAAAACATTCAGAATTCCAAGACATTTCATAGCACTTGGAATCTCATTTTAAAACATCCATTGAAAACACATGAAACATTCTTTAAATATAAACCATATTAAAGTGCATAAAAATATAAAATCAAAACCCCTTTAAAATGAATATTCTCTTCATTTAAATCAATTTAAAAATAAAATCATTTTCATAATTTTTTAAAAATTCCATAAAACCACACATCAACTAATTTATGACCTAAATGAGGTCAATACACCTTTAGAAATCATTATGTCAATGAAATATTTTCTTATATGCATCTTTAAAACACTTGTTATCAAAATAATTCTTAAAAAAATAAGAAAACACTCAAACACCTTTATAACAAGGCATTTAACCTTTAAAAAATATAGTAAATATACCATAACAATCACATATAAATTTAATTTTAAAAGATAAGGTATTTAAAACTATCAATAATTTAATAATATTCTATTGAAAGGAAACAAAAAACACCTACCTCCAATAAAGTAAAACAATGATGAAACATGTCACATTGAATGGATAATTCTCACTTAATAAGTAACATATCCTCTTTAAGACCTAAATATACAAATCACACATTAAAACCCACCCTAATCCCTATTCTTAGCCAAGGAATCTCCTAGGATTTCTATAGGTATCTAAACCAAAAATAAATGGGCTTAGGGGAAGAGAGAAGGGATTAATAACGGAAAGGGGGACTATCTTCAAGAAACCCCTTGAAATCGAGGAAGATAAGCCACAAAATCAAAGAAAGGGTCGGAGGAGTGCTTCATTCATGTTTCAAAGGGTGGGGAAAATAAAGAAGAATGAAGAGTAGTGTCTAAATCCCTAAAACTTGAGGGAAAAGTTAAAAAAACTTTTAATAAAAACTAGTAATCTCACACGATTTAGTAAACCATGTTTCAACCTTGTACTTGGAACTATTGAACGACAACAAACACACATGTTTTGTCCACACAGTTTACCAAACCATGTTCCAACCATACAAAACCACACTATTAAGGACTATAGAACTTTCACATAGTCTCTCCTAATCATGTTCAAGAATTCATCCAATACTTCAAACACAAAAGGGATCCCAATATTTCCACTGTATTTTGCATGGTCGGGACCCAACCAAATTCCACTAGAATAGACTAACCATGTACAAAAAAAATTAAAAAATCCATATATATGAGTATCACATAGTTTATCTTAAACCTAATGAAATAAACCATGTACATAACAAAAATAAAAGATTAATTATGTTTCCAGCTGAAACATTCTAAAATTTAAATTTCCCCAAAACAATATGAAATATAAATTAACAGCGACCTAGGGGTGTCATAATTCTCACCACCATGGTACATTATATCCCAAGAATTTCATTAATTAATGTACAATAATAGGTAAACTGAAAAACTAAACTCTAGAACTAGAGGTGTAAGGGGTGGGAAAACTTAATAGGGTGCAGTGAGAACAAATCACCAGTAGATCACATAAATCCTCAAAACATTGGAACTAATCATTAAATATATCTAAACATATACAAACATAACCAACTCACCCCCATCAGATACAGAGCCCTATGAATATGGAGACCTTTATAGGTCTCCACACCATTTAAAATTCTACTAAAATGGTAGGACATGAGATAAATATTCCCAAGAGAGAATCATCTCTAAGGAAACCAATATACTTCTAAGAACCCAAAGGAAAATAAAAATCATAAATAAACAACCAAGATTATCCTAGAATTAGTCCCAAGATACTTAACCAATTCTAAATACTATATGGAAAATCCTAAAAAAAATAATTACCCGATACTAAGTTGGGTAATTCATTTTATAGGATCTCTAGAAATAACCTAACCACTACCCTACCTCAAGAGTTCCCTGATCACTACAGAAGAGGAACACTACTATAAAACCTACCTTTAACTATGCTAGCATTTATCTGTGCTAGAATATTTATTTAATAAAGTTCATATTTATCAGCGCTAAAATAATCCCTGATAAAGGGATCCCTTTATCAATGCTAAAAAAATGCTGATAAAGGGTGCCCTTTATCAGTGCTTTTTTAAGCAAAGATAAACAGAAACCTTAATAATTACTTTATTTTAGTGGTGATAAAAGTTACCCTTTATTAGTGCTTTATTTTTAGCACTGATAAAGGGAACCCTTTATTAGTGATTTTTTAGAACTGATAATGGTCCAGAATAAAATGAAATAATAAAACAGATAAAAATATAATTAAGTAACAATTTAATTAATTAAATAATAATTGTTAAAAATTAATTAATTGAATATATATATATTTATATATTAAAAATTAATAAATAGTTTATATTTAATATATAGATATATGAGAAATGAATAAAATTAAATAATTAAATAAAGAAAATTTTAAAATGGGTAGATTAAGAAAAATATTAAACATTTTATTAATTAAATAATTATTGATAAAAATGAATAAATTAAATATAAAATATATAGATTATAAATATAAATAAATACTATATATCAAATATAGTATATAAAATGAATAAATTATAATAATTAAACAAAAAAATTAAAATGAATAAATTACAAAATTATTTAAATATTTATTAATGAAACAATTATTAATACAAATGAATAAGAGTAATATATATAGATATATATATTAATTATAAATAGTAAAAAAATAATATATATTAAATATAAATATATATAATAAATAAAATTCTAATTAAAAACATATTAATGTCTTATTCAATTTTAATGTTTTTTGATTTTTCTATTTAATATATATCAAACACCATGTGTTACATTGTTTCATATACATATATATATGAAATTAATGTATTATTATATGCAAACACACTAAAATATATGAAGACATATACACCTAATATTTTTGTAATTTATTCAAATTTTAGTATATTTTATTATTTCATTATAACATGAAACATTTAATATATTATGTTTTTAATTTTTCATTTTTATTTATTAATTTTTAATAATATTACAGTTAGGGTACTCATTTTGAATTGTTCAATTTCACTCATCTTTAAAATGCATGTATTTAAGATTATACATCCACTAATTATTTTAAAAATATATTTGGTAAATAAATATTTATAAATAAAGATATATATATAAATGTATATTTAATATATTTATATATTTATAAATTTATAATTATTATAAATAAATAATTATTATTTCTTAAATAATTATTTATGTAATTGTAAATAAATAATTGTATATATATAAATAATTATAAAATTATAATAAATTTATTTAAATAATTATATTTATAAATCCCTAGTCAATGCTTATCAATTTTGTGCTGATAATGGGTATCTTTATTAGTGATTTTTCAATGAACTTTTAAAGTGTCCCCAGTATATCTAAAAGAACCCTAACCATGACTCATTCAGTCCTGATTCTCAAGCTCTCGCTGAACTCCACTGTTGCTAGTATTACTCCTCTATATTCCCCCGAATGAATCTAGTCTACAATCCAATGTTTGTTATTTTCTACTTTTGCTCTATCATTGTTTGATTTTTTGGGTTCCACATTTTGCGTTTCTACTATTTTCTTAACTATAACGAACCCTAAATCTAATCTACTTGCCACTAAAATACAATTTTTAGTAGTATTTAATCTTTTCCTTTATAGACAATGGTTTCAAATGAAAAGAAGGATGTTTTCATATGTTAAGTTCAATCAAAATATGTGTATGGTCTTGTATGGATAGATAAAATAGATTTTTCACTACACACTACTGAAAAGGTAATGCTGGCTTTATATCATGATCAAATTGAGTTTAGTTAAAAATTAAAGAGGTTAGGCCATTTCTCAAACATGTTATTTATATCCCATAGAAATGACACAAAACATTAGTGATTGAGATGTGTGTCTGAGGTGATTTGTTAACATGAATTGAGAACTATTTGGGTATACTAGGTCAAAAATGTTACAAAATGGAATCAGGGTGAAACTAGGGATATTAGTATTGATTATATCCAAAAGAAGAAAAAAATACAGAAATGAGAAGTAATCCACAAATATGTCTGGATAGGATAGTTATGATGGATACTTGAGTTACCATATGATGTCTAATTTTCTTTTTGTTTATTTTGTAATTGACCTATCTTCTCAAGTCTCATGCCTCATTTTTAGTAGTTGATAGGTAGGAAATGGTAAGAATATATGAAATTTCATGTTATTATGTGTATTTTTTTTATTCTAGAATCAATTATAAATTTATATTAATAGAAACATGAATAATAAATATATAGTGTATTCTTATTTACATATTAGTAATGATTATGTTTATATAACTTATTAATTGATTGAATTTATTAAGTAACCCTTTTTAACAATATTATTAGTCAGTTGTTTCATACTTATATTTAAAATAATTCTTGTAAAATGTTTAAAATTATATTCAAAGTATGAAAAGACTTATTAAAAAATAAATGAATGAGAGATAGAGTTAGGGGGTTTACAATTAATATAGATTATTTTATGCCTATTTTGGAAAGATTATTTTTTTCATAAAGGGAAAATAATGTGACTATTTACATTAATATTAAATATGTCACCATTATGACCCCTATATATCTATAAAAATGAACCATTGAACATCCTCAATATGCTATAACTTATATTAATCCTCATATCCTAGAGGTAATTATAGATATACTTCAAGTTATGTGACGTAATTTTCAATAATGGTAACATATAGTATCTATGGTTACTCTAAGATTTTATGGTAATATATCATAATAAAAAATTTAGGATTTAATTAAATAGATAAATTTCATTTATAAGAGTAAAAAATATATAGATAAATACTGAGCATAAGTTAAAAAATACACCCTTTAAAGAGATATATGTTTTTAGAGGGATCTTATGGTTGATAAAAAATTATGAAAAATTGGAAGGTGAGGAATCCTTAAATAGATAGAAGTGATGTTGAATATAGGTGGGGTGAGATTCATTTCTTCAATACCATTAGAGTGGAGGTATTCTAATTCCATTTTAATTAAAGAGACTTTTTGAGTGATTCCATCAGTATAGGTTCCTAAGACACTTTAATCCTTTTTACCTCTTTGATGTAAAACATTTCTATCGATGTGGTTAGTTGGAGAACCATATTCTCTCTCTATATCACATAACTATACCTACACAATTCCACCCCTACTCTGTAAACTCATTCATGCTTCATAATATACCACTACAAACTGCATCTCTATCTGTTGTTCTAAAAGAGGAAAACAACAAATAATAGTTGTAAGAAACATAAATAACTTTTCATAAAAATGATCAAAAGTTTCAAAAATATGTTAATGTAAATAAGGATTAAATTTGGTAAGATAGATATAAAATATAGTATACTACATGTATAAAAGTCCAAAATTGTATGCATATTGCATGAAATTTGTTACTATCTCAAACAGAGATATAATAATTCAATAATAAAATATAAATAACCTTTGTTTCCTTTATTTAATTCATCCTCAGATGCTTAATTTCTTTCAATATATTTATGATGGATTGGACTTCCTCTTTCAAACTAGCCTTCCTCTCATCATTGTGGTTCCAAATTTCCCTGATGACATACCATCCGCTCAGTTTTTATTCATTAATATCTGTCAAAGTTGCTACTATGGATTTTAATACTATATCTCCCAACTCATTCTTCAACTCTTTCATCATTTCATCGCCATCATTTACTACTACCAAAGAACACAAAAAAATTACACTGGAAAATTAATCAAAACATAATGAATGAATATTTTGGGTTTCTTAATATGCACTTTATTATATAACTCATTCAGTTACTGTTGGAAAAACTTTATCAAAAATTTCTTTTATTTTGATTATGGACACATTGGATCCTATTAAAACTCTACAATTAAACATGCTTGGATGTGAAAACTACTACAATGAGTGACCTCCTAAAAATACTTGTGTTGCAAATTTTTGTGTGAAAAAAACATGCCAAACACATCTTTTAATTCTCTTCCCATTAAACCTTGATAAATTTAAAAGGGTTCCAATATGACTCAAAAAGGTATTCCTCTCATAATGAGAAGATCTCTCTAGTCCTATTTTTGGCTTTGTATTTAGGATATGTTGTGTTGTCTTCTTGGAAAAATGGTCTGTTTTCAAGATCTCCCATCCACCTCACACCAATACCACCACAATTTTTTATCTCCTCTAATCCCTTCCAAAAAAGAAACATTTTAGAGGAAGTGGAAAATAATAAATGTTTTTGAGAGGAAGTAACCTAATACAAGTGGAAGTCATCTAGATTTGATTGTTCATTATTTTATTTATTTTAATGTAATATGTAAGAATCTATAATTAAAATTTCTTTTATTTTTTTTTTGACCTCATTGGAAACTCGAATTTCATATCATGAACAATTATTATTGGATTTTTTTTCTTGAGGCTCATCCCACATCTCTTCTATTTTATTTAAACTACTCTATGTAGTAGTCATCAAAACTGATCACGATTACATAGTATGGGATGAATTTTTGTTATAGTAGTTCATATAACATTTGTTGATGTCCACAAACGATGAGAGATAAATATCAAACAAAATGTAATAATAACTGTTTAGGATGTATGTCATCAATGAACTTTAGAACTACAATGATAGGAGGAATGATAGTTTGAAAGAGGGAGTCTAATCTATCATCAAGATATCAAAGGTAATCAACATCTGAGGGAGGATTAAATGAAGGTAGTGAATGTTAGTTGTACTAGAGTTTTGAAATATTATATCTCTATTCTAGACAGTAATAATTTTCATTCAAGATTCATGAAATTGTTGAAATTCATGCATGAAGTGTATTGTATTATTGTTATTCAAGAAAAATAAAATGTTTGACTACTCATGGAGACAATTTATTCTACACATGATTATGTTACCAATCCTAAGGAAGAACATATTTTTTTATGATGAAACTGCATAATTATTTGGGCATCAACAACATGTTGATGAAGAAAAGAACAACGACGCAGTATCACAGTGGAAAATAAAATTATCGTGGAAAGAAGTCAAGGTATAAAATTTGAGGTGGGTTGGAACCAATGTGGCCAACCTAATGATTCCCACAATTCAATGTTCATTAGTCATATTTAGGTTACAAAGAGGATTAATATGATGATTGATATAGATCCATGCCAAAACGACCAACCTATAATGAATGGATTCCTTTGTAAATATATATTGGTGATGTTAAAATATACTTTCTCGATTTTTCTGAAAATATATAATGAAATGTTGATTTAATTTTTATGATTCCTTGAAGTCTTCATTTATTTTAAAATATTTCCATAATAAATTTGTCTTAATGTTTTCTAGAAAATCCCATAGAGGCTTATGGACTTTTCATATGAAGTTATATCTTATGGATTCTAGGGGGGAAATAAAACCCCAACCACCACTTAGTTATAAACACATTATTAAGGAGGAAACATTGAGTGCTTTCATTAATCGTCGTGATGTGAAATCATTTCAGGTGAATTATAGTCAATAAGAGATTATTTGAAATTATTTATTTTATTCAACATAATTAAAAATTGTTAATTTATGAAATATTAAAAGAGTTCTGAAAATAAAAAATGTGCATCAAAACCAATGTACCCATATCACAAAGCAAGGATAGGGCACACTTCATTAGAGAAGAAATTGGTATGTATTTTAAATCAACAATAAATGTTTAATTATGTAGTATGAAACAACATATATTCCGTTGTTTATATTCAGATTGATGAATCAAAATATGAATTCACTTTAATCCCATGTCCTATTCTATAGAAGGAGACTCATGTAAATTAGGATGGTAAATTAGTTGATAAAAACAAAAAAAATAGTATGGGGAGCATCTGTAAGTATGAAATATTTATAATTTTTTATGATTAATAAAAATATTAAATAAAAATATCTATTTATGTTTATATTTTTTTATAAGATTTTGACACAAGAATCAACAATAACAATACCATAAGAAAGGAAAATTTCTGTAGCTTTGAAGTTTTCTTCATAATATGGTCGTTTTAGGGGATTAGGTTTTGGGGTCTCTAATATAAATTATTTAAATAAGATAGAACCATATAAAGATACATATAATAAGTTGAGTTGATTTCAAACACAAATAGACTCACTAAAAGGTATTATTTTGTTGCATGGTTTGGAAGACTAATGTATAAGAAAGGATCAAAGTGAACCGCTGGTGGAGAAAAGATCTGCACATGAACCAAATGATCCCGCTATATTTGAAGCTATTCATCCCCCCCCCCACTTTCATACCATACCCAGGGTAATAAATTATTTCTTACTATTTCTCTTAAATGGAATCAAAAAACTTCTAATAACTTTATATTACTAAAATTTTGCATTTTATAATTGTGTTTTATTTGTATCTGTCAACACCCACATACCACTATGTTGTGATGGGTATAGTGTACAATATCCTGAGAGCCTAGCTACACAATCAAGCTCTCTAAAAATATCACATGAGAGTGGCTATTGAGGTATGTTATGATACAACTACTAAGTGTCATGTTTAACTTGATGGTTAGGATATTACAACGGTCAAATCTACTATTGAAGCTTTTATAGTATGGACATCTAATCTTATAAAGATACATGAGGTATTTATTTAAAAAATTATTTAATATGTGAAACATGTAATAGTATATGATAAAATATCTTAAGTGATTTATGATATTTTAGATGGATAAATTGGTAGAGAACATATGGTTGAATCAAGAAAATCTACTAAATAGATCAAGAAAACAAAATTACCTTTTGAGAGTACCTTCTCCCTGCCAGTTCTAGAGAAATATTTATTATCATCAAAATATCATATAAAGACGCCAATTAAAGAAAAATATATTTCTTAAATTGAATATAAAGAACAAATATATGAAGTTCCCATGAAATAAGTAATTGGTATCGAGTCTCTATATGAGATTCTCAAGCATGAATGGTTGGGCGTCTTAGTTTTGAATACATACATATGGTACATTTTCAAAATATGTTTTTCCAAATAGTGAGAAATTTTTTTTATTAAAGTTAATAACTATTCATATTTTGTATAGGTATCTATATCACAACTATATAAAGGGGATATCGTGTGAATCATGATCTTCATTCATTAATCTATGTATCATTTCTACGCTAGAACTTACTTTAGAAAACAATGAAATTAAGAAGAATAAAAATCAGTTAGTTGAAGAATTTTATAAAAATAATCAGAGGAAAGACTCTTTTTGATGCATACAATGAAAAGGTAAAACTCTACAATCTAATCACATAAAATATATTTTTAATTTTTGAATTACTTAATTGTTTTTGTTTTTTAGGGTGCACTAGAGGCTGATAACAGTCAATATGGACACCCTAAATATTTATTTTTGGAACCAATGTAGGGATATGTAACCAACCAACCTCACATGATGTGTGGTGTGAATATGTAATACATTTAAATCAATAACTTATAGATAAACATAGAATTATATGTTCAATTTCTATTTTAACAAGAATTTTTTTATCATAGGGTGGTTGCTCAATGCAGGATATATCATGGCATGAAGTCAGTGTATGAAATCATAAACCCAATTAATTACTACAAATGAAAAAAAAATTAATATATTTTTATATATATAAATATTTAACTATCAAAAAAATTAAAAATAATTTATTTTTTTGGTTAATATTTATATACTGTCCGAAACAAGATAATGACCTCGATTGTGCGTAACACCCAGATGTTTTTATGAAATATTTTCTTTAAATAATTATAATTCTTCAATATCTTTCATTACATGCAATTACAAGTTTAAATGAACCACAAGACTCCCTTAGTAAAAAAATACCATTATAACCTAGCTGTAAGGTTAAAAAGAATAAATATAACTAACTTTTGAAAATGTATTGTGAAAGAAAAATATAAATCAATTATATATTTTTATTTTTATTAAGTGATTCACAATTATTATATGAAATTAATTAAATATATTTTTTATATAATTAGTAAAATATTTTTGTCATAAGGTATGAATAAACCCTATTTGATGTATAAAAATCTATATTTTTCAAAAGGGTAATTTTCCACCTTTTAATGGAGAACCCCTTTTAAATTAATATTTTGACGCATTAGTAATATTTATATGACAACATAAACATGTTATTTTGAATAGGGATATAAAAATTTACTTTGCATGAATTTTTTATATTTTTTAATTACTTTGAAGTTTTGATGAATAGTAAAATTACACGAAATTTTAATTGAAAACAAATTTTTTTCAAAAAAAAAATTATATGGTTAAACTGTAATACTGAATGGTTTTAAATTATAAATAAAATATATTTTTATCATTAAATATAATTTATTTTATTATCATAAATTTTAAATTGAATTCATATTTAAAAACATTTCAATCTTTTGCAATGTTTTAAATTTTAAAATCTGCTCTCTCTTTCCGACAACGAGATTAATTTTAAATTAATTAATAACACCTTTATGCTTTGAATTTTTTAAAATATATTCTTTATTTGGAATCACTAATTCCAAATTATGTTAGTAGTTTACTTTTATTTTGGGATATTATGAATAGAAACTTTGGTAATTTTATTTAATACGGTAAAAGGGTAAATCGGGTAATTAAGGGTAAAAATAATATTATTAAATTACCCTAACACTTGTATGGGTATAATTATTGAATTAATAACTATAAATTATTAATAATAATTTATATTGATTCTAAAATATTATACACCATACACTTCAAGACCATTCAAAAATTAATGGAATTATATCATCGCTTGTGCGTACGTACAGCCTAGCATTTCCATGATGCGATGCGATTCATTATACATAAAATTAATTTAATCATTGTTATCTAAATGAAGGGAATGAATAAATATGACATATATTATACTAATATCATTCTTTAATTGATATAACTATAACCTAATTTTATTAATAAGAACTTATCTGAAAAAACATGCGTAAGAAAATAAAAAAGTTAACACCCAATGGATAAATAATAATGTTACTAACAAATGGATGATAATATGATAATATATGATATCATAAAAATTTATATGATTTTTAAAAAATTCAATGAAATCATTAAATGATTATATAAGATTTTTGCATACATTCAAGGGAAATTGGACCTAAGGTAAAGGTTAATTTTTCAATATCATTATTATATGAGATTTTTTATACTTAAGTATTTAGTAGGGTATATTTATCTTCCATGTATATGTTTCTTAATTATGTATTCCAAAATATTCTTTATATTCTTCTATAATTGTTTTGATTGATTTTAACCATTGGTAAATTTTTATTAAATGGTATGAAAGGAATCTTTTTTCATTTTCAATATGAGGTAATTTTTGACTTTTCCAAAAAAAAGTCTGAAGAGAATGTTTTTTAACTTATATTGCATCAATGGATTTTTACATTTTTATAACACCATATTTACATGAATATTCTTTTACACTATTTCAATTTTATTTTCAAAAAAATTATTTTCTTTTAAAATTTCACGACATTTTGAGAAAAGAAAATGTTTTTGGAGAAGAAATGATATTTTCCTATATAATTAATTTCAAGTGTTATATAAAAATTATTTTCCATCTAAGATGGAATTATTTAATAGGGTTATGTTTAAATTATAATATCCTTATTGTTCTTAATGTTTGATTGTGTTTATTATGGAATGCTATTTATGAAATCCATTTGTTTTATAGGGATTATGTTATGGTGTTTAAAGAAACCCATTTTATTCCTTATGTTGTGATGAATGATTTATGTTATTATGAAACAAATAGTAATTATTTAATTATATAATGGTTGGGACCTATATATACCCCCAATTCATTGGGTAAAGATTTATATCTCATGAGACATACATGGATGGAATGGAAAATGATATTAGTTCAGCAGTACAAGGATAGAATGAGGATTGAACATGATTCAATAATGGACTTTGTCTGCTATTATGGTCTTGGAAATAATAATTTACTATTATGAAATTATTTTCTATGATTATGTGTATTCCAAAAAATTGCATGTATTATGTGTTGACTTTTGGGATTATGTTCATTGATTCTTATGAACTGTTATGATTTATCTCATGGCATGATATCATGATATTATATATACTGATAATATTTTCAAATGTTATGTTCCTATGTATTATTATATGATTTTATTGATGTCTCTCTAGTTTACCCTTATTGATCATATGAGCACACCCTTTCAAATGTTTCTTTTCCCAAGGTCATGAAGAATGGTACTAAGTAAGATATATCAAAAAGGGGCCTAGTTATGATGAAATAAGTGGGAGATAAATAGAATGTATTATTAAAGAGTTGTTTATGTTTCCTAATTTCTAAATACAGTATACCTATATGGTCCTAAAATGGCTGTGTTATATTTTGTAATTAATTTTTTCAATTTTGAATTAATATCAATGTATGTAATGTATGGGTCATTATAGTTGGTATCATAGGAAAGTTATATTTATCCTTTGGATGTTAGGATGATAAAACTTTAGTAAGAACCCAAAGGATATGTCAATGTATGGGTTTCAATCCTAGGGTTTTAGAAATGATAATGAATAACATATTATAAAACATAAAGTATCCTAAATTGAAATTTTATTCTTTATTATTTTGTTTTCCCATTATGATTAGTGTTTCTCACACTATGATTCATGGTTTTAGTTGATGGATGAAACCTAGAATAACTTCATTAATGGTGAATGTGATGGGAAATGAAATCATTGTACACTTGAGCAGCCAAATGTTATGGGATCTAGAATAAAAAATATTAAAACTAAGCTCACACAAATTTCTCAAGCTATGAATAATTTAGAACTTATAAATGAGTAAAGAAGGGAACAACATTCTGATAAGTCCTTCATGAGGTTGTTTCCACCTTCCTTCAAAAGGTCTTATGATCCATTAGTTGATGAAAAATGGATCAATACCACTAAAAAGATATTTGCAGTCCTCCAATGTTCATAAAATGATAAATTCATCTTAGCATTCTATCATTTGAAAGTTGAAACTGATTAATGGTGTGACCTTATCAAGAATATGTGGCAAATAGTTGAAATTGAATCCCTGGAATGGGATGAGTTCAAGAACTTGTTTTTCAATAAGAATATACCTTGTATTCTTTGAACAAATATATATATGGAGTTCTTTTATCTTAAGAAAAAGGATGATGAATCCATTGCTACCTATAAAGAAAATTCTACCAGACTTGAAATGTATGCTTCTATAATTATTATCCAACCTCAGACTAAAGTTGATCAATTCTTTAGTGTCTTAAAACCAAGTCTTTTATTGGAATTAGCCATAAGGGACTTCAACAGCTAGGAGGAAATTGTTTCATATTATCGCAAGGTTTAGATGGAGATTGGAGTATCCCATCAGTCATATGGGTTTGATAAGAAGAGAAAAATAGAATTCAAAGGAAAATCTAAATACCACATGGAAAATAAGATGAGTTCTCACAAATGATAAAATTTTAAGAAGAAACAAAGATGAAATTATCTTAAAGAGGCAATAAAATGTTTTTTAAATGTGTAAAAAAGGTCATCAGGCAGTTTAATACTGAAGTGATGGGAAAAAATATGTCTAATGATGTAAATAGAGGAAAGTTTACAAAGAATGCACCTCCTACAATTTGATGTTAAAATTACAAGGAAATATAGAATTATGCTTATCAATTACCTAATCCAAGGTTTATTAATGATGATCTATCTCAACAAACTCTTAAGGCAACAACAAAGGAAAGTCACATGAGATCACTATCTGCAATATAGAGTGTGATATTGAAGTGTTTAAAGGTACACTAACCATCCACTCTAAAGTAGAAATTTTTTTGTTTAATTCTATATCTACCCACACTTTTATTTATAAATAATTTTATATGGTTATCTCTACATTACCTCGACATTTAGATGTTGAGTTAGCTGTGACAACTCTTAATGATACAATGGTTTCATCAAAATTTTACAATTCTTCTTCAGTTGATGTTTGTGGGAAAGTGATTCCTGTAAATATTCTTATGCTTCCTATAGTGTAATTTGATGTTATTCTTGGTATAGATTGGATTTATCTATATTGATCTCATATCAATTTACATAGAAGTTAAGTAAAATTTCATATTACTAATCAATATGTGATCATCTATCAATGCAAGAATGAATATAACCTCCCTGTATAAATTTCCACTATATTTTGGGTCTTTATTGCTATAAATTAATGTTATCCATCTCAAATGGTTGGGGAGAAACTGATAATTAAGTATAAACCCATTATATGGGATTTTAATGATGTCTTTCTAGAATAATTAGCAATTCTTCCACTAAATTGTGAATTCGAGTTTTTAATAGAACATATATCGGGTTATATACCTATTTCAAATACAACTTATAAAATTGTCCCAATTGAGTTATATGAATTGAGAAAGTATCTACAATATAATATTAAAAAGGGATTCATAACCCCTAGTGCATCACCTTAGGGAGAATGTGTTCTGTTTGTTAACAAGAAATATGGATCAATGAGACTATGCATTTATTATCAAGAACATAAGAAGATAACTATCAAGAAAAAAAATATTCTACCACACATTAATGACTTATTTGACCAACTAATAAGATCTTATCACTTTTCCATGATTTATCTTTGTTCAGGATGTCATAAATTAAGGATCAAGAAGGAGGATATACCAAAGATGACATTCCATACTAGATGTGGACCCTATGTATTTATAGTGATGCCTTTTGGTCTTACTAATTCCTTTATTATCTTTATATAACTAAAGAATAGAGTCTTTAGAAACTATCTTTATCAGTTTATGGTAGTATTTATAGATGATATTTTTATCTATTTTAAGATCAAGTAAGAGCATGAATATCACTATTGAATTTTATTAAAGGCCTTGATAAAGGATAATTATTATGAAAAATTTACAAAGTGTAAATTTTGACTTTAGGTAGTTTCATTTTTGGGTCACATAATCTCAAAATAGGGGATATCTATGGATCCAGCAAAAATATGAGTTATTGAAAGTTGGCTGAGAAAAAAAATGGTAATAGAGATCCCAAGTTTTCACAGTTTGGATAGATATTATTGATGTTTTGTGAAATATTTTTCAGGATTATCTAATCCAATATCCAAGTTGACTTGAAAGGGATTTAAGTTCATGTGGACGGAGTAATGTGAAGATAATATCAAAGAATTAAAAAAGGTTAGTTGGTGCACCTTTTATCACACTACCTTGTTCTGGAGAAAGGTTAGTAATCTACAGTGATCAATCCAAGAAGGGGCTAGGTTTTTTTCTCATTCAGAATGATATGGTGAAAGCTTATGCCTCATGACAGTTGAAAATAAATGATAAAAATTAACCAACTTATGATTTGGAGTTAGTTTCGGTGAACTTTGTAATAAATATATGGAGGCATTATCTTTATGGTGAAAGGTGTGATGTTAATACTGATCATAGAAGTTTAAAGTATATTTTCACACAAAGGAGTTTAATATGCCTAAAAGAATTTTATTAGAGTTGATTAAAAATTACAACTACTCAATACATTACAACCATATTAATGTGAACAAGGTGGTAGATGCTTTGAGTCGAAAGGACCACGATAGCCTATCCATGATGGGGATCAAAAAAGATCCAATATTTATGGATTTTCAAAGTATAGATCTTCAAATTTTAAAGGAAGAGGAGAAATTTTATCTTTCTCAAATGAATTTTCAACCATTTATGCAAGTGAATATTAATTAGGTGCAGAAGGAAGATATAGTGTAACAAAATAAGGTGAGAAATGTTCTTGAATTCAACCTTGATTGTGATTTAATAAAAAAAATTAGGTATGGGATTATTATTCCTCCCATACAAGAATTAATGAAGAAGAAATTGGATAAGGCTTATTTTTCATCATTCTCTATTCATCCTAGAAGCACAAATTTGTTCAAGGACCTGAAATATTATTTTTGGTGGGATGGCATGAAAAGGGATATTGTCGAATATATCTCTATGTGATTTGTTTTTCAGAAATTTAAGGTTGAGACATAGAAGTCTAAAGAGGTGATACAATTATTACCCATACTAGAATGGAAATGGGAAAAATGACTATGGACATTGTCATTGGGATTCCCAAAACATCTAAATACCATAATGCTCTATGGGCTATAGTTGATCACCTTACGAAGTCAGTGCATATCATTGTTATTAGAGAGAATTTACCTCTTGATCATCTTATTAGTATATATTTAAGAAAGTGGTAATATTTCATGGATTACTACTTTCTATTATATCTGATCATGATTTTAGGTTTACATTGATGTTCTAGTGAAGTCTTCAGTTGGCTCTAGATACAGAGTTAAGTTTCTACACTGCTTATTATCCTTGGACAAATGGTCAGTCTGAGAGGAAAATTCAAACTCTCTAAGACACGTTGAGAGTTTAATATATGGATTTAAAATGTGGTTGAGATCAACACCTACATTTGGTATAATTTTCTTACAATAATAAATTTTACTTTGGTATTCAGATGGATCCTAATGAAGCCCTCTATGGAAAGAAGTGCAGAATTCCAACTTGTTGGGATAAAGTTGGGGGAAGAAATCTATTAAGACTTGATATTGTTAATGAAATGGAAAAAAGGTAAGATATATTCAACAACACATAAAAGTAGATCATATTCAAAAAAATATTATACTCAAAACACACGAAAATAACTAGAGTTTGAAGTAGGTGATAAGGTGTTCGTACGAATATCTCCCTCGAAGAGAGTACTGAGATTTGGAAAGAAGCGAAAGTTGATCTCATGGTATATCTATCCTTTTAAAATTTTGGATCATGTTGGGAAGGTAGCTTAATGATTGGCACTTCTACTGAATCTCTCTCAAGTTCATGATGTGTTCTATATATCTCTCCTGAGAAAGTATATACCTGATCCTTCTCATATACTAACTCAAAAGTCATACCACTAGAGAAATATCATTCTTATGAAAAACAACCTATAGAGATTCTGGATCACAGAGAAAAATCTCTACGAAACAATATCACTTTCTTGGTTAATGTTTTATAGAGGAACCACCAATTTGAGGAAGCTATGTGGGAACTTGAGGATGTGATGATCCAGTGATGTCCTCTTCTTTTTGTATTCAAGTGACAAATTTTGAGGGAAAAAGTCAGTTTAAGCGGGGTAGAATATAACAACCATATGTTTTTATGAAATATTTTACTTAAATAATTTTAATTTTTCAATATCTTTAATTACATGAAATATTGGTTTTAAACAAACCATGATACTCCCCTATAATAAAATTACCATTATAACCTAGTTGTTAGGTTAGTGAGAATAAATATCACTAACTTATGAAAATGTATTATGAATGAAAATTTTAAATCAATTATATATTTTTATTTTTGTTAATTTATATAAAATTAGTAAATGAAATTAAATAAATATAGTTTTTATATATATAATAAAATATTTTTATATTCATCTAGTAGATATTTTTGACATAGGGTATGAAAAAACCCCTTTTTTATGTATAAAAACGTACATTTCTCAAATGGGTAATTTTTTCTCTTTTAATGGAGAAGCCCTTTTAAATTAATATTATTACACATTAAAAACATTAATATGACAATATAAACATGTTATTTGGAAGAAAGATGTAAAAAATTACTTTGTATGAATTTATGATATTTTTTGATAACTTTCAAGTTTTGATGAATAATAAAAATACAATAAATTAAAATTGAAAATAAATTTCTTCATCAAAATAATATATGTAGATAAATTTTAATATTAAATGGTTTTAAAGTATAAATATAATATATTTTTATCATTCATTATAATGTATGTCATTATCATTAATTTTACATTGAATTCAGAGGTAAAAACATTTCAATCTTTTGCAATGTTTTAACTTTTAAAACTCATTCTCTCTTTCAAAAAATGAGAATAATTTTAATTTAATAAATGAAACTTCTGAGATTTGAATTTTGCAAAATATATCCTATATTTTAAATCATTAATTCCAATTATTTAAATATCTTACTTTTATTTTTCGGCATTATTAATAGTAACTTCAGTAATTTTTAGTAATATTGTAAAAGGGTAAATTATGTAATTAAGGGTAAAAATAAATTTAT
The DNA here is from genome assembly GCA_963277665.1 of Viscum album. NCBI lineage: Eukaryota > Viridiplantae > Streptophyta > Magnoliopsida > Santalales > Viscaceae > Viscum > Viscum album. The sequence continues at coordinate 1,415,876,575 of OY728142.1, forward strand.
GAAATTACCCAAACACCTGTCCTGATATCATTTTATGGGTTTTTTTTACCTAAATCATCTTAAGGTCAAAATGGTTTCCTTTGGAAGCCACTTGGATGAGATTAAGACATTTAATTTATTTAATTTAAAAAAATTTAAATATTTCTTACTCAAATTTTAATAACTATATAATTTTTAATATAAGGTTATATAGAAGATAAATCTTATTACAAATTCTAATTTAAAATATAATTTTTTTATTAATAATGATAATTAATTTTTAATTTTTAGGAAATATATAATTATCTTAAAAATGTAAACTTTAATGATGGAGAAATTATTTAATTGAGGACAAATCAAAAAAAATTATTATTAAACTAATAATAACCATTAAAAGGCTAAAAAACTTTACCTAATCTTATTTTTAGAGTATATATCTTCCCTAATCATTCTAGGGTCGAGTTATCAACCATTTAGATCCCTATAGAAGAGTTTATGGCACTTACATTATTTTATATAAAGTGATGATAAACTTGTCACATTCATGTTTTAATAAGTTTAACATTTTTAATGATGGATTTTTATAAGATATATTTTATTATAATTATTCTTCTGAAATATATAGGATTTATCATTGTCATATTATCTTATTCTTACTTTTTATTCAACAAAAAATCATATTATATAACTACATAAAACTATTGAAGTAATTATTTTATTAAGTGAAATATCTAATAAATACTATTAAAAATAATAAAATAAATATAATATGGGATAATTAATAGGTCCAATTAATTTTCTAGATTAACTTGACCTATTAGTAATATAATAAAATAATTGGTTCAAATTTAACATGTTATCTTAATATTTTTCGAAACAATGAATTGAATAGTGTCAAAATTGACACTATTGATCGTTTATCAAAATAATGATTTATTAAATTATTTAAAAAAAATAAAATATTTTTAAAAATATATAATAATTATTATATGGTATAAAATATTCTAATTGTTTTATTTATTGTCTAATTAATATCAAATAAGTAAATATTTACCTTTTAATATTGAAATATTAGTTACCATAGTTAAAAATTACATAGAATAACTAGGTGTTAGTTAAAATGATAAGGTTTAAATTTATATAAAAACTTTTATAAAATTTATTTTTTGATAATACTAAATCACTATATCTTCTCAGATTATAAATTAGGATATTTTCGATGTTTTTATGGGGTTTAATTTTATTATAAATTAATATTTTTAGAGATCCCAAAAGTTCCCCTCACCTCAATTATAAAAGGACACCTCCTCCATCACCCATTCACTTCACTTTAAGACTTCAAGATCATCCATACCCTATCTATTTCCATTATCTACTTTCCTAGTGACATTCTAGATGTTCTGTTCTTCTTCAAAGACTAAATCTAGTGCTTTAGGAGGAGATTTATAGGGAGCACATCGAAGAAGAGGTAATCCCCTATACCGATTCTTTCAAACTTATTTATTATTATACTTACTATTAATGAGTTGTTTAATTATAAATTAATAACTCCATTATAAATTATATACTTATATTTACTATTATTATGAAACAAACCATATTCCTTCTCTTATCTATCCTACTAAAAATGAAATCACTGCATGTGCGTATGTATGGCTCATCTTCTCTACGCTGTGGTGTAATATATTTTTCACCACCACCTTACTTGGATGGGTACAATGATAGAAATAATAACCACAAATTATTATTATATAATTATATTTATTCATAAATATTATACATTATCCACTTCAATACCATTCAACAATTAAGGTAATGATATCGTCACTCGTGTGTACGTATGGCCTACCGTCTCCACTATGTGATGCGATTTATTCTACATGATATTCATTAAAGAATTATTATATAAATGAATGTGATGAAAAACTTAGATATATATTTTACTAATATCATTCTAGAAATGATATAACTATAACCTAAGAAGATGAACAAGAACCTATCTGATAAAACATGCGTAAGAAAATAAAGAATTAAGCATCTGATGGACGAGTAGTAATGTTACCAATAAAAAGATGACAATATGATCATATATGATATCATAAAAATAACTATGATTATTAAATAAGTCAATTAAATTATTTAAATCATTATACCGTAGTTTTGGATACATACAAAAGAAAAATACCTAAGGTAAGGGACATTTTCGCAATCTCATTATTATTAGAGATTGTTTATACGTAAGTATTTATAGGGGTATATTTATCATCCATGTATATGTTTCATAATTATTTATTCCAAAATATTCTTTCTATACTTCTAAAAATTTTTAGTGTTCATTTTACCCATTGTTAAATTTTTATTAAATGGTATGAAAGGAATCCTTTTTCATTTTTGAGACGAGGTACTTTTTGAATTTTTCTGAAAATGTATAAGGATAATGTTTTTTAAAATTATACATCATGAACGTATTTTTACATTTTAATAATGTCTTATTTCCATGAAGATTCCTCTACATAGTTTCAATTTTATTCTCAAATAAATTCTCTTATTTTAAAATTGTTTGTCAATTTGAGAAAAGAAAACATTTTTATAAAGAAAAAATATTTTCATCAAGAATTAATTTCAAGTGTAATATCAAAAAAAAATCTATCTAAGATAGAATTATTTAATAGGGTTATACTTCAAGTAAAATATCCTTATTGTTCCTATGGTTTGATTGTGATTATGATGGAATTCTATTTATGAAATCCATTATTTTTACATGGATTGTGTTATGCTATTTAAAGAAACATATTTTATTCCTTAGGTTATGATTAATGATTTATGTTATTATATCACAGATAAGAATGATTCTATTATTAGATGGTTGGAACTTATATATCCCTCTAATTCATTTGGTAAATTTTTATATCTCATGAGATAGACGTGAATGGAACAAGAAATGTTCTCGGTTCAGTAGTACAGAGTTGGAACGCTGAGTGAACTCAGTTTAGAATTAGAATTTGTCTGTTATGATAATCTTGTAAATGATACTTAACTAATATGAAATTATTTTCTATTATTATATGTATGCCACAATATTTTATGTATTATGTTATGACTTTTTGGATTACATTCATTGATTCTTATGGACTTTTATCATTTATCACATGAAATGATATCACAATATTTCATATGCAGGGTAAGATTTTTAAACGTTATGTTCTTATGTCATATGATTGTGATTTGATTAATATCTCCCTTGTTTACCCTTACTAAGAATCTGAGCTCAAAATTTCATGTGATTCTTTTACCCAGGTTATGAAGAAGGGTATTAAGTATGCCATGTCAATAGGGGACTAGTTATAATGAAGAAATTGGGAGAGAATAAAGATGTCTTATGAACCAGTTGTTTGTGTTCCCCGGTTTCTAAAGACATTATACCTATAATGTGCTATAATGGATTTGTTATATTTTGTAATAAATATTATTTAATTTTTAATTAATATTAATGATTGTAAATTATGGGTTTTTATGTTGTGGATATTATATTTTTAAATTTATGAGAGAAATCATAAATAATGAAAAGGCCAGAATCCCCCAACAGAATATTTCTAAAGGTAATTATAACATCATTAAATATATTTCATAATCATTTTTTTGTTTAAATTTTCTCTGTACTGCCAAACTTTCTGACAACCTAGTTTCCCAAAGAAGAAATCAATTTATTTAGAGATGAGTGGGAAGTATACATTTTGTCAGAATGTATGATGACAACATATTTAAGAGGTTATTTACAATGTGTGTGATATAGTGTGAGCTATGAACATTGAAATATATTTGCAGTGTGAATAATTATTGTTAGAATTCTTATATATTATTTTTTGTCTCTATCAAATGGATTAATATAATGGAAGAAATCAATTTTCTTAGAATCACTTAACGATAAACAATAAAATTGTTGGAAAATCATAGAGGTGGAGTCAGAGGTAGAGGTGGAGGTGGAGGCAAAGGAAGAGGTAGAGGCACATGTAGAGGTGGAGGCAGAGGCATTGGTAGAGGTAGATTTGGAGGTAGAGTCAGAGTCGGAGACCGATGTGGAGAAGGAGGTGGAGGTGAAGACCAAGGTGAGAGATAGAGGTAGAGAAAGATAATAAGCATTATATTGAAAACAATAAAATTGTTTTTAAATGAATTATAATGGGGATAATACCATGATTGTATTTGTGAAAAAAAATAAAAGTAAAAACATCACTTGTTATTTAAGATAAGAAACATTGTTCGACTGTTTTAGTTGACTTATTGAAATAATGTTTTCCACCACATGTTTAAGCTATTTTATATAGGGTAGTAATCCACATGTATGATCATTGTATGTTTGAAGCTTCAATTTCACCACTAGTTTTATTGAAGAAATATCTATACAACTCCCAACCATCAAACAGGTGGCATACTCAAAAGTATTTGTTTCCAGTTTAAAATGACATTTTAGTAAAAAACACTGGTGGAATATACAAAACTAAGGAAACACATTCTGATTTTTTTTTTGCAGTATTACAATGATTAATAAGTCATTTTTGGAATTTAGGAATTATATGAAAATCAGTATGACACACAGTGTGACCGGTATGACTCAAAGTGTGTATTTTTATTCAAAATGGTATTAATTTTAATCAAAAAAACAACTGACATACACAAAATAAATAAAATGAATTCAGGATTTTTTGATGATTTAGGACAATGATCCATAAGTCATTTTTTATGTTTAGTAATTATATTCACCACAATACAATTCATGGTGTGACCGGTATGACTCCTAGTGCATCTTGTTATTAAAAATTTATAGTAATTTTAGTGAAAAAACACATGTGGAATTCTCAAAACCAAGGAAATGCATTCAAATTGTTTTGTTACTTTATTAAAATAATAAAAAATTCATTTTTAATGTGTAGGAGTCATTTTTACCTCAATAAAATGCATGGTTTTACTGGTATGACTCCAAGTGCATCGTTTTATTTAAAATTGACATTAATTTTAGTGGAAAAACAACAAACAAACTCAAAACCACGAAAACGAATTTTTATTGTTTTGGTTCCTTATAAAAACGATCCATAATTCATTTTTTATTTGTATAAATCAGTTTCACCTCAATCTGACTCACTATTTGACTGTTATTACTCTGATTGTTCGTTATTAGTTTAAAATTCAAGTTTTAATACAAAAAATTTTCACTCACTAAAAATAGATCAAACGCACTTGTATTCCCTTGATAATTTGGGAACACCATTCATAATTCATTTATGACATGTGTGAATTAGTCTCATTTCAAACCCACACATGATGCCACCAATATGGCTCAAAGTTCATGTTTCCAGTTTAAAATTAAATTTTAGTAAAAAACACAAGTGGAAAACTCAAAACAAATAAAATTCATTTGGATTGTTTTGTAACATTAATAAAATTTTCCATAAGTCATTTTTGACATGTAGGAATCATTATCACATTAGTCTGATGCATAGTGTGACCGGTATGACTCAAATTTCATCTTTTTATTCAAAATTGACATTAATTTTTGTGAAAAAAAATATTAACATACTAAAAACTGAGAAATCATATTTGAATGGTTTTGGTTCTTTATAAAAATGGTCCATAATTCATTAATGACATGTATAAATCAGCCGCACATCAATCTAATGCATAATGTGACTGGTATAACTCCAAGTGTCTGTTATCAGTTTAAAATTGACATTTTAATACAAAAAAGTGTCACTCTCTAAAAATGATAAAATAAGATCATATTTATTTATAATTTAGAAAAAATATTCATAATTAATTATTTATGTGTACGAATCATTCTCATGTAAAACTCACACACGATGCCACAAGTATGGCTCAAAGTGTGTGTTTCCGGCTTAAAATGACATTTTAGTAAAAAAACACAAGTGGTGAACTAAAAACTGAGAAAACATATTTATATTATTATTTTAATTTATTAAAATGATCCATAAGTCATTTTTTTACCTGTATAAATCAGTTACACCTCAATCTGACACATAGTGTGACCGGTATGACTCGAAGTAAATCTTTTTATTAAAAATTGATATTAATTTTATTGAATATAAAACTAACATACTCAAAACCAATAAAACTCATTTATATTTTTTTTGGTGATATTATAAAATGATCTGTAATTCATTTTTGATGTGTAGGAATCATATGTACCACAATATGATTCATAGTGTGATCGGTATGACTCCAAGTGTCAGTTGTGAGTTTAAAATTGACATTTTAAAACAAAAAAGTGTCACTCACTGAAAACTGAGAAAATGTATTTTGATTGTATGGATAATTTTTTAAAACCATTCACAATTAATTTGTGACATTTATTAATAATTATCATGTAAAACCCAAACACAATTCAACAATTATGGCTCAAGGTGCATGTTTCTAGTTTAAAATGAAATTTTAGTAAAAAACACAAGTGGAATACTAAAAAATAGGAAACCACATTTTTATTAATTTTATACTTTATTAAAATGATCCATAAGTTATTTTTGATATGTATGAATAATATTTACCTCAATCTGATGCATGGTGTAACCAGTTTGACTCCAAGTGTGTCTTTTTATTCAAAACATGCATCAATTTTAATTAATAAAACAAATGACACACTCCAAAATAGGAAAATGCATTTTTATTGTTTTGGTTATCTACTATAATGATCCACAAGTAATTTTTGATGTCTAATAATCAGCCTTACTTCAATCCAACACACAATGGGACCAGTATGACTCCAAGTGCATCTTTTTATTCAAAATTGACATTAATTTTAATGGAAAAAAACTAACATACTCAAAACTAGGAAAATGAATTCATATTATTTTTATGATTTATTTAAATGATCTATAATAAATTTTTGACAATTAGTAATAATCCACACCTAAATCTGACACACGGTGTAACCGGTATGACTCTAAGTGTCTTTATTTTAATACAAAAAATTGCCACTCGCTAAAAACTGAGAAAACATGCTCGGATTGTCGTGATAATTTTGTAAAAGAATTCATAATTCATTTTTGATGTATATGAATTTGTATCATATCAACCTCACAAACAATTCCACTAGTATGGTTCAATGAACACATATCTAGTTTAAAATTACATTTTAGTAAAAAACACAAGTGGCATACTCAAAACTGAGAAAACGCATTGACATTATTTTAATACATTAATACCATGATACATAAGACATTTTTTATTGTAGGAATCAGTCGAACCTCAATTCGACACATAGTGTGACCTTTATAACTCCAAGTGTTCCTTTTTATTCAAAACTGGCATCATTTAAATAAAAATAATAATTGTCAAACTCAAAAATGAGAAAATACATTCAGATTGTTTTGGTTATTTAGTAAAACAAACCATAATTCATTTTTGTTGTGTAAGAATCATCCAAAACACAATATGATGAACGGTTTAACTAGTATGACTCCAAGTGTATCTTTTTATTCAAAATTAACATTAATTTTAGGGGAAAAACAATCAACATACTCAAAACTAAGAAAACACGTTTGAATTATTTTGGTCCTTTAGGAAAAAATCCATAATTCATTTTTGAAATATAGGAAACAATCACATCTAAATTTGACTTATAGTGTGACTAGTATGAATCCAAGTCTACCTTTTTATTCAAAATTTACATTAATTTTAGTAAAAAAATAACGGACATACTCTATAATAGTTTTTTTCTTGTATTTGTGTTGGAAATTTTATTTCAATTAAATTTAGTATTTTTATCTTATTTTGGTTATTTTTTTATCGTTCCTAAAATGTAGTGTGTTGTTAAAGCACATTGTCTTCCCTGTTTCTGGTGCTGGGGTGTGTTGTAGACTCATACTACAGTTTTACCCTATATTAGGGCTACCGAATGCACTAATAAATGGATTCTTTATCAGTGCTTCAAAAAGTGATGATATAGATCCATTTATCAGTGCTTTTAAAATCACTAATAAAGGGTATCTTTAACATCTATAAATAAAAGCTCAGATAAATTCTATCTTTTATCAAAACTTTTAAAAGATATGATGAAGAACCATTTATCAACACAATTAAAAGTGATGATAAATAACCCATTTGGTATTTTTTTTATTTTTTCTCATAAATATATCATTTATCAGCACTTTTCTAGAACTGATAAACACCTTGGCCTTTCAACTACATTGATGTATTGAGTGCTTTTCTTGGGCTGATAAAGGCCAATTCTAGCGATGTTATAAGTTGATTTTGTAGTAGTAAATGCAGTGATGTAGGAATTCTTAGATAATGTGGGTTCCATTTACACCCATCTATCTAGATTTTGGGAAGATTTCATAACTAGAAGATACACACCTAAAAAATAAGTGGATTCACCCTATGGATCAACCTTAAAGAAGAACTTTTCACCATCTCCCAATACCTTTTTTAGGGACACAACTGACTATCATGAAACATGATCTAACACATTCTTATTTCAAAAACTATTCAAATTTCCCTAATACACACTATGGGTAAAATTTAAAAACACATTCCCACAAAATAAAAATATACAAAAAAACAACTTTAAAACATTTATTTCCTTTAAACCCACTCCATTTAAAAATGTATATCAAACTCATTTTTTAAAGGTATAGACACTATGAAAACAAATAAAATACACACTAAAATGCATCACTTTAATTATAAAACCCATATAGAGTTTTATTCTTTAAAATGACCAATTTTAAAAAATATTCCAAAAACATACTCACTTGTTTTGAGACATTCAATTTCCTTAAAGTAAAATACCAATTGAACTTCACAAAGACCATTTTCCTAAATAAAGAACTTCATTATTCCCATTATGAAACCAAAGTTTCCATAAATATCACATTTATTTCAAAACATTTCTATGAAAACACACTTTCACTTCAAATCATTTTAATAAATTCTATTTTCTTTCCCAAATATTTTCCAAATTTCCATACTGAAATCAACCACTTCAAAACAAATGAATTTATTCAAATTTTCTATAATAAAGAAACATTAACAAAGAGTTTCAAAAATCAATACATTTCTTAAAATCATTCATTAAATATAGATCAATCGTTTCATTAAAAATGAAAGGTAAATACCATTCACCTTCAAACATTTCATAAAATCAAAACCCCTTTTCATTGAAAAATCAATTTCCCATAACACTAAACTGACTATTAAAACTATTAATAAAAAAAAAATAGGAACAAAACATCATTAAAAACATCACCCAATGGTATTAATTCATTATAAAACTCCCTTAATTAACCTCACACCAATGATATGAACTATTTGGATCAATTCGAAATGAAATGGATAAAAAATAAAAAATATATAAGAATAGTGTAGAACTGTGCATGGTTTGGATACACAGGATGTATTAGCATGCACCAACCATGAAATAACTTATTCAATGGTTTCTATACCAAACCACATTGTCTCTTTATGGTTTTATAGACTGTTTCACCTAAGTGTGAAGCTCAATTTCTTTCTCTATTTTCATCTTAAAATATCATGGAGACCCCCAAATCCACAAATACATTCAATGGGGATCCAAATATCATTAATAAAAATGATAAAATAATCAAAAATAATTTATAACAAACTCAACTACAAGATTCAAGTTTTTTACCCCCATGGTAACCCATGGATCTGAAAGAAAAATAGCACACGAGGCTCTCCCCACACCAACCCTTCGAGTCCCAACATCCCTATCTCTATATTATCTAACTTACCAGATAATAAGAAGAATCTAAGTAAACCAAGGCCCTTCAAAAAGCCTATTATTTGATACCATTTATAATGAACCATCCAGTTCTGATCTGAAACATATCTCAACCCGATCTGCCACTAGGCCCAAAGGGAATTCCTAAACCCCACAGGCTAGAAACCAATTACTATGTATTAAAATTTTAAACTTTAGAAAAATTACACCCTAATATAGTAAAATAAATAAAAATCATAATCTATTTAGAGTATATCATGAACCATTCATACATTGGATGCCCGTGTATAAAATTAATAGTTATAAATATAATGAAAAAACCAAATATAGTAAAACACAGCAATAATAAAAGAACTATCTCATAAGAAGCACAAAATATACAAAAAAACATTATCCAAACACCAAATGTGTGAGAGACTAAAATAAATTTTCGGTAAATAATGACAGTACATAACCATATTAAAGAAGAAAATAATAATTATGAACTGCTACAGACTACCTTTGTCACACCCCGACCGCGGACGTCCGTAATTTTTCTCTTTTCTTGGTCCCGATTTCAATTTTTCGAAGATTAATTGTGACTGGTGGTTTCGCGCCGGTGCGCGGTCATCGCATCGCTAGCGATGGTCGTGCGTTCGGCCCGGGGGACGATGTGTCCACCCGGCGTTTTAAATATTAAAGGTTTTACGTTGACTTTTTATTATTATTACTATTTGAGTTGTGTTACTATTATTGTAGCATTTTTATATATGTTTATAGACATGTATATTAATGTATATATATATATATGTCTATATGTGTATATATGCATATATATGTTTAGGTCTATATATGTTATACATATATATGTGTTTATTGTAATTGCGTGTATATGTTTGTAGGTATATATATACATCTATATATATGTGTTCTCTTATTATTATTATTATTATTATTCTTTTTGGTGGTTTTATTATTCTAAATACTTTGGTTATAAAAAATTATTATTAAAAATTAACTAACTTTTATTTATCATCATTATTTTATTATTATAATTATCAATTATATATATATATATTTTTTAACCCCCTCCTAACCCTAACCCGGTTTTCCCCCCCTGGCGGCGCTCCCTCTCGCCCTATCTCTCCCCCGCGCGACCCTCTGCGTTGTCCTCCTCCCGCACCCGCAGCGCCGCTCGCTGCCCCGTCGTCCCCGCCTCCCTGCTCCCGCACCGGTGCGACCAACCCCCGGCCTCGCCTCCCGCTCAGCTCCCGCCGTCGCACAGCCAAGCCGTTCCGGCACCTCCTATCTCCGGCCTCCCTTCCCGTCGTCCCGCCTCCGGCCCCCCCCGCTCCATCTTCGGCCGACCCGCACACACACCGCTCCGGCCTCATCATCCGCTGCTCCGCACCAAGCCGCCGGCCTTCCCTCCTTTCGGCGAACCAGTCCCGGCCTCCCCTTCGACCGGCGCCGCTCCTCTCCCCTGCTCTCTCCAGCCTCCCTCCGCGCTTTTCTCCTCTTCTCCCTCCGCCGTCCCTGTTCCCACCCGGCCTTCCTCCCCTGCTCGCCGACCGCCCTCGCCCAGCCTTTCCGGCCTTCGCCTGTTTCCGTCGCCCAGTCCCCACTGCTCCCTACGCCTCCCTGTTTCCGGCCCCTCTGCTGTTTCCCCTGTCCCGCTCCCCGTTCCGCCCACCCGGCGCGATCCCCTCCTGCGCCCTCCACCGTGCGGCCTCCTCGCCAGTCCCGCTTCCGGCCGCGACCCGCCGCATGCCCCGCCTCCGCGCTGAAGACCCCCACAGCCTGCTCCCTCTCTCGCCGAACCGTCGCCGACCCTTTTCCCCCCCTGCGTGAGTTTTCTTTTTTTTTTCTTCTATTATTATTATTTGTTATTTTGTTTGTTCCGTTTTATTATAAATATTATTATTATATTACAATTAATATTATTATACTATCAATACTATTGTTATTATTATGTTAATAATATTATTAATATTATTACATCATTATTAAAATTATTATTATGTTATTGTTATTAATTCTATATTATTATTATTATTATTATTATTATTATTATTATTATTATTATTATCATTATTATTATTACTATCGTATTATTAATATTAATATTATTATTATTATGATTATATTATTATTACCATTATATTATTATTATTGTGATTGTATTATTATTATATTATTTTTATGTTGATATTATTCTATTCTTATTTTTATTATATCATTATTGTCATTATTGTTATATTATTAATATACTTATTAAATTATTATTTTTATATCATTCTTGTTATTAAAGTATGTTATTATTATTATATTATTATTAATATTAATATTTTATTAAGATTAAGATTATTATTAGTATTATTATTTTCAAGTTAATATTATTAAGTTATTATTTTGTTATGTTATTACTATTATTATGGTTATGCTCATAATAATAATAATAATAATATTATTATTTTCTTATTATTATTACTCTGGCTTTTACTTGTGCTTTGTTAGGGGTTTTCTTCATCAATTTATATTTGTTTTTGGTAGGTTTAAGACTTTAGGACCCGCGCAGGGCGTTTCCGAGAAAACACCATCGCCGCGCCTTGTTTCCGAGATTCTGCCGTCTTGCGCCGTGTCGTTTCGTTCCGAGCTGCGTTTTGAGGTAGGTCTCCCTATGCACTTGCCTCTAAATTAAGAATTTATTTATTCCTTGTCCTTTTATTAAATTTCAGTAAATTTAAGAAAATAATATTAAGTAGTTTTTATAGTGTGGTGATTTGCTGGTAATGCAAACTGTTTAATTCCAGCATTTCATTAAAAGTGTTTTCTTGGTTTCAATTGTGGGGTTTCATAGTAATGTCGCTAAATGGTTCTTCCTGAATAACGAAAGACATGTTGAATTGGGTTTTGAAATGTTTTTGGCATGTGTAAATTAGTAAATGTACTGTTTATGGAAAATGGTGTTTTCTTATAACCTTGATTAGAGAAAACGTCGTGTGGCCTTTTGAAATTGTTTTTGGAAACTTTACGTGTGGTTCTTGGTTGACGAAAGATGTTTTCCCTTGTTGTGTTATTAAAAATAATGCTTTCTGGGTTGTGAAAGTTGTTTATGTTCTTGTTTGAGTGTTTCCAAAAAGGGGTTTTTGCGAAATGATTTGGTAATGACATTTATATTTCTAGAAAGGCATTTTTGGCGTGCGTGAGTTTTGAAATCTTGTTTGGGTGTGGAAATGGTGACTTTTGTGTGCAATATCTTGTTTGGCCTGCGATATGAGGAAGAAACATACTATGTGATTGTGAAACTTGTTTGAGCACACGGGAAACCCTGGGTATCTAGGTGGGCGGACTAGAACTAGTGCGCTAGTGAGCCGGATGGGTGTCGTCCCTGTTTCACTTAGCTGGATTGACGATTTCAACACTAACTAAACATATGATATCTGATGGTCGTGGCCTTCTAAGCCACGTGTTCTGAGGGTCGTGGCCTTCTAAGCCACGTTTTCTGAGGGTCGTGGCCTTCTAAGCCACGTTTCACCGAGACACGAGGTTCTAGGGTCCCACGTGAGCTAGATGAACCTTAGGGGTTTTACCCATAGTGCTCTACCATCTCTGGCATGGTGCATTCCGTCGGCATACGGGGGACCACTTGGGTGTGAGTGTGTGTGCGTGTGTGAGTATGTGTGTGTGTGAGTGAGTGTGTGAGTGTGTGTGTGTGCCCAGGGTTATTGCTGATAACTTCTGGTTTATTTTTTTTTACTTGCACTTGGTTTTTTTTCCTTGCCTGTTTACCTTTACTTGCACTTGCTTTCTTTCCTGCTTGATTACTTTCAGTTCTTCTTTACCGCTTGTACTGGTTGCTTTGCGAAAATGGTTTTCAAATAAAAATGCGTTTTTCTCTTGTGTAGTAAAACTGAAAGTGTAACACTTCTTTATCGTTCAGAACGAATTTGGAATCAATGAAAAGAAATTCAACTTTTGAAAAGGAATAAGGGTGATGGCTTGTTTTTAGTTTTTCAAGTGAAACATTGTAAAAGCATACTTTTATACATTGTAGTTCAAACCTGGAATAGGTAGATTCTTTATTTACTGGCAGTGCATTGGGATTTGTTGTGGGGCTCACCTACTGAGTACTTTTGTGCTCACGCCTATCTTTTACCTCTTCAGTTGCAGGTTCCTTTTGTTCAGGTTCTCCTGCTTGAGTCGCTCAGTGTGGGAGCGACGTTGGTTGTAGTTGGGTGGTGACCCGCGAGGTCACATGGAGGTATGTCGTGGTTTAGTTTTGTTGTGTCTTTAGTGTTTGTCTGTTTGTTTAGTTTATATTCGTTCTTTCGATCCTGTTTTTAGTTTGGGCTGAAATCGTTCCCAACGATTAATGTTTCAATGCCCGGCACTTGTTGCCATCCCGGGGGGATCGGGAACGCTCCTCGGGACTTGCCGCGGACCGGCTCGGGTGACCGGTTCAGGGTCGACCCGGGCTGGTTCGTGACAAAATGGTATCAGAGCTGGTTCTTGTTATTTGGGTTGTCCGGTAGAAGGAGATTAGGACTGTCGGAACTCGAAGGGTAAGTACGGGAAGAGCGTCGCGAACTCTTGCTCGCACTGATCTTCGAGTTACCAGGGGTAGTTCGGGAATTGTGTCCTTGTCTTTCCTGGTTTGTCTTGGATTGAGAGATGATAACGGAGGCAAGCCGACGTTACTTTGTGACTTCACCTGGAGTAGTGACCTATGTGGAGTCCGAGTACGTGGTTTGAATTCCTCCTAGTGGTCGACGCTGACTTGGGACATGGCCCACTACCATGTCGTTAGGTTGAGCGTGACTACTGGTCCCTCATTTCAGCGATTGATGCGAATTTGGATGTTGTTTCCGTTTTGGTCTGTGTGAGTGCGTAGTTGGAAATGAAAAAGGGTTTTTGAAAATTGGACTGGTTTCTTTTAAAGGACTTTAAATATATGAAATGGGTTTTAAAACTGAAATCTCTTGATTTGGAAATCTGTTGTTTTCTCGGAACTGGTTAAGAATGATTTGGGTTGAAACCTCGGTTCCTCTTTATGAACGTCTGCACATGTGTGTAAATGCATGGAAAATGTGTGTTGATGCACGTATGAATGGAATGTGGATAAGGACATGTGCAACGGTTCATGAGATTACCTGGGTGTGTATTTGAAATAAATGGCTTGACCTTGTTTTCTAAATTGGTTTTAAATGAGAAACGATTTTGGAAAGTTTTGGTTTGAAAGTGGATTGGTTTTTGGAAGGTGGTCTTGAAAAAGGGTGGTTTTGAAATCAAAAATAAAAAGGGAATTTTAAAGAGGAGATTTTATTTTTGGGTTGTGTTCGAATTTGTTCGGTCTTGTGACGACTGTTTTTTTTAATGAAGGCGCTTTTATTGATGTTGTTTCGATTTGATGTTGATTTTGGATTGTGTTTTATATATCGCTCGGGAAATGCCGCCCAGAAAGGTCTCTTAGGATTCGGATATGTCATGCCCAGTTTTGGCCCTCCTCAGACTTTGCCTATTCTCCATGGTAATCAGGGTCCGTTAGAAGCAGTGAAATGGCTCGAGGAAGTGGAACGTGTCTTTAGAATATTGGGAACTCCCGATAGTGTTAAGGTTCATGCAATTATGGAGTTGTCTGAGGGTCCAGCTCTGGACCAGTGGAAGATGGTTACCCCACCGTCAACGCAAGGTCAAATGACATGGGATGTCTTTAAAACTGTTTTCATCCAATGGTTTGTACTTGAGGAAGTGAAGCTGGAGAAAAGAGGGAGCTTGTGCATATTCAACAAGGTCAACGGACGGTGAAGACATATGTTGACCGTTTCAAGGAACTAATTTCCTTTTCTCCAGAGGTAGCGTCGCATGAGCTCATGAAGGCCTCTCTTTTCACTGGGGGTCTTCGTCCAGTGATCAAGGAGCGAGTCCTCCATTATAAAGACCTTTGTTTCGAGAAGCCGGTGGAGGAAGCTTTCTTGGCTGAGTTAGTTTCTGGTGTGCATGTAGTTAATACTTCAGTGTCCCCTATTGTTGTTCGTAAGAGTTCCTCCTCTGGTGTGGAAAATATGCCAGAGATACCTGTTCCTAATGAGTTATCCCCTTTGGTCCCAGCTTCCAGTTCATCAGATCGTTCGATAGTATGCTTCCAGTGTAGTCGTTTCGGGCATTTAACGTCGTCTTGTCGCAACCCTCTGAAGACGTGTCATCGTTGTGGTTGTCTGGGTCATCTGGAGGAGTTTTGCATGAAGCGTCGCTTGAAGAGGACGCTGTTAGAGGAGAATGTCAGTACCTGACTGTGAGGCAGAAGATGCTTCAGCCATCAGAGCCCCAGCCACAAGTCTCGGGGTGAAGCTCGCGCACAGTCAGGAGTCCCCAGGGTTGTGAAGCCTTGGTCCAAGTTCTGTCTTCCGTGTTGACGGTGAAGCAATTAGGAACCTCTTTCATACTTGTCTTCCTGCCACTGAAGTTCCTGCCACTGAAGTTTCAACAGCGTTGTAAATGCGTTGTCTTTCTATAAAGTGATGGTGGACTTGTTCTATGATAATCTAAGCAGATGTGTCGTGTGGACTTGGTATTCTAAATCGTGTGTCCTTCATAAAAGTGTGTTTGACTCTCGTGTGGGTTGACCTCGTTTTAGTTGTGTTTAAGATGTGGTTATGTTTCGGGGACTTCGGTGGAGCATGTCTCTAATTTAATGCTGGTTAAATGTTTTTCTATGGGTTTTCCTTGGTGTTGAAGGTTGTTGGCTCTAGTCGTGGGATTCAACGTCTCGACGAAGGTGTTGTTTTTCACTCGTGTTGTAAGAGTTGGTTTGAATTGGTTGGGAGTTCCCGCGTCGCCCCCCCCTTTTTTTCGGGGTTTTCAATTTAAATGGTCTTCTTTTCAGCACTAGTTAAGTTCTTGTGGTGGGGAGAACCCCTTCGTGTTCTCCCCTCAATCTCGGACCCCAGTTCTCTCTTGAATCGGTCGGGTGTGACCTGTGCTGAGTAAGGTCATCCCCGAGAATCTCAGTTCTCTCTGATTTCTTTGGTTCCGTTGGGGCATGGACTTAAATCTTGATTGACTTTTGGCCTGGTGACTTTCTGGGGGCAGAAAGTGTCTGTGGTGGGGAGAATTGTCACACCCCGACCGCGGACGTCCGTAATTTTTCTCTTTTCTTGGTCCCGATTTAAATTTTTCGAAGATTAATTGTGACTGGTGGTTTCGCGCCGGTGCGCGGTCATCGCATCGCTAGCGATGGTCGTGCGTTCGGCCCGGGGGACGATGTGTCCACCCGGCGTTTTAAATATTAAAGTTTTTACGTTGACTTTTTATTATTATTACTATTTGAGTTGTGTTACTATTATTGTAGCATTTTTATATATGTTTATAGACATGTATATTAATGTATATATATATATATGTCTATATGTGTATATATGCATATATATGTTTAGGTCTATATATGTTATACATATATATGTGTTTATTGTAATTGCGTGTATATGTTTGTAGGTATATATATACATCTATATATATGTGTTCTCTTATTATTATTATTATTATTATTATTCTTTTTGGTGGTTTTATTATTCTAAATACTTTGGTTATAAAAAATTATTATTAAAAATTAACTAACTTTTATTTATCATCATTATTTTATTATTATAATTATCAATTATATATATATATATATTTTTAACCCCCTCATAACCCTAACCCGGTTTCCCCCCCCTGGCGGCGCTCCCTCTCGCCCTATCTCTCCCCCGCGCGACCCTCTGCGTTGTCCTCCTCCCGCACCCGCAGCGCCGCTCGCTGCCCCGTCGTCCCCGCCTCCCTGCTCCCGCACCGGTGCGACCAACCCCCGGCCTCGCCTCCCGCTCAGCTCCCGTCGTCGCACAGCCAAGCCGTTCCGGCACCTCCTATCTCCGGCCTCCCTTCCCGTCGTCCCGCCTCCGGCCCCCCCGCTCCATCTTCGGCCGACCCGCACACACACCGCTCCGGCCTCATCATCCGCTGCTCCGCACCCAGCCGCCGGCCTTCCCTCCTTTCGGCGAACCAGTCCCGGCCTCCCCTTCGACCGGCGCCGCTCCTCTCCCCTGCTCTCTCCAGCCTCCCTCCGCGCTTTTCTCCTCTTCTCCCTCCGCCGTCCCTGTTCCCACCCGGCCTTCCTCCCCTGCTCGCCGACCGCCCTCGCCCAGCCTTTCTGGCCTTCGCCTGTTTCCGTCGCCCAGTCCCCACTGCTCCCTACGCCTCCCTGTTTCCGGCCCCTCTGCTGTTTCCCCTGTCCCGCTCCCCGTTCCGCCCACCCGGCGCAATCCCCTCCTGCGCCCTCCACCGTGCGTCCTCCTCGCCAGTCCCGCTTCCGGCCGCGACCCGCCGCATGCCCCGCCTCCGCGCTGAAGACCCCCACAGCCTGCTCCCTCTCTCGCCGAACCGTCGCCGACCCTTTTCCCCCCTGCGTGAGTTTTCTTTTTTTTTTCTTCTATTATTATTATTTGTTATTTTGTTTGTTCCGTTTTATTATAAATATTATTATTATATTACAATTAATATTATTATACTATCAATACTATTGTTATTATTATGTTAATAATATTATTAATATTATTACATCATTATTAAAATTATTATTATGTTATTGTTATTAATTCTATATTATTATTATTATTATTATTATTATTATTATTATTATTATTATTATCATTATTATTATTACTATCGTATTATTAATATTAATATTATTATTATTATGATTATATTATTATTACCATTATATTATTATTATTGTGATTGTATTATTATTATATTATTATTATGTTGATATTATTCTATTCTTATTTTTATTATATCATTATTGTCATTATTGTTATATTATTAATATACTTATTAAATTATTATTTTTATATCATTCTTGTTATTAAAGTATGTTATTATTATTATATTATTATTAATATTAATATTTTATTAAGATTAAGATTATTATTAGTATTATTATTTTCAAGTTAATATTATTAAGTTATTATTTTGTCATGTTATTACTATTATTATGGTTATGCTCATTATAATAATAATAATATTATTATTATTTTCTTATTATTATTACTCTGGCTTTTACTTGTGCTTTGTTAGGGGTTTTCTTCATCAATTTATATTTGTTTTTGGTAGGTTTAAGACTTTAGGACCCGCGCAGGGCGTTTCCGAGAAAACACCATCGCCGCGCCTTGTTTCCGAGGTTCTGCCGTCTTGCGCCGTGTCGTTTCGTTCTGAGCTGCGTTTTGAGGTAGGTCTCCCTATGCACTTGCCTCTAAATTAAGAATTTATTTATTCCTTGTCCTTTTATTAAATTTCAGTAAATTTAAGAAAATAATATTAAGTAGTTTTTATAGTGTGGTGATTTGCTGGTAATGCAAACTGTTTAATTCCAGCATTTCATTAAAAGTGTTTTCTTGGTTTCAATTGTGGGGTTTCATAGTAATGTCGCTAAATGGTTCTTCCTGAATAACGAAAGACATGTTGAATTGGGTTTTGAAATGTTTTTGGCATGTGTAAATTAGTAAATGTACTGTTTATGGAAAATGGTGTTTTCTTATAACCTTGATTAGAGAAAACGTCGTGTGGCCTTTTGAAATTGTTTTTGGAAACTTTACGTGTGGTTCTTGGTTGACGAAAGATGTTTTCCCTTGTTGTGTTATTAAAAATAATGCTTTCTGGGTTGTGAAAGTTGTTTATGTTCTTGTTTGAGTGTTTCCAAAAAGGGGTTTTTGCGAAATGATTTGGTAATGACATTTATATTTCTAGAAAGGCATTTTTGGCGTGCGTGAGTTTTGAAATCTTGTTTGGGTGTGGAAATGGGGACTTTTGTGTGCAATATCTTGTTTGGCCTGCGATATGAGGAAGAAACATACTATGTGAATGTGAAACTTGTTTGAGAACACGGGAAACCCTGGGTATCTAGGTGGGCGGACTAGAACTAGTGCGCTAGTGAGCCGGATGGGTGTCGTCCCTGTTTCACTTAGCTGGATTGACGATTTCAACACTAACTAAACATATGATATCTGATGGTCGTGGCCTTCTAAGCCACGTGTTATGAGGGTCGTGGCCTTCTAAGCCACGTTTTCTGAGGGTCGTGGCCTTCTAAGCCACGTTTCACCGAGACACGAGGTTCTAGGGTCCCATGTGAGCTAGATGAACCTTAGGGGTTTTACCCATAGTGCTCTACCATCTCTGGCGTGGTGAATTCCGTCGGCATACGGGGGACCACTTGGGTGTGAGTGTGTGTGCGTGTGTGAGTATGTGTGTGTGTGTGTGAGTGTGTGAGTGTGTGTGTGTGCCCATGGTTATTGCTGATAACTTCTGGTTTATTTTTTTTTACTTGCACTTGGTTTTTTTTCCTTGCCTGTTTACCTTTACTTGCACTTGCTTTCTTTCCTGCTTGATTACTTTCAGTTCTTCTTTACCGCTTGTACTGGTTGCTTTGCGAAAATGGTTTTCAAATAAAAATGCGTTTTTCTCTTGTGTAGTAAAACTGAAAGTGTAACACTTCTTTATCGTTCAGAACGAATTTGGAATCAATGAAAAGAAATTCAACTTTTGAAAAGGAATAAGGGTGATGGCTTGTTTTTAGTTTTTCAAGTGAAACATTGTAAAAGCATACTTTTATACATTGTAGTTCAAACCTGGAATAGGTAGATTCTTTATTTACTGGCAGTGCATTGGGATTTGTTGTGGGGCTCACCTACTGAGTACTTTTGTGCTCACGCCTATCTTTTACCTCTTCAGTTGCAGGTTCCTTTTGTTCAGGTTCTCCTGCTTGAGTCGCTCAGTGTGGGAGCGACGTTGGTTGTAGTTGGGTGGTGACCCGCGAGGTCACATGGAGGTATGTCGTGGTTTAGTTTTGTTGTGTCTTTAGTGTTTGTCTGTTTGTTTAGTTTATATTCGTTCTTTCGATCCTCTTTTTAGTTTGGGCTGAAATCGTTCCCAACGATTAATGTTTCAATGCCCGGCACTTGTTTCCATCCCGGGGGGATCGGGAACGCTCCTCGGGACTTACCGCGGACCGGCTCGGGTGACCGGTTCAGGGTCGTCCCGGGCTGGTTCGTGACAACCTTCATGTGACCCACAATCACACACCTCCATGAGACATGATCTAACACTGGACAACCTAAACAAAACCCCCAAAAGAGACCAGAATCAGGACACCAAAAAGAAAATATAAGACCCACATACACCCAAAGTTGTATATAGGGTGTGAGATACGCATTCCCATTAGGATTTTACCGAATATTTTATTCTATTTCCTTCTCAGATTCATCTTATTAATGTTAGTTTCAAATGTAACTAATGAAAATTGGTCTCTCATGTACATGTTTTATAAAATCAAATATCATGTTAAAACAATTTTATAAACACTACCCCTTATTTATAATGTCCCTAAAACCGCACTCACAGATCTGATGTTGAACTCATAAACATTACATTTTTTATTTTATACTGATGATGGTGACCCAATTTTCACCATACAAAACTTACAATATCAAAAGGAAAAAACTTATCACTTACATTCTCAAAGACCTTTAAGTTTTATTGTTCTAAAGAACTAGGAAAAACTCTTCCATAAACAATACCCAAGAATTTAAGATATTATCTTTACCATTATACCCATATTTTCATATTCAATATTTGGTCATCAACATAATCCATATTAAACCCTACTTGAAATAATTAATTCAACATCATACTTGATAACCTAGGGTAAAGAAAAAATAATAAGTTTGAGATAAATTTATTAGTAAATTTAAACATAATAATTAATAATACAATGTCATTAATGAGCATAATAAGTGCATAAGGGTATGATGATATAATCAGAGTACATGATAAAATCATAAAAGAACTAATACCCATTAATTCCTAAAGCATAAATTATGAAATATAGAATAAGTAATTAAAAAAAGGAAAGGTTCACAAGAATCAATAATCATGATCCATGTGAAATAAATCCTGATCAAAATAAACACTATAAACCCTTAAAAATAATAAATTAAACATGTTGGTATATTCGAATATCTTCATTATAAAACACTTACAGAACCCATGCAATTACAATAACCATATGGTCCACTTCCAATATAAATCACTTGATGACATAATCATTACCCAATAAATTGGATCACTCTCTAGGTGAACCCATCATATAATCTATATCCAGATCACCTGATAATATCCTGATGCGCCCATCATATAATCTATAATGGGATCTCCCAATGATATATGGGATCTTCCTTCGTATAAGCTATAATAGGCTCAACCAGCACTATTGGGGCATACCCATGATCATAAATAATTTTCGAGTACCATTCAAGAATAAAGAATTCAATTAAATATAAACTCATAGATACAACCTTTAATCTTTCATAACTTGATTAACTCACGGAAAAGAAATAGGTTCCATAACAATATCTTTAAAACATTATTAAACCGTGGAAATAAACATGATCCAAAATAATTCCTTTTCCATAATCATAATCTATCCAGATAAATAATAAGTATTTTTTTAATTACAAAATATCTCCATTTTATCATAATTAATAACAAGTGTTCTTGACATTGATTAATGGAAATATCAATAAATATGATTAGAAACATTTTTTAGAAAAATAACTTTTTCATTTTGAAATTAAATTGAAAAAACATGAAATTTAAAAAATACTGAGAAAAAACTTTTATTTTAACAAAAACCATGGATACATATAAAGTAAGGTTTAGGGAAAGTAATGGACATGACAATGAAAAAATACATTTATGTCATAAGTTTTAAAAATAAACATTCTTTTCAAAACATTTTGAAAATGGAGTCAAAAGTGACCTATTTTGAAAATGTTAAGAAATTTCCTTTTCAAAAATTTTAAAAGAAAATAAAATATCATTTAAATTGGATTTATAAAATAATTTATTTTTATTAGACAAAAATATGGAAAGGGCATAGAAAGATACCTGATTTAAAAGAAAAATACAAGATCAGTATCACTTATAAACTAGTTTTTATGTTTCTTAAAATAATAAGGGGAAATGGAAATTAAAAAGGTGAAAAAAATTTATAACCAAAGGAGAATAAAATATATATTTTTATATGAAATACTATCACATTATTTTCTCTAAAATAAACTTGAGCATAAACAATCCTAAAAGAAAAAATATTTTAACATAAAGCCCTTTCCACTTTGTTAACCCATAAATCATAATCCCCATGAAATAATAAATTCAAATGATACTTTAAATATCATAAAAAAAATTGTTTCATGTTATAATATTTCAAATGGAAATGTGTACACTATATAAATTAAAGTAAGTGCATTACAATAAAACCTACCTTAATAAAAGAAAATTGAGACGAAATCACTTACAGTTTTTTTAATCACTAGGTAAAAAACCATGAGAGAGAGAACCCAATATAAATTTTTTAATCTAAATTATTTAAATTAAAATAATCATAAAATAAATCAATTGGTATTATGTACACCACATAATAAAAATTAGTGATGAATATGGCATATGTCAGACTTAAATAAAATTGAGATGATAAAATCCGTACCTCAAGTCCAAACTTTTTTTATGTGTCCTTTAACTCCTGTATTATAAGCGTATATAAATTATTTTACTTCCTAATAAAATTTAATTTTTAACACATTATACTTGAATAATTTATTTTATATATTTATAATGACATATTTTAATACTTAATCAGTTAATTCCGTGTCATGTGTTTTTGAGGATGTTTGGTTCATTATTTTAAAAAGGATTCAGTGTGTTGAATATAGTTAAATATGAAATTATTTCAACATATAAAGAATAATAATAATCATATAATTATCATATTTATTTATCAATTATAATTTCAAATACAATCATGAAAAATGGTTTTGAAAAATGAATTATGTTACGACCATGGAGACGGTATGTTGTAAGTACGCATGAGTAACATTTCCATTTTTCAATGATCATTATGGAAAGAATTTATGTATTATTTTGTCTTAATATAATGATAAAAATATTGTTAGTATCATAATATTCTATTAAATATACTTATATATATCATTTGTGTGATGTGGTGATGAAAAAATAATCACAACTTTTTTTGGAGGTGATATTCCACACGTACACCAATGACGTTATCATTTTTCAGTGTAAGGAATAAAATGATATATTATATTTTCATTATGATAAATATTTCATGAGTATAATTATTATTTTATTTATATCACCTATATTCATTTAATTTATCCTTATTAACTTCCTTGTAAATCTTTGGTGAAAAATGAATCACATCCCTTCGCGTGGTGGTAGTCTACTATACACACGAATGATGATTTTGTATCTCATTTGATGGAATTAGATATAGATTTTGGATATAAAAATAATATAATAACACATAAATATATATTACATACTTATTTTATCATATTATTATAGTCAAAAAAAATTAAGGAGGTATAATAATAAATAAAACCAAAACACATAGTTAGGAAGTTTACCTCTTCTCAAACCACCTCATTAGGATTATACATAAAGTAATACTAGAATGGATTTCTAACCCAAAAAAAATATTCTAGGATGAGGGGATATAAGTTTTGAAGTTATTTTGGTATGTATTGGCTGAACCAAAAGGTTTTTAATTTGTAAATAATAGAGGATGTGGGGTGGCCTTTTATTAGTGAGGTGAGTGGCACACTTGGCATTTTTGAAAAGAAAAAGGTGTACTCATGTTATTCACATTCTAAAAGGATATAAAATGGAAAATTATTGATAATTAGACATTATAAAGTCTAAATATGTCCAAAAAATACATTTTAGACATCTGTTTAGTTCATTTTGACCATAATATATTTAGTTTAACCCCTCAGAAAAATCATTTTTACCTTAGGTACTGGTAATTAATTCTTAATATTTGCACTATTCATTATGTTTAAAAATTAATTTAAACTTATTAGATAATATAAAATATTATTATTACAAATCTGTAATCCATTTTACCAAATTCAATTCACTTAAGTGAAAGAAAATAATTTAAAATAAAACGCATAGATGTGACAAAAAAACTGGTCTTCAAGAGGTGTATTTTACAAGAAAAATAAAATTTTATATTAACTCAATTACTAATAACAATAATTTTATAATATATAAATTAATATTTATTTATATATAATTTAAATTTTATTTAAATAATTCTTCATTATGGTTTTTTTTAATTAATTAAAATGGATAAACATTATACACTTTAAAACATTTTTCTGAAAAATCCTGTTTTTAACCCAAAGACAACATTATACTAAAATCCAATATGAAGTTGATTCAGAAGAAATTAATTGGATTAAATATGTATAAATAATAATTTTGTTATTTTTAATCATATTCAAAACATAATGTGACTTTAAATTTCTTATATTATTGAAAAATAAATTACATTTTTAAAAAAATTATTATTTTTCACTATTCACTGAAAAATCATTTTTTCTAAAAAAATAAACCAAAGTAAAATTTGATATTTATATTTCAAATATAAAGTTAATTTTATGAAATATATTTTCAAAAATTTCCAAAAAATAATTATATTTATTTTTTCATAAAATTTAATAAAAATCATTTTTGAAGAAAACATATTTTGAAGAATAAAATTACTTTAATATAAATTAATTTATTGTTTACAAAAAAATTGTCAATAATTTAGAGTGAATGTGAAATTTATATATATGTGTATCATAAATTGGTTAATACATCTCATTCCTCCCAATTTAATGGTTAGGTTATAACGGTTATATATTTCATGGGTTCTTTAAGATTAGTTTTGTGTGTTGAATAAACTATCAAACACAGTTTTATATTATAAAATCTATGGGTATTACTGTAACACCTGGATGTTTTTATGAAATATTTTCTTAAAATAACAATAATTCTTTAGTAGATTTATTTTCACTTAATCGTGAGTTTAAACAAATCACGATAAGCACTATTTATAAAATTAACATTATAGCCTAGTTGTTAGGTTAGTAGGAATAATTATAACTAACTTATAAAAATGCATTGTGAATTCTTTGGATATCAATTATTTATGAAAAATATAAAAAAAATGATTTAATTACTATTGGTAATGAAATAAATGATATATGTCTGTTATATACTTAATAAAATATTTTTTATTCATACAATGGATATTTTAATCACAGGGTGTGAAGAAACCCTATTTGTTGTATAAAAATATTTTTTTAAGGGTAATATTATGCCTTTGAATGGTGAACACCATTTAAATTAAGATTATAACACATTAATAATTTCCATATTACAACATAAACATTTAATATTAAATAGGGATATAAAAAATTTACTTTGGTTTAACTTATAATATTATCTGATAACATTCAAGTTTTGATGAATAGTAAAAACACACTAAATTTTAAGAGAAAAAAACTTTTTACATTGAGATAATTTATATTGTTAAATTATAATATTTAATGGTTTTAAATTATAAATAGAATATAATTTTATTATTCAATATAATTTATTTAATTATAATTAATTATACATTGATTTCATTTATTAAAACATTTCCATATTTTGCAAGGTTTAAACTTTTAAAAAACTTATTCTCTTATTCGGGCAACAATATTGATTTTAAATTAATTTATATAACATATATGTTTTTAATTGTTAAAAATTTAATCCATATTTGGAATCACTAGGTCCAAATTATGTTAATAGGCTACTTTTATTTTTGGGCGATATGAATAATAACTTTGGTAATTATTTTATTACCACGGTTAAAGGTAAATCGAGTAATTAAAGGTAATAATAAAATTATAAAATTACCTTAACGCCTATAAAAATACTATTGTATAACTAAATTCCTCCCTTATCAATTTTTTTTTTAAATAGAATCACTTTATAGCCACTTACCTATGAATATGACATTAATGTAATAAAAACTAAGGAATGTGACAATATGTCACTATCTCATTTTATACAAGTATAATAATTTTAATATATGGATAACTAGGAGATAATATCGACTAAATATAGTATCTAGAAATATAAAATAATTAACTACATCATAGAAATTTAATTATAATTTTTATAAATTAAATAATTACCATTAATGATGACAAAATAGTGTTGTAGAAATTGTTTTATTAAATGAAATATCAAATAAAAGGTTTTAATAATATTAAAAGAAATATCAAATGAACTAAATAATTTTCTCCATAAATTTTCTAGGTTAATATGACATGTTAGTAGTATTTTTTTTTGAATTTATATTCTTTTTGGATTCTTTTTAATTCAAGTAAATGAATAGTTCCTAAATTGAAACTATTGATATTTTATAAAAATAATATTTTATTAAATTATTTAAAAATCATATAAATATTTAAAAATTACAAAGTGATGATTATAAGGTCTAATAATTCATAAAATAACCATTTAAAGTCAATTAACATCATATAAGTAATTATTTATAATAATTAAATATTTAGAATATTATTACTACAATTAAAATTAAATAGAATAACTAAGTGTCAATTAAAAAGTTGTGGTTTAAATTGAAAAAATAATATGTCCAAAATTTATTGGTTGATAATATTACAACCATATCTCATCTAATATTAAAATTTTGGTCATTTTAGAGGTTTATAGGTAGGTTTTTATTTTATTATAAATTAATATTTATGGAGTTTCCAAAAGTGCCCCTCACCTCAATTATAAAAGGACACCACCTTCCTAACTTATTAACTTTATTTTGGCCTTCAAGATCATCCATCCCCAAACCTTTTCCATTTCCAACTTCATTATTTTTATTATAGATGTTCTATTTATCTTCGAAAACCAACTCAATCTCTTGGCTTGAGAGATTTATCCAAATACGTTGTCCACAACCATAATGAATGGCTATACATAATGAGAATAATGTAATTGGGATTTTGTTACATAGAATAATAAAATGAATTAATTAAATGGAATCATTTATTCATTTCATTTAATTCATGGTAATACCCCATTTATAATAATAACAGTTTAATATTATTATCACTTGACATGATCCTAGTGAATTACACCTAAAATTATTTAACTAAATAAATAATTTTATTTATCAGAAATCCCCAGAAAAACATCATGGCATTTATATTAATATACACAGTGTGTATCATTATTTTTTCAATTTTTTGTTTCCTCAGCCACATTTATTATAAATTTAATAGTGACTATTTATTTCTTTAATAAATATCATTACATTACTCGCTAATAAATATATTATTTCACCCACAATATATTCTCTCGAATAAGTAGTGTCGAAATAAATCTGATCATGCATCCTTGAATAATTATTAAACCACAATCAGGAATAATCTTTATTCAACTTGTCAAATAAATATTTAACTCGGATTCTTGGACACACTTAGTGTGTGACCCTATATTCCAATTTCTCAGTGGCATTAAGTAGATCATGCCTAAAGTCCAAGGTTAGCATCTAGAAACATGCCAAGGAAATCATAGAGAAAAAAAGTTAATGTCGCGATGATGTGTCACCTCCTACGAATACTTACTCTGTAATTTAATCCCTTTGTCATGATATCTCTAGTCAAGAGGGTTGCAAGATAGTTCCATCAACCCATGTGCTCGATTATTCTTTCTTTGACTTCCCAAAATTGAACTTTCCCATTCCTTACCATTGTCATGGATTTATTCAGGCTATATCAATTCTATAATAGGGCCTATAATATCAAACTTTGTTATAGAACAGGAGATAAAAATACTTTCATGCATTATCTACTAATTTAGTATTACTCGTGACGCACCCAACAAATCCTACCTCACTATGAATAGTGTGTCATCACTATTTTCATCAATACATATAAGTGAAAAAGTTATAAAACCCATGAAATAATAGTTTTATGGAACTTATGGGTTCTCATCATATCAGGGATTCGCTATGACCATTTATTGAAACATCTATCCTTAGGACATTATCACATTAATTATCACACAAAAGAACAATCAAGATGTGATAAGGTATTTTTTTTAAAAAAATTATCATAAAGTACAATGTTTTTGGTTCTAGGCCACCGACTCCAAAAAACTCCCACTTGGACTAGATCTAACTACTAACAACCTTTAACCCTATAGATCTCACATTATATTCATGCTTCTACTGAGATATTCCTTTATTCATGTATTTCTCTACATTAACTTCTATGGACACTCTTCTCAATTCAATTTCACCCCTTTTATATAAATATTTCAAGATTTGATACTTCCAGAGAAATTTCTTTGTCTGTTGATGTTACCTTGGTTGTCTTATAATAGTCAACACTGCAGTATTAGCACAATACAATTTGATAGGGTCTCCACTACTAGGCACCACATCAAGATCATGGAAAAAGTTCTGAATCCATATGGATTCCTTGGCTGAATCAAAAGTTTCAATATATTCGGACTCCACTCTATAATCAGTGACAACTGGCTTCTTTGAACTCTTCCAGCTCACAGCTCCTCCGTTGAGACAGAAAAAAAACCCTGATTGAAACTTCAAATCATTCTGATTTGCCTAAAAACCAGCATCAACATACCATCTGATGACATGCTCCTCGTCTCCTCCATACACCAGGAACACATCCTTAGTTCTTCTCAGATACATAAGGATAGTCTTAACAGTAGTCCAATTCTATTCTCCTAGATCTTTTTGATATCTTCCTACCATTCTCAATGCATAAGCAACATCAATCTTGGTAAAAAAACATGCCATACATGATGGATCCTATAGCCAAAGCATATGGGATCTTACTAATCTTATTTTCTTCTGTTGTGTATGAGGACACGTCCTCTTTGAAATATGTAGGCCATGTGACACTGAAACCAATCCCCTATTGGATTTTTCCAAACAAAATCTTTTTAGTATCTAGTCAATGTATGTACCTTGACATAATTAGTCTATGTATCCTCTTGGATCTATCACGAATGAACTTGATGCCTAGAATGCAGGCTACTTCTCCCAAGTCTGTCATGAAGAAACACTTGTTCAAATAGTCCTTAACTGACTGTAAGATTGTATATCATTTACAATTAGTAATATGTCGTCAACATATACTACTAGGATAATGACTTAATTCCCATTAAACCACTTATAAACACATGGATCACATTTATTCTTAATGAAACCAAATTCTTTTATGGCATCATCCAATTGAATGTTCCATGATTTGGATGCTTTCTTTAATCCATAAAGAGATTTCTGCACCTTGAAAACCCATTTGGCTTCACCTGGTGTCACAAACCCTTCAATTTCTATCATATAGAAATCTTATTGAAGGTTCCCATTAAAGAATGGTGTTTTGACATCCATTTTCCAAACCTCGTAGTCATGGTAAGATATTATGGAATGTATGATTCTTATGGATTTAAACATGGAAACTGGAGAGAAGGTTTCATCATAGTCAATTCATTGACGCTGTCTAAATCCTTTACCACTAGCCTTTCTTTATAGTTCTAACCTGACCTTACATGTCCAACTTTCTCTTGAATAAAAATTCTCATCCAATAGGATTTACATCAACTAGCTTATCAACTAGAACCTAGACACAGATCAAATATATGGAATCCATCTCATAATTCATAGCTTCTAGGCATCTTGCATCTTTTGAGATTTCTACTGCATCCTTATAGGAGATAGGTTCATCATTTTTCAACAAAACTTATTCACTGTCCTCAGTGACTAGGAAACCAAATCACTCTGGTTCCCTTACCTCTCTTGAGATCATACGTCATACTTGTGTTTCTGGACCTTCATCCACATGGACTTGTGGAACTTTTTCATTTACCAACACATGTGTATCTTGAGCATCAACTTCATCGAAGTCAATCTTTCTCCAATGATCTTTTTTGAGGATGTGATCCCTATCAAGAAAGATGACTTGTATGGATACAATCACTTTCTTTTCTCAAGAGTTATTTAGTTAATATTATTTCTTTTCCTTGGGATATCCTATAAAGATACACCTCATACCCTGGGTTTCTAGTTTATTTCACGAGAAGGCCGTAACAAATGCCTCACATCCACATACACATGTTTGTGACAAAATGGGTTTCTTTACATTCCATAAATCGGAGGGAATTCCATTTTACCCCTTAGTTGGTACTCAGTTTAATGTGTATATTGTAGTGTGTAATGAAAATACCCAAAATAATAATTGATGATCTACATGACTCACCATCGACCTCACCATGTCCAACAAGGTGTGGTTCATCCTTTCACTAACACCATTCCACTATGGTGTATAGGAAGGAGTGAGTTGAGATAGAATCTCAAACTCCCGTAAAAGGTTGATGAACTATTGGTTCAGATATTCCCCACCTCGATCCAAACAAATATTCTTTATCTTATTACCAAGATGGTTCTATAATTCAATATAGAATTCCATAACTTTGTTCAAGGACTCTAACTTATCTATAATTAAGTAGATATAGATATATCTACACAAATAATTATTAAAAGTAATGAAGTAAGAATATCCACCTCTAGATTCTACTAGAAATTTCCTGCACACATCCATGTGCACCAATCCTAGAAGCTCTCGGGAACTTTCACCCTATCCACCAAATGGAAGCTTGGTCATTTTACCTTGTAAATAAGAATGACATTTATCAAGTGGTTTTAGTTCAGTAGAGTCTAAATAATCATCTTGGAAGATCTTTGTCGGTCACTACTCATTTACATGACCAAGATGTTGATGCCACAACTGGGTGTTTTGTGATTCATGTGAGATCATTTTGTTATAGATTTCCAACACTTGGTTTTTTTAATTTAATACATACAAACCATTATTTAAATGTGCCATACCATAATATATGTTGGTATTATAAAATAAATAACCCTTTTTTACAAACATGAAAATAAATCTATCCATATCCAAACATGATATAAAAATTTTGTTCTTGGTAACACTAGGCACATAATAACAGTAATGTAAAACAAAAATCATCCCAGTTGGAAATGAATGATAATAATCAACAATGTCCAATGTAGCCATCCTCGCACTATTGGAAGCTCGAAGATCCACCTCTCCTCGGGAAATCATTCTAAATCAACTTGGTTCCTGCATTTGAATACTGATGTGATCCCCACATGCTGTATCTAATACCCAATGTATAGAAATGAAAAAATTACACCCAATAACAAACACACCTTTAGTGTACCCATGCTTCTGGGTAATGTTTCTCTTCTAGTGGCCTATATTTCCACATGAAAAACATATCACATTTCATTCCTTACCCTGCCTCTAGATATTCCCCTTCTTGGAGGGATGGTTCTCAAGGGCGTTAGACTATTTATAAATCCTTGGCCTCTTTTCCTTGACCTTCCTCTTCTTATTCACTATAAGGATTGTGGGTTTGTCATGCCCCATATCCTTATCTACCTAGACAATCATGGTCATAAGTTCTACTAGAATCTTCTCATTATTTCTCATGTTGTAGTTGATAATAAAGCTAGAGAATGTCTTGGGTAGTGATGAAAGGTTGAGATATGTACGCAAGTCATCTGGGAACTTAATCCCTAAGATGTACAGGTATTCAATATAGCCAATAATATTGACTACATGAGGCCCAGCTGGTGCAGACTCTCCAAGAATAGCTGTGAAAAAAGTGTTGGAGATCTCATATCTCTCATTCCTAGCCTTCTCTTGATAGAGATCCTTAAGGTGAGACATCATACTATACACATCCATGTTTTCATATTTCTTTAATATCTCATTAGACATGGAAAATAGCATGAAAAATCAGACATCAGTGGAATCATCTAAACGTTTAATATACAGAGATATTTCCTCATAACTTGCCTCTTTTCCAGGCGTAACTGGAACAGGATCCTCCAGCACATACAATTTCCTCTCGTGGCAAAGGATGGTGCGTAAACACCTCTCCCACTCCTAGAAATTGGTGCCAGTGGGAAGGTTTTCCTTCTCAAGTATGGTTCACAATAATAAGTTTGAAGTCATTTTTCTTTTAGTTTCTAAAAATTAATATGATCAAAGATTTATTACTTTATGATGATAAAAACTGAGAAAAATAAATTCTTTAATACTTATTAGTCTCCCACTATTTTATTGAAAACAATATCCCTCACCATTAACTTCATAATATTCTATTACATAAATATTATAGTGGAAAGGATCCATATTTCCCTTTGCATTACCCCAAATAGTGTTGGTCAGGCAACTTGAATGGTTTTAGGTAGGAATTCTAAATGCCAACTACATTAACTCATAGCTCATTGATCTACTAATTGGACTCCCCAATCCTGAAATCCTTTTATTTTTGTATTTCATCAACCTTTGCCTCTTGGTCACACCAAGTCTTATTTTGAAAGTCAACTTTTAATGATAACCAATTCAAGTCAACCCAAAACCATGAATTATAATTCACTGATAATTTAAATCACCCCAACTAGGTTTGGTCTGCACTTTGAACTATGGTTCGATTCTAACCAGGATTATAGAAGGCTATATCGACTTAATAATTCTTTGAAATATTTTTATCCTTACACGTAAATTAAAAAAAATTATATTTCTTACATTATTTTTAATATTAAGTGCGATATACATAAGTGATTAACAATGTCTAAGATAATATTTACACTAAAGTTGGTCTTATTTTAGTTCCATCTTACATGCTTGTTTAATTCATTAATTGTGTGATCGTGACAACACACCCATAATAAATAAACCATGAAACTAATAGAAGTAAAATAAATGGCATGATCATGAGCTTGTTCTATAGGTTATTTTATCTAGTGGTTGATAAACTATCCCAAGACCTACAGGAGAAACACCTTGATCCTTTTAGGTTAATTGTTTCATCTTTCCACTTATCCACCTTTGTATATCCTTGGGATTGGTTTCACCTTGGCTTCTAACTTGATCCACCTCCACTATCTCGAGAGATCCATCCATTATATATTCTTTTATCTCACTTATGGGTGAGGGGTAAATTGGGGTTTTACATAAAAGAAACCTTAGGCATGAATTCCCTACATATTAATGAGGATAAGGCTCGTAGGCCAATAAATGTAACTTAAATAAATTAATTAAAAGAAAACATCCACATAAAAAGGCCTTGGTTTATATCATGATTATCGATACAAGCAATGATGTTCACACATAAATAAAACTAGCATTCAATTCTTTAATCAATCTTATTTAAGATAAATCACGCTTGAATCAATTAATTATCTTTAATTAATCAATCCATTTATCTTAAACCCTTTTTTAATTTCCATGAGATTCTCATCCTTCATAATTTTAAAGAAATAAATTCATTTAAAATCATCTTTGAACATAACTTGTACCTTAGAGGCAACCTGGTGAATTCTTGTTCATAACTACCCAATGAGTAGAAATGAACATTACACATATATATAAAACACATATCATGTGTTATGCCTCAGTTGTATGCTCACACTATGGTACACGTCTCAAGGGTTTGTATAATATAATAATAAATTTTAATAAATCTATATAATTTGGATGAGTACACAGTATGTAGTTCCAACTACATGGTGTGTACTATTTTTCATTGTCCATCCGGAGTATGCACCAGGGGATACGGTGTGTGATTTTACTTCTTAAATATTTGGAGTACACAGTGTTTCTAGTGGGCCACACATCATGTAGTATTGGCTTTACACGGTCTCCAATCGAGAAAGCTTTGTACAGATTACGTGGTCTAACCCTAACCCAAAGGTAGTACACGCCATGTCCAGTAGGCCATAGGGCGTGTAATTTAAAAACTATGTACCACCTATTCCTAGACAACATAGAGAGTCATAAATACTTAGATAAAATCCAATGATATGGCTTTTTTTGGCAGACCGTTCCTAATGCATTGGACCTTGATACACATTGTATGAAATCAACTACATGTCATGTATTCTGGTTTTGTACGGCTAGGAACCTTTGGCACCTCCATATTAGATCCTCTATTTTATTTTAATCAAAATTAAAAGAAAATATCCTTTCTGTAAGGTGAATGAGAATCAAAAGAGGAGGAACAAATCTTGAGATTCATATTTACAGAATGATTTACATGAATTAAAACAACTAAATTATTAAATGTGTAAATAATCAATTAAAAACTAAATAATTGTAATCAATGTGGGTAAGGGATTGTCATAGGAGACCCATGGGTCAGGGGAGATGGCCAATATGTTAGTTCCAAGAGTGACAGAGGGAGACCCCATACCAGGATCTGCTCTTGTATTTAAGGGCCAACAAAATCTGAGTGATGATAGGAATCATTCAAGGATCCAAGAGGTAATCAATAAGTTAAGGTAAACTCAGGGAATTTATGGAAAATGGGATAATATTGAGGATGATTCCCAAAAAGAATCATCTTATAGTCAGGTATTTTCCAAAGGGAAAAATGTTGTTTTGGATAATGGAGGTATTTAACCTGTTCCTCCAAGGAATGTGGGATGTAGAAAAGATTACTCCTACCTGAAGCTGATTATGGTTACCAAGTCCAATGGCCCCATTGATTTTGATTCTGATTTTTATGGTGATTATGATGACTCCTATTAAAATGAGTAAGATTTTTTACTTGGCATGAGGTCATGGATGCTTGTATTACCCCAGCCTTCTACTTTATATATTTTCTTCTTCTTAATAAAAGGGATCTACCCTAACCTTTCTAGTAAAAAAAATTATAATCAATGATATGACCACTCTGATACAACTTGTAGGTTCTAGGGGTAGTGGAAGCACGTGGATGGGTGTACCCAACTTTAATTGTTTCATTGAAAACAACCAATATGGGATATGTCACGATGTTAAAATGTCAGATCTTTGGAATAGAACAAAGAAAGAAAGAAAAGGGGGGATTCCCAAAACCATATATAGGATCATCATATATTGTTTATAATTAATTTAGTTAAATGAAAAGAATTTCCTTGATGGAATTATCTATTTTTTGATGTTTCCGATTATGATATAATGTGATCTATCATTTCATCGTAGAATTAAAGCGTAGGATTCCTATAGTAGTGATCCACATGTGTTCCATGTATCTCTTGGCATCACTGAATGAATCTCCAGGTGCTAGCATAGAAGAGCCTCCTCTTGCAATGTTTTCCTTCGATCGCCTTGAGAGCAGCTTCTAAAGTGCTCTCCTTGAATTGGTGGAGGAGGATCTCTCTCTTAACTTGAGAGCATTCTTGGAGGAAAATAATTCTCTCTTGGCTTTAGAGCTTTCTCCAATTCTATTTTGAATAACTAAAAAATAATGTCTAATATTAATGAGAATAATGTAATTGGGATTTTATTATGTAGAATAATAAAATGAATTAATTACCCAAAATCATTTATTCATTTCATTTAATTATTAGTAAGACCTCATGTCTAGTAATTACAGTAGACTATTATTATCACTTTACTTGCACCAATTGAATTACACCTAATATTATTCTATTAAATAAAGAATTTTATTTCTCAAAAATCCCTAGAAAAACTGCATGGTGTGTATTTTAATATACATTATGCTTATTTTTATTTTTCTATTTTCTTTATTTTCTCCACCACATTTATTAGACCTTGAATAATGACTCTTCATTTTTTAAATAAATATTACTGCATTACTCACTATTAAATATCTTATTTCACCCACAATATATTCTCTTGAATAACTAGTGTCAAAATAAATGTGATCAGACATCATTGAATAATTATTAAACCACAATCAATAATAATATTTATTCAACTTCTTAAATAAATATTTAAGTGAGATACTTGAAAACACTTAGTGTGTGACCTTATAGGCCTCTTTCTCAGTAGAATTAGGTGAATCCTATCTAAATTTCAAGGTTAGCCTCTAGAAACACGTCAAGGTACCCATAGAGAAAGAAATTAATGCCGTAATGACTTGTCACCTCTTATGAATACTTTCTGTGTATTGTAATCCCTTTGTCAAGATATCAAAAATAAAGTAGGTTTCATGATAGTTCCACCAACCCATGAGATCGGTTATTCTTTCATTGACTTCTTGAAATAGAACTTTCCCATTTATTACCATGGACATAGATTTATTTAGGCTATATAAATTCCATCCAAGGGCCTGAGATATCAACTTCTGTTATGGGACAGAAGAGACAAATCCTTTCTCACATTATCTATTAATACAGTATTACATGTGATGCATCCAACATATCATACCTCACTATGAACAGTGTTTCATCGTAGTTTTTATCAATACATCTAAGTGCATGAGTTGTAGTATGCATTAATAATAATCTTAGTGTATAAGGAAATATACACATGTCCATAGATAGGAACATCCAATGACACTATGAAATGTGGATTTCCTACTGTCAGGTCTCATTATCATAATATCCTCCTGAATATTACTAAGGGAACACACCATGATAAGGTGCCTAAAACTTTTATGAGTCCTCACCCCTAATGGCCTATATTATTTGTTTCCCTTAAATAACATCATCCGGCCATAGAACATATATTCAAGAATAGTGTTATGGCACTTCCGGGTTCTCATCGTAGCAAGGATCTGTTATGACCTTTTAGTGAAATACCTATTATTAGGTCATTAACACATGAATTCTCATGCAGATGAACAATCAAGATGTGATAAGGTATTTATTAATACAAGTTTTTCATAAAGTACAAAGTAGTTGGTTCTAGGACACCAACTCAAACACTTTCTTCTTCTACTTCCTCTTCATTAGTTATTTAATTACAAATTAATAACATCAGTATCACCCATATATTGATATGTTATGATAAATATGAAACAACCCTATTTTACATTTTATCCATCCTATGAAAAATGAAATCACGGCGCATGCGTACATACGGGTTACCGTCTCAACACTGTGGTGTAATATGTTTTGCACAACCACCTTACATGGATGGGTATAATGATGGAAATAATAATTATATTTGATTATTATAACATGTTAATAATTCTTAAATATTATACACTATCCACTTCAATACCATTCAATAATTTTGGGAATGATATGATTGCTCGTGTGTACGTACGGCCTACCATCTCCATGATGTGATGCGATTCTTTCTACATGATATTTATTAAACCATGATTATATACTTGAATTGAATGAATAAATATGATATATATTATACTAATATAATTATGTAAATTATTTAACTATAACCTAAGAATATGAACATGAACTTATCTGAAAAATCTTGCATAAGAACATAAAGCAGTTAATATCCAAATGACTAGTGACAATAAAATCTCACTAACAAAATGATGAAAATATAATCATATATGATATCATAAAAATGATTATGATTCTGGAATAATTCAATAACATTATTTAAATCATTATATAGGAGTTTCGGATACATACAAAGTATATCAAACCTAAGCTAAGGGATAAATTTTCAAATCTCATTTTTATCTGAGATTGTTTATTCATAAGTAATTACTGGGGTATATTTATCATCCACATCCAAATTTACTAAATATGTAATTAAAAATATTATTTAATCCTTTTATAATTTTTTAAATTCAATTTTACCCATTATTAAATTTTTACTAAACTGTGTGAATAGAATCTTTTTTTCGGTACGAGGTACTTTTGACTTTTCTGAAAAAAAGTATGAGAAGAATGTTTTTTAAATATTACATCATCAGTGGATTTTTATGCTTTCATAATGACTTATTTTCATGAAGCTCCCCGTACAATATTATAAGTTTATTTTCAAATAAATTTTTTTCTTCTAAAATTGTGTGGCATTTTGAGGAAGGAAAACATTGTTAAAGAAGAAAGGATATTTTCTGGAAGAATTAAATTCAAGTGTTTTCTAAAAATTATTTTCCATCTAAAATGACACTCTTTAAATAGGTTAATATTTCTAAAATTGTTATTGTTATGATTTGATTGTGTGTTATTTAGGAAAACCATTTGTTTTATATCAATTATGATGGAATTATGTTTAAGAAACCCATTTTATTTTATGGATTATGCTATGGTGATTGTTTTTATGTTTTGTGACACATGTAAGAATGGTTTCATTATGAGATGGTTGCGACCTATATCTCCCTCCAATTTATTGGGTAAATATTTATATATCATGAGATAGACCTGATTTGAATGGAATGTAAATTTAGTTTAGTAATACAGGGTTGGAACGATGAGTGATCTTGGTTAAATGATGGACTTTGTCCGCTATGATGGCATTGGAAATGAGACTTTACTAATATGAAATTATTTTCAATGCTTATGTGTGTATTCCATGAAATTTAATGTCTTACGTTCTGACTATTGTGATTACATTGAACTTTTATGATTTACCCCATGATATGATATTCTGATCTTTTATATGCAGGATAAGATTTTCAAATGATATGTTCTTATGATTATGATATTATTGATATTTAACTTTTTAACCATACTGAGAATTTAAGCTCACCCTTTCATATGTTTCTTTTCCCTAGGTCACTGACAAGGGTATTAAGTAAGATATTTCAAAAAGGAGTATAATTTTGAAGAAATAAGAAGAATGCAATATAGATGTTTTATGAACCAATTGTTTATGTTTCCTAGATTCTAAAGACATTTAATCTATATGGTCCTGGCCTAGTTTTTTTTTATATAATAAATATCCTTTAATATTTAATTAATACTTAAATGTAATGTATGGGCCATTATAGTTGGTATCAGAGAAAATGTATAGTTAAACTTTGGAAACTATGATGACAGAACCTTAGTAAGAACCCTAAGGAAATGTCTAAGTATAGGTTACAATCATATCTAAGTATTTTAGATAAGTTTATGAATAACCTAGGATAAAACATAAATTGTCCTAAATTGAAATTTTATTCTATAATTATGTGGTTTTTCTATTATTATTAGGTTCCTCAAACTATGCTTATTGGTTTTAGTCAATGGTTGGAACCCAAAGGAACCATGTTAATGCTGAATGCGATGAGAAATGAAATGATTGTCCTAATGAATAACCAAATGTTATGGGATATAAAATGAAAAAACATGTATCCATTCCACAAAACTTTCTCAAGATATGAATCATTCCGGACTTCCAAACAAGCAAAGGAGGGACCAACATTCTGTTGAATTATTCATGAGGCAGAGTCCACCTTCATTTAGCAGGTCTTTTGATCCATTAGTGGCTGAAAAAAGGATCATTACCACTAAAAATATATTCTCTGGTCTACAATGTTCTAAACATGATAATATCATCTTATTATTAAATCATTTAGAAGGTGAATCTGACCAATGGTGGAATCTTATCAAGAATATGAGGAAAAGAGATAAAATTGAGTCCATGGAATGGGAAGAGTTCAAGAACATATTTTTAAATGAGTAATTTTCACATATTCTTCAAAAACATATGAAGAAAGATTTCCTTGAACATAATTAAAAGGATGATGAACCCATTTGTACCTATGAAGTAAATTTTACAAGACTTTCAAGATACACTTCTAGAATTATTATCCAACCTGAGAGTAAAATTGATTGATTCTTTAGTGGCTTAAAACCAAGTCCTCAGAGGGAATTATCCATATATGACATCAATATCTATGAGGAAATTTTTCATTGTTCTCTCAGGGTTGATATGGAGATTGGAGTAACCCATCATTCATATGGGTTTGATAAGAAGAGAAAAATGGAATTCAAAGGAAAATCTTAAGACCACACTGAAAGGAATATGAGTTTATCGTTATGATCAAAGTGTGTAATGAAACATGGACAAAATTGTATTAAAGGGACTATTAAATGGTTTAAGTGTGTAAAATAATGTCATCATGTAGTTGAATGCCAAAGTGATGGGAAAAATATGTCTAATGATGTGAACAAATAAAAGGATACACAGAATGAAGTTCTTACACTTTAATGTTAAAATTGCAAGGTAATGGGGCATTAATCCAATAAATTCCCTAATCCAAGGGCTATTGATGATGATCTACATCAATAAGCACTTAAGACCAAATATAAAAGGAAAGTCACATGCAATCACAATCAATGATGTGGAGTACAATAATGAAGTGGTGAAAGGTACACTTACCATCAACTCTAAAGTAGAAAATGTTTTATCTGATTCTGGATCCACCCTCACTTTTATTTCTGAGGAATTTTCTAATGTTATTGTTGTATTATATCAACAATTAGATTTTGAGTTAGTTGTGACAACTTCTAACGGCACAATAGTTGCATCAAAAGTTTATTATTAATATCCGGTTGAAGTTTGTGGGAAAGTGCTTCCTAAAAATCTTTTGATCCTTCTTATAGTAAAATTTTATGTGATTCTTGGCATGGATTGGATTTTTTTATATGGATATCATATCAATTTCCAAGTAAGGGAATTCATATTTCATATTCCAAATTCATCCATTATCATATATTGATGCAATGATGAATATAACCTTCCAGTAGAAATGTTTTACATCATATGGGTCTTGATTCTTATAAATGAAGGCCATTTATCTCAAATTGTTGGCGAGAAACTCACAATTAATAATACACATATTTTACAGGCGTTTTATTATATCTTTCTGGATGAATTTCCAGGTCTTCCACCAAATCGTGATGTTGAATTTTTAATAGAACCCATACCGGGTGCTATGCCTATTTCCAAAATACCTTATAGAATGCCCACAATTAAGTTTCAATAATTGAAGAAGCAAATCCAAGAGAATCTTAATAAGGGCTTAATATTCCCTAGTGTGTCACCTTGGGGATTATCTATTCTAATTATTAAGAAGAAAGATGGATAAATCATACTCTTCATTGATTATCGAGAACTTAACAAGATCACTATCAAGAACAAATATCCTCTTCCCCGCATTGATGACTTATTTGACCAAATACACGGAGCTCAATACTTTTCAAAGATTGATCTTCATTCAGGATATCATCAATTATGGGTAAAAAAGAGGATATACCAAATACGACATTCCACACATGGTATAAACACTATGAATTTATAGTGATGCCTTTTGGTCTTATTAATTCCCCTACTATCTTCATGGATCTAATGAATGGAGTTTTTAAATAAAATCTTCATCAGTTTGTGATAGTATTTATAGATAATATTCTTTTATATTCAAAGTGAAATAAAGAACATTAATATTAGGTGATAATTGTACTAAAGACCCTGAGAAAAGATAATTTTTATGCCAAATTTACCGAGTGTGAATTTTGGATTCATAATGATTACTTTTTGGGTCACATAATCTCAAGAGAGGGGATATCTATGGATCCAGAAAAAACAGAGGTTATTGAAAGATGGTCAAGACCAACAATGGTAACTGAGATCCAATGTTTTCTTATCTTGGATGGACACTATCAACGTTTGTGAAAGATTTTTCATGATTATCTAATTTACTCACCAAGTTGACTCGAAAAAGAGTTATGTTCGTTTGTATAGAGGAATGTAAACATAATTTTCAAAGAGTTAAAAAGAAGGTTATCCAGTGAAAATGTTCTCACACTGACTGGAAGTGGATAAAGGTTTTTGATCTACAGTGATGTATCCAAGAATGGGTTGTGATGCGTTCTAATGAAAATTGATATAGTGATAGATTATTCCTCATGGAAGTTGAAAATTCATGAGCAGAATTACCTAACTTGTGATTTTGGGTTAGCTATGGTAATATTTGTATTAAAGATTTGGAGGAATTCTCTTTATGGTAAAAACTATGATATTTATACTGATCATAAAATTTTAAAGT
Source organism: Viscum album (assembly GCA_963277665.1). Lineage (NCBI taxonomy): Eukaryota > Viridiplantae > Streptophyta > Magnoliopsida > Santalales > Viscaceae > Viscum > Viscum album. The sequence goes on from OY728142.1 coordinate 1,415,919,035, forward strand.
ATATTGTCACAAAAAATGAGCTTAATATGTGCCAAAAAATATGGTTAGAGTATATTAATGATTGAAACTTCGTCATACATTACCACCCTAGGAAAGAGAAAAAGTTGGGAGATGATTTTAGTTGAAAAGATCATGCTATCTTATCCATGATGAGAATGATGAAAGATCCAATATTTATGGATTTGAAAAGTATGGATCTAGAAATTTTAATGGAAGGGGGAGAATTTTATCTTTCTCAAATAAATTTTCAACCATCTATAAAACTGAAGATTAAGGAGGTGCATAAGGAAGATTTTGAGTTACAAAAGAAGGGGAGAAATGTTCCTGAATTCAACCTTTATTGTGATGAAATAATAAGGTTTAAAGATCAGGTTTTTATTCCTCCCATACCAGAATTAAAGAAGGATCTATTGGATGAGGATAATAGTTATCCATTTTCTATTCACCTTGGAACCACCAAGATGTAAAAGGAACTTAAAGAGTACATCTAGTGGGATGGAATGAAAAGAGATATCGCCAAATATGTCTCTCGATACTTGGTTTTTCAACAAGTTAAGGATGAGAGATAAAAGTCTAGGGGGATGTTACAAACATTACCCATACCAGAATGGAAATGGGAAAACATCACTGTGGACTTTATCATTAGACTTCCCAAAACATCCCTTGGCAACAATACTATATGGGTTATAGTTGATCACCTTACAAATTCGGTACACTTTATTTCTATTAGAGAGGATTTATCTCTTGATAAAATTGAAAGGATATATGTAGATGAAGTGGTATGATTTCATAGAGTACCAATTTCCATGATCAGAATCTTAGGTTCACCTTGAAGTTTTGATAAAGTCTTCATTATGCTCTGGATACAGAGTTAAGTTTCAGAACTACTTGTCATCCTCAAACAGATGGCCAGTCTAAGAGGACAATTAAAACTATAGAAGACTTGTTGAGAGATTTATCTATGGATTTTAAAGGAATTTGGGATCAAAACCTACCATTGGTGGAATTTCCATACAATAATAGATTTCACTCTAGTATTAAGATGGATCCTTATGAATCTCTCTATTGAAATATTTATAGAACTCCAACTTACAGGGATGAAGTTGGGGAAAATCTATTATGATCTGATCTTGTTGATGAAATGATAGAAAATGTTAGATATATTTAACAACATACAACAGTACCTTAGAATCGACAAAAAAGTTATTTTGAAAACTGAAAAAAGAAAAAGATTTTGAAGTGGGTGATAAGGTGTTTCTACGAATATCTCCCTGGAAGAGAGTATTGAGATTTGGAAATAAGAGAAAGTTGAGCCCTAGGTATATCAGTCCTTTTGAAATTATAGATCATGTTGGGAGGGTATCATACCAATTGGTGCTTCCACCGAATCTCTCTCAAGTTCATGATATATTCCATGTATCTCTCCAGATAAAGTCCATAATTAATCCTTCACAAATACTAATCTCAGAAGTCGTACCGCCAGAGCAAGATCTTTCTTATTAAGAACAACCGATAGAGATTATAGATCAAATAAAAAAAGTTCTACAAAAAAGGCCCCTTGTTTGGTTATAGTTTTATGGAGGAACCACTAATTTGAAGAAGCTACATGGGAAAACTAAGGATATAATGAGAGAGAGGTATCATCATCTATTTTTTTTCAAGTGAAGAATTTCAAGGACGAAATTCTGTTTAAGGGGGGTAGAATGTAACACCCAGATGATTTTAAGAAATATTTTATTTAAAAAAAATTATTTTTTTTGTAGCTTTATTTGCACACAATCATGGGTTTAAAGAAACCTCAAGACACCCTGATTATAAAATTACAATTATAGCCTAGCTTTTAGGTTAGTAAGAATAATTATAACTAACTTATGAAAATGCATTTTGAATTCTTTGGCTATCAATTATTTATGAAAAATATAAATTAGATATTTGTATTTTTGAGTGAATTACTATTGGTAATGAAATTACTGAGATTTATATGTTATATACTTAATAAAATATTTTTTATTTATCTAATAGATATTTTAATCATAAGGTGTTAATAAACCCTATTTGTTGTATAAAAACCTTTTTCAAAAAGGGTAATCTTACGCCTTTGAATAGAGAACCCCTATTAAATTAAGATTATGAAACATTATTAATTTTTATATGAAAACTTAAGCATGTTCTTTTAAAGTTGGATATAAGAATTTACTTTGGTTGAATTTGGGATATTTTCTGATAACATTCATGTTTTAATGAAAAGTAAAATCACACTAAATTTTATGTGAAAATAAATTTTTTCATCAAGATAATTTATATGGATAAATTATAATATTGAATGGTTTTAAAGATTAAATATAATATATTTTAATTATTTAATATAATTTATGTAATTATCATTAATTTTACGTTGAATTCATATGTAAAAACATTTCAATCTTTTGTAATGTTTTAACTTTTAAAATAATTATTCTCTTATTTAGAAAACAAGATTGATTTTAAATTAATTACTGCAACTCTTGTGTTTTGAATATTTAAAAATGGAATCCATATTTGGAATCGGTAGTTAAAAATTATGTTAATAGTTTTCTTTTATTTTTGGAAAATATGAATAGTAACTTTGGTAATCAGTTGTATTACCATGGTTAAAGGTAAATCGGGTAATTAAAGGTAAACATAATATTATAAAATTACAATAAAACGTATAAAAATCCAATTGGATGACTAAATTAGACTATTTTCATCTATATTTAGAAATGGAATCACTTTATGGCTACTTACCTATGAATATGATATGAATGTAATAATAACTGATGAATGTGACAAAATATCCCAATCTCATTTTATATTGGTATATTTATTTTAATATATAGATAACTAGGAGTAATATCATCTATATATAGTTTATGGAATTCTAAAATAATTATCTATATCATATAATTTTAATTATAATATATATAGATTCAATAATTACCATTAATGATGAAATAATAGTGATGTAAAAGTTATTTTTTAATAAATATATTAAATAAATGGTTTTAAAAATATTAAAATAAATATCATATGAAATAATTAATGTGATAAAAAAAATTTAGGTGACTATTACATGTTAGTATTGTATTTAATAATTTGGTTTGAATTTATATTTTGTGTGTATTTTTTTAAAGTCAAATAAATGAATAGTGTCAAAATTGACACTATTGATATTTTATAAAAATAATATTTTATTAAACTACATAAAAATCATAAAAAAATTTAAAAATTGCAAAGTTATTATTATAAGGTCTAAAATTTAATAACATATCCATTTATGGTCAATTAACGCCATATAAGTAAGTATTTATAACCATTAGATATTTAGAATGTCATTACCACAATTAAAATTAAATAGAATAACTATGTATCGATTAGAAATATATGGTTTAAATTGAAAAAATAACTTTCCCAAAATTTATTTTTTGATGATATTACAACCCTATCTCATATAATATTTGAACTTGGGACATTTTTGAGGTTTTTGGGTAGGGTTTGATTTTATTATAAATTATTATTTATGAAGTTTCCAAAAGTACCCATCAACTCAATTATAAAAGTGAACCACCTATATCACCTATTAACATCATTTTTAGCCTCCAAGATCAGTCGTACCCTTCAATTTTTCCTTATAAACTTCCCTATTTTCATTCTAGAGGTTTTGGTCATCTTCAAAGACCAACACTAGTGCTCTAAGAAGAGAATTAGTGGAAGAACGTCGAGGAAGAGGTAATCTCTTCTACCAATTCTTTAAAACTTATTTATTATTATAATTCCTCTTAATTAGTTATTTCATTATAAGTTAATAACATAAATATCACTCATATACTGATATTTTATTATAAATATGAAACTACCATATTTGACCTTCTATCAATCCTATGAAAAATGAAGTCATCACGCGTGCGTACGTACAGTTTACCGTCTCCACGTCGTGGTGTAATATATTTTTCACCACCACCATACTTGGATGGGTGTAATGATGGAAATAATAACTATATATTAATATTATAATATGTTAATAATTCTGAAATATTATACACCATCCACTTCAATACCATCCAATAATTTTGGGAATGATAGCATCGCTCGTGCGTAAGTACGGCCTACCGTGTCAACGATGCGATATGATTCATTCTACATGATCTTCATTAAACCATGAATATATACATTAATTTAATGATTAAATATGATATATATTATACTTATATGATTTTTTAAATTATTTAACTATAACCTAAGAAGTAGAACATGAACATATCTGACAAATCTTGCAAAAGAACATAAAGTGATTAATATCCAATTAACGAGTGACAATGAAATGTTACTGATAAATGGATGATAATATAATTATATATGATAAAATATAAATTATTATGATTCTTTAATAATTCAATAAAATTATTTATATCATTATACAGGATTTTCGGATACATACGAAGGATATCGGACCTAAGGTAAGGGATAACTTGAAAAATATCATTTTTATCTGATATTGTTTATTCATAAGTATTTACAGTGGTATATTTATCATCTACATACATGTTTCCTAAATATGTATTTAAAAATATTATTTATAACCTTATAAAATTTTTTAAAGTCAATCTTACCCATTGGTAAATTTTTACTAAATGGTATGGATGGAATCTTTTGTTGTTTTCATTACGAGATACTTTTGACTTTTCTGGAAAAAGTATGAGAAGAATGTTTTTTTATCTTGTATGATATGACCAGATTTTTACAATTTCATAATTAAATATTTCCTAGAAGTTTCCCCTACAATATTACAAGGTTATTTTCATATAGAATTATTTCTTCTAATATTTTGTGTCATTTTGAGGAAGGAAAACGTTTTTGAAGAAGAAAGCATAGTTTCCACTGGAAATAATTTCAAGTGTTTTCTCAAGATTATTTTTCATCAACAATTACACTCTTTAAATAGGGTCATATTTCTAACCCTGTTATTACTATTATTTCATTGTTTGTTATTTAAGAAATCCATTTTTTATATCAATTATGATGGAATGATGTTTAAGAAACCCATTTTATTTCATGAATTATACTATGATGAATGTTTTTATGTTTTTTTGGAACACATAAGAATGGTTTCATTATGAGATGGGTGGGAAAAATATCTCCCTCCAATTCATTGGGTGATGATTTATGTCTCATGAGATAGATATCACTAGAATGGAAAGAAAATCGGGTTCAGTATTACAGGGCAAGAATGAGGAGTGAACTGAGTTCAGTAATAGACTTTGTTCGCTATGATGGTCTTGGAAATGAGAATTGACTAATATGTAATTATTTTCTAAGATTATGTGTGTATTCCATAAAATTTCATGTCTAATTTTATGAATATGGGATTAAATTTAACCTTAATTATTTATCCCATGACATGATATTCTGATCTTTTATATACAGGATAAGATTTTCAAATGTTATGTTCTTATAATTATGATATGATTGATATTTCCATTATTTACCCTTTCTGATAATTTGATCTCACCCTTTCATGTGTTTCATTTCCATAGGTTTCGAATAATGGTATTAAGTAAGATATTTCAAAAACGATTCTAGTTTTGAAAAAATAAGATGGAGATAATGTAGATGTTTTATGAACCAGTTGTTTATATTTCCCAATTTCTAAAGACAGTAAACCTATATGGTCCTGGTATGGTTTTTTTATTTTATGTAACAAATATTTTTTAATTTTGAATTATTATCTACATGTAAAGTATGGGAAGTTATAATTACATTCTTTTATTAAGCAAGAAAAAACCCAGCCTTTTAAATAAGTTTTTTTAAAAAACATGGAAGGTGTATTCTTGATTATGTTCATGAATAATAAAACACCTCCCATTTCTTCCTTTAAAAAAATTTATAAAGAACCATTTCCATAAACCCACATCACATTCACATTTTAAATACATTTTCAAAAATATTTTGAAAATAAATTTAGAAGGTAAAAAACTAAAATAGAAATGAATATGAACATGAGTTATAATGAAAGACATCAATGAGGAATAACAAAATAAAAACTCAAAAAAAGGTGGCATTTAGTTAATCAAGTATAGGGGATACAATCAAGGTGTATAATCAAATAACAATTTTAGTCCTAAATAAGAGCTAAGGGTTATATGATACTTCTTTATACTCAAGTAATATGATCTTGAACTAGGGAGTGGGGCCCTAGGATAGCCTATCAGAACTTATTTTTCCTAGTAGTCTTATCAAACTATTTGGGTCCTATAACCCATCCTAAGAGCACTAAGCTACCATATAGTCACAATCCATCTAAGATCGATCAACTACCATAGTTCCTACCTCTAGAAAAAACACAATATAAACTATATTTTTCACTCATTCGGGCCTCTATTAAATTATCTAGGACTCTAATGACATCAATCAATAGAGGTGATAAAACAAGTAAGGTGTATGGAATAAGTATAAATAATTTAAAATAAACCTCATCTCATCTACTACACCCTCACAAGAAACATTAACTATAAAATCATAAATAATAATTAATAAAGATATAACAATATAAAAATACTCCATTATGGGTCACAACCCACAATGGGTGTATCAGTTTTAAGGTGCTCAATTTCGGTTCTCGCGTATTTTAAACAACACTCCTTTAAAGGTTATATATTACCTCTTAAAAATAAACTCAAAATGTTAATCCATTTCACATAACCTAGAATCTTGTTTTAAAAAGTACCTTGAAAACACTTTAAAAAAAATATTTGAACTTAAACCATGGATATCCACACATCAAACCACTTGAAATCAAACCCCTTTATTTAAAACACATTAAAAAAAATATCTCATACATTGAAATCAATTGAGAAATCAAATAATTTCCCTTATTTTTAAAGAATTACATATAAACACTCCCTAACCAATTTGTGACCCAAATAGTGTCAAAATACATTTAAGAATCATAATTTATATTAAAAAATTCCTTATATGGTTCGTTAAAATATTTTTCATCAAAACAATTCTCAAAAAACTAATAAAAAAATTAAACACATTTATTCTAGGTGATCCAACATATAAAATAATTATTAAATTTACCATAAATTTTACATATATGATTAATTTAATAAAAACAAGGTATTTAAGACCATCAATAAATGAAAATAATTTCATTGAAAGGAAACAAAAAAGAAACATTATTGTGTAAAAAACCACCATATCTTCATTTTGGGGATTTTGTATTCTTGTGTTTGATGACAAATGTCGGTTGATAAAGGTCCAATGTTCACATGGAAGAATGTTTTAATGATGGAGGGGTTTCTTAGTTTTAACCAATTTTTTTGGTATGAAAAATATTGGGAAATTGGTGGTTTCGACAAATGAATTTTGAAGAGTGTGTAAAATTCAAGAGGATTATGTAAGAGAATCACATTAGAAACTTAATAATGATGTTGATTGTGATCATGAGGTGAAACCATATTTATAACCATGTAAGACTCACATAGACTGTGAAAGATTATCACATGACTAAAATAGAAGGATATCATTTGCAGTATAGTGATTGTTATTTGTAGGATCATGTGGATGATTATTCAAAAGAATATTACATTGAGGTGGATAATGTGGTGTCACGTGGGTAGGTCTTCATCCATGGGTGAAAGATGGAAAACATTATGTGGATGGATGTTTTAGTGAAGGACTAAACACTAATTTATGATTAGGGTATTTTTTAGAGAACTTTGCTATAAAAGGATCAGCTAATCACTTCATTTACATCAAGAAATAATTATTAAAGGATTTACTTCTCTCAAAATTCAAGGAAGTCAGAAAGGGTTTTGTGAAGTGTGGTAGCTAAAAAGGGATTACGTGGAATCGTTCCACATAAATCATTACATGGTGAATAGACACCATAAAAGGGAATACATGAAATCAATCTATGTGAGGCATTACATAGGGAATCGTGATCATGTAAGGGGGTTAATAAAAGTTGGAATATGTGGGGAAGATCATATAAATAATCCTGTAGAGATATTTACATAGTGAATATAGAACCCCATAAAGAGAATAAAATCGTGATAGGGTTTTAAATGAAAAAAATATTACATGGAAAAGATGATTTCATATGATGGATGAAAAGTGAGCTTCATGATACACTCACATATGTGTGAACCAAATTTTTTTTCATTCAGAATACTGGAAGAATGTTCTATAGGATAATTAAATTCACTTCAGTGGAGAGGGGAGTGATCTATCAATGTGTGATTGGTTGAAGACCACGGGAACAACGATTCCACCCCGAACATTGTAATATAAGTTCACTATAGTGTATTTCTTTTCAATGGTATAGAACCTTTTTATTCTCCATAGACTAATATATTTAGGATGAACCGTGTAATATTTTTATGTCTCTTGTAAACTTTTATTTTTATATATATACATTACCATAAGAATAATAGAGAAGATCATTCGGTTTAATGATGAAACAAGATAAAATGGGTGGTTGTTTTAATAAATCCTACCCTGATTCTACCCCAATAAGTGTACTTAACCTAGTGGGGATAAAAATTGGTATCATATAAAAGGGTTAAATTCAGTGATCAACTCTTTCATTGGAAGTAATGGAAGTAGTTAATCACAAATGGAAGTTTATATTCATTGAGAATAATTTTCAACTATATAATAATTGGACACAAGACTACTTTTGATCTAAGTCATAGATGTTTTTAAAGTTATGAGACTTGGTATTTTAGAAATTATAGATACCAGAGATTTATTATAAGTATTATTAGGATAATTTGATGCTAACACTATAGGAATCAATTCATTGTGGGGATTAATATCCAACACAATCTACAAGAAGGTGATGTCATGTAAATTCTCACATACCATTTGGGAAAATTTAATAAATATCTATAAGGATATTAAAAAGTTTAAGAAGCTACACTATAACCTATTTGGAAGAAGTATGAGGACTTGTTGATGAACCTACATGAATCTATTAATTCATTATTTTATTAGGTGAATTTTATTGTGGATGGAAAGAACGTTCTTGAAGAAACCCACGAAGTTGTGAAGATCATCAAGGTAATCATAGAAATATTTATACCCCAGTTTTATCTAAAATTCTCTATACCATATGAAAAATATCTTAAGGATATGACATTGGAGAGTTTTTAAAGAACTTTCATTACATATGAGATATGAAATGATAATAATTTGATAGTGGAAAAAGTAAATCTAAAGAGGTTGCATTCAAGGACATGAAGAATGTCACCACTAAGGATATCCAGGATTAGGAAGAGGTGGATGAATTCATGTCATTAATTTCCTAAAATATACAAAGGGGGAAATTAAAGTTTAAAAGGAATCCCCCACTCATGTTTTTTTGATATGGAATGGATGGGTGCTTTGTAGAAAAGTGCCCCAATAAGTTTTAAAATTATGATGAGGATGATGAAATTCAAATGAAGAAGTCCTCAAATAATGAGAAAGGTAGGATAATCATGGAGTGAAACTTCTTCAGGAAGAAGAAAATTCTTTTACAATGTGATAATTATTAAGAGGAAAGTGAGTTAGAATAAATTGATGACTGCAAAGATCATATATAAAATGATATAGTGGCCATTGTGGGTAATTCTTATTCAAGTGAATAGAGAAACATTATCAAAGGATAAGTGGAAGGAAGATTCGATTTCCAAGTTGAGATTGAGGCTCATCATGAATAAATATATGTTTGGAGAGCCAAAACAAATAAATCCAAAATATTGGTTTATGATTCCAAAATATATATGAAATTATAAGATGAGATGAACTCTGAGATAAAGGAGGAAATTGATATGATCAAATCATTGAAGCTAGAAACATGGAGAAATTTGTTGAGTATAAGCTCAAATTTGAAAAATAAATCTTAGTTATCAATGGTTTGACTAAGGCGATGAATGAAAATAAAAAATGTATCAAATGGATAGAGGAGGAAGTTTTCAGGCTATGATGAAAATTTTAATGTAAATAAAGACTTTTGGATCCTGTTATTACATCAGTAAATCAAATTACATAGGTGATAGAAAGATTAAAAGTTGATCATAAATGTCAAGTATAATAGAAAAAGGATTATCAGTGGGAAAAAAATCTGAATAATAAGTCTTGTATATGGATTGATTAAAAATAGAAATTTTTGATTGTTAATAAAAGACCACAATCACCCAATATGAAGTTGAAGGTCAATTTGGGTATGACTTAGAATATTAAGAGAACAAAAGGGTCAATTGGTGAAGCAAAAAAGGACACATATGAGTGAACCTCAAATTAGATTTTATGGTTATATAAATATGGGACATGCCCAACATGTTTGTTCCATATAAAAGAGGTACTAAATGGTGAAAGATAAATAAAGGAATCCAACAATGTACAGTATTCCAGGAATGGTTTTCATGGTCACTATTTTTAGAGATGAATATTTGGACACATAGTAAGATATTCCTCATCAAAAATGTAGAGTAATGTTTCAAAGTAGATAAGAGTGATTATACACATCAGCTCCAGGAATCATAAAATGATATAAAAATGTAAAATTTATTTGGAGATTGGGAATATTAATTTTATACATCATACATTAAAAAAGATAAATCATGTATATCAACATCAGGTGTGAAGTTAAAAACACATATCAAGAAGAAAAGAGTTGGGTGTGCAATAATTATATAAATTTCCTTTAATGAAAAAAAAGTATATCAGGGTTTTTATCCTTAAAAAAGGATTCACTTATCACATTTTGATAAGTAATTATATTTTCATAGGCATAAATAATGAAAATGAAGGTTTCATCAGGTTTGGAAATGATTAAGGCCTAAAAATTATCATCTTTGTGAAATCCAATTTTGAGTGGAAAAGAAAAGAGATGTATGGATTTATTGGTTATTGAATATCTCGGTCATAACCTATTATGTTTCGATCAACTATGTGACTTAATTCATGTAATAAATTTTACAAAGAAAACTTGTATCATCATGTGAAAATATGTTGTAGTTTTTATGTATTTGAAGTGCACAGAGGGAAATATCTACCTTGTAAGTAGAGAAAGAAATATGTGTTTTCTATCCAAGGTAGAAGAAGTAAGGTTATGAAATAAAAAAAATCCATTTTATCTAACCAAACATGGAAGAACTGGTGAATTTTTATGTATCTTGATATCTCCTTGATCTATCACATGATCATACTCACACAATCCATTATTCTGTACAATGTAATGTAACTCAAAAGACATACTGGGTGAAAGACAAAAGGTCAAAAGGAGTGCTTAAAATGGTGAATATTTTTGTGAGTATACCTATATCACCAAGTGATCATAATGGGAATATATATTGTATTATTTACATTGATTATTACATAAAGATGGAATAGATTTTGGTAATCAAACATAAGTCAAAGGTGTTCAGTTACACAGTGCAATACTGGAGGGAAGTTGAAAATATGATTGGATAGAAAATTATAAAATTACAATCCAATAATGGAATGAAGTTTACTAACATCCTAATAGAGTATTATCTCAAAAATATGATATAGGGAACTAAGTTTCAATTTTTATAACTCCGAAACAAAATATTTTAGTTGATAGGAGGATTCATATCATAAAATACATTTCCAGAAATATGCTCATTGAAAAAAACCAATCGGAGAAGTTTTGTAAGGAAATAGTATTAACATCAGTCCATATGACTATTGGATTTTGTTAGTGTCTAAAAAAATAAAATACTAGATAAAAGTTTTGTTATTGAAATAATTTTTCATTGAATTACCCTCAAGTATTTTGAAGTAAGTGTTCCTTTATAAATAAGTAGAAACATATCAAGTTTTATCCTATATAGATGAAGGGATTGGCCTTTGTTACCCAAGAACAAATAAAATCATATAAATGATTCTATAATAATTCATCAAAGAATTTCAATATAAATGATGTTACTATAGTGGAAAATGAGAAAAAAATTCAACAATATAGTGAATAGTTTTTTATAATAGTAATGAGGATCTAAGAAACTTAGGATAAGAACAAGTGGAAATTTATGATTTAGAAGAAGATACCAATGATGAGAATGATGAATTAATACATGTGTCTATATAGAATAAAAATATTTGAGATGAGATTAATAAGAATAATATCATTGGTGATCAAAAATCATCAATTAAATTAAGGATAATGAAGACATTTTATAAAACATATTTCCTATATCAGGTAGATCTAAAATGCTTTGAATAAGATAATATTGTTGAGAATTTAATTCAAGTAATGAATAAAGAACATGATAAAATAGAGATGAATAAATCTTAGGAGGGTTTTTAAAGTATAACAAATAATAATATAATATTGAATAAATGGGTCTTCTATAATATTCATAATGAATATGGAATGGTTATTCAAAACAAATAATGTCTCACATGTAAGGGATACTCCTAGATAGAGGGTATTGTTGTTGATGAAACATTTTCACCTATTGTAAGTATGGTTGAAATTCAACTATTTTTCATCATATAAGTGAAAAAGAAACACAAATTTTTTTAGATTGATATCAAGTCATCATTTCAAAATAGAGTTTTAGAGGAAAGGGTATAAATTTAACAACAAGATGGTTTTCTTATCCATAAAGATGAGAATAATTTTGTTTACTGAATAATCATTTTTATGGGTTGAAGAATGCTTCCAGAATTTGGTATTCATGACTTGATCAATACTTGATGAATCATTGTCTTCAGTGTTGAGGATTTGATTATAATATCAATAGTAATAATGATATTGATCAATATATGATGATAATATTGTATTTTGATGACATAATATTTAGTAAAGAAGATAAATAATAGGGCAACCAATTTATAGAATTCATGAAGTGAGAATTCAAAATGTTGATGATTGGAAAGATAATGTTTTTACCTTGGATTGCAGGTGATATAGGGGAGGCATGGTACATTTATTTATCAACCTAAATATGAAAAGGAGGTTTTGAGAAGATTTTAAATTAAAAATTCCAAGGAGATGGTAACTCTGGTTGTTACCTAGATGAAATTGTCAAGTGATAATGACTGAAATGTAGTTAATGTAATGTAATATAGTTAGATCATTATAAGTTTGTTGTATATAAAAGAAACATGACATGAAATTTTTTTTACATGTTAGATAGCTTAGTATTAAAGTAATCCCAAGGAGATCCACTTTCTTGTAGTGATAAGAAAACTTTGGTATATCAAAGGAACAGTGATATTTGGTCTGATGTAGAGTGAAATATATCAGTAAGAGTTGTTAGGGTATATAGATATATATTGGTTTGGTCCAGTATGTGAAATAAAGTAAACATTATGTGGTTTATTTTATCTTAGTAGATTTTGAATTTCTTAGCTAGGAAAGTAACATGATTTCATTTCTCTGATAAAAGAAGTTAAATATATTATAGGTAATCAAGCCTCTATATAGTAATTAGGGATGAGGTATCATCTTGAAGACAAGGGATTTGAATTAAAATCACTGATCAGAATTATTTGTTCTAATTTATTTATTATAAATCATAGAAAAAATAATTTACATCACTCAAGTATGAATACCTTTAAAATAAAGTATCATTTTATCAAGAAGAAAGTGAAACATAGGTTGGTGAATTTGTAGAATGTCCCCATAGAACTTCAAGTTGTGGGAATTCTAAAAAATTCACTACATAAAGAATCATTTGAAAGGCATCAACCACCTCTCAGAGTCTGTTCAACCCTCTGAACCTTATCTATGTGGATGTCAAAAACCCCAATTCTAGAGGTATGTTTTGAATTTCTATTTGTGATGATTTATGGTATTTTTTTCTTTTTAAAACCATAAAGAAGTGAATTTCTTGTTCCTTGTAAAAGGGGGAGAAATGTTATTTTTGAATGGGTAGAATTGTATCATGATGAATTGGGGGGAGCATAGATTCAAGTGGAGTTTTAAGATCTGAAAATACTGAATCAGTTATATCATTTACTACATATAATAAAATGATGAACATTGGTTTTTTATGAAATCATTTTACTAGGTAAGGTTGAGTAAGTATCCATCTTAATAGATACACTCTCGATGGAAATATTTGTAACAATTTTTATTGATTTCCAACAATATTTGGTATCAATAAAGGATCAATATGAGGTATCAATAATGAAGTTAATCATTGATAAAGTATTCATTTTACTCTTGTTTCTCAAACCAATCATGGATAATGTGGTCTTAGAGGGTATTTCAAGTGGGTATTTGATCACTATTGGGAGTCACATTGTTGAAATAGTGGTTTATAGAGGAAGTGTGTTGGTCAAAATGGTTATAGAAATGAAAAAGACACATTATGGGGATGAATTATTTTCTTCTAAAACTTTGGTAGATTCAAAACTCTTACCTAGTTATGTACCAAACATTTTTTTCTCTCAAAGATGAATGAGAAATGTAAATAAATAGAGGAAATGAAGACAGTGATGTATAGTGCTTCAGAGAAAAATGATAACCTATTCCACTCTAAAAATGCTCAACTCCATGAAATTGGTGATTTTACTATCAGAACCTCTTATCCTAATACCTTAAAAAAACTGATTTTAGGAAATTGAGCCCTTATAGGGATTTTATATAGCCTTTTTATTCTTTTACAAGGAACTGAATATCCACATCTTAGTATAAGAAGCTAACACTTCACCATGACTGAGTACGAGTTTTCAAAAAAAAAATAAATCAAAATAGATTGATTTGTTTGAATGTAATGTTTAAAATTCATATTTTTCAGCAACAACTGACAGATGTATTTAAATTTTCAACATAGCACAAAAATAAATAGATCATCAATGTTTGAACAGGATTTCTTCAAAAAATAGGAAAAAACATCATATAGATGTTTTAAACATGTATGTATCTAAATTTCATCTCTATACAATTACTCGTCATTCTTGTATAAGAATATATACCAATTAAATATAATATCAGTGATAGAAACAGCAGCTGCAGTCATTCGATAGATCAAAACATGTATGTATCAAAACTCTAACACTAAAGGCAATGACACACTTGTTTCTTTAGTATCTCTACTTCTATATATGTACATGTGTATATATATGTTCTTTTATGTGAATAAAATCTTGATATATATACATTAGGTTGAATAGATCCATGTCAAACTACCTCTAGAAAAATTGCATAATAAATTTTAAATATTTGAATTCAAAAAAAATAAATAGTGTCGTTACTTCCCATAAGAATAGTAACACTTTACTCCATAGAATATAAGCCTTTAAAAAAATAATGATCCTTTGAATCGGCCATAAAATATCTTTGAATAGATCTTTACATCCATCAATACCATTTCATAAATCTTGGATAATATTTCATATTTAAAACTTCATTGTCGAATATTAAAATGTAGGGTTCCTTTATTTAATAAGGAAACTCCAAATGTAGGGTTGACAATGTACGGTTGGTTACAAAATTAGGATTGATGTACCATACATTGGTTTCCTTGAACATAGGGTTAATTTTTAATGTAGGGTTTCTTAACCATAATTTCTCGACAATGTAGGGTATATGATCCAAACATGCTAATATAAACATGGGGTTGATTCATTACGTTATTCTTACACATGTAGGGTGTGAACTGTGTTTCCAGAATACACTTAAACACATCAAGAATACTTCAAAAAATATTCATTTTGGATCAATGGCTTGAATATATTTTTAGAAAAAATATTTACACGAATAATAATTTTCTAAAATTCACTTAAAATAAAATTCATTAATAACAAAAATGTCAGTGTTTTTTATCATCAAAACCAAAATTAAATTAATGAAATTATTACATCCAGACGTGCTCTGCAATATCCCCCTTTTTTATGATCACAAAACCCATAAAATAAATAAATAGAATTTAATAACAATTTTTAGAGAAATCCAAAATAAATTTCTCCCCCTTTTCTCTATATAATATTTAATCCATAAAGAAAACTTTCCTCAATTATATGGACTCAAACTTCTCCCATATTAATTTTTTTACAAAAAATATCTCCCCCATGAAGATAAACATATTAACTAGAAACTATGAGCATAAACTATAAAATTATCCATTTATTGTCCATTTATAAAATTATTTTACAAAAAAAACTTCTCCTATATAATATTAAAACATATAAACCTATCCTCCTTTTGTGACATCAAAAATATAAGAGAAGTAAAATTAACCACCCCCCCCCCCCAATTTATGATTTATTTAAAAATATTTAAATATTTAAACAAGTATCATATATAAAATAAAATTATTTTTTGTTTAAAACTCCCCTAAAATCATAGAATATAAAGTTATTCAATGAATTAAAAATTTTAAAATATAAAATCATAAGAAAAAAAATAAAACCAAAATTGTTCCATGCATTAATAATCTAATTTGTAAGATAATTAAAAAAATAATTCTAACATAATAAAAAGGAAAATATATAAATAAATTAAAAAGTAATTTATAGAACTATTTTCAATAAAAAAATATTAGAAATAGTACATATAACATTAATTTTTTAAAAAATAGAAAATAAAATCAAAGGGTTTAAGGAGTGGCCAATTCATATGAACATTCCAAAGTTCTAACTTTTTGATTAAATTAGCTAATACTCTTGATAGTTCTTATAATATATTTTGAACATTTGTTGTTCTCTGATGAGAAGAAGAAGAAAACTATTAAACTAGAAACAGCTTCAGTTTGTCAGGATCAAGCTTTGTAGTGGCTTCTTTTCGAAGAAACGTAATTTGAAAAATAATTTCAACTTTGAAATCTTCAAAATGTGTTTTTGAGATCAAACTACCATGATATTACTTTCTTAATGAATCAAAAACAACATTTGAAATAGATTCTTTCTATAGATCTTCATACGATTTCCTCTATGCATCTAATTTAGTTTTCATCTTCACTTTTTCTTCATTCAAATTGGTGACTTTGAATATAATCCTTTCATAATATATTTGAAAATAATATATTTCTAGTCATTTGTGGCTATAAAATTCCTCATCCCTTTTAGAATACTTTTTATACTAATATTCGACCAATAAAACTAACTATTCTTTTAATAGATCGGAAGGATTACCTTTTGTCCTTTTGTGAGAAAGATTTTCCTCTAAACTTGAAGTACTTGACCACTTCATCTTTCTATGACTGGTTTTCATCAGTCGTTTGAAGAAGAATATGAAACATTTGTTTCTAATAAAATGTAGATAATGATTCACTTTCTTTAGACAATAAATACAGAATAATCAATTGAGATTTTAACTTTTGAAAATACATGTTACATAAGAAATGTTTTTCTAATTACTTAAGTAAATAAAATTTTAAGAATAATAAATATAAGGATTTTAATAGGTTTAGATATGAAAAAAATAACCTTTTCATAGTTTAAACAAGTATAATGTTTATCTAAATAGTAAAAAATTCTTTAAAGGTTTAAAAAAAATCTTAAAAAAATTATATAATCAAAATATATTATTTCTTGATTTTAATATTAAAGAAGAGTATTTATCATATTTTAGGAAACATCAATATTTCCCTATATAAAAAATTTTAACGAACCAAAATCATATAGTTATAAAAATGAAATACTTCCTAAATCAATGTTGTTAGAACTGGGTATTTTTTTATAGCAAACTGATTCAGAGTTGTTTTGTCCTTTGGTAGAGAATTTTATATATAAAATGATAAACAACTTAAATATTTAATAATAAATTTTAGTGGTTGAATATTTCAAAACATAAAATTAAAGTGATTTTGGTACCCATATGAGTTTGGGTCTAGTAGTGTTAGCAACTAAATTTTTAGGCAACCAAACTTGTTAATTTTGAGTATGAATTCTACTATTCATGTTAACAAATTATTTTTAGAAAAAAATAATTAACACCAGAAAATTTTGGCACTCTGAAATATAAATAATTTAAATAATGAACATTAATACAATAATAAAAAGATTTAATAGTAGATATGTTTTTTCTATTTAATCTAGGAATAAAATAATTTTTATATAGATTTGGTCTTTCACCATTACTTCCAATTCTAAATTTTTCTTTTAGTGTTTTATTTTTTCCAGTGATTTTATTTAAATATTTTTTCTCCTTTTATTAACTTAGAAAAATATTATTTTAGTTCATCAAATTTAGAAAATATTTATTTTATCTTAGTGTCATAAAAATCATAGGAATTTTTAGATGTATTAGATTTTAAATATATAATCTATTTTGAAAATTTTTATTTTTCTAATTGAATAGTAATATATGTTTTTCTAATTATTCTATGATACTTATTTGATGATTCATATATTTTTATATAATAAATAAATATTTTTTAAATCGTCATAAGAACTAGAGACATACAATTTAAAATCCTCGTTAGAACTAGAGTTTTGAGAGTAAAAGGATCATAAATCATCAGTATCAACTATAAGACATACATTTTTATTCCCAATCTCTGAATTTGTAGAAGACTAATCTAGTGAACCATAAGAATTACTCGAATTATCCTTTTTGGTTTTCTCCCCTTTTCTCTTGTAATTGGATTTCCTTTGAGATTTGATTAAAGGATAGTTATCCTTTGTATGACTTCTTTTCCTAAATTTAAAATATATATTTTCTTCAATGTCTTTATTTTTCTTTATGTATAGATTTTTAGTTTTTTCAATAGGATTTAATAAATATTTATCTAAATATGGATGACTTTAATTAGATAATTCATTCATTTTATTTTTTAAGAGAGTCTTTTTCATGTTTGATATGATTTTTAACTTCAACCTGTATCGCAACTTCATATATCATTAATGTCTTAATCAACTCCATCATTGTCAAATTCCTTACTGATGTAGAATATTTAAGTGTAAAACAATAAATGGTCATTCACACATATTAAAAGGATGACATATTCAATAACTACATGTTGAACCCAAACAAATCGAAATTGGGTTAAGAATTTCCCCTGGTAAAATTCGACAGCCTAACGGCCTCAATTTAAAATTCATAAAATTAGTTGATGAGATATAAAATGGTATCTAATCACTTGGACATAAAATTTAAATCTATATGGATATATAGGAACATATCCCAACATAAAAATATGTAAATTAAAAGACATAACAAAAGAAGTCTTTTAAAAAGAGGAGGGTGAAACGTTCCCTTATCGATTTGGGAAACGTTCGAAACGTACATCCCATGAAAGAAGGGACATACAATGAATATGTAACTACCCATACATGAGATTATATTATACAAATGGTAAAATAATGGTCATTACATACACCACACAAAAGGAAATATTGTCCAATTTAGCATGAATCTCACAGGAATAAAAAGTGAGATAAAAATCCCCTTATGAAAATTCGGCAGCCTAACGGCGCCACATAAAACTTCCAAAAATGGATTGATGAGATAAAATAGGGTTTATAATCAAATTAACATAAAATTTAAAGAAAGTTGAATATAAAATAACTTCCCCCAACATAATAAATAGGATCTTAAAGTAAGTTACATAAAAAGAGTACTTAAAAATAAAGAGAGAGGTAGGATCCCTTACCTCGGGTCCGACTTGACTCGATCATTCTTTAACCTCCTGAATAATAAACTTGAGTTAATTTCTAATTTCTTAAGAACATTTTTCAAGTTCATTATTTCTTTTATATCACTTACTACCATGCTATGAACACTATGTAATTATTTAAGTTAATAATGGTCGTTTTGTAGATCATTGCTACTTGAGTCAAAAATAAACTCTTTAGAATTACAAGTTGTTCATGTGGTAAAATATATATTATATCCAGAATTATATTCATTATTTAGATATCATATTTATCATATTTATCCATTATATACATGCATTTATAATATTACATAACATTTAGAGGTAAGAAATGAAATGCACCGTTCATGGAGACGGTAAGCCGTACGTACGCATGAACGCTACTTCAATTTCTATTTCTTATTTAATGGAATTAAAACATAATGATACATAATATTATTAAAATTACAGTATGGTATCATATATAATATCATTAAATCTATCCTTTATACATACCACATATGGTATTAACGAATCAAATCACTTTGAGGGGGTGGTAGTCTGCACTTCCTAAAATAAAGATATCGCGTTTAACCATAATGGAAACCATAAAGGTATGAAATAAATGAAAAATACATAAGCTTAAGTAAAACATAAAAATATTATATATCATATATAAATATAGTGACATCTTAATTTCCACCTTTGAGGGTATTAAAATAATATTGAACAATCATTGTTTCGTGAGACAGAAATTCACCATCCACAGAAACAGTGTTTTCTTTAACCATTAGATGTAGGTGTGTGTAAGTGTAGCTCGAATCCTTATTATATCAACATCCTAGTATATTTAATATACTTTAGTTGTTACAAAAGAAATGAATAAAAAGAGTTTAGGGGGTTGGAGAAGCAAAATAAAACAAAATAACACAAGTGAAGACATTAAGTTAAAATCGGGTATATCTCTTTGATTTGAGCTAAAAGGATTCCTTGGGAAGACTTTTGCCCAATATTAGGCTTCTAAGAGTAATATAGGGATGTGGAGAGACAACATGAGTAGGGGTTGGCCGAGCCAAAGTCTTGAGAGGTGTGGGTAAGGTGGTAGAGGTGGGGGCCTTTTATAAGAGGAGAGGAGGGGCACTCTTGGAAAGTTACAAAATGTTACTTTATTTTCAAATGCTTTTCGAATTTTAAAGGTCCCACATTGATGTATTTAGAGGATAAGGTGGTAATGGTTCCAAAAATACTCATCAAATAGGTCTTTGACATGTTTAATTTATAGTTTTAAGATTATCGTTTCATTTTATTTAAATCCTTTATTAATGAGATAATCGCTGCATCATCATGATGTCATAAATAATTTAATTTATTTAATGTCTAAAAATTATAAAAAAAATATCATGATTTAGGAAATATATTTAGCTTTCTAATTAATATTTATAGGCAAAAATATGACTTGTATAACCCCATTTAAAATTTTTTTGTAAAACAACTCATTCTTGTGACATTTTTGTTTTAACTTTAAATAAAAAGTTATTTATGTCATTTTCCAACCAAAGTGACTCCATGGGGTCCCCAAGTTGACCCATGGATTTTCTTGGTCGGCCATGACACATCCAATGAGGGTAGGACATGTGTCTAGGTCATTTCATATTATTAAAACATTATTTTTACCTTAAATTACACTAATTACCTCTAATCACGATTAAAAACTTAAAAATTACTATTCACCAAAAAATTATTTTAATCCCATTGAACCACATTTTACATCTTAATGACAACCATGTATGTCAGATTTTTGAAATTCAAATCACAGAAGTGGTAAAGTTTCATTTAAACGAAAAATCAGTTTTTAAACTACCACTTAGTGGTTTCACTATTCATCAAAAATTGAAGTTTTTTAGAAAAATACCAAAAATTCACCCTAAGATATATTTGATATTCCGAATTCAAAAATGATGTCTATTTTTAAAAAATTCAAAACATATGTGTTGCATTAATTAATTTAATAATTAATTCCTGCAGTCAAAACAAATAGCGTGTTTTTAAGAAACAATATCTATTAAAAGATTGACACTAGTTTCAGTCCAATTTCAAAGTGAAATTAATTCCAACGACCACCATTAGTTTAAATGGTAATAATATATTATAAATACACTTTAATCTAAACTAAAAATATAATATATCCATATAAATAAATCATATTAAAAAGAGGTTTTGAATTAAAATGCAACATTTTCAATAAAAATGATCTTTATTGGAAAAATAAAAAAAATTTACACAAAGTAAATTTTGATGTCCAGATTCTAAAGAAGGATTTTATTTTGTCAAATACAACATATAAAATTGTCAAAAGTATATTTAAAAAGGGTTCTCCATCAAAATGCGGTTAATCGACCTTTTAAAGAATATTAGAAGATTTATGCTTAAAATTGGATTCATTTGCATTTTAAGCCTCCAACATTTATTAGATAAAAGTAAAAATATTTGACAAACATATATAATCATTTTGTAGTTAGTTCTGCTTATTCCCGACATTATAATGGCTAGGCATTAACTACCTTTTAAAATAATATTATTTTATTATTAGAGTGCAACGTAAGATTTCAAAGAAACTCGTTGTTGCGAATTGGGTACGCCCTCGAGCATAGCATTCCCTTTAAAGTAATATTAATATTTTATTCAAAAATATGGATAAATATAAAAATATAATATTCTTTATTTACCTGGGGTGTTACATCCTTCCCCCCTTTTGGGAATTGTGTCCTCACAATTTTAAAATTAGCCTTGGAAGCTTCATTGAAAATCCCACATCAGAACAAGAGTCAGTAAAACTATCACTTTAAAAGAATGGGAGAGAGAAGTACAAATGTCACCTGAGTTAACCCATACTAGGATTCCAAGTATGAAAATATGGATATGGAGTAAAAAACAAAGGGTCATGTTCTGATGGAGAGTGATAGTAAACATGTCTAGGAGAAAGTTAACAATAAGAAAATCACAAACTTGTGATGGGTTAAACAGTATTTGATTCCCCAGTAGGAAAAATTAACAGATATAATTTTTTTTAAGTTACTTTTCATTGAGTAATTTATTTATGAGCTTAACTAAAACATAAGTAATCATACTAAATTGTCATGTTGACTTTCAACTTTTACTAGATTTCTTACATGAACTCATATTTTCTCCAAAAGACAAGTATTTAGGATGACCTGTTCACATTAAGAGAGCTATAATAAACTTCTATAGAATCACCTAATCCACAAAAGAGAACTATATACTTCACATGTCTTTAGACATTAACCAAAACTAAAACCCAAATTTCAACAAAGACCATTCAATAAACATCTATCCATAAAATTCTACAATGTAAACCAAACTAAGATCGAAACCCAATTCTCTGAAGGATTTAATTACATAGTCTCCTAAGATAAATTTTAACATTTTTCTCCAAAATAACATCAGTTACTCTTACAGTCTCATACTGAAAAGTAATTAACCTAATCACATATCCTCCATGATAGACTAATCATTTCCATTTATAACCAAAAAATAAACCTACTCTTAATTAAATAAAATCATCTAACTAAAAATAATCATTCAAACTAACCAGGGACTTCACGTAGTCCAGTGCTAGGTGATAAATACCAGTTGCACTTTGGTTGTGGGTTCGATTCCCGCAGCTTCGTCCGACGTGACGGGTTGTCACACGGTCTGCGTGTTGTCCCTTTTCAAAAACTATATAATTTTATAACATTCCTCAAAAAGAGATAAATTAATCAAAAATAACCATAACATATTTTAACCACAAAGGTTATCTGATAACTTTCATTTTGCAACCCAAAATGTATTAACCAGTAATTGCCTCAAATTCAAGGATCATATAAACCCAAATGGTTCTTTATAACTATATCCACAAAATAAAGAATAATTATTCCTTGAATAAAATTTTCGCATATCAAACATCAGGGTTACTATAAAACGTCTTCTAATGTAACCCCATCATCAAAAGAGACATAATACATCTAAGAATTTTACCATCCTAAAATCTAACATAACTCTTGAATCCCTTATATGATGACTTCTTACTCATTCAATATTCTTCATGATTCATCATCCATTCCTTTTCAACTTATTCTGAAATACTTCTTTCCTACAAACAAAATCATGAATCATATCCTAAGATTCCAATAATATGAAAACATATCTTAAGAAATAATCCATACCTTTCATTCTTCATTGTCAGTTTCTTCATCCTCAATCGGAATGGTATTAGGTATTGGTAAATGAATATTTGTACAATCTTGGTGACCCCATTCCCGAAACTTCTTTGTAGGACATGTGTTTTCATAATGACCATGCACACCAAATTTAAAACATTCAATTGATCTTTCAGAAAGAACTTATTTCCCTTTCCTAGAGTCAACTAGATGCTTCCTTTTTCCATGGCAGGTTCTTGCTTTATGACCTTCATTCCACATCTATAGCATCTTTATGTCCCTTTGAAACATTTTCCTATGTGTTTATTTCCACATATTTGACACATAGGTTTTTGAACATACTTACCTTTATGATTATTACCTGATCTTCCGTAGGTATTTGTTTCTCATATATACGATGCCTTATAAAAATAAATAAGGTTTAGGTGGTCAATCATGACTCCAGATAGTTGGTTAAGGATAACCACAAGAGTTCTCATTGCAGCTCTCATATCATTCAGTTGTTATTTCATAAAACCGTCACAGTTTTCTTCAAATCCACTATTACTTTGGTGCCTGCTAGATCCAGCCATTTACTAAAACCAAAAAGTTTAGTGTGAGTATATCAGTAAAATCATCAAATAAAAAAGAGGAATATAAACACCAAGATATACTTATCCAAGTTATCTCAAAATCATTCTAACTTTAAAAAAACGATGACTCCATCTAATATACTAACCATTGTGGTTATACACAACTTTTCACTTTTTCTTAAACAACACTCTAACTTCTAAAGTTATCTAAACTGACCTCTAATACCAACTATAAGGCCCTAGCCATAAACCTTACTTAATCTTGAGTTATTACAATATTACACATTGAGGATCTTTTCAGGTTTAGATTTTTAGAGAATTAGATCATAAAACCTGCATTACATTCCACATTTAAACAAAGTGGTTACATAAAATATAGGAAACATATTTAAAATAAAACATGGATTCTTTCTTGACACTTCCTTGACACTATCATCATATCATGTACCATTACCTTGACCTATGAAAAACATTTCAAAAACATGGGATGAGCATAAAAAGCTCAGTAAGGGTTATAAAAAGTATGGAAAGGAAACATGAGTACATATATACATAAGAATAAAATCATACATAACCCATAAAACATAAGCACTTTAACATACCTCATAAAATAATGAATAAATCATAGAAATCATAAGACATAAAGGTAACTCGAGGCATTCATAACATTCTTACGTAGGGAGTAACCCTCTTGGTTATGTTTGGAATACCCATCACAGTATATTCCCTAAATCTCTTTGGAGAAACCTTTACGTTTAACCCCTTCGCGTTACCCAATGCATTGGAGAGCTATATCGGGCTCACCCGCCCTTAGTTTATCACAGAACCACCCGTCTTCATAAAAAATTCCCAAGAACCATAACATAATCATAGAACATAACTTAAGAATAAAGGAAAGATATCCTTCCCACATTGCAATAACAATATAACATTTTAAGATAATGAATCCATTCTAAAAACCATTTTCAAAACCATTTTAAACATTTAATAATGTGATTTTTGAATAAAAGTGTCCCATACCACATTGAAGTTTTTATCATTTTAAACCATTAATATCCATATAATTAAATCCTTAAAACCATTTTGAAAACATGGATATTAATGATAAATATTTATAATAATAAACCATTAAAACATTTAAAATGATATTTTAGTTAAAGGGTTTTTAACAAAATGAGAGACACTTAAATACCATAATTGAGGAATAATATTTAATAAAAACTTTATAATATAATGAGAATAAATTTATTCATGATATAATTTTCCAAGGGATAGTATATACACCATATAAGAGTGAATTGGTGCATAACAACAATAAAGTCTCAATAGAAATGTAAAATGAGATGAAATCCCTTATAAAGAATGTATCCTTAAATTAAAGATAAATCAATCTCATAATTATGTGTGAAAAATATAAATACACCCAATATAAGTGGATATTAAGTGTAAAACAATAAAATTTCATTCACACATATTCAAAGGATGACATATTCAATAACTACATGTTGAACCCAAAGAAATCGAAATTGGGTTAAGAATTTCCCTTGGTAAAATTCGACAGCCTAACGGCCTCACTTTAAAATTCATAAAATTAGTTGATGAGAGAGAAAATGGTATCTCATAACTTGGACATAAAATTTACATCTATAAGGATATATAAGAACATATCCCAACATAAAAATATGTAAATTAAAAGACATAACAAAATAAGTCTTTTAAAAAGAGGAGGGTGAAAGGTTCCCTTACCGATTTGGGCAACTTTCGAAACGTACACCCCATGAAAGAAGGGTCACACAATAAAGATTTAACTACATATAAATGAGAGTATATTATACATATAGTAAAATAATGGGAATTACATACACCACACAAAAGGAAATAGTGTCCAATGTAG
Source organism: Viscum album (assembly GCA_963277665.1). Lineage (NCBI taxonomy): Eukaryota > Viridiplantae > Streptophyta > Magnoliopsida > Santalales > Viscaceae > Viscum > Viscum album. The sequence continues at coordinate 1,415,945,280 of OY728142.1, forward strand.
CATGAATCTCACAGGAATAAAAAGTGAGATAAAAATCCCCTTATGAAAATTCGGCAGCCTAACGGCGCCACATAAAACTTCTAAAAATGGATTGATGAGATAAAATATGGTTTATAATAATATTAACATAAAATTTACAGCAATGGGAATATAAAATAACTTCCCCCAACATAATAAAGAGGAGCTTAAAGTAAGTTACATAAAAAGAGTACTTAAAAATAAAGAGAGAAGTAGGATCTCTTACCTTGGGTCTGACTTGACTCGATCGTTCTTTAACCTCCTAAATAATAAACTTGAGTTAATTTCTACATGATTAAGAACCTTTTTCAAGTTCATTATTCCTTTTATATCACTTACTACCATGCTATTAACACTATGTAATTATTTAAGTTAATAATGGTCGTCTTGTAGATCATTGCTACTTGAGTCAAAAATAAACTCTTTATAATTACAAGTTGTTCATGTTGTAAAATATATATTATATCCAGAATTATATTCATTATTTATATATCATATATATCATATATATCCATTATATACATTCATTTATAATATTAAATAACATTTAGAGGTAACAAATGAAATGCAACGTTCATGGAGACGGTAAGCCGTACGTACGCATGAACGCTACTTACATTTCTATTTCTTATTTAATGGAATTAAAACATAATGATACATAATAGTATTGTAATTACAGTATGGTATCATATATAATATCTTTAAATCTATCCCTTATGTGTACCAAATATGGTATTAACGAATCAAATCACTTTGAGGGGGCGGTAGTCCGCACTTCCTAAAATGAAGATATCGCGTTTAACCATAATGGAAATCATAAAGGTATGCCATAAATGAAAAATACAGAAGATTAAGTAAAAAATAAACATATTATATATCATATATAAATATAGTGACATATTAATGTCCACCTTTGAGGGTGTTAAAAGAATATTGAACAATCATCGTTTCGTGATGTAGAAATTCACCATCCACAGAAACAGTATGTTCTTTAATCATTAGATGTAGGTGTGTGTAAGTGTAGATAGAATACTTCTTATAAAAAAATCCTAGTATATTGAAGATACTGGATTTGTTACAAAAGAAATGAATAAAATCATTTTAGGGGGTTGGAGAAGCAAAATTAAACAAAAGAACACAAGTGAAGACATTACCTTAAAATCGGGTATCTCTCATTGATTTGAGCTCAAAGGCTTCCTTGAGAAGAATTATGCCCAAAGTGAGACTTCTAGGAGTAATAGAGGGTTGTGGAGAGACAAAATGAGAAGGGGTTGGCTGAGCCAAAGGCTTTAGAGGTGTGTGTAAGGTGGTAGAGGTGGGGCCTTTTATAAGAGGAGAGGAGGGGCACTCTTGGAAAGTTACAAAATGTTACTTTATTTTCAAATGAGTTTCGGATTTTAAAGGTCCCAAATATATGTATTTCTAGTATAAGGTGTTAAGGGTTATAAATATACTCATAAAATAGGTCTTTGACAAGTTTAAGTTATAGTTTTAACATTATCTTTTAATTTTATTTAAATCCTTTATTAATGATATAATCGCTGCATCAGCATGATGTCATAAATAATTTAATTTATTTAATGTCCAAAAATTATAAAAAAAATATCATGATGTAGGAAATCTTTTTATATTTATAATGAATATTTATAGTCAAAAATATTACTTGTATAACCCCATTTGAAAATTGTTTTAGTAAAACAACTCATGCTTGTGACATTTTTGTTTTAACTTTAAATAAAAAGTTATTTATGTCATTTTCCAACCAAAGTGGCTCCATGGGGTCCCCAAGTTGACCCATGGATTGTCTTGGTCGGCCATTAAACATCAAATGAGGTTAGTACATGTTTCTAGGTCATTTCGTATTATTAATACATTATTTTTACCTTAAATTACACTAATTACCTCTAATCGCGATTAAAAACTTAAAAGTTACTATTCACCAAAAAATTATTTTAATCACATTGAACCACATTTTACAACCTAACAACAACCATTTATATCGTATTTTTGAAATTCCAATCACAGAAGTGGTAAATTTTTATTTAAACGAAAAATCAGTTTTTAAACAACCACTTAGTGGTTTCACTATTCATCAAAAATTGAAGTTTTTCAGAAAAATACCAAAAATTCACCCTAAGCTATATTTGATATTACAAATTCAAAAATGATGTCTATTTTTAAAAAATTCAAAACATATATGTTGCATTAATTAATTTAATAATTAATTCATGCTGTCAAAACAAATAGCGTGTTTTTATGAAACAATATCTATTAAAAGATTGACACTAGTTTAAGTCCAATTTCAAAGTGAAATTAATTACAAGGACCACCATTAGATTAAATGGTAAAAATATATTATAAATACACTTGAATCTAAATAAAAAATATAATCTATCCATATAAATAAATCAGATTAAAATGAGGTTTTGAATTAAAATGCAACATTTTCAATAAAATGATCTTTATTGGAAAAATAACAAAATTTTACACAAAGTAAATTTTGATGTCCAGATTCTAAAGAAGGATTTTATTTTTTTAAATACAACATATAAAATTGTCAAAAGTATATTTAAAAAGGTTTCTCCATCAAAAGGTGGTTAATCGACCTTTTAAAGAATATTAGAAGATTTATGCTTAAAATTGGATTCATTTGCATTTTAAGCCTCCAACATTTATTGGATAAAAGTAAAAATATTTGACAAACATATGTAATCATGTTTTAGTTAGTTCCACTTATTCCCGCCATTATAACGGCTAGGCATTAACTGCCTTTTAAAATAATATTATTTTATTACTACAGTGCAACGTAAGATTTCAAAGAAACTCATTGTTACGTATTGGGTACGCCCTCGAGCATAGCATTCCCTTTAAAGTAATATTAATATTTTATTCAAAAATATGGGTAAATATGAAAATGTCATATTCTTTATTTACCTGGGGTGTTACAGGCTATGCCATCAGTACCAGCCTGTGCTTGCACGAGAAGCCTAGCCATACGGCCATGTAAAGGTAGAGAGCTACTATCATGACGCAGATGTTGGGGAGGGTAGTTCCTTGTAGATTGTCTGGTTGAATTCCCTAAGACCTTCGGGTCATATAATCTTCAAAGCCTATAGGACTTGTAATCTCTGAGCTTATGGGCCTTGTAAGGGTTCCCCCTCATCCCTTGAGAGGGAGGTTATCAAAAATCAATAAAAATGAAGGCCTTCGGGCCATTCGGGGGTAAAATGTTTTCATATGAATCTTTAACATGTTCTTGTTAAATCCATCAAAATTCTTCAATATTTCAAAAGATATTATCCTTTTATTTTTCATGTTTTTTAAAAATGAGAAATATAGACATTGAGAAATTTCTTTTATACCACTTATTGGTATCATGTAGAAATAGATTTCCTGAATAAAAAATATATCCCATATATTCCAACCATTGATACCAATTATTGGTCAGGATGATTATGGAGAAGACAAAGACAAAATAGGGGTGAATTTTTTCTTTAAAAACATTTAAATATTCCAAATTCCCCTTTTGTTATGTACTGAACCTTTATTTCTATCAAAGATGAGTGAGGAGTGGAAACAAATAAAGGAAATGAACACATTGGTCTATAGTGGTTCAAAGAACAAAGATCACATTATCCACTCCAAAAACACTCAACTCCATGAGAATGGTGATTTCAATATCAACTCCTCTTATCCTAATACATTTAAATAAAAACTTATTTAAAGAATTTGACACTATATAAGGATTTTACCAGGCCTTCTGGTTCTTTTACTGGGAACCAAAAATCCATAGCTTAGTACAAGAAGGTGAAACTTCACCATGAATAAGTATGAGTAGCCTAAACTAAAATAAATCAAAAGAGTTTGATTTTTTTGATGTTCCAAGTTAAAAATTCATATTTTTTATTAGTAAATAATAGATGTATTCAGATCTTCAATATATCACAGTAGCAAATAGATCTTCAATGTTTGCACGGGATTTATTCAAACATTAGAAAATAAAACACCAGGAAGATGTTTTAAACATGTATGTCTCAAATGTGTATCCCTAAAAAATTATTTTTCATTATTTCATAAGAAGATGTAATATTTAAATGCAATAGTAGTGAAAGTAATAGTAACAGTAGTGATTCAATAGATCAAAACATGCATGTCTCCAAAGTGTATATCTGAAGGTAATAACACACTTTTGGTTTCGGTATATCCCCTCCTGTATATAGAAAAATAAATCATGAATATTTGAATTTAAAAACATTCAATAGAGTTTTAACTTTCCATAATAATAGTAGCGTTTAACTCCATTGAATATGAGCCTTTAAAAATATCATAATGACCCTTTGAATCAGTTGTAAAATAGATTTGAATAGATCTTTACTTCCATCAAAACTATTGGATAAATCTTTGAAAATATTTCACCTTTAAAACTCTGTTGCTGAATAGTCAAACGTAGGGTTCCTTCATGTAATGAAAAAAATACAAACATAGTTTTGACAACGTATGGTTGATTAAAAAAGCGCATTTGATGTACCATACATTTGTCCCTCAAATGTAGGGTTGATTCTAAATTTAGGATTTCATAACCATACTTTCTCTACAACATATGGTACATGATTTATACATTCTAATCAAGATGTAGGGTTGATAACTTACATTATTCTTGCACAAATAGGGTATGAATAGTGTTTCCAAAATATACTTAAATACTTTCAAAATAAATCAACAAAAATATTCATCATGGATCAATGACTTGAAGAAATTTCAAGAATAAATATTTCCATGAACATTAATTTCTTGAAATTCACATAAAATAAAATTCATTAGTAACATAAATTTGGGGGTTTGTGAGCATCAAAACCAAAAATAAATTAATTAAATTGTTGCATCAACGCATTCTCAACAAAGATTCTAGGAATTATAAATGAGTTGGAACCAAATTGTTCTCAAAATTTAGGATTAATTATCAATAAATCCACTGGGGGTGTACATGGAAAACAAATACCTCTAATTTTAATTTCATTAATATTTGATTAATGTTTTTGATGAAAATTTTCAGTTGAAAAAGTTCCAGTGGTCACCTAAAAGAATGTTTTGATGATGGAGATATTTTCCAGTGTTTACTATGTTTTGGGGAATGAAAAATATGAATAAAATAATTGTTTTGGTATAATAATTATAAGAAATGTTTAGGATTTAGGTAGACCATGTAGGAGAATCAAGTCAATCATGTAGGAAGGTTTTTGCCCTGGTCATGAGGCAGAATAATATGTGAAACCAGATAAGACTCATGAAAATCATGAAAGAGGTTCATGTGACCACATGAAGAGGATATCATTTTTGTTAAGTGTTTGTGATTTGGTTGATCACGTGGATGATTACGTGAGAAAGTTTTCTGAAAAGGTGGACTACATGGTGTCATATGAGTATGTTTTCAGTAATGATTAGAAGTGTAATGCATTATATGGATGGGTCTTTTTGTGAATAAGTGAACAATAATTTATGATTAATGGATTTTGTATATCCCTTTCCTATATAAGGACATATTAATCGCTTACATTAGACCAACCATGAATTATTAGAAGATTTACTTTATTTATAATTCCTAGAAGTATGAAAGGGTTTCGTGAAACATATCAACCATGAAAGGGAGAACATTAAATCAGTCTGTGTAAGGAATTATGTGGTGAACAAAAACCCCGAAAGGAGTATGTGATATCAATCTTTGTAAGGCATTATACAATTAATAGTGACCACATAAGGGAGTTTATTAAAGGAATAATATGTGAGTTATATCACATAAGAAATCACATTGAGGCCTTACAGGGATACATCATGTGGTGGCATCGCATGGTTAATAGTGAACCACATGAGTAGAATAACATCACATGAAAATGTTTTCCATGAATCAAATATTAAGGTGAAAGGAGGATTTTATATCATGTATGAAAAAGGTATTTCATAACACACTCATATATGTGTGAATCAAATATGATATGATTCAAAAAAATTAAATAATCTTCTAAAAACGAAATTTTTTCTGTTCAAGAAAGAGATTGGTGAACTTTTAAAGAATATTTAGTTATAAATGATATGATATAGTGAGTTTTCTTTGAACTGTGTAACATCGGTGCACTATAGTGATTATATTGTATTGACATATCACCTTTGTATACTCCCTGGACTAGCCTAATTATGGTGAACCAAGTAGAATTTATGTGTCACTTACATGATTTTATTTTTGTATGTATATATATATATATATATGTGTTACTTTAAGAATACTAGATAAGGGAGTATTTTTAATGATGAAACAAGATCAAAGGAGTGGTTTTTTTAATTCAGTATACCTTGATTCACCCTCCTCCCCCACCCCCACCCCTCCCCATGGGATACATAACATAGTGGGGAAAATAAACACCTACCTCTATTTAAGTGAAACCAATTCAAAATGTGTCTCATTCAATGGATAACACTCAAACAATAAATAATAAATTTTCCTTAATCCTAAAACAAACAAATATTAGATTATAACCCCCCCAAACCCTATTATTGGTAAAGGAATCCCCTATCATTTACAGGAGACAACCAAAACAAAAAAGAAATGGGTGTGGGATAAGAGATAAGAGAGGAACAAGAGAAAATAAGAGATTACCTTAAAGAAAACCCATGAAATTGATGAATATAGGAAAAAAATCAATGATAATGGAGAAATATATCTCCCTTCATGAGCTATAGGGTTCACTGAATAAGGAGAAAGGAAGAGGAGGGGAAAAGTTTTAGAAACCAAGAGGTTAAACATGTAAAATCACCTTTTAATGAGAATTGGGAAGCATGTGTGATTTGGTCACATGGTTGTTGATGGGATCCTTGAACCACTTTAAGTTTTGATAATTACAAATATTAATGCCTTCTTTACGTAATTTAAGAGTATTTATTATTTTTAATAATAATTACAAAAAATTATTTGTTTTATTTTCTTTAAAATTATCAATACTTTCAATTATGTATTAATTAATGTATATTTAATATTAATCACATCATAATATTTTATTATTTAAAAATATCTTTTGTTTTTTATTATTTTTTCTAAAATTTTCTTCATGTTTCTTGAAGTGTTCCTAGGGTAAATAAGTTTGTTGGGACCGTAAAATATCATTTTACATCTTTTAGAACTATGATTTGGAAAAGTATGGAAGTCACATTCCATATAGAATGTGATTGAAAATTTGGAAATTTTAGGAACTAATCATGAGTAATGACCATTAGTGAAAATTTAAAAATTCAATAAGTGATAGTGAGTACTGACTGTGATTGAAAATTTGTAAAAGTTTTGATGTGACCATGGGTACTCTCCATGAGTGAAAATTTGGAAAATTATAGAAGCGGTCATGAGTACTGACTATGAGTGAAAATTTTAAAAATCCTAGAACTAACCATGAGAAAAAATTAGATAAGTATGTAATGACCACATTAAAATATTTACTGACCACGTGAAAAAAATTTAATGACCGCCTGAACAAAAAATAATGACTGCATAAAAAAAATTACTGACTACATGAACAAAAATGTACTGACTGCATGATCAAAATGTACTGAACACAAGGAAAAAAATTAATGACTGTATGAAAAAAAAAAATTAGTTTCACGTATAAATTTGGAAAATTATTAAACCTACCATGTGATCTATGGTCACCTATTTCCTTTTGTTATATTTTAGTGAAAAATATTATTTGTTTTACGTATATTTTTATATATCAAATTAATTAATATTTTTTTATATTATTATATTGATTTAATTATTCCTAAAATAGTTATTAATTATTTTACAACTACGTAATTTTATTTGGAAAATTTTTATATAGGATTATATTCTTATCACATGTATTTAATTTTAACGCTAGTTTCTTGAGAATATTCGAGTTTCAAATTAAATATGTCTGGAATGTGAATAATTTATCTCAGATTAATTATGATATAATTCTAAGTAATTTATTGTCTACTTTTATAGATATATTTACTATTGTATTAATAGTTTATTATTCTAATGATTATTTCTGTACAATATGTTTTTCATTTTCACAGTAAAATTTAAATATACCTCCACATGGAGTTTTTATCATTGGAATTTATGAAGTATATTCAAGTCATTTATAGTGGATAAAATAGTATTTTCTATTTTTGTGTATAAAAATACCAAAGAATGCAATGAATTTGGGGTGACATGACTTTTCTTTTACTCATTCATGCTTTATAGTTCCCAAATGAGTCTTAGAGCTTCATTGTTTATCTTATTACTAAAGTAAACTGCTGGAATATAAATATTCATTATCTTCAGAGAACTATATGATCCATTTTATAGCTTCTTCATTGATATTAATTCACTTGGTTAACCTGTTATATTCATTTATTATTCTCTAACTGTATGGGGTATATTTTCTACACTTAATGAATCTTGAACAAGGTTATACTACCCTAATAAAAGGTAAGTGTGGGTTTATTATTTCTTCATAGAAGACCAGGTTCTTATTAAACCATAAGATAATAGAGGAAATGACTTCTCCTATAAGAGTCTTGGTTTATTCTATCCCATTAGAATACTAGGTTCTTATTGACCCGTAACATAGAAGAGGTTAGGATTGAGCCTATGAAAGTCTAGGTTGGGACTATACCTCTAAAATACTTGGTTCATTTTTCCCCTATAAAATAATGGTCTCCATATAAACATTAAAATATTAAGATCTTATGATTGATCATGTTAAAGTCTAATTTGGGACTTCTCCGATAAAAGGTTGTGTTTTTTTCTGGACAAATAAAAGAAAAGGGAACAGGTTTAATCCTCTAGGTGTGAAAAATTAGGATGTAAATATTTTACACTATCCTTCAAAAGTGATATATAATAGTGGGGTTCATCTCTATAAATTCATTATAGGGGTGGATATTAAAGAATAATCATTTAGATCTATACTTCAATAAAAAAATCATGTGTTCATCTTTCAATTTCATGCATTTTCTTTTCTCTGCATTTCATATATCGGTGTGGTTGAATTGTTTAATATTTTAACCAATCTCATTATTCTCATAAAGTTTAAAGTATCATTTTTTAAGTAAATATAATCCTACCTATTTTTGATTTCCATCACCCCTTTGGGAGATAAAAATTGGTAATAGGGTGGGATCTTTTTTGAGGAAAAGTTAGTTCGTCACTATGTTTGGTACCTCGCAAATGCATCATAACATGGTTCTATTATGTATTTATTGTGTTTTATTGTAATTTTTTATTAATTGTACTTAATTTTTATCCTAGTCCTTAACAAGACTAAGGTAAAGATATTTTTTAATGATGTAGAACTTAAGGAATAAAAATTGGTTGCATCTGACTATTCCACCACATTTAAATAGTAGTAAGTATACTTAGGGGAAAATCTGGATGGAAGCTTAGCTAAATAGTATTGATATTCTATTTAAGGATATTGTGATTAAATATTATGTTTTACCAATATATGATACATTTGATTTAAATATGATCATAATTATAAGGTCATGAATATTCTTAATTTTTCACATGCTAGAAATACATGAAAAATAATTAGTTTTAGTACTACTCATGAAATTTGGAAACATCATGTAACTACTATATTTTAAGAAGTAGATTCTAAGAAAAAGGATAAACGTCATTTTAATAATTAATTTATCACTCAAGGTAATTAATATTTGAATTTATATTGTTTGAATATTATTTTTAATGGGTACAGTACGACATGAAATATTAAATCCAATTGTCCAAAGCTCAAAAATCAAAGGAATTTCTAGAGAAAATAAAATAAATCTATGACTTTAGGGAGTGATTCTAAAATCTCATACAAAAATGATTAAATTAAAAAAAATAAACTATCAATATTTAATTTATGGAAAAATATTCTAAGGTCGCATTTTCATCTCAACATTCTTTTTGAAGTTATCTTGGTTTATATGCTAAAAAACAGAAATAAATGTGTGAAAAGCATAACTTAATATATTTATTTTATTTATAATACTCATGCTTCTATCAATTTTTTAAATGATGAGCCAAGTATTGAAGATCTAAATAAAATTTGTGATCCTTATAAATATCAAAGAAAATAAATAACTTTTATACATGTTTCACTCAAACAAAAATATAGAATGAATTATAAGAAGAAAAGGAATCTATCTATTAAATTAAAGAATGTTAGTTAAAAAGTTTTAAATATTAATGAAAAAAATGATATGTTGAGTGAAAATCATAGAAACCCATCTTCTTCCACACATTAAAAGTTTTGTGATGATTTATAATTTTCTCAAATAGAACATAAAAGGTAGAAGATTGAATTTGATTAAGTTAGAAATAAAGATGTTTGTTAAAAAAGTTCAATTCATAAAAAATGTGATTCAAATGTTATTATTAGAAATAATTGTTATTTTTAGAAATTTAATGATAAAAATAATGGACTTAGTTATGATTATTTTGTTTCTATTATGTTTAAAACCAGTATTTTTAATGGAAAGTATTGTGGAATTTATTCAGTTAATTACTTTAAATGTGGATCTTATGGTAATTATTCCTATAAATTTCCTTTAATGTTCACTCAATATTTTATTCTCAAAAGGAATTTCATTTCAAAATAAAATTTCAAGGCTAAAATATCTAAACCATCTACTACTAGGGTACTTAAATGTTTAAATTCTAATTTATGTAAATTTAATCCATTCTTTTGACCCAAGTAATATGTAATTTTTTATTCATTTTTTCAACATGTATGTAATTATAGTCTTATTATTTGAATTTTTTCATGAGAATTATAAGATTTAGTATTTAATTTTATATAATCCTTAATATCTTGTATCATTTTAGGATTCTACAATGTACTTCAATATTTAACTTTTTTCTAGTTAGTAAACAAGACTAAAATTTTTCTTATATGTCATGATCTTGAATTTTCATTTTTGAATGGACTATGAATATGTTATTTTAAATTTTAAATTCTAGTTTAATTATATTATATTATCATTTGGTGAATCTAAAAATTATTTAATTATTCTATAACATGTTTCATGGATCATTGTGATATTAAATTTTGTTTTTGGAGAAGTGTTCATTTTTTCAATTTAAATTCTGTTTATAGTATTTGGATATTTTCATTTTGAAAGGAAAACATTTTTTTAAGGGGAGTTAATCCTATTAATAATTTTGAATTCATCATGTAAGTTTTAGTTATAGAAACCAATTACACACAGTTTAATATCTGTAGTTTTAAAAAAATTAATACTTTTTAAACTTTCATATTTCATTTTTTTGAAATTTTGATATATACAAAATAGTCATATTTTTCTAGAAAGAAGTAATCTGAGGTTAAAGTGGGTGAAATTATTGTTTCATATTTTATATGCATTCATTACTTCTAAAATTTTTATAATGTTCAATTTACATATTTTTAATTAATTTTTTAAATTTGTTCTGTTTAATTTTGAATGTAGTTAATATATAGAATATAGATTCAAAATTAAAATATATACACGTATTAAATATTTTTATTTTTATTTTTATTTTTTCACTAGTTTATATAATTTGAGATTCAATTTATGTATATGACTAGTCTATTTACTCAAGATAATTTAATTCGGAATTGAGGTGGATATTTTAACTTGAAATTCATATTATTTTAATTGATATATATTTTGCATCAATTAATGTGGAGAAAAACGTATCTCAATTCTGTAATTTTTCATAGAAAATTATTCTTATTTTAAAAATGTAGGAATATTATTTTTAATTTGGAATGATAAAATTTTAAGTAAGTATTTTAATTTATAGCATGTTAAAATAAAGGGAATTTTACATTTTTTTTAAAATGTAATCAGTTATGCATGATTAACAAGTGAAGTTTTTAGTTTATAATATATATTTTTAAATTGATTAAGTATAAAATATAATGGTTTTAAAATATGAAAAAAAATAGTTAATGACTAGTTTTCAGTGATGTAAGAGTTTTAGTTTTATTTTATAGAATCATTATTATTTTATTACACTCATGGAGAATAATATTTAACACACAAATTCTGGGGGACATTGAGTGTGTTTATCTACTAAAATTTTTAGATTTACATGAAATATTTTGAAATATTTAATCAATTTTTCAATTTTTTATTTTAAACTTTTAGACATATTTTTTATCATTTTATATTTTTATGTTTTCTCATGCATACTAGATTAAGTCTACTTACTATTTAAACTTTTATTTGAATAAAATATAATTTTATAAAGGATTTATCATTATATTTTACAAAAATATTTTAAAATTCTTCTCACTATATATAATTTAGGTTCTAATAATGGAAGGTTTTATAGTGGCTTATTCACATTTATTTTTCAAGTTGAATGCTTAATAAAGTTTCATATACTATTTATAGTAAAGAGATACAACTTTTTTAAGGCATGCATAAATTTAAGGGGTGTTAATTTTTTAGTATCAATTCATAGAAATGTAACATTATGGTAAATAAGTGGGGGGAGAAACATTATCATTTCAAAGAGATAATTCTTATATTTCTACTTGGAATCTTTTGTATAATTTCAAAGAAGGGTGAGTTTTTTAAATTATAATTGGTTTTTTAATTATCAAAAAAGGGGAGAATATTGAGGGGATCTTTGAACCAATTTAGTAATTGATAATAAAAATGATTTATGTGTTTCTTATATCTTTTAAGAGGCTTGATACATTTTATTCATAATTTCCAAACATATTTTTTTTATTTACTTTAAAATTAATAATACTTTGAATTAGGTATTAATAATTTTATGTTTAATATTGATCATATCATTACATTTTTTCTTAAACTATATTTTGTTTTTTTATTGGAAATAACATGTCCAATATGTTTAATTAATTGTTCCACGTATAAATAAGTCATCATGGATATTAAAATGTCATTTTACATATTATGTAACTAAAATTTGGAAATGTTTGGAAGTGACCATGAGTATTGATCATGAGTTAAAATTTGGATAAGATTGGTAGTGCTTATGAGTAGTAAAAATGATTGAAAATTTGAAAAATTATGGAAGTGAACATGAGTACTGACCATGAGTGAAAATTTGGAAAAGTCTATAAGTGAACGTGAGTATTGAACTTGAGTAAAAATTTGGAAAAATATAGAAGTGATCATGATTACTGACCTTGAGTGAAAATTTGGTAGTCTGGATGTGACCATGAGTAAGATTGTGAGTGAAAAATTGGAAACTTCTAGAACTAACTATGAGGGAAAATTGAATAAGTTTGCATTGACCACATCAACAAAAATATATAGACCACATGAAAAAAATATACTAACTACATGAACAAAAATTTATTTATCACATTAACAAATTATACTGACCACATGAACAAAAATTTATTGACCGCATCAAAAAAATGTAATAACCACATGGATAAATATGTACAGACTGTGTAAACAAAAATAATTTAACCACAAGTTGAAATTTAGAAAATTATTGAACCTACCATGTGATATAAATTCACTTTTATCCTTTGTTTTATTTTTTTGGAAAAACATGATTTGTTTTATGTATGCTTTTATATTTTTAATTACTTCATGTTTGTTTTATAATTTTATCTTGATTTAACTATTCCTTATAGTATTATTAATTATTTTAATACTAATGAAAATTATTTGGAATAATTTTATATATGATTAAAATCGTTTCAGGTAGATTTGATTTTAATGCTATTTTCTTGGGAAAATGCCAGTTTTAAATTAAATATGGTTGGAATGTGAACTTTTTATCTCACATTATTTATGGGTGTATTCCAAGGAATTTATTATCAACTTATATGTATATATTTATTATTGCATTAATTTTTTATTATTTTAAAAATTATTTGTGTATAACATGTTTTACATTTCCACAATATAATTAAAATATGCCTCTAAGTAAAGTTTTTATTAATGTGATTTAAAAAAGAGATTCATGGAATTTAATGTGTAGAAAATAGGTTTTGCTACTTTAGTGTATGAAAACACCAATGTATGCAGTGAAGTGGGAGGGATGTGATTCTATTTTTACTAATTTGTGTTGCATAACTCACAATTGAGTCCTAGAGATTCATTGTTCATATTCTTGCAGAAGTAAAATATTCAAAGCCTGAGATTCATTATTTCAACATATTTATGTTCTTAATAACTATATAATTCATTATTCTTCTTATTCAATGATAATTAATCATCTGGTTAAACTATTTTATTCTTTCATTGTGGTGTAAATGTATGGGGTTTATTTTCCTCACTTAGTTTATCTTACACATGGTTATACTATCCTCACCAAAGGTATGTCTGGGATTATTATTTCCCCTAAAAATATAGGGTTCCACATAACACAAAAAATTGTATAGTAAAGGACCCCTCCTATAAGATTCAAGGTTTAGTCTATCCCCTTAGAGGACTAGGATTATCTTGACCCATACCATAAAAGAGGTTAGGACTGAGCCTATTAAAGCCTATCTAGGTTTTTCACCTATAAAGAACCGGGTTAGGTATTACATCATAAAATATTGAGTTCATCTAAAACCCAAAAAAAATATAAGCGATTATGATTAATCCTATAAAAGTATAGGTTAAGTATTCTCCTATAAAAGGTTGGGTATTCATCTAAACCCCTAAATGAAAAGATAATTGGTTAAAGGCTTTGGGTGTGAAAGAGATGGATGTAATGACTTGTAACTCCCCTTTAAAATTTATATACCATAGTGGTTACTATCTCTCTCAGTTCAAGATATGGGTGAAGAGTATATTAGGATCATTTATATCTAAACGACTATAAAAATATTTTATGTTCATATTTTAATTTATTATATTTTCTTTTCTCTATCGTTTTTTATATAGTTTTGGTTTAATTGTTTAATATATGAACAGATCACTTTCCCCTTATAAAGTATAAACTATGATTATTATTTTTTTAAGGAAATAAAATTGACCCTACCTCTCTTGTCTAATATCATCACCCCTCTAGGACCTAACAATGGTTTGGTAAATCATGTTCCAAATATGTATTTGACACTACTAAAGTAAAACCCACTCACTTGGTTTTGTGGAATGATTTATCAACCCATGTTCTAACTATGAAAACCCCCAATACTAAGGACTAAATCATTTTCACATAATTTCTTACATGACCTATCTTTATCATTCTCAATCCATATATAAATACTTAAAACATAATAAGACTCACACAATTTCAAATGGATTTCACACAATATGGATCCAACCATATGCAACTCATGAACTTAGAAAAAGAATCATAAAATACACTATGTGTGAATCATTTCATGATTTCACATAACAGTGTACACAAATCCATGCTAGTATAAATTTTTATTAAAACCAATGTTTCAACATGAAACAACCAAAAAATTTAATTTTACTCATAATAATACAAAATAAAAAAACAATAGTGACATTTGGGTGTCATGGTTGTGGTAAAAACTCTTCTATATAGTGTGATTGGTTCTAATCAATGATTAAAAGTCATATGATTTTATAGTAATTATTTGTTAAAACTCATGTTTTTTGTATAAGTTTCATTGTTCTTCTATTGTTATTATACCCAACCTGAATATGTTTAATTATATATTTTCATAAATGGAATGTGTTCTTATATTTATTAATATGAGGGATAAATGTTTCTCTATTTTTTCTATTATTTGATCACATTACAAAAATTCTTTTGGGTTTATAAAGTTATATCTAAGTGTTTTGTAGTTTTTTACTTAGTAAGATCATAAAGATAATAAATTATAATGATACCAATATTTGATCACTTAACAATGTGGATGTTCATTCTTGGAGTTGATACTTCTCATTAAAATAGAACCACTTATGTTGCAATCCTTATGGAATATAATTTACATTAATGATTATTTTATTAAAAGTATTTGTTGCTACCCCAGTACCTTTTGATTAGAATGGTTAATTATAATTATGATCATATTTTTTATTTTTTATTTTTTATTTTATTGTTTAAATTATTATTCTCTAAATTATTAAAATATACATAAATATTATAGAATATTTATTTATTTATTTATCCTCTATTAAATGTTATATATCATAGTAATTTTGAAAGTATTATTGTTTTGTAAATTAGAACTGTTTTTTCTATTTTTATAAGAACTTTATTTAGTTTACATATAAAATAATTATTTTCTAAAAACACTTAGGTGTTTTCAAATAGAACCTTAATTATTTTCTAAATTATGATAAAATATAACTATCTAAAAATGTAATAAAATTCTATGATTGTTTCCATTCTCTAATAATAAAATGTTTATAAATCTATATACAACCCCAAATGTATTATAAATTCCCAATGAACCAATATTTTTAAAATATTTAATAACAAGTTTTCATCTTTCATTTATTGGTGATTTTTATTTTTTATTACTTTTTATGTTTCAAAACCTTGTACATCTATTATTAATGGGATTCTATTTTAGTTGGTAGAAGTAAACATTTTTACATTGATTGAGTAAAGATTTTCTTTTAGAATTTGTATTTTCTCACTTGTGGTTGTTTTCTTGTATGAAATTTCCTTGAGATGGTCATTATTGGAGTTTATAGGGGTAGAATTCTTAAATATGGAACTCTTTTAGAAATAATTATAAGGAAAAAAAAGTTTCAAAATATTTATTTTTTATAACCATTGGTTAATATGACACATTTATATGATTAACATTATTCATTAATTTTTATATGCATACCTTCAATTTATATATTTATTTATCGCTAAATGTGAATACCTTTTGACCAAAAGTTATGAATACTAATTGAAAATAGGTAAATTCCAATAGCATGAAAAAAAATTATGATGACGTGGTTAAAGTTTTCACCAAGTTGAAAAAAGAGTGTAGAGATGATCCTTCTCAAATAATTGTTTTGTTCTTATATTATGATATTCAAGATGAATTTATCCATAGGAGTTGGAAGAAAACTTAACCCATTATGGGATAGATCGAAGTTATAAATGTTGTACTAAATACTAATAATAATTAAATATATATTATTATTGGGATAACACTACAGTTTATAGATCATATGATATGAGTCAGCTTATAAACAATGATGGAGATCATATTGAGAAAATGATAATAGTAGTTAAATATGAACTTCATGATTATCGAAGTTTTATTAAGAAGTTAAATAGATATGAAAATATTCCACTATATTCTATTTTTACTAAATACACAACATTTAGCTTCACATTGAATCCATATAATTTGAAAGATAGAAATGGATAGAGTGACCCTAGATTTTTAAAACTACTTTCTCTATTGAATGATATGTTATGATATGATAACGATCTTCCTTATCAAAAATATGATGTTAATCAAAAAAAATCAATGGGAATGATCTCTAAAAGAATACATGTTTTTACAAATAATTATATATTGTTCCACAAGGACCATGAATCCATTGGAAAATTTACAAGTGTTGTGTGTATTTATATAATAAAGATAAATCAAGTACTTAAAAAGGTTTATAGTATTTTCTAATCATTTTATTGTTTAGAAAGCTATATGAAAGTGAGAATGTTGTAAGAAAATTTATGTGGAACCTAGATACAAAAATTTGAGATAGGAAACTTCATCACTCCCATTAGTGAAAGAAAATTGATCCTAAGTATCCTGAATTTGGAAATGAGATGATAAACCTCTATATTTTACTATCTGTAGATGGATTGAATCCTTTTATATGTACAAATCAAAACTCACATTACACGGTCAGATGTGCTAGTAAATTATAATGTGACATAAAGGTTATGCATGAACTAAAAATACATTGTGTTTTGTCTACTTATATCATGATAAAAAACCTAGTAATGATATTGATGTTTATTTTACTCAATTGATTAAATATCTAAAATTGATCTCTGATGTTTGTTTTATGTTGTGTGATGCTCATAGAAATGAAGATTTTACATTAGGAGGAAAATTTTTCAGGATGATAAATTACTTTCCTACTTATACAAATTTTTCAAGATATAGAGTTAAATGAATTTTAGGGTATCCCATTTTTTGAAGAAGGTATACACTCTGTTAGGTTGAAACATTCCTTAAAGATAATTTTTTCAAGGATATCATAAATTTTTACATCGACTTCAAAATTACTGATCTTAGATAGCTTCATTTGATGAGAGTCCAAAAAACGGTACAAAACCTTCTATTAGACTTGGTAACCTAAAACCAAATTTTTGAGCTTTATATTACATTTATATTCAAATAAGTGAATATTAATTAAATATATTATTACATATTGATTATTTTTATGTGTGACTTCGATGTAATGATGTCCTAGAGTATCAGTTACATTCAAAAGGTCATTGTTTTTCCCCACTATGATGATAACCATAAAATTATATGACAATATTATTAAATATTTTTTTATATTTAAATAAAATTCTATGATGAGACACATAGTATGATGACCAACAAGTGCGAGTACTCATAAGAAAATGATACATCATCTCATGAAGTTCTCACTTGGTAATCTCTAAGTCGAGAGATTATGAGAATAGAACCACCTACATAAAAACCAAATTTTTATATGGAATTGGTGTAAATCCAAAATATTTTAATATGTAATACCCCCTTAAATAATACTATGTTTATATCATGTGTCACACACAACACCGATCTTAAATGAGTCGTGATATTCTATAAAAATATTATCATTTTAATATAACTATTATAACTTAGACATTGGTTTGGGGGTATGAATAGTTTTAACCAAATTATGAAATATATGTATAAAATTTTTCTTTAATGGAAATTTAATAATTAATTACTAGTAAAAAAACTCAATTCTAAATAAGATCATATAATATTAAAGGAGAAATTTTTTCAGAATACTATTTTATATGTGAAATGAATTTTTATCCAAATAAAATAAGTTAATCACTATAGATGAAAGTTTGTAATGAAATATATACGTAATATAATTAATAAAATTAATTAACATTTATCTAATAATTGTTACTAGATAACGAATGAGCATAAATTTATTTTATACATTAAAAATACATTTTATTCAAAAATAGTTTTTATTGTTTTTTGTATATAGATATCATGATTAATTTATAAAACTTTTAAAAATAGTATTTTATAAAATGGGAATAATTTTTTAAATCATCAAATAAAAATAATTTTAAGATAATATTTTGGTATTTTTCTAAAAAGACTGATTATTAAATAAATGGTGAAAAATGCCAAATTTGTAAAAACATTCATTTCATTACTTGTAATAAAAGTAATTTCAATATTTTATGTGGTTTTATATTTCACTTAAGGTAAAATATGTTTTATTTTATTTAAAATTATAAAATTACTATCAAGATAATCAATATTATACTTGATTTTGGAATAAATCATTTTTATACAATAATGGAGTATTTTTCAAAAAAAATGTTTATCGTTGTGCTCCGTTCACTTATATTAAAATTAATTTTTACCAATTATGGATATTAAATAATATAAAACATATTCCATATTTTTAATCATGATATTAAAATTATTTAACAAGGTCCATTAAATTTTAGTCAGATTTAATAGTGACCATGGTAAAATTTTATCACCATGGTAAAGGGTAAAATTGGTTAATTGAGGTTGAAATAATGGGATGAGGCTTCAAAATATATAAAAATATTTACTTAATATAACTTTATTTATTTATTTCATCTAAAACATTCATACCTTTGACAATATGGATATTTTATTCAACTTTCTTGTGATAGTGACAATTATATTATTTTATATAAAGAGTAATTACAAAATGTCACTCTCTCTCACTTATTATATGGTCCTGATTTGGATATAGATAAAAATGATATATGGATGAAACTATAATATAAAATTTATTAATAATAAACTTTAAATATGATTATAATTTATTTTTATTTTTTATATTTTTTATAATTAACATGGATTTTTACGCAATGCTGACACAGCGTTTGTATAAGTAGTGGAAAAAGAAAGTAAATTGTTTTAGAACCATTAAAAGTAACATTTTCTATATGAATTATAGTTTTACAATAATTTATTAGATAATTATTATTTATCAGTGGTTTTAAAATAGTTTATATTCAAATTTCATAGTTTTCTTTATGTCTTTAAAGTAACATTTCGTGAATAGTCTTGAAAATGAATTTAAATGGTATTTATGGTTTAAAATTTATTTTTAAATAATTATAAAATCATAAAAAACCTATATTAAATTTTATTTATTGTAAATAGTCTTTATCATCATTAATTTTTCATGTATTCACCTATTGGTATTTATGAAATTACATTCATGAACCATAAATATTGAAAAATGTGTTACAACGGTTAAGGTAAAATAGGTTTAATGAAGGGGTTACACCAAAATATAAGGTTTAAAATGAATATTAAACAAGTATAAATTTTATTTTATTTTTTCCTTATACTTATTATAATATAATATATAACACTTTTTATCCATTTTACATGGGTTAGACACATATTATATATTAATATTTAACAAACTTATAATATTGTCACCAGCCTCACTTATAAAGGGGTGCCTTCTCTCCTCCCTAACTAACACCTCATGAACCAATTATTTATGCCAATATATACCAAAATACAATCCTATATTCCTTATCCACTTCCTAGAGCTTCTTTTATTACCCTAATACCATCCTAAAAATGCTTAAAGTATAAGCGAGAGTATGATTTCCAAACAAGTGGTATAATCCTTAACCAAGTTCTTTCATTTTATTTCTTCTTATATTAAATTGAATTATATACTAACCATGATGAAATATTACAATAAGTATCAAAAGTATACAAAAAAATTATTATCATTATTTCACCACCCTTATTAATCTTCTTTTCCATCCTATGGGAAATAAAAGCATCACTCATGCATATGTGTGGACTACGATCTCCACAAAGCGATGTATTTCCTTTTTCATCACCACATCACAAGAATGGAAATTTTTATAGATGTAATTAATGTATATGGTATTAAAAAATAATTATTATTCTAGGAATCTAATATATATTACTTACCTTCTCACCCTATTACCAGTTAAAAATAATAATGCCGCTCATGCGTATATGTGGACCACCACCTCCATGAAGTGATGTGAATCATTTTTTATTATAACCTTTCATGGATGATTATAAAATTGTATTTAATGTATAAAAATTATAATTATTTTTTGATTAAAATTTTTGAGATGATTTAAACATTACCCTTGTAAGAACCCAGTTTTTGCTGCGGAAGACTTCGGAATATTTTTGACGATATTCCAGAGCAGTGCCTTCAGACGACGTGCGATTCTGAGCCCCGGTGTGGCCGGAATTAAATTTCCTGTGCGTTCACACTAGAAACACCAAATAAATGTGATAACTCCTAAACGGTGATCCAGGTCAGAGATACGAATGTACGGATGGGTCCGGAATGGGGTTTTTTCCCTAGGAACGATATAAAACTTGTCGGCGCGTGATGTTTGGACCCCTCGCTCGCTTTCAGAACGTTAAACGGATAAATTAATTAATTTATTTATTCGTTTAATAGTGAAACTCTAGTATCTCTTAAACGGTGTCTCAGATTAGAAAACCGAGGGCACCATTGAGTTTTTAGTGTGTCGTTTACCTTAGGAGGAGTATATGTTTCGCGGGCGCGGGCCGTTTGTGAAAAATGGCCCCAGGGGCGTTTTTGTAATTTGGCGGCCTCAGGTGCTAAGTTTAATAACTTTTGAACGGGGGATCAGATTAAAATTATGAGACCACCATTTTCCTTTGGAGGTGGTGTTTACCCTAGGGGAGGCTTAACCTCGACCCCGTCGGGAGTTTCGGATGCGGGTCTTTTCGGGGGTTGTAAATTAATTAAATTGTTAATTAATTTATTTAAAAACCCCTTCCCCTTCCTCCCCTCTTCTCCCCTGGCACCAGAAGCTCCCAGAAATGGATTAGGAAGCTCTCCTACATCACCTTCTCCTCTCCGGCGAGGCGCGGCTCCAACGGATCGCGGCGAAGCTTCAGGCAAAGCCCATTGAGGTAGGATTTGTCGTTTTTCATTTTGTTTTCCCGCACCTACTTTGAGCCTATTTAATCTGGTCGAATTATTGTTTGATTTTTTAACAAACCACATGAATGCGTAGTAGAGTTTTTTATCTTTCCATCACTTGTTTCGGTTTGTAAAACTGAGTTCCGAGGACCCCGCAGACGTCCGCCGAAGTTTGCGGGTATTTGAAGGTGTCGGCGGCGGTCCGGCGGGCAGCGGGCAGCGCGGGTGTCCGGCGCGAGGCGGCGCTGGCCGGGTGAGCTGGGGGCGTCGGGCGAGCGCGGCGGAGGCGGATTCGGACAGTGAGCTGGTGGAATGCGGCGAGGCGTGGTTCCGGGGGGGCGACTCCGGCGTAGGGCAAGGAGAATGGGGGGCCGCGAGGCGCGCAGCCCCGTGTGCCGCGATCGCGACCCACGTGATGCGGGTCGCTGCAGAAAAGAAAGAGACCGGCCATCAAGGTCGGTCGGTGGTGGCAAGCCGTGGCCAGGTGGCGGCGAGCCGTGGCCAGCTGGCCACGGCGGAGTGAACCGGACCCACGGCCGGGCCGCGGGCTGGATGTTGGCGGATCGGCCGGACCGGGCCGGTCCGGCCCAACGGGGGGGTTCCGCCTTTAAATTTTTGACACTCGTAGCTTTCGCTACGCGAGTCCCTTTTGTGCGCCGTCTGCGGCAGTGGAACCATATCGAGAGGAAGACTTTTTGAGATGGTTTTGGGAATTTTTAATTCCCGAAACGAGGGGTCTCGGTGGCACGACACGTACGTTGAGGGGATTGTCGTTTTTTCAGGGGAACTTGTCTGGGACGGCACGGACGCGTGCGACGTCCGATTTAAGCACCGTCAGTGGCGTTGGGACCCTGTCACTGAGGCGGATAATTCCAGGGAGGTTTCAGGCATTGAGGCCAAATTTGAGGCGCAGGCCCCACAGCCGTCTTTTGAGCTACATGTAGAGTTTCACGAATTTTTCATCGGACGTCTGTTCGGGGCGTGCGATCAGTCGTTTCTAGATGTTTTTCCAAGGCGATTGCAATGGTGCAATCCACCCACCCTAATTCCGCACGATGGCGCAGGCCCCACGAGGGTCGTTTGGGCGTCGACGGTGATTTTCCATCTTTATCATCGGGCGACCATTTTGGACAAGTGAATAGTCCATATTTTGTTCTTTTTCAAGAGGATCGCAACGGTGTGATCCGTTCATTGTGTTTCGGTATCGGGTTGCGGGTCCCACGAAGCACCGCTCGTGTGCGGTGCTCCAGAATGCACCTTTTTCTCCGGATATCCATTGCACTCAAGTGACTAGTTCTTTTGACGTGTTTTTCCGAGGGGATCGAAATGGTGCGATGCGCCCGACTGTTTTCCGGGCCAAGGCTCGGGATCACAGGACATCGTTCAGGCGTGAGTCGGTGTTAGCGACCTTTCTGTCGGATATCCATTTGAGGCGAGTAAGTAGTCGATCTCGCATGTTTTTCCGTGAGGATTACAACGGTATGATCCGTTTGGAAAGCGGAGCCTCTTACGTGATCTTATTAAATGTGGAAATATGAAAGGTGCCCCATTGGCGGTTCTTCTATCGTGTTGTAGCGGACCTATGGCATGTGATCGCATGCACTCTTGGGTGAGTGAGTTTAGTGTCTAAAGAGATGTGGTTGGCTGTGCCCCAGACGTTGAGGTGGAAAGTTGGAGATGTTACGTCAATCCTTCGTGTTGATGTTGGTTTCCCTGTGCACGATAGCCCTTGGGGTGAAAATGAGGTATACTCTGGGAGTATACGAGAGCGCTTGGAGGTACATGCGGTTTGTACCTGAGTCTATTTGTGCGCTTGGTTGGGGATTGAATTGGGGCCACACGTCGTGTGTGCCCCAGGTGCATGTCGTGCTCTGCTTTGCGTACTTTGACCTCTCACGACGTAGAGGGTCCCTCTGTGCTCGTTTGTTTGACTAGTAGGGTGGATTTTTCCCCTGGATATGTGCTCATTTGTTTGAACAGCTGGGTTGAGTGGTCTCCCCCGGGTTTCATTCTTGATGGATCGGCCAGTAGCAATGCTAGTGACACCCAGTGATGGAGCAGGCGTTGAACCTCTTTTGGGTGGGCTGTTCTGGAGTTGGGTGGTTGCGCAATACCTACTCCGTGTTCGGTTGGGCAATGTTGTACCCTCCATTATAGATGGCCATAGCAGTTCTGAGTTTTACTCTCCAGCGGGGCTGGGTAGTGGGTTACTCATCGACTTTTAGGGTTTACCCTCCAGCAGAGACTGGGCAGTGGGTCACCCGATGCTATTAGGGTTTACCCTCCAGCAGAGACTGGGCAGTGGGTCACCCGACACTATTAGGGTCTACCCTTCAGCAGAGACTGGGAAGTGGGTCACCCGACGACCTCTTAGGGTCTACCCTCCAGCAGGGTTGGGAGTAGGTCATCCGTCGTCTAGTTCCAGGTCTACGCTCCAGCACGGCTGGGCAGTGGGTCGCCTGTCGACTTATTCTAGGTCTACCCTCCAACACGGTTGGGCAGTGGGTCGCCTGTCGACTTATTCCAGGTGTACCATCCAGCGGGGCTGGGTAGTGGGTCGCCTGATGATGTGTTAAGATCTACCCTCCAGCGGGGCTGGGTAGTGGGTCGCCTGATTATGTGTTAAGGTCTACCCTCCAGTGGTGTTGGGCAGTGGTTCTCCTGATGATGTTTTATGGTTTACCCTCTAGCAGGGCTGGGTAGTGGGTCACCCAATATCTGGTTAAGAATTACCCTCCAGCCGGGCTAGGCAGTGGGACACCTGTTGGTATTCCAGGCTTAGTCCTTTCTACTAGGCTATCATGTGGCTTTCCTCTATGATTACCGGAGTGGGACCCTTGGTTATACGGGTCAGTGTTGTGATGGCTTTGACTTTGAGAAGACCTCTCGACTGTAGGGCAGTGACGTGGTGTGGTTTGAATTTCCCTATAACTCTCAAGTACGAGGAGCGCTTTCCCCACCAAGATGCGTCCTTGCGACGCGACCTAAAACTGTGCGGGTGAGTCAGTGCCACCCAATGTGGATAGTGTCGAGGTGTGGTGAATTGAGCCCCTTGACTTGCAGTTTAGGGTAAACGTACGGGATACCGGTCATCGATGGTGTTTTCTTCTGGGATTTTGGGCTACTCATTTTCTTGGGCTGAGCTACGAGATGGAGATCCCCTTACGGTCTTGTTAGGGCTTCTTGAAAGAGCATATGGATTTGTATATACTATTTTCCGGTACCCACTTCTTGGGTTTGGTTGCTCTCCCTCCAGGAGAGGCGAAGAAGCGTGGGGTATTCCACATGCTTTCCGCGTCTATCTTCTCATGTTTGGATGAGTCTACTCCCCTGCTATAGGCAGCAAATACTCGACGAGAAGTGCATCTTCTCACCGTTCCAAGATCCTTGTGTTAGGACGAGTCTTCTACCTTTCTCTTGTTGGGTTGAGCTGTTACTCTTTATTGCACCCTCATTTAGACTTTTTTACTTTTCCTATTCGCTCTACTGATCACCCTTCGGTACCTCCTTTGTTGCTCCCTCGACCCTTCGTTGTATCCTACTGAGTGTTTTTATACTCACCCCTGCTTGGGATTTTCCCACACTTGGTGTGCCCTTGTAGACGACGGACAGGTTGTCCGTGACTTCAGTGGAGCATCAGAGTTTGGGAGCTTGGACCGCATGCGGTGGTCGTAGCCGGGTTCTAGGTGGGAGGCCCGTTAGCTGTTTCTTTTGTTTACCTATTTCCAGGTTGTGGCACCTTTTCTGGTTGGGCACGTGTTTTTCCCCTTTTTTCCTTTTCATCACTTTACTTTTACTGTTTAGAGGTCGATGCACATTTGTGGTATATATATAGCAGTTTCCCCTTTCTATACTTGCCTTTTCTTTACTCTGCACTTTTGCATTAAGTGTGATGCATGTGTGTGTACAGGTAATTAGGAAAAGGCCTCCTCGAGTTGTTGTCCCTTCGGCACTGGTCGCCAGCCCCTGGCCTATGAAGGCGGGCTTGGGGTAGTTGCGGCTCGAGCCCGGGTAAGGTCAGGTCTTAACAAAGTGGTATCAAAGGTGGTTCGTTCCTTGGGGTGTTGTGCGGACATCCCTAAAAAGGAATTGGTTAAGATATAGGGAAAAAGTGTTAATGAGTCTCGAGAGAGGATCTCAGGCCAGGGAGTCCAGTGATGGTTCGGCGGCCGACGTATCCATTCACCAGGACCCTGATAACCAATTTGTCGACTCGGCATGCTGAGACACTTGTTGCAGGAAAATTTGTTTGTGCATCACATAAGACTGAGTCTTGAATGTCCTTCTTGAGTCTTCTCCCCATCGTTGTTGTTATTGGTATATACATATATGCTCATCTGACCGCGGAACTCCTTGAAAATATTCAGGATGTCTTCGCGAAGGCAGCCAGCCAAGATGCCAGCTTTAGTGCGTGACGATGACCCTGTGAACTACGAGGCCACAGTCCAGGACCCATCATGCGAGCCCTTTCTCTGGGTGGGCCGGTAGCAGCACCCCCACCTGTTGAGCAGCAGATAGTTTCAGTAGAGTAGGCTGATCTTGAGCACAGGTTGAGCATGCTCCATGAGTTCCAGCGGTAGAGACCACTGAGGATCAGTGGTGAGCCAGACCCTCAGGCAGTAGAGGCTTGGATCGAAGAAATGGTTTGCCTTTTCAGGCTTGTGCAGACACCGACAAATCAGAGAGTGACTTTGGCAGCCACCCCTTTTTGTGGAGCAGCTTGGCATTGGTGGAGTCTGGTGACTTAGTTTCTTGACGAGTCGTTGCTTTCTTGGGGCGACTTTCAGTTGTTGTTTCGTGAAAATTTTTGCCCCTCCTGCTTGCGCTCCTTTCGGATTCAGTAGATCCTGCAGTTTCTGTAGGGAGGGATGACGGTGGCCGAATACGCGGCTAGTTTTGCAGACCATGCACGCTTTTCCCTGGACTTGGTCCATGACTACAACAACCGAGTGTGGAATTTTAAGCAGGGTCTCTGCTGAGAGATTCGTGCTGTCATAGTACCCTTGGGAATTTCCGCATATGCCGAGGTGCTAGAGCAGGCAATGGTGACAGAGGGCTTCCTGTCACGCTTTTGAGTTGGTGGTGGCAGCAGGCACGTCGGAGCCGAGATGTCTACCGCAGCTAGTGGGCATCGGCAAGTGGGACCTCGACGCAGGTGGCCTTTCCAATACCGGTTTTGTAGATGTGGTCGTATACCATTGTGGCGGAAAAGTGCAGGGCCTCATCCGAGGGTGCCCTTCTGTGAGTGGGCTCCGGGCCATGGTCGTACACCACAATGGCACCGGAGGGCACCATGACAGCTCAGGGAGTGGCGGTGCTATGCTTGTGATAGGCGAGATCACGTGGCATGAGACTGCCCGACCCGAGTTGCAGAGAGCTTCGGGAAAGCAGTAGGCGCACCACCACAGTAGAGGCAGCGTCGTGATCAGAGTAGTACCCAAAGAGGTGGTGCTAGCAGAGGAGCGGGAGGAGCTAGAAGTGGAGGATGACCTTACGAGGTCTTCCCATCACCACTAGGTGGTCCACTTCAGGCTCCAGGAGCTGACAGTTGGGAGCGCAGACAGCCGCGAGCCTTGGATGTCTACGATCCTGCAGAGCAGGGGATGATGAGAGGTACCCCTTGCAGCTCTTCTAATTTTTGTAGTAGAATTTTGAGACTATGTGTGTGTAATGATTCTCTCTCATCTCCTTGTTTAAGTTGTTACCAGGGTGGCGCAAGGCGTCGGTGTAACCCTGAGTTGGTAAGGTAAAAAGGAGTGAGCCCTTTTTCCCTAGTCGATGGTGTTAACTCCTTCGCATATGAGCGTGTAAGAGGGTCTTGGTTGTGGAACATCGACTGTGAAATATTGTGTGACCATATTTCCTTGGGTGTTTCACCATATGGATATTCTGAAGGAGGGAATCACTGGTCCTTGTTCCAGGTGCGGGCGGTGATTCCAGTCGTGGTGTGCGACGTAAGGGTTCGGTCGGGGAGGTGAGCTACCCCCCAAGAGCCTTCGGGCCATTTGAAACCGTGTAATGGGATGGCAAGGTTCCCTAAGGCCTTTCCCTAACCCCAAAGTCTGGAGTGGGTGCACGACATCCTCAACGGCTGACCTTGCATGAATAGATCAATCCTTTGGTTTGTGTGCGGTGGTGCAGAACTGTGCGAGGGTGCTTCTGGGTATGGGAAAGCCAGGTGTGGGATTAGTACCCTGTGTTGCTCCCTAGTTTTTCTTTTCAGGGATGAAAATCTTGAAGGATTGAATGATGTAAGAACCCAGTTTTTGCAACGTAAGACTTTGGAATATTTTTTACGATATTCCAGAGCAGTGCCTTCTGACGGCGTGTGATTCTGAGCCCCGGTGTGGCCGAAATTAAATTTTCAGTGGGTTCACACTAGAAACGTCAAATAAATGCGATAACTTTAAAGTGGTGATCCAGATCAGAGATACGAGTGTATAGATGGGTCCGTAATGGAGTGTTTACCCTAGGAATGACATAAAACTTGTCGGTGCGGGATTTTTGGACCCCTCGCTCACTTTCGGAACGTTAAATGGATAAATTAATTTATTTATTCGTTTAATGGTAAAACGCTAGTATCTCTTAAACTATGTCTCATATTAGAAAACAGAGGACATCGTTGAGTTCGGAGCGTGCTGTTTACCCTAGGAGGGGTATAAGTTTCATGGGCGCGGGTCGTTTGTGAAAAATGGCCCCAGGGGCGTTTTCATAATTTGGCGGCCTCGGGCGCTAAGTTTAATGACTTTTGAATGAGGCCTTGGATTAAAATTCTGATACCACCATTGTCCTCAGGAGGTGTTGTTTACCCTAGGGGGGGCTTAACCTCGACCCCATCGGGATTTTCGGATGTGGGTCTTTTCGGGGGTTTTAAATTAATTAAATTGTTCATTAATTTATTTAAACACCCCTTACCCTTCCTCCCCTCTTTTCCCCTGGCACCAGCAGCTCCCAAAAATGGAGGAGGAAGCTCTACTCCATCACCTCCTCCTCTCCAGTGAGGCGCGGCTCTGACGGATCGCGGCGAAGTTTTGGGCGAAGCCCATCGAGGTAGGATTTGTCATTTTTCATTTTGTTTTCCCACACCTACTTTGAGCCTGTTTAATCCTGTCGAATTATTGTTTGATTTTTTAACTAACCACATTAATGTGTACTAGAGTTTTTTCTATTTCCATCGCTTGTTTCGGTTCGTAAAACCGAGTTCCGAGGACCCCGCAGAGGTCCTCCGAAGTTTACGGGTATTTGAAGGTGCCGGCGGCGGTCCGGCGGGTAGCGGGCAGTGCGGGTGTCCAGCGCGAGGCAGCGCTGACCGGGTGAGCTGGGGGCATCGGACGAGCACGGCGGAGGTGGCTGCGGATGGCGAGCCAGCGGACGGCGGTGAGGCGGGGTTCCTGGGGGGCGGCTCCGGCGTAGGGCAAGGAGAAGGGGGGCCGCGAGGCGCGCGGCCCCGTGCGGCGCGACCGCGACCCGCGTGATGAGGGTCGCTGCGGAAAAGAATGATACCTACCATCAAGGCCGGTCCATGGCGGCGGGCCGCGGCCAGCTAGCCGTAGCTGACTGAACCGGACCCACGGCCGGGCCGCGGGCCGGCTGTGGGTGGACCGGCCGGACCGGGCCGGTCCAGCCCAAGGGGGGGGGGTTCCCCTTTTAAATTCCCGACGCCCGTAGCTTTCTCTACGTGCGTCCATTTTGTGTGCCGTCTGTGGAAGTGGAACCGTATCGATGAGGTGGACTTTTTGAGATGGTTTCGGAAATTTTTAATTCCCAAAACGAGGGGCCTCGGTGGCGCGATACGTACGTCGAGGGGATTGTCGTTTTTCCGGGGGAACTTGTCTTGGACGGCACGGACGCGTCTGACGTCCGATTTAAGCGCTGTCAGTGGCATTGGGACCTTGGCACTGAGGCAGAGCTTTCCAGGGTCGTTTCAAGCATTGAGGCCGAAGTTGAGGCATAGGCCCCACGGCCGTCTTTTGAGCTGCGTGCAGTGTTTCACGACTTTTTCATCGGACGTCCGTTCAGGGCGTGCGAGCAGTCGTTTCTGGATTTTTTTTTCCGAGGGGATTGAAATGGTGCAATCCGCCCACCCTAATTCCGCACGATGGTGTGGGCCCCACAAGGGTCGTTTGGGCATCGACTTTGATTTTCCATCTTTATCATCGGGCGATCGTTTTGGACAAGTGAATAGTCCATCTTGTGTGATTTTTCAAGAGGATCGCAATGGTGTGATCCGTTCGTTGTGTTTCGGGAGCGGGTTACGGGTCCCATGAAGCATCGCTCGTGTGCGGTGTGCCGGAATTCACCTTTTTATCCAGATATCTGTTTCACTCAAGTGAGTAGTGGTTTTGACTTGTTTTTCTGAGGGGATCGCAATAGTGCGATGCGCCCGACTGTTTTCGGGGTCGAGGCTCAGGATCACGAGATGTCGTTTGGGCGTGAGGCGGTGTTAGCAACCTTTCCGTCGGATATCTATTTGAGGCAAGTAAGTAGTCGATCTCGCATGTTTTTCCACGAGGATTACAACGGTACAATCCGTTTGGCGAGCAGAGCCTCTTACGCGATCTTATTAAATGTGGAAATATGAAAGTTTCCCCGGTGGCGGTTCTTCTACAGTGTTGTAGTGGACCTACAGCATGTGATCACGTGCACTCCTGGGGGAGTGAGGTTGGTGTCTAAAGAGATGTGGTTGGTTGTGCCCCAGTCGTTGAGGCGGCAAGTTGGAGATGTTACGTCACGCCTTCGCGTTGACGTTGGGTTCCGTGTGCACGATAGCCCTTGGGATGAAAATGAGGTATACTCTGGGAGTATACGGGATCGCTTGGAGTTACGTGCGGTTTGTACCTGATTCTGTTTGTGCACTTGTTTGGGGATTGAATTGGGGCCACATGTCGTGTGGGCCCCACATGCGTGTCGTGCTCTGCTTTGCGTACTTTGACCTCTCACTATGTGTAGGGTCCCTCTGTGCTCATTTGTTTGACTAGTAGGGTGGAGTTTTCCCCTGGCTCTGTGCTCATTTGTTTGACCAGCTGGGTTGAGTGGTCTCCCCCTAGTTTCATTCTCGATGGATCGGCCGATAGCGGTGCTAGTGACACTCAGTGATGGAGTAGGCTCTAAACCTCTTTTGGGTGGGCTGTTCTGGAGTTGGGTGGTTGCGCGATACCCACTCCATGTTCGGTTGGCCAGTGTTGTACCCTCCAGTAGAGATGACCAGAGTAGTTCTGAGTTTTACCCTCCAATGGGGCTGGACAGTGGGTTACTCATCGACTTATAGAGTTTACCCTCCAGCAGAGACTGGGCAGTGGGTCACCTGATGCTATTAGGGTCTACCCTCCAGCAGAGACTGGGCAGTGGGTCACCTGACACTATTAGGGTCTACCCTCTAGCAGAGACTGGGCAGTGGGTCACCCGACGACCTCTTAGGGTCTACCCTCCAGCAGGGATGGGTAGTGGGTCGCCTGTCGTCTAGTTCCAGGTCTACCCTCCAGCACGGCTGGGCAGTGAGTCGCCTGTCGACTTATTCCAGGTCTACCCTCCAGCACGGCTGGGCAGTGGGTTGCCTGTCAACTTATTCCAGGTCTACCCTCCAGCGGGGTTGGGCAGTGGGTCGCCTGATGATGTGTTAAGGTCTACCCTCCAGTGGGGCTGGGCAGTGGGTCGCCTGATGATGTATTTTAGTTTACCCTCCAGCAAGGCTGGGTAGTGGGTCACCCGATATCTGGTTAAGAATTACCCTCCAGCAGGGCTGGGCAGTGGGACACCTGTTGGAATTCCAAGCTTAGTCCTTTCTACTAGGCTAGCCAGTGGCTTTCCTCTGTGATTACCGGTGCAGGACCCTTGGTCATACGGGTCAATGTTGTGACGGCTTTGACTTTGAGAAGACCTCTCGATTGCAGGGCAGTGAAGAGGTGTGGTTTGACTTTCCCTAGAACTCTCAAGTACGAGGATCACTTTCCCCACCAAGACGCGTCCTTGCGACGCGACCTAAAACCGTGCGGGCGAGTCAGTGCCGCCCAAAGCGAATAGTGTTGAGGTGTGGTGAATTGAGCCCCTTGACTTTCAGTTCAGGGTAGACGTACGGGATGCTGAGCATCGATGGTGTTTTCTTCTGGGATTGTGGGATACTCATTTTCTTGGGCTAAGCTACGGGATGGAGATCCCCTTACAGTCTTGTTCAGGATTCTTGACAGAGCATATGGATTTGTATATACCATGTTCTGGTACCCACTTCTTGGGTTTGGTTTCTCTCATTCCAAGAGAGGCGAAGACACGTGGGGAATGCCACATGCTTTCCGCATCTAGCTTCTCGTGTTTGGATGAGTCTACTCCCCTACTATAGGCAACGAAAACTCGATGAGAAGTGCATCTTCTCACCCTTCGGTACCTCCTTTGTTTCTCCCTCGAGCCTTCGGGGTATCCTACTGAGTTTTTTTATACTCACCCCTGCTTGGTCTTTTCCCGCACTGGGTGAGCCCTTGTAGATGACGAACAGGTTGGTCGTGACTTCAGTGGAGCATCGGAGTTTGGGAGCTTAGACCGCATGCGGTGGTCATAGTTGGGTTCCAGGTGGGAGACCCGTCAGCTATTTCTTTTGTTTACCTGTTGCCGGGTTGTGGCACCTTTTCTGGTTGGATGCGTGTTTTGCCCCTTTTTCCTTTTCAGCACTTTACTTGTACTGTTTAGAGTTCGATGCAAATTTGTGGTATATATATATCAGTCGCCCTTTTATTTACTTTCCTTTTCTTTACTCTGCACTTTTTCATTGAGTGTGTTGTGTGTGTGTGTGTGTACAGTTAATTAGGCAAAGGCCTCCCCGAGTTGTTGTGCCTTCGGCGCTGGTCACCAGCCCCTGGCCTATGGAGGCGGGCTTGGGGTAGTTGTGGCTCGAGCCCGGGTAGCGTCGGGTCGTGACAAACCTTTTTACCTTGTTCAACCTATTGAAGTTATTTTGGGATTGTAAACCAATATCCTCAAAACATCCAATGTAAACTTAAATGATTTAGAAACAGAATAAGATAGGGAAATAAATGAAAAAAATGAATAATTATAATTTAATAAAAATTAAAAAAAATTAATACATTATAAAACTGATATAATTTTATTATTCAAGAGTTAGATAATGTAAAAAATTATTTGGGATATGAGGTAAGGGATCTTCCTTTAAAACCTTATTTTAAAGTTTTTCTTTCAAAAAAATTATCCTCCATGTCCATGATCATCAAATGTTTCTAGAATGTTATTATTTATGTTTCAAATTTTGGTAAAGGTCGTTTTTAACTACTAGTGACCTTCTTTACAAATTATTAAAAGGAATACCTTCAAATTTTTTTCATACACCTCACTTTTGACTCTTTACGAAAGTGTGAAAATAATGGTCTCTTTTTACTTATAGGACATGAAAATATTTTTATACCACCATGAACATTATTTGATGATTATCATGATTTTTTGGAGATATAATCTAATTATTTCATCCACCTTATCTCTCTGGATGTCTTATGATCATGTTTTTATATTTATGACTCGGGAAAATATTAACATTTCATTTACTAGTTTTCAATATGAATATTAATGTTGTTTATATATTGTATTTTTATTTATTCGTATGATTAATGAATTATAAATTGTAAGTTATGGGTGGGGCCTCTTTATATACATCATCAGGTCTCATGATACAAACTAGCCAGTGTATTTGATGTATACCTACATGATCATTTTTCTTTTCTAGGCATGAGGCCTTGAAGGTATGTTTATGACATCTTAGAAAAATTCCTTGATTATATGATTATGATGTATAAAATTATATATTTCATCATTATGAAATAATTTATTATTATTAATGTGATTATTTATATTTTTATCCTTGTATATTTTTCATGTTCTATTTTTAAATGTTTTTATGGAAATAGTTTGATTTCATAAGATAAGAAAATGGACATTAATTTGAAAGATCATTTATGATAACATTAGAGAAAATGGTTTTTTCAAGGAAAATATTTAATTTTTTTAATAAACCCATATGAATTGTTTTTTTTACTTTAGGCGTACTTATGAAATTCTTTTAAAAAACAAAATTGGGATAAAAGTTGATTTTAAGAGTAAGTAAGTAGTTATTTTAAACTCAATGTATATTATAATAATAGGAAAATATCTTTTAGGGTTTTCATGAATTTTAAATGTATTAATAGGTTTTCATTATTTTTTTATTACTAACTGAGCTTTTATTATCATATCATGTTTTTAAATATTTTCTCATGGGGGTTAAGGATACGTAGGAACTATAAGATGGACTATATTTATATTTTTAGGATGTATATTAAAATAAGAGAATGTTTTTTGAATGAAACATGAGTTTAGATCTAAGAATCCTATATTTTTGGAATAAAATGAACAATGAGTGGAAGTTTAAAATTTTTTTAAGGGTTTTATTTGTAATATTGTTTTCATAATTCTTTAAAACTCTAAACTGTAAATATCCTTGAAATATAATAAAGTGTAATCCTAGTTATAAATCATGTAATTGTGGGTTTTATAAGTTATGGCGAATTAAAATTGATACCAATGGAAAGGTTTAGATAACTTTATATGTTAGTGTGTTATTGGTGAGAAATATAGAATACTTTTATAACCTCAAATGTTAATATGATAGGGATAATTAATGTTATTAATTAGAATTCTACATGGGTAAGGATATCTTAGTATTTATTCTTATCATAAGATTATTTATTATGATTTTATTGGATATAATCACCCTAACTATTTTGGTCTTAGTAAATGGTTAGAACCACCCGAAAACAAGTTAACAATGGATGTGAAGAAAAATACAGTGTTTTTCTGAATGAGAAACCAAACAAGATTTGAGATGGAGTTAAAAATATTTTGGTAATGACTATCCATCTAACTAGATATATGATTAAAAATATAAACATATGTGAGTTTACTGACATAGTAAATAAAATAAAAATGAGTTTCATAGATATCAAAGTGGTAAATATCTAAAAGGTAAAAATATTCAACTTCTTTCTTGTCAACAATGTGGGAAAAATCAACCATGGAAATTTATAAAAGGAATGGGAATTTGTATCAAATGTGGTGAGTATAGGAATTATTCAAATCAATTTACAGGGAGTAATTATTTTGAAGTGGTCTATTAAGATCAAATTAATAAATGTTAAGTAAGTTTATATGTTGAATATGAAGAAAATTTTAATAAAAAATAAAAGGTATGTCTTAGTTTTACTATTTTTTATGTTTTAAGTAAGAAACATGATTAGATTCACCATATGAAGGAAGTGTTAAGGAATAAGATGGTAATGTTTAGCTATATTTTTCTTGTAAAGTTGATTGATTAAAGTGTTTGTATATAGGATTTAAAGAGTTATGATGTTTTGGTATTTTATTTAAGGGTTGTTAAATTTAAGTATGATCATAAGTTTAAATTCATTGATGTTATTTTGAAGTTTTGTATGATGGGATTACTTTGGAGGATATTTATTGAGTTTTAATATATGTTTGAGGTATATGTAAACCCCAATTTTAGTATGTGTTGTAATGAAAAGGTTATTTAATAATTGATGCTTTTATATTTTTTGGACATAATTTTAAAGGCATTGATAAACTTTAGGGTTAATGTGATCTTAAATGTTAAGGTAACTATGGTTAATTGGATAAAAGGTTTATTACATTATGGGAACACATGTTTTATCATATAGATAACTATGGGATTAAAAATTGATTATGTGAATAAGTGATTAATGTTATTTTTAAATAAGCGCACTATATTATGAATATTATATGATTTTGGTAAAAAGAAAAAATTATGTAAAATATGGTAATTTATTTGAAGAGTAAAGGTTGGGTTATCTTTTTGAAGCATATATGATTTTATTATAGATTTATGGTCATTTAAGTTATTTTTTTGAAATATTGGAATGTTTTATAGATTTTATTATTGGGAAATATAAATTTTTCGTGTCTGCCTCTATAAGTGATTAATATTGTTTGTTGATAAATTTTACATTGATCTCAGAATAATATGTGATAAAATCTTTTTGATTTTTTGTTCTTTTAACTTGTCCAATACTATTTTAAATATTTTTAAGGCTAGTTACTTATGGAATGATTTAAGTTCAAATTTTGGGGTTATTGGTGAGGATTTGGAGATTAATGTAGTATTTATTTATATGAAGTTTTATTCATATTGGATATTATTTTAACTTGTGCATAATATTTATGGTTTTTATTAATATATAAAAATTATAGAAATAACTTTTCATCCTTCTGTGGATCTTATGAACCCTTAAGGGTTAAATTTAATACTTCAGGCATGAAAAATTCAACCTGGTCATGATGATGCATATCAAAGGATTGAATCATGTTTATATAATGGGAAGAGATTATGTAAGTAAATTTTATCATATTTTCTATCCCAATAGTAAAATAATTTCTCAAACTCAATAAAACTTAAGAAAAGTTTATTGATTATTATATGGAATGTAACTTCAATAAACCAAGAAATGTTTTCAGGAATGAATTTTAAATTATGATTCCTATAGCGGTTTAAGAATAATAATGTTTCTTGTCTTGACCAACAAATTAAATTTTATGAAAAATTATATATCTGATTTTATTACTATGTTATGATAAATTTGTTTTGATATAATCAAATTCAAATTATTGGGAAGAAATTACTTTACGAGGGGCAGAATGTAACACCCCAATATTTAAATATATATTTCTATCTTAAATAATACTAGGTTTGATAGCATGTACCACACATAACATAGAGCTTAAATGAACCATGATATACTATAGAAATATTATTATTTAAATATGACTGTTTAAATTAGTCATTGGTTTAGAGGGTATAAATATGATAAAAAATTATGAAGCATATGTATAAAATTTTTCCTTAATAAAAATTTACAAATTAATTCCTAGGAAATAATAACATAATTATAAATAATATCTTATAATATTAAAGGATACCTTTTTTCAAAAAATGGTTTTACATGTATACAGTAGTTTTATCAAAATAAATTAAGTTAGTTACAATATATGAATGTTTTTAATGAAATTTATAGAATATATATTTAATAAAATAAATTAATATCTGTATAATGTTTGTTATAAAATTAAGTATCATAAATTCATTATATAATTAAAAAATAATTTTCCTTCAAAAATGGTTTTTATAGATTTTTTTTCAAGAATATCATGATTAAATTCTACCAATTTGGGAAGTTTTACTTTATAAAATGAGAATCATTTTTTATCATAATTTAAAAATAATTTTCATATAAATTTTCTTTATTTTTGTAAAAATACTATATTTTATGAATAGTGAAAAATAATGATTTGTAAAGAACCCTCATTTATTAAATTTTAATTGAATTAATTTCAATGTTCCATTTGGTTTTGGATTTTTTTGAAATTCATATAAGTTTAATTTTATTAAACATAATTTAATTAATTATATTTGAGTTAATAATATAATTTATTTTTTTTATAAATCATATTTTTGCCTAAAACTTCTATTATATTAAAAGAAATTTGCTTCGTGTACTAATATTAAAATTAATTTTTAAAAATTATGAAATTTTAATTATAGAAAAATGATTCCATATTTAGAATCATCATATTAAAATTATTTAATAAGTTTCATTTTATTTTTATTCATAACGTATTGAAACCGTGGTAAAATTTTATCACTATAATAAAGTGTAAAATGGGTTAATAAAGTTTTAAATTGTGGAATTGTTCTGCCATATCCTTGTGATTATGACCCTTATATTATTTTAAGTAAATAGTAATTACAAAATGTCAGTCTCTTTCACTTATTTTGTTGTCATGATTTGGATATACATAAAAATGATATATAAATGAATATAAATGATAAAAATGATTTATAATAAACTATATTTATGATATTAATTTATTTTTTAATTTTTATAGATGGTATAATTTCCTTGAACACTTAGGCAATGCTGACACATCACTTGTACATGTAGTAGATAAAGCATGTAAATTATTTTAAGAACATTAAACGTAATATTTTCTAGATGAATTATGGTTTTTAATGAATTTATTGAATAATTATTATGTATAATTGAGGGTTAAAGTGTTTATATTCTAATTACACTATTGTATTTATTTCATTAAATCCCTTTTATTTGAATGGTCTTGAAAAATGACTTTAAATGGTGTTTAATTTTTAAACTCCATTTTTAAATCATTATAAAATTCTATAAAACCTATAGTAAATCATATTTATTTTAAATTTCATATCCTGTAATTAATGGATCATGTATATAAAACTTTTAATTTATAATATTAATTTCATGGCCTATAAATATTTAAAATGTGTTACAAAGGTTAAGGTTAAACAAGGTTAACGAAGGGGTTAAACCAAATAATAAGGTTTAAAATGACCCTTAAACTTATATAAGTTTTATTAGTTGAATCTATTTAGACCTTATCCTACGTATCTTATAATAGATGACACTTTTGATCCATTTTACATGATTTAGACGTATATTATATATTAATATTTCATGTATTTTCAAGATTGCCACCCACCTCACTTATAAAAGGTAGCTTCCTCTCCTCACTTCCCCACACCTCATAAGTAATTTAGTTCATCCAATATCTACCAAAATACCTTCCAATATTCCTTCTCTACAACCTGTATCTTACATTACTCACTTAATAACATCTTAATAATGCTTAATGTGTAATCCAAAGTAAGATTTATAAATAAGAGATATTAGCAGTAACTAAGTTGTTTCATTTTATTTATTATTTTTCTTCATTAAATTATATCCTAAACATTATAATATAATAAAATAAGTATATTAAATATAATAAAATTTTATTAGGATTATGCACCAACACTTATTAATCTCCTTTTTCATCCTAGGCTAAATGAAAACATCGTTTGTGCGTATGTGTGGACTACAACCTCCACAAAGCGATGTGTTTCATTTTTCATCACTCCCTTAAAAGAATGGTTATTAGGATGGATTTAATGAATATATATATATTAAATTAATTAAATAATTATAATTCTACAAATATAATATATTAATTATTTTCTAACCCTTACACCCATTAAAAAATGATAACGCCACTCATGCGTACATGTGGACTACCACATCCAAGAAGTGATGAGGTTCATTTTTCTTGTCTATAATTAATGAATGATTATAAAATTATATTTAATGAATAAAATTATAATTATTTAATGATTAATATAATTTACATGATGTAAACAGAACCCCTATCACCATCATCAACCTACCAAAGTTGTTTTGAGATTATGAATTGAACGTCCTTAAAACATCCAATGTAAACTTAAATTTTTTATTAACTAAATAAGTCATGGTAATAAATGAAATAAAAGGAATAATTATAATGTAATAGAAATTTAAAATGTTATTAATAATGTAGAAAACTAATATAATTTAATTATTCTATTTTTATATAACATATAAAATGATTTAGGACACAAGGTAAGGGGTTTTCCTTTAAAACCTTGTTTTAAAATTTTCCTTTCAAAATATTTCTCCTTCAGGTACATGTTCATCCAATTTTTTAGTAATGTTCATATTGATATTTAAAATATTTTTAAAGCTCATTTTAGATAACTTTTTAACTTCTTTATAAATTATTAAAATGATTCTTTTCAAATTTTTTCCATACCACTCATTTTTAAATTCTAACAAAAGTGTGAGAGGAATGTTCTCTTTTAACGTATGTGCAATGAACATATTTTCATTCCATTATGAACATTATTATATTTTTATATTCCTTTATATATTTCCATGGTTATTTTCAAAGAAAGTCATTTTTTAAATATTCTATAAATTTTTATTTAAAATGTTATCAAAGGAAAAGGTAATTTTTCTCATGTTTTCAAACAAATGTTTGAATATTATTTTAAAGGTATTTTCACCTATGAAAACATAATTTTTTGATTATTATGTTTTATTGGGGATATAATTTAATGATACAATCCAAATTATCTCTCTATATGAATTATGATAATATTTTTCTATTTATTTATTAGGGAAAATGTTGATATTTCATATGCTAGTTTTTCAATATGAATGTGAGTGATGATTATGTATTGTATTATTATTAATTAATATGATAAATACATTGTACATGGTAAGTGATGGGCGGGAACCAGTTATAGATAGACCCTATATGAATCGGTAGGTCTCATAAGACAAACTGGCCCAGTTATTTGTTGTATGTATGTCCAATAATTTATGATATCTTAGAACGAGGCTTTGACGGTGAGTTTATGATGTCTAGGAACAAGGCCTTGATTATATGATTATGTTGTATAAAATTATGAATTTCATTATTATTAAATAATTTATTTTTATCCAAGTTATTATTTATGTTTTTTTCCTATGATATATTTAATGTTATAGTTGTTGATGGTCTTTATGGAAATATTTTTATTTCTAAGATGAGAAAATCAACTTTGATTTAAAAGACTATTTATGATCTCTTATGGGTAACATGTTTTTGTCAAGTAAAAGATTTAAAGTTTCTTAATAAACCCTAATTAATTATTATTTTTCCTTTATGTTTGGTTGGGAATGGTTTTATAAAAAAATTGTGAAAAACAATGATTTCATGTGTATGTGGTTATTTCAAACTCAATGTTTTTTATGAGAAGAGGAAAACATCCTTAAAGGTGTAAATGATTTTCAAATGGATTAACGAGTTTCCCTTCTTTCTATATCCATTGGTGAGATTTTTTTCAATCAAACATTTTCAAATATTTTCAAATGGGTTTAAGGATGGGTGTAAACTATAGAAAGGAATATCATTCGATTATGGGGATCCATAGTAAAAGAATCAAATGTGTATTGAATGAAACATGAGTTTAATTTTAAGAATATTGGTTTTGTGGAATAAAATGGAAATTGAGTGGAAGTTTCCACTTTATTTAGTAAGGGTTTGATATGTAAAAGTTTTATTCCTTAATTCCCAAAAACTCTAAATTGAAAGGATCCTCAAAATATAAGAATGTGAAACCCTTGTTAAAAATTAGTTAATTATGGGATGTTTAAGTTACAAAGTTCTACAAATGGATATTCCAATCTGCGAGCATGTGTAATGATCCTTGGAATTTAATATTATTTTAATATATATCATGATTCGTGTACTTAGATGTATTCTTGTAAACTGTTAAACCATATTTTCACAATGTAGTTGGGTGCATTGGGTGCATCATGAGTGATATGTTATTAATGAATAAGTTAAGAAAAGATTTGTTCCTTCTATCTTAATAGAAGTTGACCTCTCAACCCATTGATTGAAATGGAACCATCGCATTAAATTCCATGAACATGGTGTATTAATGATTTCATTTTAGATAATCAAAGACATATCAAGCATATACCACTATGCCAAAAAATCTAATTCATGGTGTTTTTTTGTGTTTAGAGGAAGTCTAAACCACTATTAAATTATGTGTGACACTCTCTAGAAACTGTTGTGTTTACCTGTGTCACCAAAAAAATAAAGGAAATTTTTTCACGGTGGTTTAAACTTCTGTTAATCATATAGCAGTGGTTTTTTTATTTTTCTTTTTAAAAAATTTTTAAATTTTTTATTTATTTTTTATTTTTTTTAACAATTTCCTATTTATTATTAATTTATTACTTATTAATTATTTATTATTTTTATAATTATTATTTATGTATTGATAGTTAATTATTTATTATTTTTGTATTTATTATCTATTATTTGTGTATTAATTTTTATTTATTTAATATTTAATATTTATTAATTTATTTTTTTATATATTAATCCTACCATGCATGCATATGTCATGCATGCCATGTATAAATTCAACATATATATGTGTTGGGTGAGATTTAAAACCATTGCCTACTGGTTATTCTTTCAATATTTTGGCACTCTAGTAAGCTCTTCATGTGATGAGTAAACATGATTTTATATATTAATATATATATATATATATATAAATATGTATACATAAATAATATTATTAAAATAATAATAATAAATAATAAATAGTATTGTAATAACTAATAATTAACAATTAATAATTGATAATTAATAATTACTAAATAAATATTAAATTAATGGTAAATAAATAAAATAAAAATAAATAAATAAATAAATTTTGAATGAAAAATTATTAAATAAATAATAAATAAATAAATAATAAGTAATAAATTAAAAATAATAATAATAAATAATAAATAATACATTAAAAATAAATAATATTTCATAGTATATAATAAATATTAGATAGATAATAAATATATAAATAAATAGTTTAATAATAATTTATTGATAAAAAATAAGTAAAAAATTAATATCAATTAATTGATTGATTAATTAAAAACAAATAATAAATGAATATATAAGAAATAATTGTAAAAGGTCCTAAATGTTATGATTAAAGGAAACAATACACACATAATATTTATTTATTTATTTATTTATTTATTTATTTATTTAAATACAGTTATATATATTATAAAAAATGTAAATATAAATAAATTTATGTAAATATTAATCCCACCATGCATGAATATGTC
This sequence comes from Viscum album, assembly GCA_963277665.1. Taxonomy (NCBI): domain Eukaryota; kingdom Viridiplantae; phylum Streptophyta; class Magnoliopsida; order Santalales; family Viscaceae; genus Viscum; species Viscum album. The sequence goes on from OY728142.1 coordinate 1,415,987,978, forward strand.
ATGCATGCCATGTAGAAATTCAACATATATATGTGTTGGGTGAGATTTGAAACCCTTACCTATTGGTTATTCTTTAAATATTTTTTCACTCTAGTAAGCTCTTCATGTGATGAGTAAACATGATTTTATATATTAATATATATATATATATATACATATAAATAGTTATACATAAATAATAATATTAAAATAATAATAATAAATTATACATAAATTATACATAACAAATATGTTTGAAATTAATAATTGTATAATAAATGATTAATAAATAATAAATAATAAATAGTATTGTAATAACTAATAATTAATTATTAGTAATTGATAATTAATAATTACTAAATTAATATTAAATAAATGGTAAATAAATAAATTACAAATAAATAATAAATAAAAAAATAATTTTTGAATGAAAAATTAATGAATAAATAATAAATTTAAAAAATAAAAATAAATAATAAATAATACGTTAAAAATAAATAATATGTCACATTATATAACAAATATTAGATAGATAATAAATATATAAATAAATAGTTTAATAATAATTTAATAATAAAAAATAAATAATTAATAAATAAATATCAATTAATTGATTGATTAATTGAAAACAAATAATAAATGAATATATAATATATAATTGTAAAAGGTACTAAATGTTATAATTAAAGGAAACAATACACACATAAAATAAATAATAATAAATAATATATAGTATTATATATATTTATTTATTTGAATACAGTTATATATATAATATATAAAAAATGTTAATATAAATAAATGTATGTAAATGTATATAAATATAAGCATGGAGACACACACACCAACTAACGGAAAACATATAAATATATATACCAACATAATAAATATAAATATATATAAATGGGTATAAATATCTATATATATATAATGAAATTTATATAAATATTTAGAAATACACATTTATATTACATAAATATATATAAGCCCGCAAATATATATAATTTGATATTAAAATAAATTTATAAATCAAAAATAGTAAATCTTGATATATATTTATATACCCACATAATATAGAAAAATATAAATATAAATATGTATAAATATTTATAAATGTATATAAATTTAGGAAAATAGGCATAAATACACATAAATTTCTATTCAGATGTGAAATTATATGTAATTTTAAATAAATATTGATGTGTGTGTGTGTGTATCTGTATGTATGTATAGAAATACGAAAAATATATATATATATATTTAATAGATAATAAATTCCCAAAAGAGGGAAAACCACAACAATTGAAACCCCACAGAATTAATAAGGATGTATGTCTGTTGAATAAAATCATAGATGACCTAACAAGTTTATAAAGACACTCTTAAACGAAGTTGAAATCACATAGAATGTTTACAAATCATGGAATAAAAATAAAAAATGCGGTTTTTGAGGCATTATGTTCTTTTTTACCTTGAAAGAATAATGATTGGGGTCCCCCTAAATCAACACGGTATATATCTTGTTGCAGAATCCTATTTGATATGTGGTAAAGCCAAAACTAACACTTGAATCAAAATTTATAGTTGTTTAAAGTTGAATTTTGATGTTCAAATATTCTTTAAATATTAATAGAATTTATTCTATTAATTATTAACAAAGTTTTTTATTTTTTTTAGTTCATTTCATAAGCTTCAGTTTGACAGGTTGTTGAGATAAAATAGACATCCAGATCAAATGTTACAGTCATTTGATGTTGGAGTGTCATTTTTAATATATCTTGGAGTTAATTTAAGTTTAAAATGATTACTAAATAATAGTTATAAATAATTCATAATTATCTATAATGACCTAACCCACAAGGGCCTACCTATCCACCGATAAGCTGATCTGTCACAACCCCATGCTCGCCTCTAATAGTCTTGGGGCTGGTGATATGTGCCAAGAACGTATAATATAAAATATGAGGCCTTAGCCCGATGCACTTATAGGCATGCAACCAACTATATCCATGTAACAATACTGAGGAATAATAAAAGACAGTAACATCTAGAGTAAAACATGCATGCATTAAACTCAAGGGAATACAATAGAGTATGAAAAAATAAGCCAAATCATAAAATGGAAAAATACAATTCCAACCAGAAAAAGAAGTCCCAATTTGACTACTTGTAACACCCCCATTGTGTTTTTCAAGTACTCCTTTGTTCATGCTTTTTCAATAATACTTGTTTGGGTGCACTTGCAATCCTCTCAAGGATGGAGACCCTTTAATGGTAGAAATGAACTAATGTTCAAGGATGTGTGTTTTTTGGAATTAATGGATTCTGAGTATGAATTTGTTAATGTATTTGAGGGGCTCCCTCCAAGTTCAAAGAACGTTTAGGTGCTTCCATGTTTTTTCTATTGAGAACTAGCATGTTTACTTTCTGTTGGAAAATTACATGAAGTGTAAAGGGATTTCATGTCATGTAATATTTTTCAGGCATAAGTTGTGAATTTTTTATACAAAATGAAGTTTACACACCATATATTTGGAAATCACGTCGTGTAATGTCTAAAATCTGGATTTTATAAAACGGTTATATGTTTTTTTTTTTATCCTTTATGGAATTCACATCATGTAATGATATTACACACCATATAATTATGTTGAATTATGGATTTTAGGGCTATATACGAGTGATTTTTATTTTATTAAACCACGAAACCTCACTCTCTCGACCCAGATCTCACCCTAGAAAATTTTAGATATCTTCGCTCCTTTCAGATCATTCCTTAATTAATCAATCATTGAGGTTGTTACGGTTTGCCTCTCGAGTTAATTTTTCATTTTGGTTCTTTATTCCATTGTTTATGGCCACTATTTTGGCAATGCTTATGGTTCATATTCATGATCATATAGTGTTTATTATCAATCCTAATTATTTTATTGATGTGTTTTGTCTTTTAAAGGTTGATCTCATGGTTTCCAATCATTGTCGTCAAAGGCATCCAATTTTATACGATTTTGAGGTAGGTGTTTCAATACAATGGGTTAATTTAATGAATTGATTTTTTTGGATAAATTCCTTTGTATTCTTCATTTAATTGAAGTGATTTGGGGTTTTAATGGATTTCTTGGAATGCTAAATATTTTGAAAGGGTTTTTCTTTAAAAAAATCATTCCAAGTGTTTTTTAATGCTTGGGTAGTGGTTTTGATTTGGAAATTGGGTTTCAAACACCAAATAATATTGGATTGGCGTTGAAAATGGTTTATGAATTGTGAGAATGATTTTGAAATGTATTTTGACAGTTGTCACATTGGGAACCTTGGGTGCATCAGGAAATAATTATGGGTATCCTTAGTGAGTGTGGCAGCACTAGGAGGTAACCATTGTGATATCGATGGACTGTGGGAGGACTCAATATTGGTTGGTACCAAAATTATTCCTGTTTAGGATCTTATATGTCTTAAATATATTCTCATAGACTATTTTGTAATAATAAGTTATGTTTCATTTATGTATTTTTATTGCATGATGGTTTTTATCATGGATTGTTACTCACATGTGTTTATATGAGGTTGTAGCTCATTGATTCACATGATTGTATTTCATGGATATGTTTTTACTTGCTAACAATATGATTCATGGATATTCTTTCTTGTTTTATCACCCCTACTTTTTATGTTTTTTTCTTTGATAACACAAATGGATTTTATGAAAAAATGTAAAATGATTTAAAAATGGATTGGATTTATGAAAATGATTTGTAATTTTTTTGTTTTAAAATATATAATTATTTTATTCTTGATATTAGACCTTATATAGACTTTATGGTGGTAACCTTCTAGGCTTTGTACTCACACCCTACTTTTAAATTTGGTAGGTTTTGGATGTTTTATTACTGGATTCAGGAAAGAGTAAGGGAGTCTTGAAGCAAGTTTTATTACCTTATTGTTGTTGACTTCAGTTCAAGTTGGTTTAGTGGTGACTCTTGGTCACATTGAGAATTTTTTGTCTTTCTTTAGTCATATTTTCTAGTTTATCCATTTTGTCTTAGATTGTATGGATCTGGTTGTGTCTTTTTATTCCTATTGTACTCTAGTTGTATGTCCTATTTTGTTACATACGAGTCTTTTCCCTTTATCATGGTCATAACTCATTGTGATGGGATAGATCAGGTGTCTTGTCTAGTTGACCTAGGTTGGTCTATTATAATTTGGTATCAGAGTGGAGGGCTCATTATGAAGTTTGTTAACACTCCCGTAGTTCGGTTATATTTCATGGGTAAATATGAGTTAGGACCATCAGAATTCAGATAGTTGGTATGGAAAAGTGTCTTGGCCATATCACTTCTGTGAGTGATCCCAATTTACCATGTGTGGTCAGATACTTTTACCAATTGTTATTCTTGGGGTTTGAATTTATTTTAATGAACTATATAGTAAGTTTTTTAAAATCTTCATATTCCTTTTTATGTAATATTTTAATTGGTATAATTAATAATTGCCTTAAATTATTATTGTTTTAAAGCATTGGTTTGAATTCAAAAAGTGGTCCTAAGATTTTGGAATTTGATCATGATCTAATTTGTTATTGTCTTGTGTTTATTAGATAATTATATGAAAATATCTCTTCCAAATATGAGAGAGGAAGCTGAGAGAATGGTTCTGTAGGTGAATCCTCTAATGGACCCTTCTTTGGTAAAAGTAGTAATCCACACCATTAAGACTATATGTCAAGTTAATATCAGTAACCTAGGAAGTGTGGTGGATCATAGATCTATATTTACTAAGTAGAATCTATCTATCTTTTGTGGAGATAAGGGACCGAAGGAATATGAGGAGTGGCTTGAGAATATTGAGAAGATCTTCAACTTCTGGAAGACTTATGAATACTCTAAGGTGGATTTTCCCACATAAATGCTTGAGGGACCAAGGAAGAGATGGTGGGACTTTATCATGAGATGTTATGTGTGGAAAATATGAGTTAGTTTCTGATATTATAGTAGGGGGAGTGTACCGTTCTGGAATATTCAACCCATTTTGTTGAGATGGTGCATCAGGCATAAGATCTTATCACTAATGAGTACCAAAAGGCTCGGGGGGATTGAGTTGAGACTAAGGTCTGATATTAGTTTGATATTGATTTTCATGTGCCTTCTAACATTGGTGGAGGTATATTTAAAAGAACTTTTTGATAATGAAAATATATCTGGGAAGACTGTTTGGGTGGAGCTTCAGTTGGTGCATTTTTTATCAAGTGTGTGTCTTTTGGCCAGAAAATGGAACTCAAGAGTGGTTAATTTTCTTCAAGACCAGTTTTAGGGGATTCAAAATAATAGTAGTAGTTTATATGCTATTAGTTTAGGATTAATGTTCATAACAAGGCTAACTATACATAGGATTCTAGGGCTTGTAATCATTATAGATTATCAGGCCATCCTAAATGCTTTTGTGATAGGATATCCTAGGGCAGTAAGGCAGGATCCACTCTTACCAAGGGTTAACAGGTTCACAAAGATGCTTTAAAGGGTGGTGGGTCCTGTCCTATGGCTAAGAGAAATGTTTATGAGGATAATAAATATTAGTTAAGAGTTTATACTAGACATCTTTATGCGACTGAGTTGTACTAAAAGAATCTGAAGCAAGGCCAACTACTGTTAGAGTTACAGTGTTTATTTCATCTTATGTAGTTCTAGATTTGTTTGATATATGTGATACTCTTTATTTTATATCATCAAAGTTATATTATGTTTTGGGATTATGTTTTGAGATTATGTAATTCCTTTTATATATTTTCATTCCTTTGGGAGAGAGGTCTAAATAAGTTTTCAAGTTTCGTGCACGTTGGGTGATGATAGCCAACTTTTAGGTAGAGGGGAACTTCTTAGTGCTTGATATTGGCATATTTGACTTTATTATCATTATGTAATGGATGATAAGTGTTAAGGACCGAATATAAAATCATCACCTTCAAGTTCAGTTTTAATCTTCTGATGGGGTCACTAATGTTTTTCAGGGTTAGTGGGACTCTAGATCGGGAAGGGCAGGGTATATTGTTCCTTGTGATGGGATAATCTCACACCCGTTATCAGATATGTCTCTTAATGTAGTTGACCCTTGTTTGGGTGGTTTAATTCCTGCAAAGGTAACTTCATATCTTGATACCTTTTTGGATTATTTTTCTGGTTTACCACCCCAGATAGTGTTCGAGTTTGCTATTGATCTGCTCCCTGGTATGATGCTCATTTCTCTACCATCTTATGAAATGACACCTTATGAGTTGGTGGAACCTAATTTATAGATTAAGGACCTAGAGGCTAATAGATTTATTTTTCCTTGTCTTTCACTATGGGATTCACTTTTCTTCTTTGCTAAAAAATAATATGGGAGCCTCAAACATTGTATTGACTATGGTATGTTGAATAGGGTGACAGTTAAGAAAATATATCATTTTCCAGGGATTTATGACCTTTTTTACCAGTTTCAAGGGGAATGTTGGTCTTCAGATATTGACCTCCAGTCAGGGTAACACTATTTGAGGTTTTCAGAAGAAGATATACCTAATACAACATTTAGGATTTGGTATGGGTATTTTTAGTTTCTATTTATTCTGTCCATTTAGACTAACTGTCCTATAGTTTTTATGGACTATATGAACTAGATATTTCATCAGTTGTTGGACTCTTTTTTATTTTGTTCATGGATGATATTTTGGTTTACTCCAAGTTAGAGGTGGAGCACCTAGACCATTTGGAAATCATTCGTATAACATCGAAAGAACATCGTCTATATAGTAATCTTTTTTAATGTGATTTTTGGATCTAGGACGTGAAATTTTTTGGTCATGTGATATCAAAGAGGGTAATCTCAGTGGATCTTGAAAAGATACAGGTCGTTATGCCCTGGGAGAAGCCCAGAAATGTGTGTGAGATCTGTAGATTCTTGGGATTGGTTGGTTACTATATAAAGTTTGTTCAGGATTTCTCTAAGATCAAAAATTTGATGACTAATTTAATCTGTAAGGGTGTAAAGTTTTTCTGGAACAAAAAATGTTAGAGGTATTTTGAGGAGATTAAGGTGAGGTTGACTACAACACTAGTTTTGATTCTTCTAGAGTTGAGTTTGGGTTATGATGTTTTCTGTGATAATTCAGGTAAGATTTTGGGATGTGTATTAATGTAGGGTAAGCAGGTGGTTCCCTATGGCTCATTCCTAATACACACTCATGAGAAGAATTACCCTAAACACGGTCTTGAGTTGGTATCAATTATTCGTGCAATCAAAATGTGGTGATACTACCTCTTTGGGGAGAGGTTTACTGTGTATTATGATCATAACATCCTAAAATATATTTTAACTTAGAGGGATCTGAACATGTGATTGAGAAGATGGGTGTAGTACCTTTAGAATTTATATTTTTTTATGGAATACACTATTGGGAAATAAAATTTAGTTTTTGATGCATTAAGAATAAAATTATTAACACAATCCATGAAGGAATTGGTTGAGGAATCGTCTATGATGTGTTTTTCTACTGAGATGAGTTTTGGAGAATAAGAGTTTAGTGGATAGGTTTTATTAATTTCGATTAAAGTTGAATTGTCTTTTCATGAGAGAGTTAAACTCAATCAAGGGATATACATTGAGTGCCAATGTTTGGGTAAAATAATTTATGGTGGGGAGACCTCAAGTGATTGGTCTCAATCTCCTAGTGGAACTTTTTTCTTCCAGAGAAGGTTGGTTGTTATGGTATTCCAAAGTTAAGAGTTTATTCATAGTGGATATAAGTATTTTTTGTCTCTTTACCCTAAGGATACCAAGATGTATCACAAATTGAGATTTCAATATTGGTTATAGGATATGAGGCGGTCGATTGTAGATTTCGTATAAGGGTGTCTAACTTGTCAGAAAATTATGGAAAAACACCAGTGACCTATTTGTTTGTTGCAACCCTTATGCATTCCAATATGTAAATGTGATGAAATTTCCTTATATTTTTTCATTGGTTTTCCATGGAATCCTATTAGGAAGGATTTTATTTGGTTTATCATTGAATGACTCATGAAATCATTATATTTCCTCCCTATCAAATAAATAATAGAGGTGGAATATCTTGGGGACTTGTACGTCTGAGATATTGTGAGACTTCATGGGGTTCCCTCTATAGTTGTATCTATAAGGAATATAAGGTTCACATACAGCTTTTGGAAATTTTTATAAGAGTTGATGGGTTCCCATATTAGATTGATCACGGATTCTCATTCGTAAAATGAAGGATAGATAGAAAGGGAGATCCAGGTTCTTGAGGGTGTGCTCTAATATTGTGTTCTTGATTTTGGGGGATCTTGGAAAAATAATTTTACTTCGGTGGATTTCTCCTATAAAAATGGTTATACAGCCTCAATTAATATAGAATCATTTGTGTATTTGTATAGGCATACATATAGATCTCCCTTATGCTAGTAAAAGTTGAGACAGTTATCCTTGGTTGGGATGAGTATTGTTTAGGAGATAATGGAGATGGTGTAGTTGATCTAGAAGAGAATGATCCTGAAAAAATAGTCATCATAAATCATATGTAGACCATCATTGTCGACCACTGGAGTTTGAGGTTGCTAATAGGGTTTTTCTCAGAGTTTCACCCCACTTGGGACATCTTGAGTTGGGTAATCATGGTAAGTTTTCATTGATATTTGTGGGCCCCTTTGAGATCATTAGACGACTAGGGAAGGTATCCTATCAGTTGAAATTTCCATTTGTTTTGACTTCTATCCACGATGTGTTTCATTTTTCCAAGATGAGTAGGTATATACTAGATCCTTCCCATGTGATTAGATGGAAGGATGTTGATCTTGAGACTAACACCACTATGATTGAGCATCCAGTTCATATTATGGATCACTAAGATAACATAATGCATAGTAAAATTATTCCTATAGTCTAGGTAATATGGCAGTGAAGACGGGTATCCAAGAGATGTATGATAGGAAATTATGGATGAGGTAGAAGTGGCCATCAATTTTTGTTAGTCCAATAATCTGAGAAATTTCTAGGGGTAGAAACCATTTATGTTGGGGAGATTGTAACACCTCATTACATTGTTCAAGTACACCCTTATTCTTAATTTGTCTATCATCCTTATTTGGTTCATTTGTGGGGTTATCAAGGTTATAGATCCTTTAATAAGTAAATTGACCTAAATTTTGTGGATGTATTTTTGTTTGAATTAATAGAGTCTGGGTATAAATGTGTTGATGTAGGTTCTCCCTAAGTTCGTATAATTTCCCAGGTGATTTGGTATTTTTCTCTTAAGAACTGGCATGTTTGTTATATGATGGGTGATTACACATCATGTAAAGTGATTTCACATCATGTAATGGTCATCAGATAGAATCTGTAACTTTGGTATTGGTATTGAATTTTACATGCCATTTATTTTGAATTCACATCATGTAATGGCTAAAATCAAGTTTTTATAAACAAAGGGGTCATGTTTTTTGTAATTTTCAATCTTTATGGAATTAATGTCATGTAATGGGTTTACATGTGAGGTAATTATCATGAGTTTTGGTTTTTAGGACATCATATAAGTGATTTTTATATCATTAACGCATGAATCCACCCTCTTTCAATCCAGAGATAACCATATGAGATTTTTGAGATCTCTATTCCTTTTGGATAATTCGTTCAGTGATCAATAATTAGTTTTGTTGTGGTGTGCCTCTCTAGGTAATTGATCCTTTTGGTTCTTCATTCCTTTGGTTGTGGACATAGTTTTATTTTTTTTATGGTTTTGGATTCATGATTAGATAATGTTTTCTATGGATCCATTGCAGTTTTTTTGACATTCCTTATCATACTAAGTTAGGTGTTTCTATACAATGGGTTAATTCAATGAATTAATTATCATTCTCGATAAATTCTTTTGGGTAGTTCATTTAATTCACGTGATTTGTGTTTTTAAGGGATTTCATGGAAATATGAATATTTTTAGAGGTTTTTTCCTTAAAACTATTTTTTACACACCAAGTGTTTGTTTTAATGATTGTATTCGGGATTCGATTTGGAAATGGGTTTTCAAACACTGAAGATGATTGGATTGGATTTGAAAATGTTTCATAAATTTTTTAGCATTTTTTGGAAAGCTATTTTTACAATTGTCACGTTGGGAACCTTGGGTGTGTTGGGAAATATACATGGGTAGCCTTAGTGAGTGTACCATCACTATGAGGTAACCATTGGGATATCGAGGGACTGTGGTAGGACTCGATATTGGTTGGTACCAATATTATTCCTATTAAAGATCTTATATGTCTAGTACATGTTCCCATATTCTAGGTCCCAATACAAGCTTATTTTTCATTTATGTACTTTTATCACATGATGGTTTTTATCATGAATTCTCATATGTTTTTAAATGAGGTTGTGTCACATGGATTCACATGGTGGAATTTCATGGATATGTGTTTAATTTCTTACCTTATCATGCTTGGATATGATTTCCTATTTTATCACCTCTATTTTTCATATTTATGGATCTAAAAATATGAAAGGATTTTATGAAAACCTAAAGGGAAATTATTTACAAAAGGATTGGATTTATGGAAATTATTTGTAAAGTTGTTTTTATTTTAAAAGATATAATTGTTTCATTTTTGATATTATACCTTTTATGGAATCAGTGGTGGTATACTAATGGGATTTTTTCTAGTGACCTACTTTTTCCTTTGTGTGGTTGTAGATTTTTGGCCATGATTTATTCATACTATCTGGTTTAGCCAGTTTGGAATGGATTGTATAAAACTAGTTATATCTTTTTCTTCCACTTTTACTCTAGTTGTATGTCTTTTTTTATATATGAGACTTTTCCCATTTATCTTGATTATACCACACCATGATGGTCCAACTCGGGTGGATTTTCTAGTTGACCCAGGATAGTCTATTACACTATAACTGGATAAAGAAAAGAACAAAGAGAGTCTAGCACCAGATCTCCAAGTCTGACTACCGTATATAGTCAATACACCCAATAATAACTATTATCTAATGATGTCACCATAAAACTATATTTCATCTTCATAACACACAACACGTGTAGGAAAATCTTATACATGGGTGTGTATATACATACTCAGAAGGATGCCTCAAAACCCAGAGAGGGAGTGATATAACATTACAGAAAAGGTCAGATCGAACCATAACAATTGGGAAACTAAAACAATCATATATATATTCTATAAAAGAAACCCAAAAAAGAGATAATTGGTATCTACATCTCTATAGCCTATCCTAGTACAACTAGTCTAACTGCATCTCTAATAGTCTATCAATAATTCCCAACATATCTCATTTTTTCTAAGAGATCCTTATGGAGGACCCACACCTTGACACTACTATACAACCAAAAGGGGCACAATCTCTAATAAAGGACCCGTGTCTTAGTATAATAAGGGGTATGACATCAATCTGTGCAATATTTTTGTCTTCTTAGGGTTGTACTCATAATCTTACGGATTACCTAAACCTTATCCATCATCTCCCATACCAACTATGGTCCAACAAGAGATGCCTCTCTATTCTCAGTCTAGCACAAGGGTAACCTACAGGCTCCTTCATTCAGGGTATCAATAGTTCCATGATGAAATTAGAGTGACAACTATTATTATAAGAAAAAAAATTAAATAAAAGTGATCCTCTAAGCTCCTACCAAAGTCCAAAACACAATCCCTTGGTATATCCTCTAACACCTAGATATTCTTCTCATTCTTCCCATATTTCAGGGGGTAGAATATATTACTCATCATCATATTATTCCTTAATATCTCCTTCAGGGCTCTCCAAAACCATGACATGAATCAAGCATAACAATCAGAGACAATCTTCTGGGGTACCCCAAGAAGCCGGACCTTCTACCACATGTACAACTCCCCCAGGATCTCAACCAAACTCTACTCCCTATTGTTAAAGAAGTGTTCCAACTTGGTGAGTTGGTCAACAATCAGACATATGGAATCATGTAATCTAATTTTTCATCAAATAACCATCACAAAGACTATATATATGTCATCCCATTTCCATTCCAGAATCTCAGGTGGTTTTTTCAAACCTTCCAGAACCTGGTGCTCAGCCTTCACCTCCTAACATGAGAGACACTAAGAGATAAACTCAAAAACACTCCACCTAATTCCAACCAAAAAAACTTTTTTTGAAGGTCCTTGTACATATACACCACACTAGGATGTATATCCAAGGGTGGAGTGTGAAACGCCCTGAAGACCTCTTCATGTAATGTGATAGAACCATCATCCATCCCTAGAAAATGATGAAGTTCATCCCTTTTTTAAAAAATATATATTCCATATCCCTTGAGGATATCTGATCATGTATAACTTCAAAGTAGAAGAATCTCAATTATTCCTCTCTCACATGATGAAGGAAAGGAAGTGTCTCCACCATAAATTAAAGAAAATTTGCACCCCTCTCCTATACTAGGTTCAACTATAATGAATCTAACTACTCAGATACCACCACCAAGTGATAATAGGGCTTACTTATAATAGAATCGGCCACTAGGTTTCCTTTCCCAGTAGTATAGACTCTATCAAAGTCATAGTCATTTAGGAACTCCAACCAATGCCTCTGACTCAGGTTAATATCTATTTTCAAGAATATATAACTGAGACTCTGATGGTTTGAGTATAAAATAAAGCGCTCTCCCATAAGATAGTTTCTTCAAATATTGGGAGAAAATACTATCATTGCTAACTCAATGTCATGAGAAGTGTATTTATACTTTTGGGGCCATATATTCATCAACCCATAAGCAATCAATACCTACCTCTACATCAATATGAATACGATCCTAGATCTAGAGTCATCAAAAAAATACTTTGTACTCTACACCCTCCTCTAGTAGTCTCAACATGGGAGAACTAGCCAACATCATCCCAACTCCTTAAAGGATCTTTTACATTTCTCATTCTAGGTAAATGGATTCCCTTTCCACATCTGGATGTTCAAATGGGATACAATCATATAGAAGGTTTCTACAAACCTCTAGTAGTACCCCATCAAGCCAAGGTAACTCTGCACCTCAGATATGCTCTTTGGGTGGCTCCTAAGAAATCACTGCATCAATCTTTGTCGGGTCCATAGTTAAATCATGATTATAAATTAAATTCACGAGAAATTAAACCTCACTTATCCAAAACTAACACTTTTAATGCTTACCCTAAATATGGTTCTCCTGGAGTAAGTCTAGGGACAATATCAAATTATATGTATGATCCTCATGTGATAGGGAGTAATTGAGTATGTCATCAATGAAAACAACCATGAATCATACCAAGTATGGATGAATGATCTAGTTCATCATATCCAAAAATAATATAGATTCATTATTCACATTAAAAGGCATCACTAGGAACTCATAGTGTCTGTAGTGACATTGGAACACCATATTTGGAATATCAACTTCGTGAACCCTCAATAGGTGGTAGTTGGACCTAAGATCAATCTTAGAGAACTAGCTTACGCCTCTCAAATAATTGAAGAGGTATTTAATCCTATTTAAGGGGTGATTTTTCTTTATCATTACCTGGTTTAGGTGACAATAATTAACACAAAGTCTCATGCTCTTGTAAAAAATTCATGAGAAAAATTCGGGCTGCCTAGGGGGACACGCTAGGTCTAAGAAATCCCTTCTATGAAAGGTCCTCTAACTGTACCCTTAACTCCCATATCTCAGAAGAGGCCATATGATTTTACAAAGAAGATATCAGTGTAGTCCTAGGGTGAAAGTAAAATAAAAACACTAATAGAAATTGGGTTTATCCCCATGCATCTATACCAACGGTTTTACTAAACAATAGGAATAAAGTTTATGGAAAATTCTATATCCGAGGTTTTCATAAAACCATTGGTATAGGTTGATCTATACCAATGGGTTTTAACAATAATGGGTATAGATTCTTAACTTAAACCTCAAACTATCATTATAATCCTCATCTATGAGACCTAGTATCCCCTAAGCTGATCAAGTAGATGAAACCTCTTCTCCTCCAGTGTTCCCCCCATTCAATGAATTTTTTATTTTAATTTTCTTTGACATCAGATTGGTGATTTTTAAATCCTTATTCTCTTCTTCTCACTATTATTTTCACTTTTATCTATGTATTTGACTCTAATACATCATGTTCTCATCACTTATAATCATTGTGTTTTTTAATTTCTATTATAATAGATATAAAATATAGTTTATTACATTCATATAAGTATTTTTAAAAAAATCATCATTTTGAAAATTTCCCTCAGGATTCTCATGAATTTATCATAAATTTGAGATAAGTTTGGTGGAATATTTTATGGATTTATATTTTTTTATCATTGGGAATCATATTTAAGTTAACTATAGGGGTTAATATTGGTTTTTATTATCCTTGAGTTGTGGGATTTAATTATTGAATTTTATTTTGCTACAAAATTTGGTTTTTAAATTTTTTTTTTATGATCACTTAAATATGTGGAGTTAACTAATGGATAAAATTAGTAATTTGTGTCAAACATCCTTTAAACATTACCTCAGTTATGTCTGAAATGTTTTAATAATGTAAATAAAAAAAATTAATAAAATTTTTATTTGGTAAATTGAAAGAGGTGTTTCCATGGAATAATTAATTAGTTATTTCAAAAATGTTTCCCAGGAAAATATAATGTATATTTTACAAGTTTTCTTAGTTTTTCCATTTATTTTTTTCATCATAAATATCTTTCCATAGGAATTTTAATTATTAGAAAAGTTTGGTTCACTTTTAAATAAATTATTTATTTGGAGGTTTTATTTTTGAATTATATATATTTTATAAAACATGTTAAATTCTATATTTTATATTATTACTTAGATATATTTGTTTATTCATTGAATAATGTTTTTATTCTTATGTTTTTATTGTAAAAACTAGTTCATTATTATTGAGGTATTATTAAGCTATTATTAATATCATTTATATCATGAACCATGGTTAAGCTATTTATTGTATTATTTTAACCAAAAAATAAATAATTTTATTATGATTTACATGATTATAATATTATTTTTAGACATCTTTTATAGCATATAAGGTTTCCCTTATTCTTTATTTTGCTAGGTACTAGAATTCTTTGATTACTTTCATATTAAAATTGGTTTTAATGAATTTTCTAAATATTGTTTACATTTTTTTTTGAATATAACTTTTTCCTCTTTAATAGAATGTATAGAATATGGATGTAAAATACTGATTGGATTTAAACCATGTTTCAAAATAGTTTAGATATTTTTTATGTTTTTCATTTAACAATGCTTTAGATGATGGTTTTTTATATTTTCCATGTTATAATTGTGTTGGAAGACCATGGTTAAGTCAAGAATAAGTTAGATTCCATATAAAAAAGTTTTATTTCAAATAAAATATTGTATTTGGTATCAAAATGGAGATATGAGACAATATTATACTATTACTAAATGGAAATAAATAAGTGTCTTGGAGAATTAGATATTTAATCGATTTCTATTTGTGCATCATCATGAGAGAGATAGTATGCCAGTGCAAGAAGACAATGATATCAATAAACAAGGGGAAAACAATGATGATGATGATGTTGATAGAGTGAAAAAATTAATGGATGATTCCAGAACTCCAGTATAACATGAATATACTAAAATGATAAAGTTGGAGTTTTTAATGCAGTTATATCATAGAAAAACCATGTATGAAATTTCTTACACTACCATTAATTAAATTCTTACCTTTTTGAAGGAATTCCTTTTAGATGGTAAAGATATTCCATCCAATAAATATATAGCATGAAATTTAATTAAATAGAACATATTTTCAACTAATAAAATTCACAATTGTCAAAAATATTGTAGTATATTTTGAGACATAATAGAAGAAATTAATGACTATAAATAATGTGGTACATCTATATGAAAGAAAATTAAGATGGAAAACCATCTCGTGTTCCATTGAATGTCATGTGGAACATTCCATTGATTCTCAGGCTTCAAAATCAAATCAAGTCTAAAAATGTTTCAAAAATGTGTGATGGAATAATACTAATAGAATTAATAGTAATGATGATTTGGTTCATCCTGTAGATGGATTATCATGGTGGGAATTTTATGCACAACATCCCAATTTTTTAGCTAAGGTGCATAATGTTAGTATGGTTCTATCTTGTGATGGTTTTAATCTGTTCGGTTAGATTCTTACTAGTCATGGAATGTGGCCATATTTTATTCATGTTTATAATATTTCTCTATAGATGTGTATGAAAAACAATTCACTTTACTGGGTACAATAATACATGGACCATCTGATCTCGAAAATGATATAGATGTCTATTTGTAACCATTAATAAGAGAGTTGAAGTAGATTTGGGATATGGGTGTGCACACATTCGATGTTTCTTCAAAAAAAATACTCCAGATGCATGTTACCCTTCTATGGACAATAAATGATTTACCATCTTATGAAATGATATATGGTTATATAATAAAGGTAAAATTATTATATCCTATTGGTATGAAGAATACATGATCTAGAATACTTATATATCATTGTAATTTCAGTTTCATGTGGCACTGAATATTCTTTCTAAAGGATCATCAATACTGAAAGAATCATTATAGGTTTTATAATAATTTTGACATTTAACATCATCCTCAACATATGTTAAGAATTACTTTGCTTAATGAATTGAAATATTTTAGTTTTTAATTATGGAAAGGTCAAATGAATTCTAAAAATATGAATAATGTTGACACTGAATCCACTTGCAATTGGAAAATGAAAAGTATCATTTTTTATTTTTCATGTTGTTCCACCAATTTGTTACATAATTTTTTATATCTAATGAACATTGAGAAAAATATGTGTGACATTTTTCTTTCAATTATTCTAAATATTAATTAGAGACCAAATATAGCTTATGATCTTACTAGGACTTGTTTGATTGAGGTATTAGGCTATAACTTTATCTTTTCTATATTAGTGATAGCAAATAGAAAGTTCTATGTGATTCCTATGTGATGACACCTTTAGAGAAAAATAAATTTATAAAAGTATTGAATAATATCAAAGTCCCTTATGTTTATTCCAAAAACATATCTAAATGAGTCAACAAAAAGGTATTGAAACTAAAATCTATAAAAAACTCAAGATGATCACATCCTTCTTAGTGAATTTATTACAATAGAAATATGGAATTTACTATGCAATATGTATGGTTTAAATTAATTCTCTTGTGCTATTTTATTAGTGACATTTTTTCTAAAATTTCATCCATGTATTTATTGATTAAAATTCATCAATAATATCCATTAATATTTTGTGAGTTGTAAAAAACATTCCTCCATCATTTTTCACTTTCATGTTGCAATTAACAGTGAACCTTCTAACTAAAACACTTCTTGGGAGGGACCATTTCGTTTTGTTGAATGAATACTATGTAAATAAATATGTTCACAGTGAAATCTTATGTCTAAAACAAGAATCATCCTGAAGGTTCAATTATGAGAGGTTATCTAGCTCAAGAATGTTTGGATTTTTGTTCAATTTATTTATTTTATGTGATCACAAGACATAACTTGACAATTATAAATTAAGATGAGATGTATGAGTAAAATGATCCCTAATTTTCATGTCTTCCCAAATAGGAGGAAATCCTAGGTTATATGAATTGGCTACATTGAGTCGTGAAGAGTGGGATATATCACATCACACAGTCTTTTTTAACTGTGTTTTTTTCAATGACTATATCATATAATTAATTTGAATATTTATATTTCGTCTCATACTATTTCATTCCACATATACCTTAAACTTCTATCATCACTTTATGTAGGGAACATAAATAAATCATAAGTAGAGTTCATCGATATTTAACTTTGATAAAGATAGAGTCTTTGCATAGAAAAGATTTTTATACTTGGTTGAAATAAAAGTTATGATCATTAATTTAATTAAATTAAAATATAGATATTTATTTTATTTTATTATTCATATATATTTCAGGTATTGAGTTTATGTGTTGACTCTATCTCTCAAGAATTAAGATTGTTGGCTTTTGGTCCAAATTATTTGGTTTATGAATAAAAATCTTTAATAATAAATGGGTATAAATTTGTTATAAATGATCGAGTAGTGAAAATGATATCATGAAATGATGGTGTTTTGTTAACTACTACAATGGAATATTATGATAGTGCATCATATAGTAGGCATCAGTATGAAAATGTGTCTTATAATGGACTTGTTGAGAAAATATTATTATCGGATTAATACTCTCATGGTTGAGTCGCTATAAATAAATTTAAATGGTTTAATTCAATTAGGTGACATGGTACATTTATTGATGATGGTGGATTTATATATATTTACATGACTCAATTTCAAGATACTGATGAACCATATATTTTGGAATCAATGGAAAAATAAGTGTTTTATGTGAAAGGTCATCTAAGACCTCATTATGGTGTAATTATTGATGTAATACTAAGCATTTTTTCCATGATGGTGGGTAATAAATTGACACCATTGACACCCCCATTGGTGTTTACTAAAATATTGTATCTGATTCCTCAAACTTTCCCATTTTGATGATTGATATTGAACCTAAATTAGTGGTGGGTAATATATAAAATCAACCATTAATGTTCACAATTCATTCATCTTATCTCAACGTGCGATTCTCAGGTTGGTACAACTGTAATTATTTTTATTTAGTTTTATTTTTCAAAAAAAAATCTAATTCTTAATAATTTTATTGAATTTTTGTTTTTATGAAGCAACAGAAAAGAAAAGAAAAAATATGTTATAACTTATTTTCACACTTTGGGGCATACTACAAAGCCTGAGCATGAGATGTGTTAGGTACTTTAATATGAATAGAAATAATTTCTATATTTATAAGTCTAGAAATTAACCTTTAATGAATAATTTTTCAAATGTTCAAATGGACAAATGGAAAATTGAAAAAATGGTCAAATGGCCAATTGTCTAATTGTCCAAATGGTCAAATGGCCAATTTTCCAATTGTCCAAATGGTCAAATGGCCAATGGGAAAAATGTTATAATTGGAAATTTGACCAAATGGTCTAATTTTCTATTTAGACATTCAGTAATTTTTCCATTAGGAAATTTGTTCATTTGACCATTTGGACCATTTTCCCATTTATAAAATTGTCCAATTGACCAAATTTTTCTTCATTTTATAAATTTCTTAAATATATAAAATTTTAATTCATGTCAGGTTTATCAATTTTACATTATCCAATAATTCACTATTATAGTAATAAATGTCATTTTCAACAAGAGGCATTATCCATTAAAGTTTTTGTTACTTGAGAAAAATTATTTCACTCAAGTAGGAAGAAAAAATGGTGGAAGTTCTATAAATGAGGGTCCTTGTAGCAGTCGATCTGATGTTATGGATGGTAAGGGTGGTGGTGGGGGTGGTGATGCTTCTGATGCTACTGTTTATACTATTTCTAATACTAATGACGATGATGATGATTATTATTATTATTCTGGTGCTCTAGGCGTTGATGTTGGTGATGATTATGATGGAACTGGTGGCGATGAGGGAGATATTTATCCCCTCCATTTCTTGAGTTTAGGTGGAGACATGTGTGGATGATTATAACTAATTGATTATGTGGACTGTATATATATGTTATAGAATTTTTAATGGTTTGAAAACTATTAATAACTTTATGGTTAAATGCTAAATATATAATAAGTTTACTGAAATAAATGTGTTCATGGTTTACAATTTATTTTTAGGTTATGTGAGAGGTGTTGGATGGTGGTGTTGTTGTTAAATACGGTAGGCCTCTATAACAAAGTTCACAAACCATGGGTATAAATGATTTCTAGAATACCTCATATACTCATGATTCATGTACTATGGTCATAGATTATACCTGTGGTTTCAAGTGAACCATGGGTATTAAGAAATCTGCATAGCCTATACCCATGGTTTCTATAGAAACTATGGGTATTGGCTTATCCTGATGGCTTAAGAACCAGTGGTTCATAGAACTATGTGCATACCTTATACCCATGGTTTTCTAGGATATACCCTTGGTTTCAAACCATGATTATGAGTTAAGATTCCAATATTGAACTTCCATCTCCCGCTTCAAAGGTAATCCCAGAACGTCCTTAGTGAAGACAATCATAATGTTCTCCACTACTAAAAGAATCCATATACATAAAGTGTATGCTTCACCAATGGATAATCTCTCCAACTGATGGGTTATAGGTTGCAACTTCTTGCTCACAAGACCCACTCATTCATCCATGAGGTCTCTCTTTCCCACATTGGGGAACCTTATCCCATCTACACTAAGGAATCTAACACTAATGTGATTATTGTCAATCTTGGAACAAACTATGGAAAACTAGTCCATACCAAAGATAACTTCATAATGTTTCATCATGATAACCAATAGTTCCCATGGAAAATCTCTCCACATAGAACTAGCTTGCATTTTTGATAAATAAGAGGTATCAAAGAATTATTCCCTGTAAGGACATTTATCTAAAGCTATTGGGTTAAAAACTCAACTAGAAACTCCAGATCTCATACCAAATATATGAAGATTAAGGAATGACTCGAACCTATGTCTATCAATATGGGAGCAGGTGTATAATAAATATAGATCATACCTCGGATCATCTCGTGTGTAGCCTAGTCATATCCCTCCATAGCTACCAACTACCTGTGGCCTCAACTGCTATCTCCCTAAGCCTGGCGTGGGCTACCTGGTGGGGGTGGTGTGAGTTAAATCATAGCATCATCCTCTACCAACAGCTCCTCCCTTAAGAGCTGCACATTCTCCTCTTCCAACACCACCTCCTAAGGGGGAACCATGGCTACACCTAGGAGATCCCATATGACAATGTTTCTTTTATCATATTGGTCTATTTCTTATATGTTTTTCCTCTTCAGCTTGATATGTTGAGTAATCGTGGTCCATGTGACCTCACCCATCACAATAAGAGTATCTACCATATCTAGTATGACTGGAACCTTTGTGAAAACTATGTTCTATATGTACATGTCACTATGTTTTTCCATGATATGGTCTCCTATGTTGATACCCTATTGATCGGTGTCTGCGATCTGCTGTAGATGGCTCAACCACAACACACTCACTTCCAACTCTAGCTTCCTAGAATACCTCTAATAGGAAAATCTCAATCACCATATCCCACTCTATCAGTCCACTATATTAGTTAATTCATAAGGGGGCTACACTGGCATGAATTTCTCTGTATCGATCCTTCTCAAACTTCTTTATCCAGAAGTAACCATCACACACTATGTCGAGGGAGTACCGTGTAAGGTCAATGAACCTTACAGTATAACCAGTAACTGTCATACTACCACATTCTTGTTCAAAAAGATCTTGTATCCAAACAAAGCACAAGCATGGGGTAATACTCCTCATAAAACAACTACTTGAAATCCGAACCTGAAAGAATCATCTCATCATGAGTCTGAATGACTAGACCCTACCAACGCCCTGCTAGTCCATGGAAAAGATAGTATTCTGGTGAAACAATTTTATCAATCAAGGAAAACATGAGCCTAAAGACTCAAATCACTTACTTAATCCAATCCTGTATTACTTGGGGATCTGGATATCCATGGAAACTTAGACATATCTAGTGTTGGAACTTATGTATTGTGCTAAGACTACATGCATCACCATCCTAAACTGTTGGTAAAATATACTAGTTGATAGACAAGGGAACTAATACATACCCACTTAGAAGAAACACTTCATAATATAGCCCCCAAATTGGGGTCTCATCGCTCTTTGGTTCATCATCATGATCATGAATTGGTAACCTGGCTGGCTATCTTCCTAAAGGCGTCCTGAAAGTGATCAAGGAATACTACAGTTAAATGAGCATATATATATGGGGATCTAACTCAATGAGGTATTTGAAAGGATATGGTCCTATATTATTCATGTACCAGTATTCCCTACAACTAACATCTCACTATGTTAAGTCGATAAAAAGGCATTCAAAGTCCTAGTGTATTGAAACGTCGGCCGCCACACCAATACTAGATTCTAAGACCTAAAATCCACACTCGATACACTTAAACACTATTTACCTAACTCTAAGCCAATTAATAATAAGGGAAAAATCAAAAAACCATCTCAAAGAATGAAAAAATCTAATACCACTCTGTAACGACCCGACCCACTGGGGCCCGCTAAGCCGACATCAAGTCGAGCCATCACAAACCAAAGCTTGCCTCCAATCAGATAGAGTATGGTGACAAGCATCGAGAAGGAATAATATAAAATGGGAGGAATTATCTTAATGTACATATACACACACACACCCAACCATCTCCATGAAATAGAGAAAAGTAATAATAAAATACAGTAACATCTAGAGTAAACCATGAATGCAAGAACCTCTAGGGAATACAATAAAGTATGATAAAGTAAGCCAAGGTGTAAAGGAAAAAAATACATGACCAGCCCAAAAAAGAAGTACCAATCTGACTACAACTAGAGAAATAAATGAAATAATATATCCCAACTCTTAATCTCTAATTATAACCATTTTATATAGTCGATTCACCCATGTATCACAATGTTCCACTAATGTCACCACTGAATAGTTCATCATCTACATAAGACATGACATGTGTGGGAAAATCCCATACGAGGGTGATTATATACATACCTAGTAGGAATCCTTGAAATACAAAAATTGAGTGATAAAAAGATATAGTAAAGTTCATCTCAACCCATAAAGAGAGGGAAATGAAACCCTTCTTGAAAAGAAAATCATACGAGAGAGAAAGGGGATATCCATCTCTACATCCTTTCCCAGAATGATGACTTTACCTGCAAATCCAATAATCCATCATTTATTCGTAGTATCTCACATGTCATTATAAGAAATCCATGTAGAGGACATGTACCTATCCACTGCTCCACAGCCCAAGGGGGCATAATCCCAAATAGAGGACTTATGCCTTAGTATTATAAGTGGGTTTAACTCAATAGATAGAGCACCCATGCCCTAGTGAAATGGGGGTATCACCCAGTGAATATAGGACTCACTCCCTAGCACAATAGGGAGTTACCACTTAGTATATAGATTGATAGATAACCCACACCCAAGTGTGATAGGGAGTGTCACTTAGTGAATGGAGGACCTGTGTCCTAGTATGATAGGGGTACCACTCAATAGGTAGAGAAACCACAGCCTAGTCTGCCATGGGGTTCCACTCAATGAATGGAGGACCCACTCTATATTATAATATGGGTTACCACTCAATATATTGAGAGAGATATAGGGGTTCACACTCACTAGTGAGATAGGAGGGTTGCCATCACTAGCATCTCTAACATGGTCCCTCCCAATCACCACTATCGATCAAGCATCTATTGAATAATATTCATGATATAAAAACCTCACATTGTATCTATAAATAGACTAGAAATGATACCATCATGTTCTACATGGAAAAATACTCAAGATTGGCTACTCATGGGACAATATATGAGTCCATAATAAGGAGATACACAAGGTGGAACTCTTAAGAAAAGTACATGTCGTGTACCAAGGGTCACATGGCGTGTAACTGCACCTGTTCATGTAGTTTTTTTCTAACCTATACATAGCCTGTATAGACATGTGGGTATGCATGGAATTTAAAAAGGGTACACAACATTTCCTTTCAACCTAGGGCTTAGTCATGTCCATCAGGCCTCTGCTTGTGTACCTCAGCCTGCACATGTGTTCTAGGATATGCTTGTACTCATGTACTCCCAAAGTACATGTCGACCAATCATCTCATTCTCATACTTCATGTATGGGTCATACAAATCATGTGATCCTTATATTCCCAAAAATCCTATCTATAATAGTTAGGAGGGGGCTACAGATCATGTTCTTCTAGGGTACATGGCGAGTAGTTGGTTTTTCCACAGAAACCTATGGAATTATTCATGTGTCTCATTACACTACCATTATTTCTACCTCCAAAAATTTCAAGGACTGTGTATCTAAGGTCATACATTCCTAATCCTCCGTAGGTGGCTAGATTCTGACCACTTAAGCCCTTAAAAAACTCCTTCCCATCATCACCGCAATTCTACTATTTCTTCTTAAAATCTCTGATCCATGGAGGCCTCACTCACTACCCACAACTCATCCTAATCCATCTAAAAAACTCTAATCTATTCTTCATTAAAAGTACCTCAAAACATTATGGGGTTTGATCACACTTGAATCCACCCTAGAAATGTCAAACCATAACTCTATGGTCCAATATCGAAGAACGTGAAGATTGGAGGGGGAAATCACACAAGCAAAGTGAATCCATCATTGGCCAAGGAGTTTTGGCCAATGATCACAAGATCGGGGTAACGAGGGTGATAGTAGGTGAAATTTAAAAATTATAACATATTGATATAACTAATATATTTTGGAGATCATTAAAATAATAATAAATCACTGATCAAGAAAAGAATAAATAATTCATCTTCAATGTTTTAATAAAAGGGGATGAAACCACAAATGATGAGTCCTACCTTAAAAGGGATCGATCGATGGTGAAAAATGAATTCACCAATGATGAAGAAGTCTCTTTATGCTTGCTTACTCTCGATCCACCTTGATCTAATCATTCATTATTCTTCGATCTGGTCTGCTAGTGAAGAATGTCAATTTTTCACCTCTAAAATTCCCCCAAGTTTATACAGATAACCCTAGAAATTTGTAATAATTTGATAATTATAGATGAATTTAGGATGTGGGAATTTAAAATAAAGGAAAATAACTATTTATTTATTTTAATTAAATGCACCAATCAATGTCTACCTCAGCCGGAAATCTCACTCTCACCAACCTTAGGTCTCGCCTAGGGTAAACCCCACATTCCAAAATGATTTGTTGTCTTAGATTATCTATCCAAGGTCTTAAATAATGGAAAACCCAAAAACAGCAAAAAAAATGTGTGTGTGTTCATTAAAATATATTAATATTTTTAATACATTAATTACAGGTTACCATGACATTAAAATACCACACTGACTTTGAGGATAAATCCAAATATATACATAGAAATATTCCAAGGAAAAATCCAATGAAACCAAACTCATTGCATGAACACATAATAATTAATTATAATTTTAAATAATAAATTATAAATTATAAATTATTATAATTAATAATTATTAATAATAATTAATTACTAATTGTTAATTATTAATTCATTAATATTTAATATTCTGTCATTAATTTAATAGCGGTTTTTAAAAACAGAAACTTAAAATAAATTAATTTTTTTAAAATTAAATTTAGTTGTGTTTTTTATTAACTCACAGCTAAAAAATTGAAATTAAAATTAAAAAATGAATTTGGAAATAATATTTTAAAAACCGATGATAAATAAATTCAAGAAGTTCTTAGCTACGGTATTGAAAACCACCATGAAAAATCTCATCATTAAGTCACTTTTTCTTATAATGTAGGTTGAAGACCCGAGTACATAACCTATTTGATGGGATATAGAGAGAAAGGGATTATTTTACATTATGTGTGTTCATATTCAATTATTGTCATTATGACATTAACTTCATTCTCTATGGGTTCCTTGAATAATTGCAAGACAATAATCTTAAACTTTATTTGAATCCAATAAATGCCATTGAGAAAGACGCCTAGAGGGTCACACATTAATTGTATCTATTGATCTTAATTGAATTAAATTTGAATTTAATAGTTGGAATAAATTATTATTCTCCAAACTAAGGAATATATTTATTTGTTATATTTTATTTGATTACAAATATTAAAAAAATATTTATTCACCAGGAGATTGTTAATTATGAAAATATATATATAATTTATATATCTCTTATTATTTGCATGGTACTAAATAATTATTTATTAAATAATTTATTTATTTTATAACATTAATATTAAATAAAAATTTATTCACCAAACTATGAATAAAATTATTATTTATTTATTTAACAAATGATATTTATTTAAATATTTATTTTAGAATTAGATAAATAAAGTGGAGGACAAATGAATTGAGTTTTGGGTCCGGTAATAAATTGAAACATCCTAGGATATTAACCATATTTTTCATTAAAATAAATGTTTTTAAATTTATTTTTTTATAATTTAAATAAACTAATATATGTTTTGATATAAATAAATTTTATGAAAATAAATGGTTTTCTTTAATCAAAATAAGTTTGGGTGATAAATTTAAAATTATAATAAAATTATACTTCAGTTTTATTTTCCAAAAAATATTATTTTGTTTTCTCAATGTAAATATACAAAAAATTTAGTAAAAGTTGTGATTCAAACAAGAATCTTCATTCAATAAGATATGATACTTTATACTAAATTTACATTATTATTAATAATGATTTTTCATAAAAAATTATTTATTATTATTTGTGTAACCAATTTAGGTTTGTTTGTAAGAATTTTTTTTTAAAATAATGATAAGTAAACTGATATAAAAGATATGTTTAGTAAGATATTATTTCTAAAACATTAATACTAGTAGTAATCTAGTAGTGATATAATCTAACTAAATATTAATAAAAAGAAAAATAAAATAAAATAAAAATGTTTACATGTATGATTAGATATATTTAATATTATTTTTAGATATTAATAACCTCATTTATATAAAAAAACTAGGTGATTATTAATATTTTAAATGTACTTTCATTTTGATATAAAAATTTATATTTTTTAATATCTTATGCTATTACGTTTGAAATAATTTATTATTTTCATGAAATAAAAAATGAATTAATTTAATATATTTGTTGAATTATAAATTTTACTTTCATCTAAGAAGTATTTTGAATAAAGTATGATATTAATTAATTAATCTTATTTCAAGATAAATATTAGTATTTGATGATGAGTTATATATTATGGATAGTGAAATATTAATTTAACAATAATGAAATAACTTATACTAATATGTCATTAAAATGTTGTGTGTATTTAAAATTTACTAAAGTTATTATCTTGTAGTTATTTAAATTAGTAATTAATACTTAAAAATATATAAAAAATTAACTAGGAATTTTTAGATAAAATAATTACACAATTAAAATGATATAGTTTATATTTTAGAGTTTTATTTACAAAAACAATGGCCAACCCAAAGCCTAAGAAAAACCACCTCAACCACCCTTGTGGGACCCATGGGTCAACCACATGTGGGATACAGTCATCCTAGGTATCCATGGGAGAAAGGTTTGAGGTTTGGCCCACATATCCCACATGATATGAGCACATGGTACGCACATAGAGTGCACGTGGGGTGACGGTGGGCCAGCGCATGGAGGCACGGCCTATGTGGTGTGTGTGTGTGTGTGTGTGTTCAAGTGTTGATCCCTCATTGCCTTTTCACATCCTGATTTTGGGAGTGGTTGTTATAAATAGGAATTTCTCAAATGAGAAACTTTTTGATGTGGGATCATGGTATTGCGGGTGTTGTTCACTTAAATTCAAATCATCCTTTTATATCAGAGTCGTCCAATCAGATGAACATAATCTATTCGATCAAACTGAGGCATCCTCTTATAACTCTCACATAAAACCTACTATTTTAAAACCCATTTTCACCATTATAACAATAACACTTATATATATAGTTATGTATAGATAAAAATGATACTATAAAAAACGTTTATGGGAAAGAAATGATCCAACGATTCGTAATAAACAATAAAATGACTAGATTAATATCTTCTTCGTCTTCCCACTCTCTATTGGATTTTATTATAAATTATATATATATATATATATATAAATTTTCTCTAACATTATTTCATATAAACACTGTTGGGTCTTTAGGGAATCAACTTTTAATCTTCCAAACCTCACTTTTCATCTTTATCCTCATGCGTAATATTCATGAAAATAATAAATATCATGTATATATATAGTATGACTTCACATTTCATTATTTTTTTAAAAATTGAAATGGAATTAATGGAAAATTACACCAAAATAAACACATGTGTTTGTTTTGATCTTCAACGTGATTTAAAATCTAGAAGAATATCAAACTCCTCAGGTATCCTTCAGTAGCAACAATGAAATATATATATATATATTATATTTATTCCTAATCAATTTTTAATCTTTCATTCAGTAGAAGAAATGAAATATATATATATATATATATTATAAAAATAAAAGTATTGAAATTAATATTATATATAGGTGTTATTATAATGACATTTCTACATATCATCAGTTTTACATAGATTAAGATTCATCCATTCATATTCATATTATAAAAATATGAATGAATAATGAAAATATGGATATATAAAGAGCCTCCCTTTAGTAGATCACTCCATGTGTGAATACCATCTATAAACAAAGTTTGAGGTGTGAGAGAATAAAAGATAAAGAGAGTCTGAAAATAGAAATCTACCAATGAGAAGAATAATTATTATTTAAGAATTAAGGTAAGGGGGTTATTTTCAAAATTATCTTTTATTTTTTATAGTAAATTATTTTATGATTTTATGTTTTATTTAAAAAACCCTTATCTAAGGGAATTTTTCTCAAATATATAATGACCCTTCTATAAGGGTAATTTATTTTAAAATTTTCTTTTCCATGTAAGAAAATATATTATTTTCAAAACCATTTTCTAAGATTATTTCAATAATTATGTTTAAAATTTTCAAAAGGGTTATAAATTTAAAATTATATGTATAAAATTTTCTTGAAAATGTATTGACATTTCATATATAAATAGGTATATCCAAGAACAGTTTATGTAATTAAAATTATATATTCTTTATGAAAATCATTTTAATATATTTTATTCTTTATTAACATGAATTTTATTAAAGTATTAATTGTGAAATATATATTTCTTATTAATTTTTATTGTTCTTTATTAAAGGTGGATTTTGGTAAATTTTATGTGATATAAAATTATATTCTCTATAATATAATTTATATATTTTTTGAATGGATGTTTCAGTGTAAATAAAATGAGAAAAGAAAACCCTATAAAACTATTTTTATAAAAAAACATGGGACTTGAGTATCAAATGTGACGAGGAGGAATGGGGAGTGAACCCATGACCTCAAAGGGGAATTTTTTTAACTTTGATACTTTTAGTGGCCTCATGGATTTATTAAGGTTTTATAAGTATCATTTTTATCCATAAAAGATATAATTTTCAAAGAAAAGTTTTAAAACATTAAGAATAAATCCGAGAACAAGTCTTAAAGGTTATTATATTTATAAATTAATTTTTTTTCAAAGTGATATGTATTTTTAACGTTTTTTAACAATTTTGTTATGTTATATTTTTAAAAACCAAAAGTAATATTTTGGAAAATTATTTGTTATATCAAATTTTTTATATATGATAAAATATTTTTATAGAGTTTTTATGGAAATTATAAAAGGATTTAAACCCTATATTTTAAACCCATTAATGGGAAATTTTATACTCAACATATATTTTTTAAATGATTTTATAGGTTCAGTAGAAGTTTATAAGGTTTTTTTTAAGGTGATAGAGTGAGTGAATAAAAATCAGCATTTGTAAATTGTTTTAAACTCTGATATAATGTAATGTTCTTATTAATCCTCCAAAACCTATATAAAAAAAATCCTTTTTTATGTAAAGGACTGTATATTTTTCATTAATTTTTATAAAAAAAATATTCAACTTTTTTAACACTAGATCCAGGAGTGCAGGTCCCATTCTGTCTTATAAATATTTATATAGCATACGATAAAATAATATATTTCATTACATGGGTTTACACATGTCATGATATAGTATAATATTATTATTATTTTACATCGTATGGGGTTTTTAATTTGTTTAATATATTATTAAGGGTCTATGAAAAATTAATAAATATTTAACCCTAACCCTAATCTTATAAATAAACTATTATGTCGTTTTTGAAGAGCCCAATCGTTTTGCACATCATTCCCTACCTAGAGAATACTCTATCAATGAATAAATTATATAGGGTTTTCTATCATTCTTTAGATAAACTCTTCCTCCTACTATATTCCAAACAAGACCAAGAAGAACAATAGAGGTTCCTTTATGCTTGAAAAAATGTGAAGCAACAAAGGTTAATAACACTAGATGATCAATCAGTTACACTAGAAACTAGCATTTTATCAGTTTTGTTTAGAGATCAAAGAAGAACATCTGGATCACCAGTAGAAGTTATCTATTTTTGGTCCTCATGTTGTTAAAACAATACACCAAATAGAATAGAACAATAAAAACCATCAATGAAGAAAGAATTCAAGTCTAAGGTAGTCTTTTCTTCTTGTGTTTTAAATTAATTATAAATTTAATGTGAAAATATCATCTTGGTTACAACACCCTTCATTAATTTCATCAAAAAAATTGGTCATGTCATTAAACATCATGTACATTGTGAATTATCCATTGAATCCGATAGAAGATAAGTAGGATATTTCACATTAGGTGTCTCCCCTGCATCCAAAATCTCCAAGTTTAATTAGAGTGGTCACATTCAAATTTATAATTATTTATTTATTTTTGATCATTTACATGTTTAAAAGTTAGTTTTCATATTTAAAAATTTGTTCTTAATCTATTTGTTTAAATATATAATAATCTTATTCATTTATCACTCATATATACCAAAACTAGTTAAAAATAAATGAAGAACATTTAATAAACCATCAAGAGGTGGCACATGGTTTGCGGGGTTATAAAACATGTAACTTTCCTATATATTGTGTAACCCCACATGATGCAGTGGTTGGGTGGTTGAAAGACATGGAGTAATTAATTAAATCACACATGTTATAATCAATTTACATAAATTTAAATTAATAAATATGTGGTGAAATTAATACACATGTGATTTAATGAATTTACACATGGTGTAATTAATTCACACGTTGTGTAATTAATTCACATGTGGTGTTATTATTTCATACATGGTGTAATTAATTCACATGAGGGATAATTAATTCACATGTGGGGTATTTAATATACACAGGATGTGATTAAAACACATTCAATTTAATTAATTTACATGTGGTGTAATTAATTCACATTCCATGTAATTAATTAAAATGTGATGTAATAAAATCAATATGGCATAATTAATTCAAACTTGTTTATATGGAATACATGAAAAGATATGTTTTACTTCATGTAAATTAATTTATATATAATGTAACTTAATTAATTAGGGATTTAAACCAAATTAACATGTGTCTGTGTGTAATTTATTAACGGTATATGTCATGTGATAGGATTTTTATGATATTAACTACTTGATTAATTTTTATGTAAAATTTTCAACTATAAGTCATGTCTGGTCATTCCATAATATATTGCTAATCTGCATTAAATCAGTACATGAAATGTAATTTTCAGGTTTCTCATGTGTAATTTATTAACAGTATACATCATGAAATTACATCACATATTGTGTACATTAAATGTTGTGTGATTGTAGTATATACAACAAACACCATGTTGGGTGGTTTTGATAAGTATGCACCCTGTTGACTCTATGTAAAATCCATGTAGTTGATTAAAATAAAAAAATAATAATTTGTTTAAAATTATAGTAGATAAGAATATTCAGGGAATAATGGATGGAGGTTAAGATAAAATGAAATAATTGATTAATCAGATAATTAATCAGATTAATCCATGTATGTTTTATCTTAATGAAGAACGAATTGAAATGAATGCTACAAAGTTATTTTAAATGTGTATTCATTTAATTTATGTTACTAATCATGATCTTATTCCAAAACTATGTTTTTTTGGTTTTATTTAATTTAATATTAATTTCAAGTTTTTGTAATTATTTATTATTAAATTAAATTTGGTAGTATGTGTGTCATCTCTCCCTCCTTGATTATGTAAGAGAGTGTGTATCTATGGTTTCTTTTATGTAAACCTCCTTCTAGTTTCTTTCACATAAATGTGTAGTAAATATATAGGTAAGTATGGATCTCCTAGGTGTATGGAGATGGTTTAATATGGAATTGATTCACTAAGGATAAACCAACCTAGGTGATACATAGGAGGGAATGTGGAATGCTACAATTCATTACAAAACCGACACAAAGAGTTTTTCCCTTTGGATCATAGGATGATATATTTTCCACTCAATAAATCAATCATTATATAATATTATGATTAATTTATTTATTTATTTTATTTGTTTCATTTTCATGATTCATTTATTGATTCTAGGTCTTGATAACATAAACAAATAAATTTTACATGAAAATATGGAAGTAAAATAATTTTATTATGAGTAAATTTTTTATCTATACATAATTAATATATTAATTAAATTGCACTTAATATTAATAGTATTTTTAAATGGATAAAATAGTAAAATTTTCACATAATAAACATAATACCTTAATCAAATTTTAAGACAAACCAAGACTTTAATCATTTTAATTATGATGGACCCATAGTTAAAGTTTTTGTTTGACCTCCTTCAGGGGAACTTTTAATTATATATATGTCTTAACTAAGAAAGTGGGTTTACTTAAGTGAATATGTATTGGTTTTAATAGCCTTTTTTCAATAAAAATTTAAAGTAAAGTGTTGAGGAAATATAATCTAGGATTTTTATATTGGGGAGTCCACTCAATGAATCAAGGAGCTTGCTGTTTGTAGTTGGAAAGACCACCTACCGAAATACTTTCATATAATTTTCATGGATTCTATATGGATTATATGAAGGTAAATTTGGATCCTTTCCACAAGAATATCCATGAGATATGACATTCTAGATATAGTTGTGAGGGCTATTGGGTTTGTTCAAATAGAAGGACACTAATAAAACATATTATCACAAATTGTAATCAAATAAAGTTCTAATAATTTTCTTTCATATTGTTATATAAAATGGAATTTTCATTAACTACATTATCTATGTGATCAATTATAAAAAAATACCGTCTCTTAATTGGCAGTAACTTCCATGAATGGTCTAGATGCTTAAGAGTTTTGTTATGCCATAAACATAAGTATTACATTCTTGAAACCCCAGTTCTTGATCCACTTACTAAGGAAAATAATGATGAGTTTTTTTTATACGAAAAAAAATGAAAAATACAATAAACATTTAGTTTTTGATGTTATCATACTTGCATATTAAACTCTTGAATTCTCATGAAAACATGGATTTCTATATCATACTCATATATCATTGGCATATTTATCAAGAGAGAGATAGACGTGAAGAATTTGATATATCTAAGGAACTCTTCATGAGAAAATCTGGGGAAGATGCACCAGTTGGCCCTCACATAGTCAAAATTATTGGATATATTGAGCATCTAGTGTTTTTAGGGTTTAATTTTCCAAAATAATTTCACACTAATCTCATTCTTTCATAAATCACTCATAAATTCTCCAAATTTTTTATAAATTTCAATATTAACAATATAGAAAATTTTATCCTAGATCTCCCCACACTGCTTCACCTAGTTGATAATGATATAAAAAAATAAATCCTTCTATTCATATAGTGAAAAATAGGAAGGGAAAAGTAAAAATCCATAATACTAACATTAATTATAAGGATTCTTTAAAACACCCTTCTAAGAAGAAGAGGATCAAGGGAAAAGCAAGAGAACAGTGAATTGTTAGTTTCACATGTATCAAGAAGCGCCATTGGAAGAAAACTACATAGAGACAAATAAGTAAGGGGGTCTTCATGTGTGTTTTTTATAAAATAAAATCTCTTTATTTATATAAATAAGGTATTAAATACAACATTTTATGATCACATATGTGTTAAAAAATAGGAACCAATCTCATTATTGAAGATTGATCATGGTGAGGTGGATATATGAGAAACCAAATGATATGGACTTGAAATGGTGTCTATTGAAGACTATGAGTTAATATTATTAACTTGAATAATTTTGGTTTCAAAATAATTTTATTTTGTATCCTTTGTAACCAGAAACATTATTTATGTGTCTAGACATGATACACGTAGTTTTTTGAAATTTTGAAATAAATCTTTCTTATTTTACCAAGAAATGAATTTTCATGGTAAGTCTCATTTAAATAATAGTCTTTATGTATTGGATTAGACAAACTAAGTAATGGAAATTGATAATGAATCAAAACTACATGAATCATATAACACCAGAATATGGAATCATATACTAGGTCATGTAAATGAAAATTTTTTAACAAATTATATCAATATGGATATTTATATTCTTTTGAACTAAAACCACTTGGTGTGTGTCACACTTTTTTTAAAGGTAAAATGACCAAATCCCTATTTAGTAAAATAGGTGAAAGGGATAAAGATATTACTAAATTGGCATATACATGTGAATATAAACCATGACCAATTAAAGTAATGGGTGGATACTCATACTTCATAATTTTTATAGATAAATAAAATAGATATGGATATGTTAACTAAATGAAGTATAAGTTGATTTCTTTTGATAAATTAAAATAATAAAAGAATGAAATTGTGAATCAACTTGGTAAAAATATAAAGATACTTCACTTAGATTGAGTCAAAGAATATCTTAACAAAATATTAATTTTTCGTTTATGGTATATTGGGATTATATCCTAACTCGCTCCTCTTTATACACCACAATCGAATAATGTAATTGAAAGTAGGAACCACACACTATTGTATATGTGGAGATAAATGATGAGTCTTATCAGTATTCTATTATCCATTAAGATATGCATTACAGATAGTAGCACACATTCTAAATTGAGTTCCGACTAAATAGAAAAATTGTATTCCATATAAAATTTGGTAGTGAAATAAACATGTGTTGTCGCATATATGATTGTGGGCATACAAAGCATTTTTTAGGGTTATTTATGGAAACAAACTTGCACTATAAAGGACTAATTGTATCTTTATATGATACCCCGATGAAATAAATGTATATTTTCTATAAAAACCCTTAAACAAGAAGGTTTTGGTGAACATACATCCTATATTCCTTGAGAGGGATCATATATCTAAAAGTGATATTGAGAGTGATATAGTCTTTGATAAAGTCTAAGCTCAGGATACAAAAGAGTTAGTATAAGAACTGGTTCAAAAAAATATCTATGGAAGAGAAATTTATAGAGACACAAGTACTATATATGAGTACAAGAGAGGTTAGAGAACCTAAAATACATGGTTTTATATTAATTGAATATAATGACTCATTATTAGTTGATAATAATGATCATGTAACTTACAAGGAAGCATTAAGTATCATAGAAGATACCAAATGGTAAGAACCTATTAATTTGAAATGGATTCCATCTAACAAAACCAATTATGTTTTTTAGTAGATCCTCTAATGGATGTAAATCCCATTGATTGAAAATGAGTATTCAATAATAATCTTGACATGGATTTACAACTTAGTACCTATATGGTTTGACTGGTTGAAAAGGGGTTTAAACATCATCAAGACATTAACTATTATAAAACTTTTTTACTAGTTTATATATTAAAATACATAATATATACACTTTCCATAGATACCTTCCATGATTATGAGATTTTATAGATTGATATAAAAACATTCCTTAATGGAAAACTTTAGGAAGATTTCTATATGACACAACTAGAAGGGTTTTTTGCCCTAAAGGATTATAACAAGGTATGAAAGTTACAGAGATAAATTGATGGACTAAATCAAGCATCTATGTAATGGAATATTTGGTTGGTTGAAATGATAATGAAATTTGCATTCCTAAATTACAAATATGAGACTTTTGTCTATAAGTGGTTGAGTTTGAGTGTGGTCATTTTCCTTATACTATATGATGATGACATATTACTTATAGGAAACAAGGTACCCATCTTACAATTCATAAATACTTTGTTAAATATATGTTTCCCTATAAAGGATTTAGGTGAAGCAATATATACTCTTCAGATCATGACCCATCATGACATATCCAAGAGGTTGTTTGGACTAAATCAAAGTACAAGAATTGATAAGATAATAAAGAGATTTAGTATGGAACAATCCAAGTGGGTTTTCTTTCATTGTCAAATGGTCTTCATCTTTCTAAGAAAATATTTCCTAAAACACATGAGTAGAGATATATGATGGAAAAGATTCCATCCGTTTCTGTGATTGGATCGATCATGTATATTATTATATATACTATGATAGATGATTCATATACCTTAATCATGGTAGAAATATATCGAACTAACCCAGGTGACCTCTATTGGATGGAATTGAAGACTATACTTAAGTATCTAAGGAATACTAAGGGTATATTTCTAGTCAATGGAGGAGATATGGAAATAGTCATCGTGGGATATACTATGCTAGTTTACATATAGATCAAGATGATATAAAATCTTATTTAGGATACATATTCACTATCAAAAGATTTTTTGTTAGTTTCAAGATCTCAAATCAAGTTAGGGTTGCAGGTTATATATTGGATTTGGAGTATATTATGGTTTCTAATGGATCTAAGGAATCGGTTTGGATACACAACATAATCTAAGAGCCATTATTCCTAGCCATAAATACCCTATCAAAATTTATTATAATAATACTAAATTCATGGTACTTATAAATGAACTAATCTCACAACATCAGATAGAGCACATACTCCTGAAATATCACCTCTTGAGGGATTTTTCTCAAAGGGGTTTTGTTGTAGTGAGAAGATTTTCCATGGGAGGAAAAATATAATTTCCCTTAAATAAATTATTAACTCTGTATAAACATGATAATCATGAGATAACTTGTGAACTAAATGTTTTTATAGTTGGATCTAGTCCAAGTGGGATTCTATTGGCGTTTATATCCTAGAAGTGTCTATTTTTTCTTTAGATTATATTTATATTCAATGAAATTAATATTAATTAATTATCTTATCACATTTAAAAAAATTGGGGTTGAAGCCTCTTTTTTATTGAAACAATGGACCTCTTTTTTTAGAGGATACCCATTACATCTCCCATATTACTAATAGGGATTAAATCCCATTTCATGGCCTTAAATACTCATATTTTTGGTCCAAAGGCCCTTCGGTGAATAGTACTAATAATGTACTCAGGCTACTACAATATTGTCACCCAAAAAGTTCCTACTACAGTTCTTTCCACTCCTAAAGTTTTTTTGTGCTATAGTTCCACTACTATTGTAGTTCTGCTACAGTATGGCTATAGTGCTTCTACAGTAACCTATGAATAATGGGTTTTGATCCCCCCAACCTTGATATAGTATTATGTGGTTCTTACCACTAAGAAAAACCCCAACTACTCTTATAACATATTATTCATTTTTATGCACAACAGTAATATATTAATTTATGATGATTGTTAACTGTGGGTACTCATATGTAGATGAGGCTTTGTCTCATGAATTTGACACTTGTTAATCTCTAATTTAAAATATTATGAGAACAGAATTGCTAGTAGGAAATTCTTATGTTTATATATCACTAGATATTCTTATCTATGAGCATTTGTAATTATCCTTGTACTATAATATTATTTTTAATTTATATCATAATTCATGTACCTAGATGTATGGATACGAACCATGACACAATATGGTTGCGATGAAGTTGGTATGTAGGTTCACCATGAGTGATATGCAATTAATTAATAATTCAAGGATTTTCCTCTTCTATATTAATGGAATTTGATATCTGATCACTTTTATTGAAATGGAGTTGAAACATTAAATTTCATGTTTATGGTGTATTGATGAGTTTATGTCAAGTAGTCAAAGAGAGACATATCAAGTATATAGATTGATGAAATGAGTTTGCAACCTACTTGATGAGATATAAAGACAAAGGGATTACATTACATAGTGAGTGATCGCATGTGTTTATCATCATTGTAAAATTAACTTTATTATCCATGGGTTCCTTAACCCATTTCTAGAAAGTGATTTTGGACTTTAGGTAATCCCACAAAGTTCTATTGAGAAAGAGGCCTAGAGGGTTACATAATGGGGGTATCCCTTGATCCCAAATAAATACGATTTTAGTTTAATAATTTTAATAAATTATTATTATTTAGACAAAATAATAGTATTTATTTAGGATATTTTATTAGATCAAAAATATTAAAAAAATATTAGTTTTTCTTATTAATAATAATTATGAAAATAGGTATAATATTTATGTATCTCTTGTAATTCATAAGGTAATAGATAATTATTTATTAAGTAAATATATTTTTTTTATTATGTGAATATTAAATAAATATTTATTTTCCAAATTACTAATATAATATTTAATTATTTATTGAAAAATATTTATTTATATGTTTATTCTAGAATTCAATAAATAATTAGGAGGGTGAACAGACTGAGTC
This sequence comes from Viscum album, assembly GCA_963277665.1. Lineage (NCBI taxonomy): Eukaryota > Viridiplantae > Streptophyta > Magnoliopsida > Santalales > Viscaceae > Viscum > Viscum album. Next base: position 1,416,026,386 of record OY728142.1, read on the forward strand.
TCATGTCTAGTGATAAATATTTATTTACCATACCATAAAATAATATTTATCATTTTATAAGTTTGTAAATGTCTTGAGATAAAATAATATTATTATTAATATATAATTCATGGGGTTCTTTATGGGTTCAATATATTATTAAGGTCCTATTAAAATTAATAAATATGTATCAATAACACAATCTCTATAAATATATGGTTATTTTATTTATGAAGAGGTTAGTCATTGTTCCCAACATTACCTACATATTAAATTCTCTCACAATGAACAAATTATCTATAATTTTTTCAAAAAATCAAGAGAACCTATTCTACATCCTCTATTCCTCACAAAACAAAGAAGAAAAAAAGATATTCCTTCAAGACTGAAGAAACATTAAGTGATTAAGGAAAATAATGAAAGATGATCAATCATCTATGCTAACACCTATAATTTCATTGGTATTATTCAAATATCAACAATGGGTCTGTGGATCACCACTAGAGGGTGTTGGGAATCCAAAAAATGGGTGTTCTTCTAGAATTTCCATCAAAATAATCCAAAACAACACCTGAAACATAACTATATAACATGATTCTGGAAGATTTCTCCATGAATTCATCTTTCATAACTAGGAAGTCCATGCACCTCATCTACCACACTGAGTAATCACATGATATTATTCTAGTCCTCCTTGTTTTCTTCTTCCAAATATCATACAAGCACATGAAACACAAAAAAACATGAGAAATCTAACTATAAGCACAAAACAAAATTGGATTTAAGTGGTTTGAACTTACGACCTAAATCTATAGAAGAAACGAAAACAGATTTTTCATTCAATAATGAGAAACATCTAGTTATAAGGAAACATACATCTTAATGTATTTAAAAAATAAGTTTTAATGGAACCTCCTTTCAAAATTTTGATTCTTTCAGTTCCAATCCTTCTGGTCTCAGTTCTTCCAGACATTAACATTCACCTTAATCTTAGATGCCTTCAACACTAGTGTGCACCTTTCTTGGATTCCCTAAAATGGGTACACATTATCCTTTTAAATTCCTCATCAGTGCTACTTTGTCATACTTTTCACATGTGGACCATTGGTTATCATATAGAGGTCCTTAGTTGATCATTCAGTCAATACTGTCATCTGAAATGTATAGGCCACTATCTATTGGCTCTAACGACCACCAATTGTCAGTAACAACCTACACCTTAATTGTAAACTTCTGATAAATAATTCACATCAACTTATGATCATCCCATTGATGATTCTCTATAATATCACCTTTCATAAAGTTGCAAGGAGTGATTCCAACACTTCATATTTGGTATCTTCTTATCGGAATAAATTCCACACGACACTTCACTGAAACCTATAGAACTTCCATTTAGATACTAGAATATACCTATTTCATTTTCCTCACTACATTCTTCTAGAACATGAATAACTACCTTTTTAGATACTTATGGAATATTCTCCTTTAAAAAATCAGAAACTATTAGGTCTATGTTGGACTACCTCTGGGCTCCGTTTGGAAGTAACCAATTCTAGTGCTTGGAGTGTCACCTCTCATCATCATTCTATTAATCCTAACATCAAATAACCTTATAGAATTTTCTTATAAAATATGTTTCATCCACTAAACTTAATATTTTTAGCTCCTTTTAATAAATCCTTGTCCTGGACTCATTTTTTATATTCCATTGTTCTAATTAAATATCTCCATCTAGATTTGAAAATTTTACTTCTAGAAATTCTCCCTTCAAACCTTCGATACTTCATTTAGAAAAAAATTCTCACACCAAACCCAAAAATATACCACTTGAAAATTTTTCTCTCAAGATGAGTCCAATAATCTCTCACTAAAATACTATTATCATTCTCACAAAAAATCTACTTGTTTATCAACTTTTTTTCATCCCTCTTCTGCTGAAACACCTACACGGTTCTTTACTTCATGCTCTCTTTCGATCATCCAAGCTCCTACTAAAAGATATCCTACTTCAACATTTGGAACCACAACCATCATTTCTATTGTGACCAAAAAACTCATATGATCCTCCATGAAATTACTCCAAAGAAAATAGGCACCAAGATACCATTCTTTAACTATTTTTAAATTCCATAAACAAGTTCATCTATGTACCGAGATCAAAACATTAATCTACCAAACATCAATTAATTTATAAATGTTCCAAAAATGATTTTCCACACCATCCAAGAGTTTTCTGGTATATTGGACTTTATTGAAATCATTTGAAAAGGATTTCATCCAAAACTCTTCCCTTTATAAATTCAAATGTCATCAACATAATGAACTCCCCCCAAAACTTCTTCCAGCAAAACTGAGGCCTTTATTGTTATTTTATACCACTTCTCTTCTTGGAATAGACCCTTAAAGGATCCAACATCCATTTCATAGATCCTTAAATTATCCTAATGATCTTCTAAATATCATTACATATAGATAGAAGTATATGAGGTCTTTATAACCACTTTTTAAAGAAAAAACACTCCCTAGAATTTGGGTTTTCCATCATCAATTTTAATGTGGATGTGGTAAACTCATTTTAAAGGCTTTGAAAATGATAGAAACAATATATATATATATATATTTTAGACTTACATGTGATTCATACTCTTTCTTTAATACCAAATTCAAGTTCATATGCATCGTGGTTCTTCTTTTTTAAAGGAAAAATTTAGTATAATGTATTTCCATGAGAGTAACCATCGAAACATTGAACTTTATCTAGAGTCATCGAAGATTTCACTCCCTTCCACTAAGTTCCTAAAAAACTTCACATGATTATGTTTTCACATCCTAACTTTTCTCCCTCACTTCTATGTGCTCATGAAAACCATGCCTCATATTTGACCTTTCAATCATCTGATCTCTTGAATTCCATTAATCCTTCTGGATTACTCCTTCTAGAACTTTGAAACCTTTCAACACTTCTCCATATATATGAACCACACTCATTCTGATTCCACTTATTTTACACATTCCACCTAGTTCTACTAATTATCTTTTATTGAAGACCACGATTGTGCCACACAACTCCTCCTCTCTAATATGGGATTGACCAAACACTAGGAAATATTCTAATAAACTTCTTTAGTTATTGTTTATGGGAACTAAAAAAATATTTCCTTCCAAAAACTGATAATCTTATCACCAGTAGTCTTACTAAAATCTATCTTTCCATCTACAAATCCATGTAGAACAGGTTAACCATCCAAACTTTACATTGATAAAAAACTGACATATTTTTCTAGATTCTTTAAAAAAACATTTTTTAAACTTTGATTATAACTTCCCCATAAAATCCTTGTGTTGTTATCATGACCTACAGTATGATCCCTTACTTTCAACTAACTTTTTCATCCAACGGAACATGCATATCCTCCAAGAGAATCATCACCAGTATTCTCTATGATTTGAAACCTCCACCATAACATATTTATTAGATCCCATCATAAATTTATCTATATTACACAAGCTTTAATAATTCTACTAAATTAATATAACATGCCACGTGATATTTTTTTCCAAGAGGACTTTCGATATCCAACATTACAGTTGGTACCACCGCCACCTTTTAGTGAACATCCTTATGAAACTGATAGACCACCTGACCTAAGGAACCCCATAGTCATCCATATATGCTCAAAAATACACTTCAATAAAGAAAACCCATCTTCAATATTCCTTTAAATCATGAATATTTTTTATATCCATACACCCTTTGGTATTGTCGATACTTCAAAGTGGATTCCTTCTGAAACATTGACAACTAATCACCAAGTACCTTTTACACTATTCTATTCTAATAAAAAAACCATCATAATAAGAACCTACTCTGATACCAATTTTTAAAACTCCTATAAAATGGCATACTTACATAACATCCCTCGAAAGCAGCCACAACACTACCAAAAGTGCAACTACGGAACACGATTTTGGAATATCCCCCCATGATTTCAGCTTCCAGAACTAAAACTTCCATGCACCCTAGCCACCATACCCAATAATTAAACCATCTATTTCCAATCCTCATTAGATTATTCTTTCAAACATCAAATAATCACATGATATTCAAACAAACATGAAAGATAAAAAAAATAAACATAGATATCTATTGGATTTCCGTGTTTTAGACTTGTGTTCATCATCCATGGCAGTAATGGAAGAAATTAATTCATTAAAAATGAATAAAAATCCAGTTCTGGGAATCACATATCCTATGAAATTTACAAAATAAGCCTCATAAATTTCTCCTTTTAAAATTCTATTTCTTCAACTCCCCCCCCCTTCGGTCTCAGTCCTTTTGGACTTCGACTTTCACCTTTGGCTCAGGCACCTCCAACACTTGTGTGTTACTGGGATAGATTCCCTAGAAGGGGATCCACCTCAATATTTATCTATACCTATCAATTAAAATCATTAACAATTTACATTTTTGGACCAATGGACATACTATAAAGGGCCCCAGGCAGTCACGAAGCCAGCATCACCATCTAAAATTTTTGGTCCTCTATATGCTGGCTCTAGTGACCTATAATTTTTTATAACGGTCACTACCTCAACCACCAACTTTTAGTGAATAGTTTACATCACCTAATTCTTGAAAAACTAATGATTCTTTAATATATCTCCTTCTGAAAAACTAAAATGTGTTATTATAGCACTTCATCTTCAATATCTCCTTATCAGAATGACTATCATACAACATTTCACTAAAACCTATAGAAATTCTATTCAACTACTGAAATATTCCCCTTCAATTTATCTAACTTCTTTCTTGTATAACATGTCCAACTATATCTAATCTCCTTTCAAAACATCCCCCTTATATTAATAATAATTCATTATACTTTCACTAAAATTCCTTTGAGATCCTTCTAGAAAAAACCCCTTCTAGTTCTCAAAGTGTCTATACCTAGCCTCATTCAGTTGATATTGATATCAAGTATCTTTCGTTCTTCTAAAATACTTTGTATATGATGAATTCAATCCCTTCAACTCATTTTAATGAATCCTTATACTGACCTCATTCAATATGTTCCATTTTTTGGTGTTATGTCTAAATCTAGATTACCAAATGTTACTTCTAGAAAGTGTCCTTCTAGAGATTCCAAACTTGATCTAAAAAATATTTCTCACACCAAACCTAATAGACGTACTATTCTTTGGTTCCTCATGATGCAATGGTGACACACCAAATAGGATCAAATGATCAACACCATCAATAAAGAAATAAATAGAGTCCAAGGAAATATTTTCTTCATTCATTTTTATTTAATTATAAATTTAACATTAAAAGGTTCTCTTTATTTTAGCACCCTTTTTTAATTTCATCATAAAAATTTCATTGGTCATCTTATTACACATCATGTACATTAAAAATTATCTTTTGAATCTAATAAAAGTAAAGTTATCTATTACCCAATAGGTACTACTACAACATCTGAAACCTTCACCTTATCCATTAACAAGTGATTAAGTTTTTTAGAAAGTAAAGGTTATTTTCACCATTTTTGGTAAATAATTTTTTAAAAACCATATGAAAACAAGTTTTAAAAAGAGTTCGGTTTTTTAAATTTATCATATTGGATTTTTTTTATATCATATATTTTCATAATTTCATGTACATAGAAAAAAATCATGTGATAATTCCATTGGAACATTACAAAAATCACCTGATAATACTAAATATGAAATTAATGTAACACCATAAAATTATAAACTATGAAAATTTTATTTAATTGTATGTATGACACACAAAACCAAAGTAGAAATAACTATAACATCCAGAGAAATTATGATATATTTAATATTTTAAATAAATATATTCTATATCTTGTAATTCACACAACACTGAGTTATCTAGAATTACATGCACTAATAACTTTGTTCTATTTTTTGTGTTACAGGCATGCCTGAGTTTTACCGAGCAAAAATTTATTATTAAAATATAATTATTTAATATAATAAGATATAACCAATATAATAAATTTCTGGTTATGAATAGGATTAAATAACTTATGAAAATATATTGTTTATAAAAATATAATATGAATTCATTGGTTACCAATTAATTATAAATGAAAATATAAACCTATTAAATATAAAAGAAATATTTTATTTTTATTCTCCTGAAGGTGTTTTGTCTTAAAAAATTAAATTAATTAAAATTAGTGAATGATATTACTGAAATATATATGTTATGTATTTAATAAAATATTTTTTATATTCATACAATATATTTTATACACATAAGATAAGAACAAACCCAATTTTATACATAAAATCCTATATATTCTTTTCTAATGGAGGTTTTAACACCTTTTAATAGAGAACCTATTTTAAATCCTATTTTTGAAAATTTTATAAATTTTATATTTTAAAATAAAATTAATTTCTGAAATAATAACATCAAATTTATCTTAGGGTGAATTTTATATTTTTTTTGTATGGTTTTATTTTTTTATGAATTGTGAAAAATACTGAATTTTAATTGAAAACTAATTTTTAATCTAATTTTTGTATATAATTAAATTATATTTTAAATTGGTTTTAAAGTAAAATTATATAAATTATACATAAATAAATCCATTTTAGTTCATTGGAATCGATTTCAGTTTGAAATTGGATAAAAAACATAGAAAACTTTTGAACATTTTTACTATAAAAATTTCCTTTTTCATCTCATCTACATGATTAATTTTAAATTAATTTTTTCCACTTATGTGACTGAAATTTGGAAAAATGGATTCCATATTTTTTATAATCATATTATATAATTTTTAATAAGTCAGACTTAGTTTTTGACCAAAACAATTAGTGAAATTAATTAAAATTAATTACAGTGCTTAAGAGAAACAATAGCTTAACAAGGGAAAAAACCTTAAACATAAACGCCAAAATGACTAGTAAAGTTCTAAAAAATATATTATATGGAAATATTTATACCATTCACTCGATTTTATTGAATTTTGTTAATTATTGTATCTAATTAACATTGAAAAACATGGTTGTAATCTCCTCTTTAAAAATTTACAATAATTTCATTCCTCGTCTAATATAAAAAGGCACTCATTCTTACTACTTATTCACACCTCTCAAGCCCTTTAGATCATCCAAACTCTCTCCAAATAATCTCCCAACACTCTCAATCCCTTTGGATAATCAAAAATATATCCAAATAATATCCCAATATCATTCCCCTCATCCTAGAATACCTGATTATTGAATAAGGAAAACCAAGGAGGTCATTTGGTATAAACCAAAAGAAGTTTCTCAAATAAGAGGTAATGTTATTCAATGATCACTTTTGTTTCATTTACTTCTCCACCCTTAAATTATTTTTATATAAATATTATATAATAAATAAGTATCTTAAACATATTTATATTTGGTAATTATAATATTTTTACTTATAATTTCACACACATCCATAAAAATGGGATATGAAATCATCATTCTTTTGTACAGCGGACAACCACCTCACGAACCAATGTCATTAATTCTTCCATTTACCACCTTTCAAGTTTGTAAATAATAATTTATTTATATTTTATATATGATATTGACACATGTCTACCATGGGGTGTGATAAAAACAAATATTTACTAAGTTAAAATGTAGTAAATTGGGTAACCCTGGTTATCTTTAAAGAGAATTTCGCAACAATCATGTTTTCACCTTAGATTTGAAAAAATAAGTGAGATTATTTTTGAAATTATTTGAGTTAAAAAACAAATAAGGTAATTAAAAATAATTTTTAAACAAAATTGGATGAAGATAGTGATGGGGTTAGGGTGTTATCACCTTCTTAAATGTTATCATCATCATAAAAATCATTTACCCTATCTTACTTTTGAATGATAAATGAAAGAATCCTAAATTGAGTTGTAAATCACCTTTGGTTGAAGGAGGAACCACTCATGTCTATATGAAAGTTCATAAACCATTTCAAAACAACTAAGTAAATCACCAACTAAGAATTGTTTCACCTTATAAATCTGAAAATAGTTTACTTATTCCACACACATTCAAACAATTGATAGAAACTCACCACCTAACACAATCTGATTAATCGAGATAAATTGCACTAGGTGGAGGGAGTTCAATGATCTTCATGAAAAGCAATAAAATATGAATGAAACCAAAACCCAAAATATGATCACATTAATATAATTGGATACCATTGAAAATATAGTTCATTCAATATAAACTTATTATTTACATTAAATCATAATATTATGACATTAAAAAACGAAAACTCCCCCTTCCACGATCACTCAAGAGTTTTACCCCAACATATGAACGGAAATAGAGATGAAAGGGGAAGAAGTGAGAATCATAAAACTAGGAAAAGGGAAAAGATAAAATCTGAAACACTTGAAGCTTAAAATCCTCCATCACAGCCCCTCATTCTCCTTCTTCTATAACACCCTTGAATAAAAGTAGACACACATATTTATAGGCTTCAGGGGAGGAAAATATTCCTTCTTTATTTAATTCTCCAAAATTTTGAGTTTAATTTGCCAAGAAAATGGCCGAATATTAGGAATTATTATTCAAAAAGTTGTTCCCATATTTATTTTTCATGTTCCCAAAAATATCAGCTTATTTGGATAAGTTTTATAAAATTTATTCCCAAATTACTAATGAATACTATTTTTTCTGAGGAGACAACTCAAATCCATCCACTTTGACACAAAAAATAGATGCCTTAATGAGTGAATTTCTTCATGAAATTTAATTTGGAAATGTTCTAGGGAGTTATATTTATTCCCCAGATAAAATAATATAATTTTAACTTATATAGGCTGAGATATGTCTCATTAACTGTGGTGGGGTCCATTCTGTCGGGCAGCAAAACTTTCCCTCTTGATTTATTAATCTGGGCCAGTGTGTTTCTAATTAGATCTAGGTTAAAAAGAAAATTTTGAATCCCATGAAAAAATAAATCACAAAAAAATGAATCACTTAAATTGGATTAAAATAGTCAAATTTATGCTTAAAAAATAGAAGATCCAAAAAAATTCAAATTTTCCAGAATTAAGAAATTTCAAAATTAAGACAAAAATTCACCAAAAAATTTAAAATGATACAAATCATCTCAAATTGATTAATTTTAAGAGATTATATCATTAAAACAAACATAAAAAATAAGTAAAATATTATCTTTATTAATTCCCCCATACTTAGCGCTTAGACTCCTGGACAACTAAGCAGCAAAATCAAACCAATGCAAATTCAAAACACATATCAATGAGATCCACCAGTTTCACACAAATAAACAAAATATATTATGCCTCATAAAAAAATTATTTGTAGTTCTCCATTTATACCATTCAATATTTTCTTATTTATTTATCCTCCCATGTAGACAAAACACTTACCTGACATGAATTTTCACTCATCTAACAAATGTAAATTTTCAAAAAAGTATTTCTCATCCAAACCAATGAAAGTTTCACCATAGGATTGATAAATTTATACATATCCACCTGATTTGGGTCATGGACATGTGTTTATCATGAGGAATTTCCAAGGTTATTTTGTGGCTTTCAATTGGTAGGATTAGGTGTCAAAAACTTCTGAGGCTAAATGAGGAAGGCTTGATTATTTTTGCATAAAAATTACAAGATTCTAATTTTCACTCATGTATGCCCTCCTCCTAGCTCTCCTTAGTAAAAAATTAGCTCCATCATCTTGAAAAATCAAGGAAAGTTAACACTATTCATCATTTCAGTAGAAAAAATTCCAATCATCTCAAACATAATTTTTCTTAAAATATCTAGAAAAGGGAAAAATATATTTCTCCATTAGAAACTCTAGAAATGATCAACTTATCTTATCATGAAATATTTATAAAAGTTACAGATTTAAACAAAATGGTTTTTTTAACATAAAACACATCTATTAATTATTTTATTTCCCACCCAAAGTACCACCAAATGAGGTACCACAACATAATATAGCTTCTCCCCCACACTTAAGTTCAATTACATCATGTAATTTCACTTCAATATCGGATTTGATATAGAAAATTGTCTTTTAATGTGGATAAACTAACAATCAGTTCATGTATTATAAGGGTTGTAATGATTAAATATAGAAGTAATTCCAAAATGAAAAGGATTATCTTGAAAATATAGCTTAAACCAATGAAATGCCTCAATCATTTAAAATATAAGTAGCTCAAACCCTCATGTTTTAATAGGAATAAATATAATTAGGGTTAAAGAATACATGGTATAGTTCTCTCAAGAAATTATTTGAATGAAAATAATATGAAAAAAAAATTCATAAGCCTCATAAGAAAGTTATTTCAATGATAAATATGGTGAGATGTGGAATGGGATTAAAAAATTAGAGTAATTTTCACGAAATTCCCAAAGATATTGACTATAAATAAAGTCATTCTTAGCATTCATTTAAGCTCCGTTTTATGGAATAAAATGTTTCACTCATTTACATGAGATTAAATAATGGAAATGATAATATTTTCGGCTCAAAAGCTTCAAATAAACATAAAAACTGAAAAATAAACACACAAAATTATGAAAAACACGCAATTTTTTCTAAAAAAAATAAAAACAACAAATAAAAATACTAAACTAAAAAGTTTACATCCCCCACACATAAATTATATAGTTTCCTCAATGAATTCAATAGGATTTGACATGTAATCATATTTGAAATTTAATCACAGTAAGAAAGGAAGTGTAATGGAGAGAAATGACCAGAAGTCTTTTATTGATGGACAGGATGGAAGAGTGTAAGCTCCTCCACTGGATCTGATCGAATGGTCCCATGGAATTTCTTTAGCCTATTTCCATTAATAGTGAGTGGATCATACTCTTCATCCTGCATAACCTATACAGCACTAAATATATATACATGAGTAACGATAAATGGACCATCCCACCTAGAATGAAGTTTACCTAACATTGTCTTAAGTATTGATTTGAATAAATGGAAGTATTTCGGTTGGATCAATTTTTCATGAGCCACTCTTGTTATCAATTTTTAAATCCTGTAATTTTCAAACTCTTCCCTTCTAATTTCCCCTAGTTCCTTCAACTTCAATCTTCTCTTTTTTATAACGCATTCAAGATCAAAAATCATCTTCCTCACAGTCCAATACACCTTATGCTCCAATTCCATAGGTAGGTGATAGATTTTCCTATAAATCGGCCTATATATACTTATCCTAATTGGGTTTTTGTAGGTTTTCCTGTAAGACCATAATATATCTTCCAACCTTTCGCTCAAATCCTTCATGTTCAGTTTTACTGTCTTTTCTGAAATTCCTTTGATTTCCCTGTTAGACACTTCATCTTGACCATTAGTCTATGGATGATAGAGAGTTGATGTTTTATGATGAACCTCATAATTATTCAGTAAAGACTATATTATCCTAATTCAAAATCAAGTCCCTTGATAACTGATGATGGCTCTAGGAACTCCAAACCATAAAAATATGTTAGCCCTAAAAAAATAACAAATAAAATTAGCATGGTCAGTCCTGATGGCTCTTAATTCCACCCATTTAGAAACACAATCAACTACAAGAAAGATAAAAATAATTTCAAATGAAATTGGTAAAGGTCCCATAAAATATATCCCCCTGATATTAAAAATATCACAAAAGTTAAGTGGTTATGGGGGCATTTCTTGTCTCTTTGAAATGTTTCCAAAAAACTAACTTTTTTGAAACTATTTTTAAAATTCATAAGAATCGTTAAAAAGGGTTTTCCAATAAATTCTAGATTATAAAACCTAAAATTTATCTATTGAGGTCCAAACTGGTCTCCACAATCTAAAGTGTGACAAAACTCAAAGTCAGGACCAATTTCATTCTTAGGAAAACATCTTCTTATCACTTAGTCATTGAAAATATTCTAAAGAAATGGATTGTCCCAAATGTAATATCTAGATTTAGCTTTCTGTTTTTGAATTTGGTAAGAATTTAAATGATATGGGACCTGATATGTTACTATATAATTGACCATGTCAGCATACCAAGGAACTTCTCCTTCAATCAAGTACAACTGCTATCCTGGAAGGTGATCGTTTATTGGTTCTTTTCTGGAATTTCATCTTCATCAATGTTGGGAAGTATTCTTAAATAATCATCCACTTGGTTCTCAGATCCTCTCTTTTCCTTAATTTCTTTTTTAACCTCATATAGTAGTAATATCCATCTCACTGGCCTCAGTTTATCTTTAGTTATCTTCATCAGGTACGTAAGAGTTTTATAATCAGAAAACTCAGTGAATTTAGTTCCAATAATATATGATCTAAAACTTTCCAAAGAAAAAACAAATGCTAAAAAATATTTTTAGGTGGTTTCTTAATTTAATTGAGCCTCATCTAAGGATCTTGAGGTATAGACAATGTCTTGTTTCCTCCCTCAATTTACTGAGGACTTTCCAAATTATTGGTTGGAATCATCACAGAGTATCTAAAATGGTTATTCCCAATTTGGTGGTTTCATCATGGTTGGTGTAATAAATATCCTCTTAAACTCATTAAAGTATTCCCTATATGCACCATTGAAATCAAAATTAGTATCTTTCAAAATCAATCTAGAGAGAGGTAGATCAATCTTACTAAAATCTTTGATAAACCACCTGTAGAATCTTGTATGTCCAAAAAACGATCTAACATGTTTCACACAAGTTGGATAAGGTAATGAGTTTATTACTTTAATTTTTGATTTATACACTTCAATAACGTTTTTTAAAATTACATTCCCAAGGAAAATTCATATCCCAACCATTAAATGACAATTTTTAACATTTAAAATAATATTCTTTTCAATGCATGTTTTCCAAACTTTTTCATGATTTTTCAAACAATGATCAAAATAATTTACAAAAACATTGAAATAATCTAAGAAAACCTCAAAAAATCTTCAATTTGAACAAAAAAAATACTTACCACAAACCTATAAAACTTACCTGGAGCATTACATATTTCCAATGGAATCCTTTTATATGAAAAAATAAAGAAGGGACAAATAAAGGTTTTATTATCAAGATCCTGAGGAGAAATAGGTGCCTAAAAATCCATCCAAAAAAGTAATAATGGGTTATCCCAACCAATATCTCTAACATCTTTTCAATGAAGGGGATGGAGAAATGATCTTTCTCGGTGACTTGATTCAACTTCCTAAAATAAATTCACACTCTCCATCTATTCTGAATTATCATAGGGATTAATTCATTTTTTTCATTACTCATAGTGGTTTGGCTTGTTTTATTTGGAACTACATGAATTAGTCTAACCCATTGTGAGTATGATATGGGATATATGATCCTAGATTACAAGATCTTCTCAATATCATTCTTCACAACCTCCATTAAGGTCGGATTCAAACTCTTTTGGGTTTTTCTGACATGTTTCGAAACTCTATCAAGCATAAATCTATGTGAGCAAATTTTTGGGTTTATTCCTTGGATATCACCTAAGATCCACCCTAATTCTTGGAAACTCTCTCTAAAAATATCAATCAATTTATTTTTTTAGTTTTAAACAAATTATTATCAATTATCACTGGTAATTTCTATCCTTCCCTAAGGTACACATATTTCAAATCAATACGAAGTGGTTTTAATTCTAGATTAGGGTTCTGATCAAGGGATGAAACTAAACACGTGTTCTCTACTTACAATTTTTATACCTCCTACACACAAGAAACCATATCATTTTCCTCATCATCTAACAAATCATTAAAGAAATAATATTTTACCTCTTCTTCCCACATGAAATCAAAATCTCCATCATTTTGGGAATTCACATGTTCAGTGATATTTTCAATGGAAAAATTATCTCATTAGGGTATGAATTCATGGATCATACCTGATTCTTCAATTGTATTAGTTCTAAATTCATGGGATATTTTAAATAGGGAGTGATCATCTGATGGGTTCCTCATGGATTCAAAAATATTGAAGTGGACAGTGCTCCATCCAAATTCTATGGTGAGTGTCCCTTTGTTGACATTGATGATGATTTTAGATATATTCAAGAAAGGTCTCCCCAAAATTATGGTTGAGTTTTATGGGATCATATCTTCTTTCATATTCAACAAATAAAAGTCATCTGGGAATAAGAGATCATTGACATTCATAAGGACATCATCCAAAACTCCTGATGGGAAAAATGTGGATCTGTTTGCAAGCTGGATAACCACACTTATAGGATTCAAGTCTCCCATCTGTAAATAAGTGTATAATGAGTTAGTCAATACATTAATTGAATAACCTCGATAAAATAAATAATTATAGAAATTTAAATATTCAACGGTTCATAGAATGTAAAGCTTCCCTAGATCTTGACATTTGGTTGGAAAGTGTGGTGTAATAAGTGTTGAGATACTTCTTCCTAAATTGATCCGCTCATTCCCTTTAATTATCCTCATCTTGGTGTAAAGATACTTCAAATATTTATCATGCTTTATAATTTTTTGAGTGCTTCAAGTAGTGGGATGTTTATTTCCACTTTCCTAAAGGTGTCCAAAATTTATTTTTGAAGGAATTATTAATAAAATCTATTTAATTCAATCATCCTTAATGGAAATGGTGTGGGTAGTATTTCTTATCCCTTTTTTCATTCATAATGGTGTTTGTTGTCTCTTCCTCTTAATCCTATCATTATCCTCCTCCTCTTTCTTCACTTCTTCATAGTGAATTTTCATATAAATTTTTTGAATTCACAACATCATTCCCCCTCATCTCAGGTGGTCTTGTTTCAAGTTCATGAGCTACTAGGGGTGAGAGTTATTTTCCAATTATTATTTTTATCATTCTGACATTCCCTTTTGGGTTTGGTATTGTCTGGGAAAGAATTTTTCCTATGTTTTTGGACATTATTTCAACAATACTTCCCAAAATATTTGTTAGCTTATCAACCTTATCATTTATGCCCTCATACTTAGATTATAGTTGGTTCACATAAGATTTTGTGTTTTTATATGGTTTCACATAGGGACTTAGTAAATTTGTTGGTTAGTGGTGTGAAGGATGTTTATAATATTTCTTTTGTTAAAATGGTGGTGGATTTTTGAATTGTTGCTAGAATGGGGGTTGGTTTTGGAACTAGTTGTGGTATGGGGGTCTAGGTTGATTCTACTGATTCCCAAACCCATGTTAAACTTGGTTAGGCTCTCTCCATACATGATATTTTTTTAAATACCTTGGATGAAAGGTTACTACATAAGTTTCCATTCCCTGTATTTCAGTACATTAGTCAGTGAAATGATCAGGTGATGAGCATAAGCACATACCTTAGTCGGTGCTTGTTGGTTACTCACTTGCTTCAAGGACATTTGTCTCAACTTACTAGTTAGCTCATCAATATTATTTTTTCATAAAGTTTATAGATAAAAGTTTGTTACCTCATTAATACCTATTATTCTAGATCCTCTTGTACCAAACTATTGCGAGTTATGGGAAATATTCCCAATCAGGCCCTTAGCTTCTTCTTATGACTAGGAAATTAATACACCTCCAGGTGATGCATCAAGAGTGTTTCTATCATTTTCTAGTAAGCCTTGATAGAAGAAGATGAGAAAGTTATGTTTCTCAATTGCTTGATGTGTACAGCTGGCACAAATATTTTTAAATCTTTCCCGTTACTCATAAATGGATTCTTCATATGACTATTTGATGGCATAAATTTCTTTTATGATGGATGTTCTTTTAGAGGTGGGGAAGAATATTTTCATGAAGTATCTTTCCAATCCATTCCAATCATGAACATATCCTAGTTGTAGTCCATAAAACTATTCTTTTGAATCTTCTTCCAATAATAATGGGAATTCCTTCCACTTTACCTACTCCTCAACAACTCCATGAGGTATGAAAGTAGTGCAGACATGTGTGAACTCTCTAATATGCTTGTTTGGGTCTTCACCTGCCAAGTAATGAAACTTTGTAATTAATGGGTTCATGTTAGGATTCATCTCAAAATCATTTTGAATCTTTATAATGATGATTTTATTGATTTTATTAAGGTATTCTGGTTCACATAGGTCTCTAAGGGTTTGTTTCTTATTTCCAACCCTAATGACAGGCTTAGAGTGAACATTTAAAGTTTCACTTGGGTTTGAAAGAAAAATTTTCTCAATTTAAGATTGAAAATTAAGGTTTATAAGTATATTAAACTAGTTTCTTTCAATTTTAAGTTCTT
Organism: Viscum album; assembly: GCA_963277665.1. Lineage (NCBI taxonomy): Eukaryota > Viridiplantae > Streptophyta > Magnoliopsida > Santalales > Viscaceae > Viscum > Viscum album. Next base: position 1,416,042,589 of record OY728142.1, read on the forward strand.
TGGGGTAAGTTTCGGTTCTTTAGGTTTTAGCCATGTAATTTTGAAGATAAAAGAAAGAAAGATTGTTGGAACCACCTCCCCATCAACGGCACTATGTTTTGACACATGCTTGTCATGGGATGTGATAAAAAAATGTTTCCTAAGTTAAAATGTGGTAAATTGGGTAAAATATGGTATATACAGAGAGGAGTGTGAAACAATAATTTTTTCACCTTATATTTGAGAAAGAAGTATGATTTTTTTAAATTGTTTCAGTTTAAAAATAAATAAGGTAATTAAAAAATAATGTTTGAACAAAAGTGGATGAAGGGAGTGATAGGGTTAAGGTAGGATCACCTTTTTCAATGTCATAATAATCATAAAAACATTCCCCCTCTCTTCTTGTTGAATGATAAATGAAAGACTTCTCGATCGAGTTTTCAATCATCTTTGGTTGAAGGAAAAAATGGAAACCAAACTGGTGTGCATGAAACTTCATAAACCATTTCCAAACAAGTAAAGTCCTGATTGGGAATTATTTCTCCTTATAAGTATAAAAATGGTTCAACTATTTCACACACATTCCAATGATCTCAAGACACTTTCCACCTAACACAATCTGCTCGATCGAGACAAACTACACTAGGCAGAGAGAGTTCAATGATCTTCAACAAAAAAAATAATAAAAACCAAAAACAAAACTATAATATTATTAAGAGAATTGAATACTACAAAATATAGATATAATTCAATAGAAAAAAGAGTTTTTTATATTAAATCATAAGACTCTGATGTTACAAAAGGAAAACTCCCCCTTCCTCGATCACTAAAGAGTTTTACCCCTCCATGTGAAGGGTAATAGAGTTGAAAGTAGAATAAGTGAGCATTATGAAACTAATAAAAGGGAAAAGTGAATATATAAATCACTTAAAGCTTAAAAATCCTCCAAAAAATCCCCCCCCTATCAACAACACTATTTAAAGTGTACACACATATTTATAGGCTTGAGGGGTGGACAATTTTCTCAATAGATTCACTCATCTGAAAGGTTGAGTTCAATTGGAATAGTAAATGGATGAATATTGGGAAGGTTTATCCAAAAAGGTTGTTCCCCTATATCATGTTCATGTGACCAAAAAAATATCATCATATTTGGGAAATTTTTAGAAAATTTATTCTTGAATTACTGATAATGAATTTTTCTTCCTAAGGATACTTCTCAACTCCCTCCACTTTTTCACATTCAATAAATGATTTAATAAGATAATTTCTTCATGAAATTTAATTTTGAAATGAGTATAGGATTAATATTTCTCCCCCAACTATAATAAGCTCATTTGAACATATCTACGCCAAGATAATCCTCATTAACTGTGGTGGGGTTTATTCTGTTAGTCATAAAAATTTATCCTCTTGATTTATTTATATAGGCGAGTGTGTTTTGAATTGGATTTGAGTGAATAAGATAAAGTCAAATCCTAAAAACAAAGGAAGTCTACAAAAAATTAATCACTTAAATTGGATAAAAATTGTAAAATTTATAACCAAAAAATAGATTCTCTGGAAAACTACCAATTTCCCATAATTAAGAAATTTCAACCATTAATCCCAAAATTCACCAAAAATATTAAAATTATGAAAATCATCTCAATTTGATTAATTGGAAGGTATTAAATCATTGAAATACACATGAAAAATAATGAAAATATTATATCTATCAGATATATATTATATTTATAATTTCTTTATGATTCTTTAATTCTTATATAATAGATACCTTCAGGTTTTCCATTTTGTGGGAATACGATAACATCATTTGTGGACATGTGGACTACTGCCTTCTCAAAGCGATGTGATTCATTAAAATTTTAAATGGAATGTATTAATAATGTTTTGAAAAAATATATGTCACAAATATGAAATAAATATGATACTATAATTATAATATACATATATATCATTTACTTTTCTTTCTTTTAAATAGGACAAAGAAATGGAAGTAGTATTCAAGCATATGTACGGCCTACCGTCTCCATGAACTGTGCATTCAATTTCTTATCTCCAAATATTATGGATTATTATAAATACATATATACTATATATATATGATAATTATATCTTGGTTTACATTTTGGAGATAATGAAATCATGATCGACATAAGAAGAACAAAAATAACAAGTCAAAACATATTTGAAAAACTAGGCAATTAACACCTGAAATACTGAAAATAATGAATGGTTGTTAACAGTAGGGTAATAAAATATTATTAGAAGATAATAAATGATATTTTAAATAGGTTTATGTACCTTTTATAAGTTATTAACATGATTAAAACCCTTATACAGGAGGTTAAGGTATGCTCACCCAAAAGGAAGCACAAGGTAAGGTATTTCGACTCAATTTACATTCCATTGAGTCTTATTTGTTCTATTGTATAAATTAAATTTTATTTGGTGTATATATTTCACCTTTTTCAAATAATATCATTATTAACTCATTATTCATGGTATTTTAGGTTTCAATTTGAATTATCTGACCCAAGGGGTTTAGCTTGAAAATTACCAAGTGGTAAACGTTATCTTTTCAATCTCACTTTCTTTTGTGATTTATAACATTCTCTTAAAACAGTAAATTTATTGTTATCATTTTTCATTGTAAATTTTCTTAAATATCATCATTATTGGGTGATATATATTATTATTTATTAAACCATATTCCATCATTACAAATGGTGTGTAATTTTATTGTTATTTGATTAACTGGGAAAATGTTGATAAATTTGTATCTTCTACTCAATATGGATATTTTATGATAATGCATGTTATTGATTTGATATATGAGAAATTAATTTTACTGTAAATGATGGGTGGGGGACAAATTTTATATAGCCCCTCGATACGTTGATATGTTCTCATGTGATAAATCAGTTGGATAAATTAAACAGGTTTCTACCCATAGTTTTAAACTATCTTGTGAATGGTCTTGATGGTATAGGTCTTCACATGCCTCATACATGGAATCGAATAATTAATCATTTCCTTTATAGATATTTCAGTTATTATCAATGATATTTTCATATGATAAAATCTATGGATACATTTCATTATCATTTTATTGATTAAATGGCATGTGATTTAGTTATTTACCTTTCCATATTGATTATGACTTACCTAGTTATTTAAATGGAATGTGTGTCTAGTTATTTACCTAGACATATTTATTATTCATTATATAATTATTTAAATGTCATTTTTTCTTACTTATTCACCTTTCCATATTTATTTATTCTTATTGATTCATTATTGCTTCCGCTTTACTTACCATTTTTGAAAATTTGAGCTCACCCTTATTATATTTCCCTTCCCTAGGTTATGAAGAGGATTTCGTTGAATGTGTTTCAAGGATTATGATATTTTACTTATGTTATACTTTATTTTATTTTCCCAATGTATTATGGGTACCATGTATGTAATCTGGTTTTTCAAAATGTATAAAATGTCCAACCCTTCAGGATTTGATTCCTTATAATAATGAAAATGTAATAAAGTAATGCACTGGATCTGATCTTCTGGGGTTAAGGAATTATAGTTAGTATCAAAGGAATTTTAGTTTAAACCTTGGAAAATAGATTTATGAAAACATGAATTAGGGAACATAACCCTATGATAGACTTTGAGGATAAGTATATAAGAACATACTAGAATTTTGCTAAGGTAGAGATTATGTGGGTTTTTCTAGAAATAAATCCCTATATGGATACCACAAGTGGATGTGGTTCTAGAAAAAATGTAGTTAAGGGTAACAACTCTGAAAATATGCATCATTCCTGACAAGAGTGTTACCTAGTACACAAAAACAGGTCTTACTATGCATCTGGTTTGACACCCCTGGGGGATATGATAAGGATAGTTAATATTTTCTCTACAAAAAATTATGAAGTATTTGAATGTAAAGATATCCCCAAAGAAACCATTTTTATAATTATGATATTATCTATGCATAAATTGTTCAATTTATGATATGTGTTACTCTATATTTATAATTATAAAATGTTTATAATTTTATAATATAATCCATTATATTCCATTGTTTAGAAATGGAACCTTAAAGGAATAATGGTATCAATAATTGTGGGTAATGTAGAGGTTTTCCTACTAGGAAAGTAGATATAGCTGGTGTTGGAAGTGAGAAAATTATATATATATTAGGGATACTTAATTAGTTTATGACACATAACCTTACTTGGATGCAGCAACCCATTACATAATGAGATTCTCCGATTGTGGATCACTTTATGTGATAGAGGCCCCCATCATTTTGTGGAACTACTAACCCAATGGTGGCTAATAAATGGATTAATTCTTTCGATAAGATATTCATGGAATTGGGATGTAGTGAAAAGTAAAATGTTACACTTGTAGTGTGTTATCTCAAGGGTGATTTTGATCAATGGTGGTCATTGATCCAGGATATTATGGAGGAAGAAGAAATAGAATTCGGGGATTGAAAAGCTTTTAAGGACACATTTTTTGACAAATATTTTCCTCATGACAAAAAACAATGATGAAGATAATTTTCCTTAGTTTAATGGAAAATGTGGAAGAAATCATTATAGAGTATAAATCCACCTTTACAAGGATAGCAAGGTATGCTATAGATTTCATACACAACATGGAATTCCATATTGGTAATTTATTTAAAGGACTTAATCCAAGTCTCCAAAGGTTTCTGGTGTCTCAAACCTTTTATTCATATGATGAAATAGTTTTATATTCTATTAATAAAGATAAAGAACTCTTCAAGTCCAATTTATTCACTGGTAAGAAATAGAAGAAGATGATAGAAGAGAAAATAACAGATAAAGGGAATAAGGGAACGAAGGATTTTATAACATGTGATAACTATGGAAATAATCACCTTAGAAAATTCTTGAAAGGGTTGAATGTTTATTGTAAGTGTGGATAGAAAGTTCACTAGGAAGAAGAATGCAGAGGGAAGAAGTAAAATACTTCTATTCAGTTTTATAACTACAAGGAGATGGGGAACTATGAAAATGAATTCCCCAAGAGTCAAGGGAATATACCTCATATGAAGTTAAGGGATCAAGGTTAAGTATATTTTATTGACACAACTGAATTGAAATAATTAATTTTATCCTTAATTTTGATCCTTTAATAATTTTATAATATTATATTATCAATGATATCCTGGTTTTATAAATTATGAAATATATAACTGTTGTCCTCTAGTTCTATTTCATTAAGGATTTCAGGGTATATATTGAATAGTACCAATAAAGTGGTTTAGTAGAAAGTTAAACATTTTGGAAAACATATGGTTGGGAGAAAGGTATCCCTTAATATGTTCCTAATGTTGAGACAATGATTCTTGTATAAAGAGATGATTGATATATATAAAGTAAATTGGATACTACTAAATTCCTTGGAAATGATTCTAATGTTTGGAATCATAATACTTGTAATGTTTTTAAGTTTATTCATTTATGAAATTTCTTAATTTGAACTTTGGACAAGGTTTTAGATATTATTGTATTTCATCACCATATAATGGAACATGTGCTAAGAAAAGAAGTAGAAATAGTTCAAGGCTTGAGAAATTGATAAGATTGTGTATATAGAAATGTATTAAGTAAGTTTATTTACTTATATTATTAGATATTAAAATAATTCCTTAACTCTAGGGAAAATGGTGTTAAAAAATTATGTTCTATAGTCCTCATTTTTTATGATATCGATGACATTTATTCACACCTCTGGTTTATGGATTTGTGGTCATGAAATTTCAACTGAATATGTCCTCTGTCACTCTCCATAATAACTTGATATCTTTAATGTCCATGTTATCACTAATGTTATCTTATTCAAAATCCTATTTTTGGGGTGACCTTCGCATTTCCTTTTCCCTCTTATAAAGAAGATGTGTTGTTAAACCTATTTATGATGTAGGTTTTTCAACAATAGTATTTTCAAATATAAATCTCTCAATTACTAGGATCAAGTTTAAACTGTGAGGTTTTTATTTATGGTTAGTATAATGTAACACCACAAATTCTAAATTAAGAATATTCTATTTAATAGTATGTATTAAATGCCACACCAAGCGTAAAAAAGAATATAACAACCCAAGACTTTGCGATATATTTAATATTTTAAATAAATATATTATATATATTGTAATTCATGCAACATTGAGTTATCTTTAATTACATGAAATAATAACTTTGTTTGCTAGTTTATTTTACATGTAATATTGAGTTTTACCGAACAACAATATATTACTAAAATATTATAATTTAATATAATAAGATATAACCAAGACATTAAATTAGAGGTTATGAATAGTATTAGATAAATTATGAAAATATATGTTTTATAAAAATATAATATTAATTAATTGGTTACTAATTAATTATAAATGAAAACATAAACCTATTGAATATAAAAGAAAATATTTTTATTTTTATGCTCCCAAAGGGGTTTTGTCTTAATAAATTAAATTGATTCTAATTAGTGAATGATATTAATTAAATATATACGTATATATTAAATAAAATATTTTTTATATTCTTTTAATATATTTTATAGTCATAAGATAAGAACAAACTCAATTTTATATATAAAAACCTATATTTTTGTTAAAGGTAGTTTTACCACATTTTAAGGGAGAGCCTATTTTAAATCCAACTTTTGGAACTTTTATAAATATTATATGTCAAAATAAAATTATTTTTGGATATAGAAACCTAATAATTATCTTAGGGTGAATTTATGGTATTTTTCTATGAGGTTTTATTTGTTGATGAATAGTGAAAAATACTGAATTTTAATTGAAAAATTATTTTTCATCTAATTTATTTATATAGTTAAAATATATTTTAAATTGGTTTTAATGTAACATCAGTTAAATGATAAATATATTAATCCAATTTAGTTCATTGGAATCAATATCACTTTTAAATTGGACATAAAAATATAGCAAACTTTTGAACATTTTTACTTTAAAAACATGTTTTTCCATCCCGTCTACAAAATTAATTTTAAATTAATTTCCACCACTAATGTGACTGGAGTTTTGAAAATTTGATTACATATTTTTAATAATCATAATATATAATTTATAATAATTTCAATTTTTTTTACCAAAAATATTAGTGAAATTAATTAAAATTAGCAACAGTGATTAAGAGAAAAATTAGCTTAACAAAGGACTAAACCTTAAACCTAAGGGCCAAAATTACATAGAAACTGGTCCAAAATCGATTTTATGGCCATATTTAGACTCTATACTAACTTTTATATAATTTATTTCATTATTGGATAATATTTATATGGAAAAAAACTTTGGTGAAATTCCCTCTTCAAAAAATTACAAGAATGACACTCCTCCTCCATCAAAAAAAGGTACTCTTCCCTCCCACTTATTCACACAAGCACTTTGTATCATAAACAATATTCCTAAATATGCTCCAAAAATCCTTCAAATATTCCTAAAACAATATATTTTGGTATAATTAAAACCAATGAGTTCTTTTGGTATAAACCAAAAGGATTTTTCTGAATAAGAGGTAATGTTCTTCAACGATCACTTTTATTTCATTTACTTCTCCACCCCTAAAATAATTTTTATATCATGTCTATATAATAAAATCAGTATCTTAAATATATTTATATGTTGTTATTCTAATATTTCTACCTAAAATTTCACAAACATCTATCAAAATGGGATATGTAATCATCGTTCGTATGTACGGCGGACAACCGCCTCGTGAATCGATGTCGTTTGTTCTTCCATTTACCACATTTCAAGGTTTGAAATAGTGATGAATTTATAGTTTGTATATGATATATATGATATTTATAATTTATTTAATCTTATTTAATTCTTATATAACACATACCTTCATTATTTCTATTTTTTTGGAATATGATAACGTCCTTTGTTGACGTGCGGACTACCCCTACTCAAAGCGATGTGATTCATTCACACTTTACATGGAATGTATTAAGAATGGTTTTAATAATCATAAGTGAAATATATGAAATAAATATTATACTATAATTATAATATAAATATATATCATTTACTTTTCATTCTTTTAAATATGAAAAATAAATTGACGTAACATTTATGCGTACGTACGACCTACCATCTCCATGAACAGTGCAATTAATTTATTATCTTCAAATATTAGAGATTATTAAAAATACATATATACTAGATATATATGATAATTAAAAAACGTTTTACATTCTTAAGATTATGAAATCATGATCTACATAAGAATAAAAAAAATAATAACTCAAAACATACTAGAAAACTAGGCAATTAACACCCAAAATAGTGAAAATAATGAATGATTGTTAACAAATGGGTGATAAGATGTTATAAGAAGATAATGAATGATATTATAAATCTTTTTATGGTTATTGAATAAGTTATTAACATGTTTGAAACCTTTATACATGATTTTAAAGGATGTTCACCCAAAAGGAAACATAAGATAAGGGATTTCATCTCAATTTAAATTCCTTTGAGACTTATTTGTCTTATTGCACCGATTCACTTTAATATGGTGTATATAATTCCCATTTTTCATTTAATATGATTATTAACTCATAAATAATGGTATTTAAAGTTTAAATTTTAATTATCTCACTCAAGGGGTTAATCTTGAAAATTACCAACTAGTAAAAGTTATCTTTACAAACTCACTTTCTTTTTTGATTATTAACTATTTAATGTAATATTCACTTTATTGTAATCATTTTTCATTATAAATTTCCTTAAATATACACATTATTGGGTGATGAATATTAGTATTTCATAAACATTATATCATTTTTACTTGTTGTGTTTACTTTGAATATTATTTTATGTAAGAACCTAATTCTTATTTTTGAGGTACGGGTTTCTTCTTTTCTATTTTCCTTAATTGTTTTTTAGAAAATAAGGAAAATGGGAAAAATACTAAATTTTGGGACTACAGGCCGTGTAATTTTCCACACGCCATGTACTTTTGGCCGTGTGGGATGAGTACACAGGGTGTGTAGCCTTGTTGGCGACTTAGGGTGTAAAAACTGACTACACACCGTGTAGTAGTCCTTTACATGTCGTGTTGTCAGTTAGCAGATGAAATAGTAAGGCAGTGGCCAGCTGGGTAGCAGTACATGCCATGTAGTCGGGTATACACGCCGTGTACTCATGTCGACGGATGAACAGTTTGGCGGTGCCGCCAGATGAATAGTTAAATGAATGGAGTACACGTCGTGTACTCAAAAGTACACGCCGTGTACTTTGTTTTTTTGCTTAAAATGGGAAGTAGCCGATCCTCTTTATAGGGAAGGCTTAGATTTGGATGGGATCTTTGGAGGAGATGGTCGAATCTTCAAGGATCTCCACATCGAGCATCGGGAATCCGTTTCTTCTTCCGTCGATCACGTTAGAACGCCACGGGTGAGCCCTCCTATCTCCTAGCGTAGCTATTTCCAATTATTCCTCCAGTGGAATTTATTTGAGTTTGAACAGGTTTTCTTCTACGTTAGATCTACATCATTCTTGTGCATTTCTGGAAGCTTCGTTCAAGTATACTGATTAGGGGCATTTAAGGTAGGTGGCTTAGTGTTTATATTCCAACTGTTGTGCGTTTTTGTGTACTGTTGTGCCATGAACCCATGTTGGGGTATCGTGTGGCTGAGGACAGGGATATTTTAAATACCTATAATTGAATTGGTAATTAATTGTGATATTAAACTATTGTTTGGGTTTGTTTCTTGGATCTAGGGCCACCCTGGGGGTGCGTTCCTCTGTTTAGCCATTTGGCCAGGATACCCGAGGGTATGCTTTTAAAGTAATGATTATAGAATTTCCTTGAGAGGAATTTCTTGTGTACTGTTTGTTTACAAGTTGGGAATGGCCTGGTTACCTATTTTTTCCTGAGGGCAGAGTTGTGATTATCCTGTGGGAACTGTAATATTTAGCCAGTGGGAAACTTCTTCCGTGCCAGTGGGCAGTTGATTCTGTGCCTGTGGGCGACACTTCTTACGCCCGTGGGCAATATCCGTATGCCTATGGGCAGATTCTTATGTTTGGATCCACTTTACCTGGGGGTAGGGGTTTACGTGTCTGAGGACATTGGCTGTTTACTTAGAATATTCACTTTGGTGATATTTTAAATGATTAAATGGATATTAAAATGGAAATATAACTGTCTAAGTTAGTTACTTTTCAGTACTGCTTACTTTATTGCATTTTACTAATGTACATTGTTGTTGCTTGTTTACACACAATTGGACACGGGACTTTGGTGGGTGCCTACTGGGATTTATTTATCACACCCTATTTGGTTCATGCTTTTCAGCCCAAACAGACTATATTGCTGCAGGTGTGGATAGGGGCAAGAGTCCCTATACAGGTATTTGATTTTTGCTGAGGAGTATGGGAGTATGGGATCGGGCTTAGTCTTGCGATGCTACCGACTTTTTTTGTTTTGTTTTATTGTACTCTGTATTAAATTTTACTCCTATGTAACATGTTATGGCTATTTTCTTAGAACTTGAGACATATTGCATCATATCTATAAAGCTGATTGGTTATCTGTTACTATAGTTGTTACATTAAATGTGTATGTTTTATTGCTTCTGCTGTTTTCGTATGATTTCTATTACATTACATTGTGCTACACTTTGACACATGAGGGCATAGTTTCCCCACTATCAGACCTAGGCCCTCGCTGCAAGTCGGCAGCCTCTGGTGTTTGGGGAAATGCGCTTGAGGTCACGTGGTGAATCGAGTTCAGGGAACCCGTTGAGTGGCACCCAGAATTGGGATGTTACAAAGTGGTATCAGAGGAGTTATTTTCTTTGACTTACTATTTTGAGCCTTACTCAGGGATAGGACGAGAACGGTAGTTGGTAATAAGTTGTGCCCGGTTGTAGCTAACCTGTGTATGGGGAAAATCCAATTTACCTTGTGTTGCAATTTTTCTGATTTTGCAATTTTACAGTTGAACTAATTTTCACCGAAGGGTGACGCACTTGTATTGTGTTGTTTATATTTGATTCATGGGTTCTATTTAGTTGCAACCCAATGAGATGAGGGTATGCCATCTCGTGCATCATTTAGGCACATTCTATAAATCACATGCCATGCATAGTTCCATGCCATATAGGTGAATTAGAAATTGCATGTTGTTGTGATAGTTGTTGTGCTAGAAAATCATGTTGTTGTGATAGTTGCTTTATAAATACCTATTATTTGATAGGGTATTATTGTGTGAGCCTGTTTATAGAATGGATGCCAAACTTTGGTTTTTGGGGAGTATGGTCCCTCATTTACCGGAGTTTGGTGGATCATTGACTGTTTATCCGGTTATAACACATATAAGATTCCATACTTTGAATCGCGGGGAGTATGGGCCCTCACGGATAAAAATTTGGCACTTAGGCGTTGTTTTTCAGTATTCTCTGGGTTCGGAGAAGTTTCTGAGGCATATTGTCTGGAAAACCAGTATACACATTGTGTAGTACCTTAAACACACCGTGTATGTTCTTCTGTTTGGGAAGAGAAGAAAATTTTTTGAGTAAACGTGGTGTACCCTAAGTACACACCGTGTAGTCTCTTCCCATGTCACAAACCGTGTGGGCGGTGACATGGGTAAGGGAGATGCTCGGGGCGAACACTCTGTGTACTAGATGTACACGCCGTGTAGTGTTGACCCGGAGTCCGCCGTGTAACAAACCAACACGGATGGAGGAGACCTTAAGACATACACGTTGTGTCCACTATGGAACACGTCGTGTAGTCTGGCCTGGGATCTGTCCATGTAACTAACAACACAGGCCGGTGTAATCCTTTCGTGTACACGTCATGTGTGTATTGAACACGTCATGTAGTTAAAGATGTGTGTCCCACCGTGTAACTAACAACACGGGTTGGTGAATCTCATCGAGAACACATCGTGTACCTGTGGGACACGCCGTGTAGTCTTGACCAGTCTCAGACAGTGTGGACTTAGCCGTGTGGCTGGAAAACTAGGTAGTGTATACACCGTGTGCAGGTGTAACACGTCATGTAGTATCCAGCCGGGTAGTCGGCTGTGTCACAAACGACACGGTCAGTTGGAAAATTACACCATACAAGCCGTGTAGAATATATACACATCGTGTAGTTTTGTTCAACGGGAGCTGTGTGGCTCGGTCGTGTAGAAGGACTCGGGTAGGGGAAGAGAAGTCAGGTACACGTCTTGTAGTCAGTATACACGTCGTGTAGTCTTGTTTTTCAAATCTGAATGCCTCCTTCATCATGTTCCCTTTGTGGTTCCTTCGCTTTCAATCTTAAGATCTTGATCTAAGGTGTGTATTTGACCTTGTAGTGTCATGCCACCAAGACATTCATGCGTTGTTCACCAGGAGAACGGAAACGAGTGTACTCTAGAAATGATGGGCCATGGGCTACCAGTAGATCCTCCAGCAGAACCAGATGCGGTGCCAGCCGTTATACCGAAGACAGGCGCAGAGCCTCAGTTCCATGAAAGCTTTATGCGGTTCATGCAGACCTTTCAGGGAGCACCGCCGGCTGCCACATCTATGGTCGAGCTGACTCGTATATTCCAATAGCAGCATCCTCCTACGTTTTCAAAGGACGGTAGACCACAAGCTGCGGAGTCTTGGATGGGATCTATGTATACTATTTTCAATCATCTTGAGATGCCTCCAGGGCATAGGGTCAAGCTCGCGACTTATATGTTGTGTGATTCCGTCAAGAGGTGGTGGGATGTTACCACCTAGTCAAAGCATCACATAGAAATGGCGTAGGAATATTTCTAGATAGCCTTCTATGAATTCTTCTTCCCAGAGACGTTGAGGGAAGATCAATCTTGAGAGTTCATGAATCTACAGCAGAGCGCTATGTCGGTGATGGATTATTCTGCTCTTTTCACCGATCTTCAACATTTTTCATCCATTCTGGTGGGTGATGAGATGTTGAGAGCCAGATGCTTTGAGGATGGTCTTCGTTATGACATCCGAGCACTGGTGAATGTTTTCAGGTTGCCTACTGTACATGATATTGTGAACCAGGCGCTGATTATAGAGAGGAACCTATGGGAAGCTAGTGGTGTGGGCCAGGGAGGTTCAGCACCAGTTTCTGGTACTATTTATACTGGTAAGAGGAAGAGATAGATGGACTTCTCTCAGGGTGGCAGTACCAGCCAGAAGAATTTTTCAGGTGGCCAGGTCATGTGCTACCAGTGTGGTAAGGAGGGGAACAAGAGACTGCAGTGTCCATGAGACCTAGTAGAGTGTCGAGCTTGTGGCAGGATGGGTCATCTACAGCACTTTTGCAGGGTGTTTCCACCAGTGGCTAGTGAGAGGGGTTCTGTGCAGACTCCGCGTGCAGAAGCGGGACCGGCAGCTTCTTACCAGTCGAAGAGCTGGAATACATCAGGGCGTGCAGGCAGGGATGGTGGTCGTGGTCGTTGTAGCCAGACACTAGGATCTCAGAAGCAGCAGGGTGGGACAGCTCAGGGTATTCAGAATGTGTCTCAGGGCTGAGGCACTGGGCAGGCATATGCAGTGCAACAGACCCAACAAGAGCAGGATCCCGGACCTTCTAATGTCAGAGGTACTATTCTAGTATCTTTTGTTTTATCTTCAGTACTTTTTGATATGGGTGAAATGCATAGTTTTATATCTGTGCTCGTTGTGGAGAGCCTAGGGCTCTGTGTTTCTTCTTCTTCTACTGCTATGACGCTAGACACTCCTTTGGGAACTAGAACGGTTAGTGTGCATCAGTACAAGGAGTGCCCCATTGAGGTTGGTGGGTGTCACTTCCTTTGGGACCTCTATGGCTTAGAGATGACGAGCTGTGATTTCATTCTCGAGATGGACTGGTTGGTTCCCTTTCGATCCTTTTTGGATTGCTATCTTCGTAGGGTGAGTTTCACGTCACCAGAGGGCGGAGAGTTTCTATACAAGGGTGAGTGGGATGTTCAGGCGAGTCAAGTTGGACCAGAGCATCATGGTCTAGGTGGTATCACAGCCCAGATTACGAGCTTATATCTGGACAACCAGGTGACATGTCAGAAGGAATTCCCTCCTGTGGTTGATCGTTTTAGGGATGTTTTTCCAGATGACTTTTCAGGTCGTCATCCAAAGCTTGAGGTGGATTTCTCTATTGAGCTTGTGCCAGGAGCAGCACCGGTGTCCATTCCTCCTTATAGGATGGAAACACCAGAGTTGCAGGAGCCCAATAGATAATTAGAGGAGTTACAATTAAAGGGTTTTATCTAACCCAGTACTTCTCTATGGGGTTCTCTTATCCTTTTTGTGAAGAAGGCGGATGGTACCCTCATACTTTGTGTGGATTATCGGAAGTTGAACTAGTTGACGGTTAAGAATTGATATCCCTTTCCAAGGATTGATGAACTTTTTGATCAAATTCATGGAGAACGAGTGTTCTCGAAGATTGACTTGAGATCAAGATATCATCAGCTACGCGTTAGACCATCTGATATACCTCTCATAGCTTTCAGGAGTAGGTATGGTCTATACAAGTATACGGTTATGCCGTTAGGACTCACGAAGGCGCCAGCAGTTTTCATGGATCTGATGAATTGTGTGTTCCATCCTTATCTGGATTCTTTTGTGGTAGTATTCATGGATGACATCTTGGTGTACTCTCACACTCGACACGACCATGCCATCCATCTTGAGATCGTATTGAGTACATTGAGAGAGCATCGGCTATATACTAAACTCTCAAAGTTCCACTTTTGGATGGACCAGATACACTTCCTGGGTCATATCATCTCAGACGAAGGAGTTGAAGTAGACCCAGAGAAGGTGAGAGCAGTAGTTTTCTGGGAGCAGCCTAAGAATGTGTTTGATATGTGAAGTTTCTTAGGGATGGCTGGTTACTACAGACGCTTCATACAAGACTTCTCCTACTTAGCAGCGCCATTGATGGGTTTGAATAAGAAGGGTGTGAATTTAGTTTGGTCAGAAGCTTGTGAAACAGCCTTCCAGGAGCTGAAGGTAAAGTTTACATCAGCATTGATCCTGATACTCCCAGAGCAGAGGAAGAGCTATACAGTTTACTGTGATGCATCAGGTATTGGGATTGGAGTTTTGTTGATGAAGGGAGATCGAGTAGTTGCGTACGGGTCTCGGCAGTTGAGGCCACATGAGAGGAATTACATGATGCATGATCTCGAGTTGGCTGCAGTTGTTCATGTGTTGCGCTGTTGGAGACATTATTTATTGGGAGAACGTTTTGTGGTTTTCACAGACCAAAAAAGTCTCAAGTATATCTTTACTCAGTGTGAATTGAATCTGAGGCAGTGAAGGTTGGTTGAATACCTTCAGTCCTTTGATTTTGAGCTTGCCTATACACCTGGTAAAGGTAATGCAGTGGCTGATGCACTGAGAAGGAAGACTCAGATACAGGTAGTGCAGGAGGACAGTGGTGAATGGCAGCTTATGGCTTTATTCTCTGAGATGCATTTGGAGGTGCACGACAGTCATGGGAAGACCTATCTTTTATCTTTATTTGTGACTTCTACCCTCCTGGATAGGGTGAGGATGAAATAGCTATTAGATTTAGAAGGCCTAGTTCTATGGGAGTTGGTGGCAAGTGAGGACCCTCCTCCTGGGTGGATGATGGGCAATGATGATGTTTTGTGTTACCATGGATGAGTGTGGGTTCTAAGGGATATACGTGAGGAGATGATGTGGGAGTTTCATGCTTCAGCTTGGGAAGTTCATCCCGGGGTTACCAAGATGTACCGTGACTTGAGGATTCGGTACTGGTGGCCGGGTATAAAAAGTGAGATAGCTGGTTTTGTTAAGAGGTGTTCCACCTGTCAGCAGGTGAAGGTGGAGAATCAGAGGCCAGTCAGACTGTTACAGCAGTTACCCATCCCAGAGTGTAAATGGGATGATTTCGCGATAGACTTCGTGACTGGGTTTCTGAGGTCACCTTGAGGCAATGATGCCATGTGGGTTGTTGTGGATAGACACACGAAGGTAGCTCACTTTTTTCCAATCAAGGAGACCTTCGGTGTTGACGAGCTCGGGAAGTTGTATATCTGAGATATCGTATGTCTTCATGGGGTCCCTCGTTCTATTGTTTCAGATAGGGATGCCCATTTTACGTCTCATTTCTGGAAGAGTTTTCAGAGGGAACTCGGTACACAGGTGCTTCTGAGCACAGCTTACCACCCTCAGACCAATGTTCAGTCAGATCGTACGATACAGGTGCTTGAGGAAATGATGTGTGCATGAAACCTAGACTTTTGGGACTCTTGGGAGAATCATATACCCCTAGTCAATTTTTCCTATAATAATAGTTTTCTAGATTTTTTCTTAGAACTTGAGACATGTTGCATCATATCTATAAAGATGATTGGTTATATTTTACTGTAGTTGTTACATTAAATGTGTATAGTATATTACTTCCGTTGTTGCTGTATGCTTTCTATTACATTCCTCTGTGCTACACTTCGACAAATGAGGGAATAGTTTTCCCACTATCAGACCTGGGCCCTTGCTGCTAGTCGGCAGCCTCTGGCATTTAGGGAAATGTGCTTGAGGTCACGTGGCGAACCGGTTTTGGGGCACCCGTTGAGTGGAACCCAGAACCGGGATGTTACATTTTATAAACTGGGGAAATAATGATAAATATGTATCTTCTACTCAATATTGATATTTGATGATAATTCATATTTTTCATTTTATATATGAGGAATGATTTGGACTAGAAATGATGGCTGGTTCCTTAAATTTATATACCCTTAGGTGCATTTATAGGTTCTCATGAGACAAATCAGTTGGCCAAATTAAATGAGTTTCTACCGATAGTTTTAAACTGTCTTCTGAAAGGTCTTCATGGTTTAGGATTTCATGTGACTCAAACATGGATTCCAATAATTAAGCCTTTCCTTCATAGATATTTCTGTTATTATTGTTATTATCCATGATGTTTTCATATGATAAAATATATGGATGCATTTCATTATCATTTTATTTATTAAATGTAATGTTTTTTAATTATTTTCCTTGACATATTTATTATGCCTTATCTAATTATTTAAATGGAATGTGTTTCTAGTTATTTACCTTTCCATATTGATTATGCCTTGTCCAGTTATTTTAAATGAAATGTGTTCTTAGTTATTCACCTTTCCATCTTAATTTATTCTTATTGATTCATTATTATATCCAATTTAATTACCCTTACTATGAATTTGAGCTCACCCTTATTTTTTTTCCTTTGCCAAGGTTATGAAGAGGAATCCTTTAAATGAGTTTCAAGGATGCTAATTTTTTACTAATTTTATGCTTTATTTTATTCTCCCACTATATTATGGGTATCATGTATTTAATCTAGTTTTCCAAAACTGCTAAAATAGTTGGTCCTATAGGATTTTATTCCTTGTAATCTTGAAAATGAAATAAATTAATTCATTGGATTTGAGTTTTTGGGGTCGGGGCATTACATTTTTTATAAAAGGAAGTTTAGTAAAAAACTTGGAAAGTGAATTTAGGAAAACATAGATTAGGTAACATAACCCATTGATAGAATTTGATGATAAGTATATAATAACACCCTATAATTTTGGTAAGGTAGATATTATATAGGTCTTACTAGAAAAATATCCTCGTATGGATACTATAAGTGGATATGGTTACGGAAAAAAAAAATTCCTAGGGATAACAACTCTAAAAATGTGCATAGACCCTCACTCAAGCTTAACCTAGTACACAACAACTATCCTTACTACGCACCTGGTTTGAAACTCCGGGGGGATATGCTGACGATAATTCATATTTTCTTTACAAACCATTATGAAGGATTTGAAAGTAAAGATACCCTAAAGAGGCCATGTTTAAGATTATGAGATTAACTATAGATAAATTTTTCAATTTATGTCAAGTGTTACGCTATATTTAGAATTATAAAAAGTTCGTGATTTTATAACCTAATCCAGTATATTACATTGTCAAGAAATGGATCCTAGAAGGATGTATGGTATCAATACTAATGGGTAATATACAGGTTTTCCTTCAGAAAAAGATGATATAGATGGTATTGGAAGTGATCAAGTTATGGATATATTAGGGAAACTTAATCAGGTTATGACACATAACCTTTATCGGATGGAGAAACCTGTTCCACAATGAGATTATCTATTTTTGGATCACTTTATGTGATAGAGGAACCCATCATTTAGTGGGATTACTGACCCAATGGTGTCTAATAAGTGGATTAATTCTTTGAAGAATATATTCATGGAATTAGGATATGGTGAAAAGGAAAAGGTTAAACTTTCAGTTTATTGTCTCAATGGTTATGCCAATCAATAACTGTCATTGATCCAGAATACTATGGAGGAAGAAGAAATTGAACTATTGGATTGGAAAGCTTTTAACGGGACATTTTTTAACAAATATTTCACTCGTGATTAAAAAACTGAGATGGAGATAAATATTATAAGTTTAAATAAAAACGAGGAAGAAATTTTTGCAGAGTATGAAGATACCTTTAGAAGGCTATCAAGGTATGGTATGAATTTAATACACAAAATAGAATTCAATATTGATCATTTCATTAAAGGACTTAATCCAAGTCTCTAAAGGACACTGTTTTCTCAAACCATTTATTCATATAATGAAATAGTTTTATGTTCTATCGAGATAGATAAAAAATTATCCAAGTCCAATATCTTTAAATGGAAATAAGAGAAGGATATAAGAGAAAATAACATATAGGGGAAGAAGGGAAAGAAGGTTTTTCCAACATGTGATAACTATGGAAAGAATCACCCTGTGAAATTCTTGAAAGGATTGGGAGCTTTTTGTAATTTTGGAGAGAAAGGTCTCCATGGAAAAGAATGTAAATCTATTCAGTGTTATAACTACAAGGAGATGGGGAAATGTGCAAACGAATTCCCCAAGATTCAAGGGAATTTACCTAAGAAGAAGATAATTGATCAAGTTCTAGAAAATGTTATAGACACAGTTGAAGTGGAATTATTATTTTTATCCTATATTTGGATCCTTGAATAATTTTTTAAGAGTATGTTATCAATGATATCCTATTTTTATTAACTATTAAATATATAAGGATTTTACTATAGTTATATTTCATTAAGGATTTGAGATAATATATTGAATGGTGCTAAGTAAAGTGGTTCAATAGCAAATTAAAATTTTTAAGAAACACATGTTTGAGTGAAATAAATCCCTTAATATGTTCCTGATTTTGAGATAATGATTCTTGGATAAAGATATTATTGATATGGATAAAGTAAATTGGATAATACTAAATTACTTGGAAATTATTCTAAAGTTTTGGATCACAATACATGTAAGGTTCATAAGGTTATCCATTTATGAAATGGTTTAAGTTGAACTTTGGACTAGGTTTTAGAGATTATTGTATTACTTCACCATATGATGGAACCTATGCTAAGAAAAGAAGAAGAAATAGTTAAATGAGTGACCAAAGGATAATATTGTGCTTATAGAAATGTATCAAGTAAGTTTATTTACTTATATTATTAGAGAATGAAATAATTTTTCAAGTCTAGGAAAAATTTCTTGAAATAAAAATGTTATCTTATTATCATCATTTTTTATGATATCAATGAAATCTATTCACACCTCTGGTTTATGGCTTTATGGTCATCATATTTCAGTTGAACACTTTTTATATCACTCTCTATCATAACTTGATAGTTATATTTCTATTTCATATCCATGGTTTCACTAATGTTCTCCTATTCAAAATCCTAGTTTTTAGTGACCTTCGCATTTACTTTTCCCTCATATTAAGAAAATGTGTTATTAAACGTATTTATGATGTGGGTTTTTCAATGATATTATTTTAAATTAACAGTAAATAAATTAAAAATATCAGGTTTAAATTGTGAGGATGAATTTTATTTAAGGTGAGGAGAATGAAACACCCTAAATTCTGAAGTAAGAACATTCTATTTAATAGTGTGTATGACACGCAACACCAAGTGTAAAAATGAATATAACAACCAAATACTTTACGATATATTTAATATATTAAATAAATATATTATATAGCTTGTAATGAAAAAAATAATTGAGTTAGGTTTCATTACATGAAAGAACAACTTTGTTAGATATTTTTTGTTACACGTAACACTGATTTTTACCGAACAATAATATATTATTCAAATGTTATTATTTTATATAATAATACATAACCTAGTCATTAAATTGGTGGTTATGAATAGGATTAACTAACTTATTAAAATATTTGGTTTATAAAAATATAATATGAATTCATTTTATTCCAATTAATTAGAAATGAAAATATAAACTTATTGAATATAAAGGAAATATTTTTATTTTTATGCTCCCAAGGTAATTTTGTCTTAATAAATTAAAGTAATTACAATTATTGAATGATATTAAGTAAATATATTTTTAATATATTCAATAAAACATTTTTTATATTCATCCAATAGATTTTATATACATAAAATAAGAACTAACTATATTTTATGCATAAAAACCTATATTTTTTTCTAAAGACAGATTTAGAGCCTTTTAATTGCAAACCTATTTTAAATCCAATTATTTAAACTTTTATATATTTTATATTTCAAAATATAATTTTTTTTAAAATTGTAACATCAAAATTAGTTTAGGGTGAATTTTTTGTATTTTTCTGTGAGGTTTTATTTTTTAATGAATAGTGAAAATTGATGAATTTTATTTGAAAACATATTTTTAATATAATTTATTTATATAGTTAAATTATATTTTAAATTGGTTTTAAAGTCACATTACATCAATTATACATAAATTAATCCAATTTAGGTCATTGTAATCAATTTCGCTTTGAAATTGGACAAAACATAGCAAACTTTTCAACATTTTTACTTTAAAACCCTGTTTTTTTGTCTCGTCTTTTAAATTAATTTCTTCCAATTATGTGATTTAAAATTTTAAAAATGGATTAAATATTTTGAATAATCATAATTTCTAATTTCTAATAAGGTCAATGTAGATTTTGACCAAGAATATTAGTGAAATTAATTAAAATTAATTACAACTATTAAGAGAAAAAATAGATTAACAGGGGACTAAACCTTAAACTTAATGAACAAAATCACATAAAAAATTGTCCAAAATACATTGTATGGACATATGTAGATCCTATAATCACTTAGATATAATTTTTTCATTATTGGATCCACTTGACATCCAAGATTCATTGGTGGAATTCCCTCTTCAAAAATTTACAAGAATGCCACTCCTCCTCCACTATAAAAAGAAATTCACCCCTCCCACTTATTCACACCGATAAATACATTTGATTCCTCCAAATTCTGAAAAAATAACCTCCCAAAATGAATCCCATCATCCTAGAAACATCACACTTCCTCACAAACTGATGTCATTCATTCTTCCATTTACCGCCTTTCAAGGTTGTAAATAATGATGGAATTATATTGTATATATTATATATATGATATTTATAATTTCTTTATGATTTTGTAATTCTTATGTAATTCATAGATTCATGCTTTCCATTTTGTGAGAACACGATAACATCATTTGCGGATTTTTAAACTACCGCCTCCTCAAACCGATGTAATTCATTCACACTTTACATAGAATATATTAATAATGGTTTTAATAAAAAAAATATATGACATAAATATGATACTAGAATTATAGTATACATATATTTCATTTAATTTTCATTCTTTTAAGTACGACAAATAAATGGAAGTAGCATTCATGCATATGTACAACCTACTATCTTCATGAATGGTGCATTTCATTTCTTATATCCAAATATTATAGATTAATTACATCATGGATTACATTTTAGATATTATGAAATAATTATTTATGTAATAAGAACAAAAATAACAAGTCAAAACATACTCAAAAACTAGTAAATTAACACAAAAAATAGTTAAAATAATTAAATATTATTAACAAAAGGGTAATAAAATATTATAAGAAGATATTATATGTTATTATAAATATGATTATGGTTGTGGTATAATTTGGTAACATTTTTAAAACCCTTATACAATAGGTTAAAGGAGGTTCACCCAAAAGGAAACACGAGGTAAGGGATTTCATCTCAATTTGCATTCCATTGAGACTAATTTTTTTATTACACCAATTCACTTTAATATAGTGTATATATTGACCCTTTGTCAATTAATAACATTATTTTCTCATAATTTATGGTATTTTATGTTTAAATTTTAATTATATCACCTAAAGGGGTTAAGTTTGAAAATTACCAAGTGGTAAAATTTATCTTTACAATCTCATTTTCTTTTATAATTATTAATATTCTCTTGAAACAGTCACTTTATTGTTATCATTTTTCATTTTAAATTTTTTTAGATATCATCATTATTGGATTATGGATATTATTATTTCCTAACATATGTTCTATTTTTACATATGGTGTTTACTTTGAATTTTATTTGATTAATTGGGGAAATATTGATAAATCTATATCCACAACTCAATATGGATATTTGATGATAAGGAATGTTGCTCATTTTATATATGAGGAATTATTTAGACTAGAAATGATATGTGGGGATCAAAATTTATGTAGACTATCGATGCATCGACAGGTTCTCATGAGACAAATCAGTTGGCCAAAATATACGGGTTTCTACCTATAGTTTTAAACCATCTTGTGAAAGATCCCGATGGTATAGGTTTTCATGTGCCTCAAACGTATCCTTTATAGATATTTTAGTTATTATTATCAATGATATTTTCATATGATAAAATATATGGATGCATTTCATTCTCAGTTTATTGATTAAATGGCATGTGTTTCAGTTATTTACCTTTCTATATTGATTATTCCTTATACTTTTATTTAAATGGATTGTGTATTCAGTTTTTTACCTTACCATATTTATTATTCCTTATCCAGTTATTTAATGGAATTTGTTCTCAGTTATTCACCTTTCCATGTTGATTTATTCTTATTAATTCATTATTGCTTCTACTTTACATACCCTTACTGAGCATTTGATCTCATCCTTATTTGGTTACCTTTCCCCAAGTTATGAAGAGGAATCCTTTGAATGAGTTTGAAGTATGTTTATATTTTACTGATGTTATGATTTATTTTATTTTCCCAATGTATGATGTGTATCATGTATGTAATCTAGTTTTCAAAAACTATTAAATAGTTCAGTCCTTTGGGATTTGATACCTTGTAATCATGTCAATGTAATAACATAATGCACCAGCTTTGTGCTTATAGGGTTGGGGAATTATAATTAAGGGTAGGTTGGTCATGATTGATATGGGGATATAGGAAGAATTATCACCCGTGAAGGGTGAAAGACAAACATTTCTTCCTCCTTTGGCTTACAATATTTCCAGGAAAGAGAGATTTCAATTTTACAAATTACTTAATGATGTAAAGTTTCTTGTGGGGTATTTATAAAACATAAATAATAGTCTATCGATGGAATATTTGATGTTAAAGTCCATAAAATCACATGACTGTTTTTTTATGTAAGATTTAATGCATGTGGGTTTATATTACATTTTACCTAAATATTTCTAACACACATTAAGCATAATTTTATTCTTTTTCAAAGATATATGATATAACATTATAGACCTTGAAATGTTTCCAATAATTGAAAATGAAATTGTTGTCATATTATCTGAATTATAGATGTTCTTCCCATCATCATTATTTGATATAATAATTTACTTGATGGTTTAGTTGATGGTTTTCTTAGTAAAGGATAACTGATTATGTCGTAACATATATTAAAAATAGATGTACCTCTTTGAACCATATATTATGTAGAATTTTTAAATTTCTACAATTTAATTTTTTTTTTATCATTAGTTGTAGTGTGAGATTTGTATAGAAACTAGCATTCTTCAATAGACTATAATCGCATTTTTTATCACTAGGACTAGCACTAATAAAGGTTTCCTTTATCAGTGCTACAAAATGAACTCATAAAGGCCCCCATTAAACGGTATGGAAGGAATCTTTCTTTCATTTTATATACGAGGTACTTTTTGACTTTTCCAGCAAGAGTACGAGAATAATGTTTTTTAACTTATACAGCATAAACTGATTTTTACATCTACATAACACCTTATTTATATTTAGATTACTCTATATGATTTCAACATTATTTTCAACTAAATTCTCTTCTTTTTCAAATTGTGTGTCTTTTTTAGAAAATAAAATGTTTTTGAGGAAGAAAGGATATTTTCTTCAATAATTAAGTTCAAGTGTTTTATAAAAATTATTTTCCATATAAGATGACATAGGGTTATGTTTCTATCCCTATTATTAATTTTATTTTATTGTGTTTTTATTTTTGATGGAATTATTTTTATGGAATATATTTATTTTATATGTATTATGATGGAATGATGTTTAAGAAACCCATTTTATTTCATAGGTTATTCCATGATAAATGATTTATGTTTTTATGGAACATATAATAATGATTTCCTTATGAGATGGGTGGGACCTGTATCTCCCTCCAATGTATTGGGTAAATATTTATATCTCATGATATATACATGACGATAATGGAAAGTAAATTTGGTTCAGTAATACATGGCTGGAATAGCAAGTGAATCTAGTTCAGTAATATATGGCTGGAACAACAAGTAAACCCAGTTCAGTAATGGGCTTTTTAAACTATAATGGTCTTGGCAGTAATGACTTGGATAATATATAAATCATATTATGTGCTTATTTATTTTCCATAATCCCATGTTTTATGCCAATGTTATTTTATCATGGTTAATGTTCCTTTATGATCAATGCCTTACATATTGCCAAGATTTATTTCATGAACCATGATTTTGATATTTAAACCTTATGTTCATGTTTTTACATTCTTATGTTTATGGATTGTTCTATGTTCTCAATGTTTACCCTTACTTAGCATTGATCTCACTCTTTTTATTTTTTATTTTCCCAAGGATATAAATAAAGTATTTAGGTAGGAAAACAAAAGGGGAATATCTTTATGGGAGATGTTGAAGATCTTTCACCAAATTAGAAGATTATATTCCATGTTTACAAAGACACTAAACTAATACGATAATTGAGAATATATTTGTGTCGTGTATTAAGTATTCTTCAAAAGTAATATAATGTCCATGTACGTCAAGATTGGGTTTCTATATTAAAGGTTTTCATATTCTAAGGATTGGAATAAAGGTGAGGGATTTGGGAGGTGAAACGGTTCGAAAACGAAAGGGTAAGGAAAGTTGAAGGGTTTTTTGAGGGATAATGAAATGGTCTAGTTTCTCAAAATGATTACATAGGGTAATAATTAAATTTTTCATTTTTTAAAACACATAATTTAAAACTAAAAACAAGAAAAATTTACATAGTAAAATAAATGAAATATTAATTTTATAGAAAATTTAAAGTAAATTAAAAATTAATAAAGATAATAAACAAAGACAACTGAAATAAATTGATAAACACTTATTTTGAATTAAATAAACCTAAATATCCCTTATTAAAATCAAAACTAGTAGTGGGAACTGTTTTATTAAAAATATTGGCTAATTGATATTCTATATTTACAAATTCTAAAGTTATATTATTTTTAAGAAGATTATCCCTTAAAAAATAATGCCTTATATCAATATAATTAGTTATAAAATGAATCATAGGTTTTTTTGAAATATTTATAGAACTATTATTATCACATAAAATATGTATATTATTAAAATTTAGTCCAAAATTCAGTAGAGTGTTTTTCATCCACAACACTTGTGCATGGAAACTTCCAGTAGAAGCATATTATGCCTCAGCTGTTGATAGGGAAATTTAATGTTGTTTCTTAATCGACCATGATACTAAATATTTTTATAAAAAGTGATAGGTTCCTAAGGTTATTTTTCTATCTAATCTATAACCTCTAATGTATATATCTAAATATGAAATTAAATTAAAATCAAAAGTTTTGGGGTAAAGAAGAGATTGCAAAATAGTTCCGTTTAAACATCTAAAAATTGTTTTAACGGTAGTAAGATGGGATTATTTTTTATTTTAATGAAATATAGAACATAAACATACAAAAAAACATAATGTCCAGTCTACTAGTAGTAGGATGTAATAAACTACCAATCATTTCACTATATAACTTATTGTCAATTGGTTTTCTAGCTTCATCCAAATAAATTTTATATTAGTACACATAGGATTTGTATAAGTCTTACTATTTTCAAGTCCAAACTTTTTCAATAAATAAATAATATATTTACATTAATTTCATATATTTACATAATATTTTTGGTAAATATGAAATCATAAAAAGAAATTTATTTCTCCCATCATAATCGTTTCAAATTCTTTTTTCATTATATTTTAAAAACCATTATAAATATTTTTATTTGTTGATCTAAATATAACATCATCGATATAGATTTTTACTAGTAAAATATTATAAAAAATATTTTTCTTTAAAAGGGTAGGATCTAAAAATCCTATAGAAAATCCATTTTCCAACAAAAAAGAGCTTAATCATTCATAACAAGATCTAAGTGCTTTTTTAAGTTCATAAAGAGATTTGGTAAGTTTAAAAACATAATATGGTTTATGAGGGTTTTAAAAACCTAGGGGTTATTCAACATAAATTTCCCCCATTAAATATCCATTTAAAATTATAGATTTAATATCCATCTGATATAATTTAAAATTCATATGAGATATATAAGCTAAAAGGATTCTGATGGATTCTAATCTCGAGATAAGTGAAAATGTTTCATCATAATCTATACCTTCTTGAAAATTATATCATTTTTCTACTAATATAGAATTTTTTATAATTATTATCCCTTGATCATCCTATTTATTTCTAAATATCCACTTAGTTCTTATTACTGGATAATCTGATAGTATTTATACTAAATTCCAAAATTCATTTCTTATAAATGTGTTTAGTTCTTCTTACATGGGTAACAGTGAAATATCATATTCTAATGCTTCTTAAATAGATTTAGGTTCTAACTGAGATAGAAAGGAAGAAAATTCAACTAGGTTTCCTATATTTCTTCTAGTTATAATTCTTATATCTATGTCTCATACAACAATTTCTAAATGATGGTTCTTTAGGGTTTTAAACTATCTTGGTAAGAAAATTTTAGGTTCTTCAGTTTCATGTTATTATGAACTAGACTGAATTTTATCTATATCATTTTCAATATCATCTTTAGGGTATTCAAGTCTCATGTTTTCAAATGAATCAGTAATTTCATCTTTTTGATCTTTTTCTTTAATGAAAGGGTCAATTTCATCATACTTCTCATGAACTAAATCCTCAAAAAACCATTACTTTTTATTAAACACTCTATAGGATTTAGAAATAGCTGAATATCCTAAAAATATTTTTTTATTAGATTTTGGATTGAATTTAACAAGGTTTTACTTAGTATTCAAGATATAACCTTACATCCAAATACTTTAAAGTACATTATTTTAGGTTTTCAATTATTCCATGTTCATATGGTGTATTTTTAATAATAGTTCTTATTAAAACTCTATTCATAATATAGTAGGTTGTGGTTACAGCTTCTACCTATAAGTACATAGGAATACTATATTCATTCAGTAGCATCCTTTATATTTCTTGAATATTTTTATTTCTTTATTCAACAATTCCATTTTTTAGGTGTTCTTGGTGCAGAGAAGGTGTGTTTAACACCTAAGTTTGAGAAAAAAGAATTAAATCCTTAATTCTCAAATTCCCCACCATGATCACTTCTCAATGAAATTATTTTAAAATATTTTTCATTTTAACAATTTTGAAAAGGCTTTCAAAATTAGTGAATACTTCACTTTTGAGTTTTTGAAAATAAACCCAAGTAAATCTAGAAAAATCATCAACTAAAAAATAAACAAATAATTTACCAGAAAAACTTCCTAATATAGATGGAATAAACAAATCCATATGGATAAGTACTAAAAGTTTAGATGTAGAAATTTTTTTAATAGATTTGAAAGAATATTTTTGTTGTTTTCCAATTTGACATGAATCACAGAATCTATAATTTTCAAACTGAAGACTAGGAAAATCAAAAAGTAACTATTTTTTAGATAATTTATATATATTTCAATGTCTAAGTCATCTATTCCAAATCCATGACTCATTTTTTTAATAGTTAAACAATTAACTTTCTGTTTACATAAGTAATTTAAGTCCAAAGTATAAACATTATTAGTTCTTGGTGCTCTAAATTTAAACAGTTTATCTTTGAAAATAGAGTAGTAGTTTTTAGAAAAATCAATATAAAATCCATCATCACAAAGTTGACAAATACTTATCAGTTTGTGCTTTAATCCTTTCTCATACATTACTTTCTTGATTGAGA